>JAHREE010000279.1:8968382-9132637 GCA_033628505.1 Tringa tobata | reverse complement strand
TATTTTATTTTATTTTATTTTATTTTATTTTATTTTATTTTATTTTATTTCTCTGTTTTGTTTTATTGTGTTTATTTTATTTGTTTTATTTTATTTATTAGAGGGTGATAACTGTGATGAACAGTTTCAAGGATGCAGTTGTGTAGATGTTTTTACCAATTTACTTGGCACCATAGTAACTCACTTAATTTGTTGCATATTCAATTGCTGCTCTGTAGTTTTCTTGGTTATTACTGGAGTACCTTGGTGTATATAACTTTAGATCCTTTAACCAAAGGTATGCAATTCCCTTATAGGTAGTGACTTACAGAGTATCCTGTATCACCTGAATTACCCATTTCTGAGTAATTAATGCAGTGTTTGTAATAGTTTCCAATATAAATATGAGTATCTATAGATCATATAAACTGATCTGAAGTCTGGAATATCTGAGTAATATGAGCAAGCTCATTCCCTCTCATAATTCAGCAGTCTATTTTCAGTCCTTAAGGTGGAACATTATGTGGCTGGGAGAAAAGGAAGGATAAGTTCTCATGGTGTATTCTCTTGTGACTGGAAGTTTTCATCTTCTGTCTGTTACAAGAGTATTGGCTACATTCGTCTCTGATTCTTAAAGCAGCTTCAGACTAAGTGCTGATAGCATTACCTAAGCGTTTTTCTTTCAGGCAACTACATAGTTGCAACTCTCCTGGCTTTGATTTGTTTCAATATTAGGAAAGGAGAAGCTATCCCCAGGGAGGCATTTGTTTCAGAAAACCAGTAAGTTAAACGCTATTCTCAATTTCGCTGGTGTAAAGTAGGATTAAGTCCTAGTTAAATTCAGAGGATTAGATCTAAGTTTACATCTCGATGCTAGAGATAAAAATTTGGCCAATTATTCCCTAAAGCACATCCTGTAAATTGTTAAGTTTCTAAATTTGTCGGTCACTTGAAAACTAATTGTTGAATTCTGTTGACTGACATTGCTAGAAAATTGTTCAGAAAGAGAAGTGTTTTTAATCTATGACATGCAGCATAAGGGAATGGATACTTTAGATACAAATAAAGTATTTTGAAAATGTTGTTTATTCCCCGATTTTGGTGTGTCAAAAATATTGTCGGAATAATTTCGACATTTACTCTTCTGTTCCCAAGTAAAACCATCTCAAAGAGAGAACAGAAGCAAAAACATGCTACAAACCTTCCAAATTAATTAGTCATTTAAAAACTTTTTAGCAAGTTACTGAATTACTCAGCTGGTTTCCCATGTTTCATTAGTATTTTGTTTGTGCTTCGTTTTTGGTTGTGTTTGGTTTTGGTTTTAAGCATCAAGTTTCACTCCTGGGTCCAGTTTGTTCTTCATTTTGATATCTTTCTCTTAGCTTGAATTTTACAATGTCTATTTAATTTTTTAATGATAAAAATATCAGTACCTGTCAAATCAGGTTTGTACTTATGCATTAGGGAATCCTGGAAGATCACAGAACTTTTCAAATTTTTGGGTATACTGTACAATAAGTAACATTTTAAGAACAATGGAATTAGTTATTTCTCCAAAGTTTAAGCACCTTTTAAAAATGACATCAATGTTTTGTCATTTTTACTACATTATTAGTACCCTTTTAAAAAGATCAAATAGAATGAATATGTATATGGATAGCTTGTTTTAAGTATCTCAAGCACCAGGTGTTTAATGTACTATCCATGTTTGGAGAAAAAAAAAAACAACAAAAAACAACACACTTTCAATTGGTAACTGTTAGTGTTCTTTTAATAAAATTTCCAGATATATCTAGTCTTCTATAGTATATCTAGTCTTCACTAGATATACTTTGTACACAATTTATAATTGCCAACAATGTGACTGCTATGTGAAACTGTCAATAGGATGTTTTTGTTTTGAGTGTACTTTAAACAGACCTTATAGTATGACATTTTTTTCAAGTGTTAAACTGAGTCTAAACACATAAGGTTTATTCAAGAGGCACTGACTATATAATCCTTGCAAAGAGGTATAATATGTGTTAATGGGTGCTTTTTCAACTCATGACACATTGTCACTATTTTAAATCTTCAGTTAACCTGAAAAAGGCATTTTTTTTTGGCAATTTTTTTTTTTGTAACATGCATATTCATGCAAAACCATGAAGATTTACCATTACTTCTATTAACTCTGACACAAAACCAATTATGAATTTAAAAAAAATATATATACGGTGGCATGTAGTAACATTGCTATATAAATACAGATAGGTTTGTACTTTCTGTTTCAGGCATTAATCTGTGTATAACAGGACATTTTTTTGGTCCAAGATAGCCAACAGAATGATCATCTCTGAAACATGTCTGCATGCAAATTTCTATTAATCAGAGAAAACATACTTTATTGATCATGCTATGCCACATGGATTTCAACTGTGGATGGCACAGATTTGTTTTTCATTCAATGGGACAGATATGTAACAATATTGCAACAAAACCATAAACCATAGCACTCCTATAATCCCCAGTTTTGATTCCTGAAGGGCTTCTGTGTCTTGTTCTTTGCTGATGCTTGTCTCCCTGTGTGGTCCTGGGTAACCAGCAGAAGTCTGGGGAAAGCAGGATTTATTAAAGCATGAACTTTGGGCTCACCACCATGTGGACGTGGGTGATAGTAAGGGGAAGAAGGTGAGTAGTGAGGTTGTGATACAGTAGCAGGTGGCTGTACCAAGCACAGCTGATCAATGTTGGCCAGCTGCCTGCTAAATTAAACTAAGCTTTTAACCTGGAAGCAAAATCAAGAGCTCAAGTATGATGCAGACAGAGGCATTTTGTGGGACATGGGAAATTGAATTCTTGGGGAGCAACAAGGCATAAGAGCAGAATCCAGATGAAGAAATATTTTTGGCAAAGTTTGTAATTTTGATGGATCCAAGCCTCATTAACCTTAATTTGTGCATCAGTTTCACTGTACATGGACTTTGCCAAGCCTTTCCAACAGGTCTAATTCCCACATCTTTGCGTTTCTTTCTCATCAGTATCTTCTAGAGTTCTGAACTTTCTGAAAAATGAAATATAAAAGAACAAGGTATGACATTTATTTTATAAATCCCATGATTTTAATATGGTTTATATTGAAATATTTTTAAAAACTTTTATGCACTAAGGAGGAAATTCTGTTGAACAATGAAAATCAATGCAGGGTTCTAGGAAACTTTAAGTTGCAGGTGTTTCATTTTAAGAAATATATCAAGACAGTCACTGGGTTTGTCCATATGATTTATTCAACAAGTACTGTAAAAGATTTATATAGCACACTGACTTAAACTGGGTTGTGAAAATGGTTTGAATTATAATTTAATTTTTTAAAAAGTGTAAAGATCTGATTTTGGTTTCATTTTTTAAAAAAGCAAACAAGACTTTTCAGAGAAATATACCTCTGCTTTGTCTAACTTTGACTGATACATAAGTGAAGAAAAGGAAAACTCATCTTGCCTTTTCAAGTATTCAATAAATGTTAATAACAGATACATCTAATTCTAAATTATAGTTACAATAATAATTAATTCCCATTCCATAAAATACTTGGGAAAATCCATTCTATGTTTATGAAATATGATTCAGCACAGAAAAAAAATATTTTTCAAGACATGGAGTTTTTGAATTAATTAGTTTATCTTCAATGTCATGCTAACATTCCAGCAAGTAATCAAAGAATTAATAATATTCTTTAGCTTAAAAATAAAATGTGTAATTACAAATATTATTCTTAAAATAAATAATTCAATAGAAGATAATAAATATCCCATTGACTTGATCACACCAAAGTTCTTCATGTTGTTTAAGATATTTTAGTTTATCAAAGGTATCCACATGGGACTTGAAGATATTTCAGGAGAGGAGATTTATACCGGCAGCTGGATGCCAGAGAGGATATTCCAGAGTATATCATATAGCAATAGACAATACTGTGAAGCAACTCAAACTTTAGATTTCACTGGATCATAATGGAAGCTTAGACATCTAGTCTAGACAGATAGAAGCTTAATTCAGAGCATAGTGTCCTCGCTGTCCCCAGATAGTGTTATGGTACAAACCTCCCAGCTGAGAGTACTGAGGTGTATCTCTGAGAACCATGATCTTAGATATCCAAGGGCACTTCATGTGGCTCCAGACGCATTTAGAATACAGGTAACCAGAATGAGACCCAGTTTCTACTAACTGTAACAGGAATACAGGCACTTAGCTTGCACACAGAAATCAACATTTAGATGTCCATAGTACATAGCTGAACACCTTTCTAAAATACCAGTATCAGGCTTTGATCCATATCTCAGGATAACCCCTTCAGCAATATGAACACAGACTATATGTTACTCCTAGAACTGCCCTTTGCATTGTAGCTAAGAAATAGAAATCAAATAAGACTCAGTGGGTAAGAATTCCAGTAAAGTAGAGAAAAGGACTGGAAAAGAGAAGAAAAGCAAGTTGAGGTTTTTCCCTAAGTTTAGTTTAAATGTTTCAAAGACAAAGAGCATGCATAGCCAGCTTCTCACAGATCATTGCCAAGAAATGCTGACTGTACATCTGGACTGATCCAGATTGACATCAGTGGTAAGAGAGTCCAATAGAAGCTTTCAAGAAACAAGATATTCTTGGCAATAAGACTAAAAATATGACTAGTTATACCAGTTCTGATATAAAATTGGCTGGCATTCTTCACATTTTTTAAAGGCATTATCAGTTGAAAGCAATCCAAATGGTGATGAACAAACAGAGAGCACCTGCTTTTCATTGATAAACACATACTGCTCAAGACATGAATTCCTGGATAAAGACACATGTGTGTGCTTCTGCAGTAACAGCCTGTTTAAGAAATGTCTGGGAAAAGAAAGTAAAGAACAATTAGAACAACGTGACTACATTAAAAAAAAGGCTTTCATGCTGACTGTATATTAAGAGGGTAATTTGTCTTGCCGTTTTTAATCATTATCAACAATAGCTGTTTCTACAGGATTTCCTTCCTCAGCTCAGCTGCCCCTCCTACTTTGCTGTTCAGCAAGGTATTTTATTTGTATCAAGTTATTTGTGAAATAAAAATATTTTAATGATAGAAAAGAATAACATTACCAATCATGTAAACTAAATACTTCAACATTATAGTGCCTATGTTCCTTTGTCAAGCACTGTTCCAACTAGATCCCAACCTGAAATAACACCTGAGGACCTTAAACTATAAAATATAATCCACCATTAAAATCAAGTGAAAAGACTACAGATATGTGGAACATTTAATGCAAAAGTTGCATAGATTTTTTTTCTTACAAAATTTGCTGACAATTCAGTATATGAATCCTATTGAATGTACTATTGAATACCAAGACAAATATTTACCAAAACATGAAACTCAATTTAGGTAAAATTTAGTACTTACCGCAGCTGAACTCATGCAAGCTGATTATTTTGCTCTCAAAATTAATAGATGAAATATGGTGATTAAAATAAATGTGAAAGTTGTACTAGATCATGCATTATGCCTTAAAATATTAGCTGAATTTCAATAAATAATCATAATTTCAAAAATATAAGGACAAGTATAATTTGAAAAAGGCAGATACAAAATAAAGATCCACACAATAAACTTTCCTGAAGTCTTGTACCCACTCTGAAAATGGCCAAATCTATTCTATGTGGTAGTGCAGGAAACGACAGTTTATGCACAGATTTAATATTATACAAATCCAGTTAGTGTGGAATAGATTTTACCCCAAAACAGACTAGAAAAACAGTGTTTAGATGGGATCAGGAAAACACTGGGAAAGACAATAATTCAAATAGCTCATTTTATTTACATAAAATTGTTAAAAATCCTCTCTTACAAGAATGAATTCAAGCAGAGAAAGACGACTTGGACACAGCACTCCTATTTTATAGTCATAGTATGTAGGTCTTTGGCTGCTGAAATATTTCCTGTGTTTCGTTATCATAACATAACATCAAACAAGCACAATAGTACTGTATTACCATTTTTTGATTGATTAAAAAAAATCACAGAATCATACAGTGGTTTGGATTATAAAGGGCCTTTAAGGATAATCGAGATCATCTCCCCCTGATGTGGGCAGAGACATCTTTCACTTGATCAGGTTCCTCAAAGCCCCACCCAGCCTGACCTTGAACACTTCCAATAATGGAGCATCCACACCCTCTCTTGGCAATCTGTTCCAGTGTTTCACCTCTCTCACAGTAAAGAATTTCTTCCTAATATCTAATCTAAATCTACCCCTTTATAGTTTAAAAGTATTATGCCTTGTCCTATCACTACAGGCCCTGGAAAGGCATGTCTCTCCTTCTCATAAACCCCCTTTAAGGATTGGAGGGCCACAACAAGGTCTCCCTGGAGTCTTTTCTTCTCCAGGCTGGACAACCCCAACTCTTTCAACCTCTCCTCATAGTAGAAGTGTTCCAGTCCTCTAATAGTTTATGTGGCCCCTCCTTTGGACCCGCTCAACAGGTTTCTGTCTTTCTTGTGCTGGGGATCCCAGAGCTGCATGCAGGTGGAGTCTCACCAGAGTGGAGTAGAGGAGGAGAATCACCTCCCTCAGCCTGTCAAGGTCCCTCTGGATGGCATCCCTGCCTGTTGTACCACTCCGTTGGACATCATCTACAAACTTGCTGAGGGTGCACTCAAACCTACTGTCTATGTCATTAATGAAAATATTTAACATTATCGGTCCCAGTTTGGAGTGCTGCGGGACACCAGTTGTTACTGATCTCTGATCTGAGCCATTGACTGCAATTCTTTGGATGCATACATCCAGACAATTCCTTACCCATCAAATAGTCCATCCATTAAATCTATATCTCTCCAACTTAGAGACAAGGATATTGTGTGGGATGATGTCAAAGGCCTTGCAAAAATCCCTTATCTGCCAACACAGTCACTCCATTGTAGAAGCCATCAGCTTAGTTAGGTATGATTTTCCCTTGGTGCAGCTATGCTGGATCTCTCCAGTCACCTCCTTGTCATTCATATGCCTTGACATATCTTCCAAGATGTTCTGATTCATGTTCTTGCTGGGTGCTGAGGTGAGGCTGACTGGCCAGTACTTCCCAGGGTCCTCCTTTTAACCCTTTTTTAAAATGGGTGTGATGTTTCCTTTTTTCCAGTGACTGTGGACTTCACCTGACTGCTACGACTTTTCAAATATGATGGAGAGCAGCTTATCAACTATACCTGCCAGTTCCCTCAAGATCTTGGACTCGAGGATCACAACACCTCCACTGGGTGTATTAGAAGTGTCTTAGGAGAGGATGTATAATGCCGTTAAAGCTTTTGTTTGTCTCTATAAAAAGAACTTTAAATGACCAGCTCGGCTTGTCTATGCTGTTAGACACGTAAGTGTAGTCAGACATACTTCACCTCAAATAGTGAAGTTATTATCAAACCATTAACAATTCCCCCTAACTATTAGTATATATATATATTTAAAAAGGTCTACTATGGACATCCAATGTTTTGGAAAACTTCTATGAAACTAAATCAATAATTGTGCCATGTTTGTATTTTCTGTCTTCACTGTGACCACTGAGGACCGTATATTGGTCAGAATGCTGTGAATTCAACCACCACATAGAAAACTTCATCTGCTCCATGTACTTTGCATTCATTTATTCCCTAGAGCATGAAGGCATACATGTATGAACATATAAGCCTGTCTAAGGTAACTCTAGATGTTCTCGTTAGCCATATAAATATTAATTTTACTTTTTTTAGTTTCATGACCTCAAGTAACTTGTGGTAATGATTAATACAAGTTAATTAAAAGGATATAATATTTTGCAGAATGTTTAATTGCTTTACTTTTCAGATCAATTTCTGTCTCTATGATCTTACATTATACTTAAATAGTGAGTCAGAAGTCATGATCTACCTAGCCGTAACTTACACCATCCATTAGTTGGTATGCCTCCTTATGTTACTTTTTATTATTGTGCACTCCTGAGTAAATAAGATCAGTGTTTTCACAGCAAAACTTTCTTTGCCCTAATCCTTTTCTTCAAAAACTACACATAAAAGAACTCAAAACTCTAATATGTTTGAACTGGGTTGACAAATGAAATTCAGCTGAAGAAGTATTATAGCTTTACAGAGATCAATTATAGTTTCCTTCTTTTTTTCCTATATCAATCTTCATTTGTGCTAATTCATTTTGGCACATACTCATACTGTCAGTTCCAGTTCTTAAATGGAGCACAGTGAAGGGCCAATGTGTGTTGTTAACTCACATTGTCAGTATTAAACGTCTTCTATTGTTGTGAGATCCTCTTACTTACATTGTTTGCATCTTCTCAATGTCCTACTAACTCTTCTCTGATCCTGAGTGATGTAAATAAAATAACTATGTTGTCTATAAACATATTCCCTTTTTCCTCTGTATTTACCTTTCCTACTATCGTAATATTCACTTGATACATTAAATTATAAGATATTGAAGAGTAACTATAGACATGACTGAAACAAGGAAGTAACTGTATTAACTGAGTCTGTACAGTAATCAATGTACCACTTCTTTCCTTTCTTTGCATCACCTTCCTTGGTAAAAAATAAAATAAAATAAAATAAAATAAAACAAAAACAAACTGAATAGATCCCAAGTGTCCATGACTTCAGTCTATGCTTATAAGCTTGCACTTAGACATGGAGTTTGTGATCGTTACTAGGTTTTGCTCATGAAACAAAATGATAGCACCAGACTTCCTTAACTGAACATCAGGAGGGACTTTCTGAAAGTCTGAAGTGATTATATTAACTGTTCTCTTTTTCACAGTACTCTTACTGACAAGCAGAAGATTCCAATGTGGAGGTTGTCAGATGCTTTTGATTGAATATGTTATTTGCGAGCCAAAACACTTCACAAACACATATTGCCTCTTTTTTTTTTTTTTAATCCTTTTCTCATCCTTTCTTACTCTTATTCCCTTGCAAAATAGATTTTTCAAGACAGTTCCCTTCAAAATATATTTATAGACATGGAAAAAATGTCTGAAATGGGATTGTTTTCTCACAGCCATTTAATCTAGTGAATTAGAGAGATAATTTTCTTTCTTTTTTCTTTTCTTTTTTTTTTTTTATTTAATTTATTTTTTTTTTACCTAGATTATATTTTTCTCTAATCATCCTTTGCATTTTCCACAATACAGTTGGAGGCATTCTTTGGCTTTTCCCATTTATGAAGAGATTATTCCAAGGCTGTGAATGAGCAGAGCAAAGCACACTGCAACCACTTCTACCCTGCTCTCTTCCCCAGTAGTAATCGTTGCAGTAGTAATCTGATACAAGAACTTTCCCTGTTTTTAATATTATTTTTAAGATATTTTCATCAAGTCTATGCATACGTTTCTATGCATTTTTAAATTCTATTCTGATTGTAAAAGGGAAGTATTGTCTTTTTTTTTTTTTTTTAAACACTGTCTTTACCTGTCATGTAATAGAGTAAATACAGAGTAATACAGAGTAAAAGTGAAAATTTGTCCTTTAAAAAATTAATTTTTTTAATTTCGGAGACATAACAAGAAATCTGTCTTTTCTCCTGTGAGTTTAGAAAAGAGGTGGGCTGAAGAATGAACCAGCAATGTTAATACATGAACAGGTGGGAAAGCAGCCTATTAAGAACTATTAAGTCCAGCTCCTGAAAAGCTTGACAGCCTATGTTGTAAAGTTTGTCTTACTGGTTTATAATAACCTCAACTTACTTATTAATTATATAACACATAAGAAAGTTAAAACTGTCTGCACTCATCAAAAATATACATAATATACTCTTATCTTATCTATTTTTTACCCTCAGTATCAGAATAACAGGCTACCTTAAGATTTATTCTGTAAAATTTTATTACATTATTTTAAGCAATCTCTTGATTTGTTCACTCTTGACAAGTAAATTGAAAGTTTTTAGTGTTTAAAATATCACAGAAGCATGTATTTTTCGAATGAGATGAGTGGAGTAAATTTACTTAGTTTAGACAGCTAGGGGTAGACTCATATTTTACTCTACAATGTGTGATCAATTACAAAGAAGATATACAAGTCCTGGTTTTATTCTCAGGGTTTGTTTTGTTTTGTTTTGTTTTTAAATATAAGAGTGATCCCAATGATTTTGCTAGAGCCATTTCTGATTTGAACACATTCAGTGAGAAAAAAACACATTTCAGGCTTTTCTCTTTTTTTTTAAACCTTTTAAATCTTGGTTGTCTGATCTATTTACACTGTCCTTTTGATACAAGAAACAACTCCTTAAAGCAATGAAGATTCAGATGCAGTGCTTTACAGAGAGCCACTGGTGAAACACGAGAAAAAGAGGACTGTTGTGAGTACAGATTCCTTGTAATTTTATAAAAAAAAATAGAAATAAAAGAGGGTAAAATGCAGGAAAAGAATTCAAACCTCAAGTCCCAATTTCAGTATTATAATGAAACACAATTGCATTCCACTGTTAAATAAAAGATCTTAAATATTTAGCTATATTACTTCTATAGAGTTAATCTATGGTACATTGCTTATCATGCTTTCCTTACTACTTTGTGCTCTCTCCTTTTGGTCAAGCATATTTTTGGTGCCATTTGCTTACTTTCTAAGTTCTCCAGTGCATCTCAGTAGATTCTTTTAAAAGTACTGGTACTAAATCAATAAAAGTACTATAAATAATGGGATAAATATGAGGCTTATAAATTACTGCTGCAGATGTTCAAACTATTTATAGTAGAAAAATATGCAAATGACAAAGGAAAACTTGATTGGATAGATCAGTATCACCACTGAGGATACTGATTTTGTAAGGAAATCAACAGAACATGCACTGAATTATATTTTTATTGAAACATCTTTGCATAATAAAATAAAATTGATATTGATCCACTCCACAGTGGTCAGAGAATGCCTTTCCTCTTACCTGATGCCAAATGTTAAGGATGTGATTTGTCTGACTGAACTGTGCCTTTGGAAGGCACTGGTTTCAGAACACAGGGTACTAATTTATGAACAGTATTATAGAATTCACAGAACCCCAAAATATTTTGTACTTATTATCTAGATTTATTTTTGCTATGTCGCAACTTTTAAAAAATCAACAAACTTCTGAGATGATTGTTCTGCCCTTTGTGTGCATCATGATTTAATACCAGCTGGCAGGTAGGACCAAGCAGCTGCTCTCACAGTTCTCCCTCTTCCCCCAGAAGAGCAGGGAGAAGAGGTAGGAAAGGAGGTTAAAAGGAAAGAAAAAAAAAACACCAAACCTCAAAGATTGAGAAAAAGACAGTTTAAAAGAAACAGGAACAGAAAAGGAAGTAACAGGAAATAGTATCAATAATATCATGACACAAGTCACTCTCACCACCCAGTGAATTGGCACCATCTGGAGCAGAGATCATGAATTCCTGCCCTTCCAGCCAAGCCCCATTTGTATACTAAGCATGATGTCTATGGTTTGGAATATTCTGTTGCCCATTCCATGGTTCTATTTATGTTCCTTCTCAGCTTCTACTGGAAGTTAAAAAAGTCCTGAAAAATATAAACATCACCTGGCAACAACTAAAACAATATGCATTATTTGCATTCCTTTCATACCAAATCTGAAACACAACAACCATTAGGAAAAAATATTAACTCTACCCCAGCTGAAACCCTGACAATGTGGCAGTTCTGAAGACTTCCCCTTCAATCCTTTGAGCTTTATGTGATAAAGCTCTGCACACAAGTAATCATTTAGGGAAAGAACTGGAATATAGAAATATATAGCCCTATATATAGCTATATATAGCCCTGCAGAAACCCATCCATGTATGGAAGAAACAGCCTCAACTAACAGACAATCCCACCACTCACCATTTCTGTAGGCTATTTTCTGTATTTGCTTTTTATATTTTCTTTAGTGTTAAATTTTCTTTAGTGTTTCTCCCCAGTGACAAGCAGGCAGTAGCACAAGTACCTTCTACTTCAGTCCTACCAGAAATTCAGTCTTTTATAAACACCCTAATTACAAAAAGAGGATATACAGCTCTTTCTCAAACAAAAAATGTCCAAAATATCACTTTACTAATTCAGAAAACAAAATCATTGTTAAGAAAACGTAGCTAAGAGTTCAACAGTTGATGGGAAATTAAATTTGTCACTGCTAAAAAGAAAAGGGTGAGTCAGTCCATCACAGCTTCAAGGAACTAGCTAGTAAAATTGCAAAGTTGACGTGTTGGATCTTTTCTAAAGTCAGTGACACATATTAACAATTAATTTATAACAGAAGGCTTGATAAGTCTCAAATTTCAACCCAGCCATGAAACAACACATCAACTGAAACATGGGGCAAAAAATATTTGAAAATCATTGACATAAATATGATAGCTCAAGGAAGAGTGTAAAGTATGAAATTAAAAGAAAAATTCTAAGTGTTGATGGTAATATTTTACTGTCCCTTGAATTACATAAACCCTAATTGTTTCAGTGGCAGTGTTTATTTCCTAATGATGTGCATCTGTAATTTATTTCTAGATCCAGATCAATGAGTATGTATCTCTGTATGACAGATTCATTTCGTGTGTGTGTCAGGTTTACATTAAAAATAAATTGCTAAGCAAAGTTCAGTCAGGCTCAGTGCCAAAGGCAGAAGGTTTTTAATGTAATACAAGCCTTATAAAAGTTGGAAAAGGTAGATTTCATAACTTCACTTGCCTTTTCAGAATCAAGATAAGAGAAAAATCTGTGTGTGTGATTTGGACTTCATTAAGGAGGGTCCTTCTGTGAACATTTTAGAAATTTGGAAGGATTCATCAGTAAATCAGTTACTGTGCGAGTAACTGTCATCCTCAAAATAATTTGTATTTTCTGTCTCTCCATTCAGCAACAACAGCGAATGAAAATATTAGCATACCACTTTTAAAAAGCAAATAAAACCCACTGGAATTAATATTTGTTTTCCCACGTAATTTATAGACCATATTCTCCTCAGCTGATACTGCTTCAATTGCAGTATCAATAAAAGTGCTGAAAGAATTGGCAGAGAACTTAATGTAAAGATCTTTCAACTTCTTCCAGTCTCCCAAATAGATGAAGTTCATTAATGGCCCAGGCAAAGAGTGGGGCCTGGTTTTTTTCTTGAAGACAGCTTTATTTGAAGATCAATATCCATGTTAGGGGACAGAGTGTACCCTCAGCAAGTGCGCTGATGATACCAAACTGGGCGGGCTGGCCGACACTCCAGAGAGCTGTGATGCCATCCAGCGTGACCTGGACAAGCTGGAGAGGTGGGCAGAGAAGAACCTAATGAGGTTCAACAAGGGTAAATGTAAGGTCCTGCAGCTGGGGAGGAAGAACCCCAGGCACCAATACAGGTTAGGGGTGGATCTTCTGGGAAGTACTACTGAGGAAAAGGATCTGGGAGTCCTGGTGGATGGCAGGATCTCCACGAGCCAGCAACGTGCCCTTGTTGCCAAGGGGGTCATAGGGAAAAGTGTGGCCAGTAGGTCGAGGGAGGTCATTCTCCCCCTCTAGTCTGCACTGGTGAGGCCACAACTGGAATACTGCGTCCAGTTCTGGGCTCCCCGGTTCAAGAGAGACAGGGAACTACTGGAGAGAGTCCAATGTAGGGCAACCAAGATGATTAAGGGATTAGAGCACCTCCCTTATGAGGAAAGGCTCAAAGAGCTGGGGCTCTTTAGCCTGGAGAAGAGAAGACTGTGGGGGACCTTATTTATGCCTACAAGTATCTAAAGGGTGGGTTGAAGGATGATGGAGCCAGACTCTTTGCAGTGGTTTCCAGAGATAGGACGAGGGGCAATGGGCACAAGCTGGAACACAGGAAGTTCCATTCAAGTACAAGGAAAAACTTCTTTGCGGTGAGAGGGACAGAGCACTAGAACCCAGGGAGGTTATGGAGTCCCCTTCTCTGGAGATTTTCAAGACCCACCTTGATGCAGTCCTGAGTAATGTGCTCTAGGCAATCCTGCTTAGCAGGGGAGTTGGACTAGATGATCTCTAGAGGTCCCTTTCAACTCTGTCAAGTCCGTGAATCAGTGAAATATAGGTGGGCAGAGAATGGATTGAGAGCAGACCTGAGGAGAGGGACTTGGTGGATGAGAAGCTCACCGTAAGCCAGCAGTGCATGCTGGCAGCCCAGAAAACCAGCTCTATCCTGGGCTGCATCAAAAGAAGTGAGGCCAGCAGGTCTCGGGAGGTGATTCTGCCCCTCTACTCCACTCTTGTGAGACCCCACCTGGAGTACTGTGTCCAGCTTTGGAGTCCTCAGCACAGGAAGGACATGAATCTATTGGAACAGGCCCAGCAGAGAGTTGGACTAGATGATCTCTAGAAGGTCCCTTCCAACTCTGACAATTCCGTGATGTTAGTTATGTAGACTTGTCTTGATTTTTTGTTAGGGGTCAAAAGGATATTTTCTAGAAAAGAACTTGCTGTTTAAATGAGTGCTTAGCACAGTATTTTAACAGAGAAACTAACAGGGCTTTGGAGATAAGGGCCATATCTAGCATCCACCAAAGCTTTTGAAAAAAAAGTTTTCTCATGTTCAAGCTAGAATTTCTGTACAGGTTTATAGGCGGGGAGAGTTGGAGCACACCCAAACAGCAAATAACCCTCTGGTAAATCAGAGGGTCGATCCATGTTTGAGTACTGTCTGATTCAAGTATGGTATGGGCTTCAATTTCCTACTTTGTGTGTTAACATCCTAAGCATGGACTCTTTTGAAGCAGCTTTTCAGGACCTCCAGAATGTCTTTACTATGAAAAGGACTATCAACACACATCAGCTGCGGAGCTGGGGATACCAGTAATACGCCCACAGAGGTCTGCAGTATCGCCAAGCAAGTCTGCTACTTCTCATGTAATCGAAGAGCTCTTTAATGTTCCAAATATCTAACTTCAAATCAGCATTGTGTAATCCATGAAACTACATCAGACTTTAATGGGGACTTTGTCATTACATGTTCAATAGTCCATTGAGTGAGCTTGGGAAATAGTATACTTAGCTATACCCTGTGGTATACTCTCTAATGGTGAGTGATTCCTTTTACCTGTTGTGCTGTCTCTTGGATACTAATCAGTTTCAGTGTTTCTCTGAAATCATAGGAGTGACTCCACTGAAAGTGGTATGTTTTTTATGAAAAATATTATTTCATGCACATTTTACATTCTGCTACCATGTAGCAGAACAGGTGCAATTGCAAGTGGTAGGAATCAAAACCTTTCGTATTTATCATTAAGGCACCAGGAATAGCTTTCTTATGTTACCATGGATAAGAAACAAGCAATATAATGAATTAAGGTAACAAATGGTTGATTAAATTTACATTAGTAAAGAATAAAATTAATTGGTATGTATGCAATCCAACTTCTGAAAAGACTGTTTTGTGGCTGTATTTCCCTTCTTTTGATGTCAAATCTGGGGCCTTTAACATATTTCTAGGCAGGATACACATTACAATTAATTGGTATTTTAGTATATTCTCTGATTGCAAGGTTGATTCTCAAAAGCCAGTAATTGGAAATCAAAATACTGAAAGGGTCACAAAAATAGCTATCAAGTATAACTCACTTTCACATTGGCTGCTGGGTGAGGAAGAGAGCAATAGAGAACACTGGAAAAAATGTTCCAGAGGATTTCAAGATAGTATTGAAGCAATTGCATGAACAAACATAATTTGATTAAAGTCATTCACCACTCAAGCAAATTAAAAAGCCTTCAAAGGTGTTATTGTCATGAAGTTCTGAGTGACTTTGGATGATGGTAATAGGATATGGACCCATTCACCTCTGGGTCATTATTTCAAATTTAGCCAAGGTCAATGGTAACCAAAAGTAGTCAGTATCTTATGGCTTAGTGACCTGTATGAAATAAGCTGAAGGTCTCCTTTGTATGCTTATTGGACAGTAACCCACATCAAAAAGGCACCCTCACAATTGATGTTGCTTGTTGTCAATCTTAACAGCAATGAAGGGGCTGCATGGACATGAAGACTGCACTCTCCCCTGACCTGTGGAGGTGATCTTTCCAGGTCAAAACTAAAATATGCTGAGAGGTCAAGGCAAAGATATTCATTCTAGCAACAGTGTCTTTGCTGTACCTATACAGATATGTGAACAATGTAGCTCAAGTACTATATGAAAATAGGAATTTAAAAAAAAAAAAAAAACACAGAAAAAAAAGAAAGAAGAAAAAAACCCCACAGTACTAAAAGCTTGTACTTTGCTTGTTTTAGTCTATATGAATAATTTCCAAAAAAGGATTTCACAGAGGACTTAGTGAATATTACAGGTTTAACAAAAATTCTGTAGAATATAAAGTTCATCTAAATCTGGAGATGAGTGTGTGTCTTGGGGAAATTTAACATCAAGGCATAAAAAGCATAGATTATTTCATTCAATATATGTACACAGTTGAAGTGTTAATGAAATATAATCTGTTCATATGTGATAGGCATAAAATATATTTTAAATTTATTGGAAAATATAAACAGGTAATTATTATATATATATTTATTATGTATTATATTTACATACCTATAAACAGGTGTTTATTAGTAATAATTTAGTAATGAGCTTTTTTTTTTTATTTCAAGTTTATTTCAAAGGCACTGAATAAGGATATCAATCTGAGATGCCAGAGACTCAAAAACAACTCAAACCAATGCTGAGAACATTTGTGCCTAAAGCCTGATGCTTGATATGACTGGTCTGGGTACTGCTTATTTTGTTTTGTTTGTTTAATTACTCATACACCAACTCAGCTCATGATTCATTTAGTGTGGCTTTGTCAAATTATTCTGAAGTCCAGAAGTAAGAGTTCTACCCCCCCAAAAAAGTGGTGCTTTCACTCTTCCTCCCTCCAGACTCCCTGTGCCACACTTCCCTGGGCTCTAACCACAAATTCTGCTATGACTAAGGAGGAAGCCTCCTCCTTATTTCCACCCCTAGGGACTATCCCAAAAATAAATGTTCTTAATCTCAAATGACTGTAGGTGCCTACTGAGGCAGACATCAGCTCACACGTACTACTTGCCTAATACTGAACATTATCTGGCAATAGAGAGTTCCCTACACAACATGTTGTTGTGCAATCGTAAGTACTAAATTCAATGATCCATATAAGATCACTGCAGAAGTAGAAGCATATCGTACATGCAGCAGCAGATTTCAGAAACAGATATAGCTAAGACAACCTGTGTAGGTTAGAAATTACCTAATGCTCACAGTATGTCAAATGAGATGGATAAAAACACAGTTAACATAAGCTTAAAACCACTAAGCACTGAAAAACAAACCTATTGAAAAAAGGCCTTACTCTAACTCTTTATTTAAGTGTATGAGTATTTTAGATGGCAGGCTGCAGGTTTAAAAATCTTACAGGCTAAAGAATTTTGTTTAAATTTGGTTTTAGATGAAGATATAAATCATTCCCAGTCTTAAATGCAGCTTTCAAACATGAACAATTTTCTTTATTAAAAAAAAATGAATTTCCCTCTCAAATTAAAAATGGTTAGAAAATTGAGGATAAAGGAAAATTTGAGTTTCAAATATGTCCTAGTAAGTATGGCATACAGTGAGTAATTGTGCTGTGACAATCCAATGCAGAGATCAAGTATAGGATTCCATTGCTAACTTTTACCTAAATATAAAACAGCTCTTGCATAAAGTGTCAAAAATAAATTAATTAGTTTTTCTAAATTCTGGGTTATTTATGCCTGCTACTATGCTGTGATCACATTCAAATATGAAGCTTTTAAGCCCATAAAGTCTTAATTAAGAAATCCTGTTATTATTAGTACCTTCCTTCAGCTGATCTTTTCAATTTAATCCAGTTCTGCTGATCTAATCATACAAGAAATGGTCATAGGGTTGGGTTTAGAGACACCTGAATACATTAAATTTCATATGAAAGAGAAGATGCAAAATAGCAACAATGAAAAAAGGGGAACTCTGGGCTGAGAGCTGTATTTAATTCTATATGGATGATTGACTACAACAGGAAAAAACACTTGTATTGTTTAGGGGTTAAAAGTAGAGGGAACATAGTTTAACCAGGAAATGAAAAGCAAACAATGGACACAAACAGAAATATTTCAGCATAATAATAATAACCACATGGAATAATTTGCCACCAGGGTCAAAACAGCAAATGTTATCAATCAGATAAGAGAACAAGCCATTTTCTGTAAAGGAAAGAAATGGAGATAAAAGTGACTTTTAACCCTACTTTTCAGCTCAGCTTTTCCACTTTAAGAACTCCTTGTTTTCTATATAGTGCTACTCTATGGATCACTGACTGTATCTTGCCAAAATATGCATAATGGAAATAGTAAAGTTGAATTTTCTTTCTTAAGGAGTACTTTACAAATGTGTCATATATAGTAGAGACAACTATAGAGTTTTTTTACAAATAAGCAGAACAATGGGATTTTTAAAAGATTTTATTCCCCCATTCTTTTTCAGGATAAAAGGCCGACAATTTGATTTATTCTTAAAATAAAGGAATCAAAAAATATCCACTCTAATTAATGCATTTTTAAAAAGATTTTACTCCTTTTGATTGTATTAAATCTATGTTCTACCTTTTAAACCTCTCATTTCAATGCTTTAAAGCAAATGTTTGTTTAAATTTTCACTATTTTAAGAATCTTAAGTAATTACTTTAATCAAAATTCCGAATCTTGACAGAGGAAGTTTTCAGTTATTTTGCCCAACTCGATATGATGCTTTGACTAAATATTCTTTATTTGCCTTCAGAAGGAGAACAAACTCCAGGAATCACCCTATCTGTCTCTTTTGTTGCTTTGGGTCAGTTCAGGTTTACACTAATTATCTAAATGCATAATAATATATGTTACTATCACATGCACTAGCAGCACATGCTCTTATAGAACATAATATAAAAATACCTATTAATCCATAAATTCAGATTTTTAATTTTGGCAATTTAAGGGTGAAGGGTGATGTGTCACACTTCTTTAGCCTTTTATCATGATGAATAAGCCATGTTTTATTGTGGTTTGTCATTCAAAAATAATTCGTATGTAGAACAAACTAGTCTATGTTATTCTCTTTTCTTTCTATCTATCCATCCATCTGTACCAGCAGATACCTACACCAATAGAGATAAATCAATAAATGCATAGGTAGATACATGGATGGATATGAGTAAATAAATTTTTAACTATTTCAGTGTGTCACAGTACATAAATTCTCCTGCAGCAGTTATCCACAGAATTATTCTCATCAACAAAATGTTAAGCGATGATCTATGAAGGTTGGCTATAGTTTCCACTTTGCTTGCTCTAAGGTGTTCCTAATTTAGAAGAGATATATATACATGAAATAATTTCCTAGTTGTACTTTCTCTGGATAGAATATCACTGGTCCCACAGACAACTGTTGGATAAGAGCAGGATATATGACATTTATTTGGTGCTAAAATACAGTTCACGAGAATTTTAAAAGTCTTTGCCACTTGTAATTTCTTTCTGCTGCCCCATCATTTTTGCATTTCTGGTATGGAACTCTGCTAATCAAAAGGTTTTTTGCAACTGTTTGCACGTGTCTTGCCATAATGTCTTGTGCTTCGTTCACCTGCAATCCAATCGTACCTGTTTTACTTGCTGTCCTTTTTCTTGATTCGTTGTGAAAGGAGAAATTCTAAACATTTATGACACATGAAGTCAATGCAGAAACTCTGCCTCCTCATTCTTAAATGCATTAAAAAATGTTTATTTTGTGGAATTTAATCTACTTCCTGGAAACTTCCAAACAATGAGATGCAGTGAGGTATTGTGGCAGAATGCTGCAGAATGATTGTAAGCAGCAATTTTTTTTTGACAGAGAAACTGATTCCTTGACTTAACAGATTTCCAACTCTAACCTCTATGAATCTACGGTACTCAAACATACTGTTTGAGTATGGCTCAACTGCAGTTGAGCCATTTCAGCATTGCTCTTTCACATTTTCTCTGCTTGTATGTATGTGTGTGCATGTGCTGTTTTATATAAAAGCAAAGCATCCCTTATTTCAGTGGTTTTACCTGAAACTGTATAATGCTTAATATTCTGCTGTTCTCTTCTCTCATAAATTATTGTGTTCAATATTCTACATCATAATCATGTTTATACTTCAGTTTATGACATTTCATTTTCTCTTATCTTATCTCTGAATCATACTTGCTTATGTATGTTATACATGTGCACCTACAAGGGAGGAAAGATAAAATACAAAAGCTTCAAAAAATAATAATTGCTACATTTTGAAATGTTAGAGCAGCCTTGAAAAAAGTAATGATTCATCCAGTGTTGGTCATAGCATATAAAGGCAAATGTTAAATATACATCTGTCATTAAAATTAACGTAGTGGTAAATGAAAGAATTTTCTAAATGTTTAATTATTTATTTCTATTTGGCTACATGGTCAATGGAACTTCTGCTTAAAAACAAAGAACCTCTCACTAGTGCTTATTGGTTTTCCTCATTTGTCTTACATACTACTAACAAGAATCAGCTTTCCCTCTACAAAAAACAACAACACATTTCTTATCGCCCAGATGATATGCAAGAAAAAGCTCCACATTTGTGGGCAGACTCTTATCTGTGGCATGCAGAAACACATGAAATATTGAAATAGAAATGCATCAACATTAATGTCAGCAAGGAGAAGAGAAGCAGGACCTGCCATTTTGATTAAGAGATCACCTGACAGAACTCCTTCCTGTGTGCAGAGAACAAATATATAACTCTGGCAACCAGGCAGAGCTGCTGTTTTTTCAAGTCACAATTATTAATTGCTTTGTAATCTTTATTGCACCTCACTATAGTTACCCTATAGCAAATAAGACTGAAGGCCAGACTTCTTTTTTATATTTACTCCATATCAAGTATATTAGAACTGTTTCTTCTTAGGTGGGAGATTAGCTTTCTACAACTGTTTATGCCTCTCCTGTACTGACTCTTTTCATCAGTATAGTATATGAGTGGTTTTAGGTAATAGACTTTCCAGAACTATCAAGATTGTTTTTTTATGTCTTCTTGTTTTATGAAATAACCCAGTGTATGCAAATGTGTATGCAGATTTCTCCTGTCAGAATGACTGTTAGTCAGGAACTGTACGTATACTTAAAATCCATGCAATATCACTGTATTTAAGCTATTCTAGTACTTCATATTTAATACACTTTCCCAGCCACTCCATGAATAGCATCACAAATGGATAAGTGCCAGTGAAATGGCACCATCAGAAACTCATAGTCTAGTCCAGTGCCACAGGGACTTAGATGAAATGCAGTCCAAGTGTCTTTTTATCCAGCTGTTACATATCACTGAATATTCTACCCATCCCACCATTTAGTTTAGTTCTAGATAGTCCTTGCTTTCAATAAAAGAGCTTCCTGAAAACCTAACAAACTGTTTTTTTCTCATTGCAATTTTTCAATTTTGTTTCCCACTCCACCCCCTGAAATAATGGCAGTAAAGAATAGAGAGGATCAAAAGCCACTGGCTGGTGATTCAAATGTGGGACCAGCACTGGTTACTAACTGCCCATGCTACCAGGATTTTAGCTTATATAAGTATGTTCAGCTTCTGGTACGGAGAGGAACAGACCATGCATGATTTAACTGCCCACCTCAGCAGTCATCAGGCCCAATCCTTTTCTAATGTGTAGCCTTTAGAAGGGATATAAAAACAGATTTTTACTCTGTCCATTCAGTATTTAAGCAGATTGAAATCAGACAGTATGACATTTGGGTACCCCACACTGAGTACCCTAACAGCGGTTTTGCTGGTCTGCATTTAATAAAGCTCTGCAGTAGGCCTGTAAAGAAATGTCCTTAAAAACATGCAGACAATTATTGCAAGTATAACTAAAAGCATTACATTGCTATTCTTAAAAGGTTCTGGCTGATCTAGTGTTGAAATTGTACTGCACAGTATATCTTCAATATATATTCGATATATAATTTCATGGAGTGCTATGTTTCTCTTCTTTGACTTTCACTGCCCCATCAGATTACTTCCTCACCCATAATGTCTGAAATCTGTTTGGCAGCATGTAATGGCTTGGGGAAAATGCATGTTGCTTTTTGTGTCCTTTCAGGCTATTAATCATTAGTAACCTTGTATTCAGAGTTAGTTCATTAAATATGTATGCCTTTTGGTAATCTGATGCCTAATATATATTGCAAACATTGTGCACTAACAGCAATTATTATCTCTCTAATGGGTTTTGTAATTGTAGTACCATGTTGGAGAAGCCTGTGAAGTCTAAAATTCTAAAAATATCAGTAAACCAGATTCTTCTAAATGATAGCTCTGTAATAAACACATGGAGAATGGGATTAGTTTGGAAAATGACAGGATAAACTATGTAAGTAACTGAATTACTAAGATTTATGTTTATTTCAATCTGATGAAGAACAAAGAGATGTAGGGGAAAAGCATATCACAAACACTGCAAAATATCAGGGCACTATCATGTCATTGTTTAGTTCACATGTCCTCACTGCTCTAAACTTAGCCTGCTTCAAACTTGCTAAAACTTTGTTTCTTTTTTTCCCAGTGCAAATGATCCTTTTGAGAGTTAGATAATCAAGATAGATAATCAGAATATTCTTGATGGATTTTTCATTTTTTTTAAATAAACTACACTATGAATATTTACTAAAAACACTTGAATAAGTATCTTTTTTTGTCTTATGTGGTAAGTCTGCAATAATAAGGACAATATTATGTTTCTAGCTAAAAAAATATAAAACCAAAACCAACTATAGACCTTTATTTATGGGGTATTTTTCCTCGGTACTTGAATGTACTTTCATAGAATATGATGAGCTGTCAGAAAATATTTGACATGCTTTAGAACTGATTTAGAAAACTTATTCTAGCTGGCAGTAGCAAGTTATGATGTTTAGGTGCATAATGAAGCTTTTAGATTGTAATCTAATTGAAGAATATTTATTTTTAAAAGGGTGATAAGAGTATTCTTTTTCTCAGTTACAGGGGTTTTTAAATATAGATACTTATAACATTCAAAAATATCACTGGCATAGAGCAAGGTCTGTGAAATCTGAGGAGTGCTCACTCCAAAATTTCTGATGCCTTGTAGGTGTTGAGGGATCGTTGTGACTGAGATTCCAAATGATATTTTGGCATCTAATATCTTACAATTCTGCAGTGCAAGAAAATCTTTAACATTCTTGCTAGGCTATGTTAATAAGATGCTGGCTTCCACACACACCAAGAAGGGCAGAGGAACAAGGGCAGGTGGAGAGTCATAAAAGTACCCTGCCCTGGCTAATCCCATGCCCACTGCAGGAGAACTCTCCACCCATTAAAGGCTCCTCCACAACACGAAGGAGTAGAGAATCATGACAGCAGATAGAGGAACCCAATAATCCAGACAGATACACAAGCCCCCAACCTGTTTCCTCCTTCAGCTGTCTCAGGGAAGTCTCCAGTCCCATGGGCTGGAGCACCATGAATCTTCTGCAGCAGCTCTCTGGAACATCTTTTCGATGGAGGGATTTTATTGCTTGTATAGGTATGAGAAGCAGCATGGGATACATAGGGAAAATGTTTTAGGATTTTGCAATGTTTATTTGTGGATATTTAGCAGATGAACTAAACATGGGGAAAGGGAAGTATCAAACTGGTTTAGGAGGAACAGGTGTAAAATAGTGAGATAAAGGGCTAAAAGGGGTAGAGTGCATGAAGACAGTGGTCTAGTAAGTAGACTTGTCTGCCCATGCCCTGTACCTGACCAGCACAGTTTGTCCTGCTTTCTTATTAAACACCACTAATAACTGTTTTCCTGGGTGAGGAGACTTTTGTGTGTGCATGTGTGTTTATGGTGGTCTGTACCAGTAACCGGAATGGGGTGTAACCTCAGCAGCTCATATGTCCAGATGCCAGTAACTGGGAGATAGTGTCTAAGGTCAGCTACTACGTTTATATTTCTATTAACAGACCTTCATACTGCTCAGCCAGAGAGAGTAACAGGATGAGGCCATTTGTGCTGTATATTTCTGCATACATTGATCTGCATGGCTGGCTGTATATATAGTATATGTGCACTGTAGAAGTGCATTTGTGGTGTGCCTATCAAGAATACCTTATCAACCTCACTACTGGTTGGACCTGGGGGCATGGAGCTGCCTCTCAGGTTTTTGGATTCAGCAACTCCCTAAAAGATCTAAGCCCTCAAACTCTTTCAGATTTGAGCTTAGTTTTCTTAGAAGAATATGTAGTTTATAGGAAGGACTTGTTCCCTTCAGCTTGCAAATGGTAATTAGCTCCTCATCCCAACAAACTTCTGTTAAATTATTTGATTGAACAAACTATGAATTCTGATAGATTTATGTTGTATTATTTAGAAATTTCAAGTTAATTGTTTTACAAAATATGTAAATGTTTGTATCAGCATTTACTAAGAGGTGTTCTTGTCCATCCATAAAGACTCAGTGGAGTTAGAGAAGGTACAGAGAAGAGCAACTTAAACAAACAAGGAAATAGAACAGATACTTTTAAAGGTGAATTTGAAAAGGCTAGAACTATAATTTGAAATGGAAAAGGCTAAGAAGGTATATTAGTAAGATTTAGGAAAAATAAGATTAATGAATAAGACGAATACAGAACTGTTATTTGCCAAATCCCACAGTACTAGACATAGGGAGCTCTCACTAAAACTAGTACAAGATAAACAGAAAAAAAAAAAAAAAGTACTTGAAGCATTAGGCAACACAATTCTGGAATTTATTGTTACAGTACTTTGTGAGTGAAGACTATATTAGCAGATACTAAAGTGGATTAGAAGAATTCATAGATAGCAGGTCCGTAGACAGATATTAAAGTGAATGCATAGGGATATACCTTATAACATCCCTGATTTAATGACTATGGAAAATAGAATTTACAAGGGAAATGGACTGCAATAGCTAGGCTTGTACACTCTTTTGAAATGGCATACCCCGCTGACATTGCCGGAGGAAGGACTAAGTGGATGGTTGCTCTGACTCCAAGAACATTTCTTACGTTCTTATTTTTATGTACTTCCATCAGGTTCAAGAGTCCATTCTCTTAAGTGTTACACCGCTGTGTTCCATAAATTTGAGACTGAAGGTCCTCATTCTGCAGTTTTCCACATGAAGATGTACTTTTGCACACACAGTTTATCTATTTTCCACTGTTACACCAGCGCAGCAGAAACAATAACAGGTTTATGGCCTGAAACTGTTAAAAGTTGCAGAAAAGTAAAATGATAATTAAAGAAATAAGTTCCAAAAAGGAATTATAGTGACAGCTAATCAACTTAGCATTAGCAGCATGAATAAAATATCATAACAGGAAATATTGCTTAGAACCACAGTCTTAAAATATAACATTAAAAGCATTTTAAGCATTTGCTAGGAAATAGCCAGGTACAGTCAATAGACATTGTATTTTTAGAAGATTCTTTAGAGTCAGTAGAATCTTCTGGTTCAGTCTCACTAAAGAAAGCTCTGCTGTTAGCTCAAATGGTTTGAGAGAATGCTCTTTCCTTGGAGTACGCAATAAAGCACTTTACAGTTCACTAGAAATGAAGAGCACATCCCATTCAGAAAAGTAAGAATTTACAGTAAATATAGTATATTTAAGAGATAAATTAGAAAGATTGCTCTTCCTTCACATTGGACAAAATCCTGACTTTGTTTAGAGAGAAAGACCTCCATTAATTTATAAAACTTATTAATTGGCAAAGATGGTATTAAGAATTTAAGAAGAAAAACATCTCTTCCTTCATAGTTTGGCTTTGCTCATCCCACAGTTTATTGTCTTTTTAGTTGAAAAGAGGATTGAGTAAAATGTTCAGCTAGCTAGTAATAGGTGAGCTGTTTTCAGTCCCGGTATAAAGAAAAATATACACCCATAAAAATAACATTAGAAAGACAAGTTGTGATGTATACCTGATGATTCAGTGCCTATGTCTCCTCTTTTGTTTGATCACCCTCATGTTACCGATTTCTCTACAGAGCTCTCATTTAAAGCAAATGACAACCATTGAGATAATTTTAAAATAAATATATCATTAACATCTCTAAACATTACAAATTTAGAAAACAGTTGTATGCTGTGAGGAATTGGTACGCAAGGCATAATTGTCTTAGCTTTCAGCATGAGCAACCTGTTAAATAGTTGCAGTGTAGTGTTTCTGATACTACTGCTGGAATATTTAAAGCAAAATCTTTGGAAGCATCTCCTGATATGGAATGCTTCTTCTTGGGTGTAAGACAAGATTTGAAACTGTAAAGGATACTTTTAATCAGTGTTGATTACTAATTATTCTCAATATTCAGAGACTAAAATTAAGCACACAGGTCATTTAAGTTGAATACTCTAGAAATTCTATCCTAACCTGAGAGGAGTCTGGAAAACTGAGGCATCAACTGCCTGCTGTGTGGAATCTAAATTCAATATTTAAAGCTATTGTCTGGGTCTGCAGGTGCAAAAATGGTGTGTAACTGTAACAAAAATCACTCTCAGAAAAATAGATGCCCAGCTTAAATAATCAGAATTCTGTTACATCTGTAACTTCTGTGATTCCATGATTGCTGAAAAAAGATGTTTTGAATGCATCTATTTCAATGCAAATTCAGTGTGAACATGTCTGTTTATATGCAAATAAAACAGAATATGAAAATGGAATTTTTTAAAAGATGATTCACTTTTTAAATGTAACCGCTAAAATACACTGTAATATCTTTGTTCTTTTGATGTAATTGCTATAATTTCTTTGAAAATTTTCATCCATCTTCCATCAGGTGCTGGGTATATCTTAGATAATAAAATCTGTCAACATAAAATTAAGGATAGCATCAGAAGCTTGTAAGCAAAATTTTTTGCAAAAACATCAAAAGTTGTGGAAAATATAGGGATAGGAACTTCAGAGTTAAAGGCAAAACTGACATTTAAAAGCAAGAAAATGTATAGTTAAGATTCCCAAGTTACCTTAACCCTCTCTCCTTAGACATCCCATATCTTATATTCCTTTTTCTTCCTATTTTCAAGACATGTTATTCTTGAGTCTAGTTTTCCTGAAAGAACCTTAAAAATTCCAAAACTCATGCACTGAGTCTTTGGTTTTACAGATTAATGATAAGCATGTGTTCCACAAACTATAGTCATGGGTTGGTTTTTGTGCCTAAAAACTGGGTCTGTATTCGGTGTACTGGACCAGCATTTTATATTGCCCATAAGACACTATTCTTAAAGAGCACTGGAATCTCAGGTGCTCTTCAGGATTGAGTGGTGAAGTCCAATTTATCTACAGATTTATCTACAGGCTGATGTTCTATTAAAAGAAATGCAGAAATATGATTATGTTATCACCACGGTTAAGTGCTTGGTTGGACTGGAGAGAAGTTCCTACGTAGAGGAACTTTTTTATCTTACAAAACAAACCCTGCCAGAGCAGGATGACTCTGAAAAACAGTAATCTAAACCTTCAGTAATCTAAAAGAAAATCCTCTAAGCCGAGACACCTTCTTTACCAAATGAATCACCTCCAGAGATTAAGTCATACCATAATTCTTAAAAGAGCTGTAGCTGATGGACTGAATCAATGAATTTCTGCTCCAAGATGCTTCGGCTCAGACCAGGACCTTATTCAGCCAGATTCTGAATATAGCCAAGGATGGAGTGATTGGTAACATTCACAGTGGAATATGTTTTTGTAGTATCTGACTGAAGTTTCCTTGTGTCCATTGTCTTTCCTCCGAGAAGAATGCACCTCCAAAAGAGCCTGGCTCCATCTACACCCTTCCATTAGGTAGGTAATGGAAGACAGCAGAAAGGTGTTCACTTTTCCTACCCTACTATGGGTGAACAAACTCAGTTTCCTCAGTCTCTACTCATACATCATGTACTCCAGACTCCACTAGTCACTTTGGTGGTCTTCCACTACTCCAGTGTGCCCATTTCTTTGTTGTACTGCAGCGCCCCCAACAGGCACAGCACTCCAGATTTGGTCTTATAAGTGCTCAACAGAGGGAATGAATCAACTCCCTCAACCTGTGGGCAACACATGCTGAAACAGCCATGTGACTGACCTTCTTTGCTGCAAGGGCACACTGTTGCCTCATGTTCACCTTGTCCATCAAGACCACAAGGTCTTTTCTGCAGAACTGCTTTCTATTCAGTCAGTTTGGGGTTTTCCATCCCAGGTACAGGACTTCCTTGGCTGAACTTCATGAGGTTCCCATCAGCCCATTTTTCTAGCCTGCTGCCCTCAGAACAGCACCTCTACTCTTTTCCAGCCCATCATCTATGTCCCTAATTAGGAACTGAAATATAATTGGTATGAACCTCTGAAGGACACTCCTAATATCCACTGGACAATTGGACCTTTTACTAATGACCACAAGACTGAGCCTGTCACTCCAGATAGCTTACAGTCCATTTATGTAGTTCATTTCTCACTGCTGAAGTGTGCTTTGAACTTAGGTCTCTTACTTCTTTGAAATTGCTTTATGTATGCATATATTGCTGATACACAACAGAACCTTAGATTAAGCATGTCTTTGAATAAATTCAATAATATATATATTTAAAATGGTTATCATAACCTTCTCCTAGGGGGCTGACCTATTTCCAGAACACACTCATGGCCTCATTTGATGTCCAACCCATTATCTGTGTGAACCAGTACCTTGCTTTTTAAGGTAGCATCTCTCATAAAACATATGTACAGGCTTTAGCCTAATGGTGTATTAATTGTCTCTCATATCTTTAGGCAAACAAACCATGTCTGCATGAAGATTTTGGATTGTACTGACCTAACATTGCTAACAATAGTACTTTCTTACAAACTGAACAATCTCCAGGTTAAGCTGAAACATAAACATCATTGTTTTGATTATAAAATTCTGATGAAAATAGATTCACCTTTTGGATGAAAAAAAAAAAAAAAAGAAAAAAATAAAAGCATCTTAACAGAGCTCCCTTTTAAACAGAAAACAGTGAATCTTTGAGAACTTCAGCCTCAAATAAACTCCACGTTACATGAGAATTATGACTACTCCAATAACTTATTCACAAACTACCTATCTAATAATTTATCAGCAGGAACTAATGAACTCCCACACAGTGCACTACTTCATTTAGGCTAGAAAAATACACATTAACTTGAAAGTCATCCATATAGTCTGTATTCAAAGCACAAATTATAACTTAAATACAGAGCTGCTGTGACACACAAACTCAATAAATAAACTACTTATTTTAAATACTCTACTGATTATCATAAAGCAGACTGAGAAACACCAAAATTGCCTCCTTCTTCCAATATTCCATTTACTTTAATGCATTGTCTTAGTGTTATATTGATATAAAGATGTTTGAAAATGGTGCCTGTAATCTACATTTTTGATCTGTTTAAAGAGCTGCTGGCTTCAGCAGAACATTAATGCAAATCTAATGTACCTGCTGGTATGATTAGCTGAATCAAATGATGGCATTTAAGTAACACCTAAATAATCTTAATTAGGATCTTCAGCTCATCTTAGCACTTGGAACTCTACAGATGGATAGTCTTAATTATCAGCCTTTTGATTAGGATAACAGCTCTAATCAAGATGATGTGGTTCTGATAGACAGCGTATCAGTAAATTAATGACTGTTGTTAGGAGGAAAACATAAGTGAAAAACAAGAGCTGTCTGCTATCTGGAACACGGTAAAAGAATAAAGTTTACAGTATGTGAAGAAATTAATGTTTTGTGGGAAGAACATAAGTATTCACATTTGGTATATGTGGAATTGAGCCAATAATAACGCCTACTCCCAGTTTTCCCCATTCTACTCCCCCACACTAAATATGGCTGAGTTCTCTCTTGCACAGTCACAAATCATGAGTAATGCAAATTAGTTTATAAACATTCCTTTTTGACACCTTGTGATTTTATGAAAGTCCGAGGGACACAGGGTATTTGAACCAATGCCCATGAAAAGGTTCCATATGTAGGTAAAAGTAACAAATGGCTTGTTAGTGGGTGCTGTTCATTTGAAATGGAGGCTATAAATTTAAAAGTATTGCTACATCACAAGAAACACAACCCCTTATATGAAAATGCAACACTTTCTTGCAGCCAAGTTACATGGTGTAACTTCCGCTTCTGAGACGTTTCATCATTCACTGATAGAAAGTTAATGTAAATGTCGGACCAATTAGGATACCATGGTAGAATATGGCAAAGTGTTTGTTATTGAGTATCCAGATATTGAAATTATGAGTTAAGTGTTTCCAAAAAAATATTTAATTAATCCTAATTAAAGTAACCGTATATTTTATTTATATATCGGTAACTTTGTAGAAGTTATTTTGTATTAGCAAATGAAGGGCACTGAAATGTCAGCTCTTTTTGCCTAGTCCAGATCATTAGACTGAATAGTTTCTCACTTCCTGATGAGGGTGAGACCTATGGAAAAAAAAAAAAATGTTTTCAACTTTAAATTACTATCTTGGGCTTACTTTCTGATACACTCCAATTTCCTTACAGAAAGAAAAAAACTTCACCACAATAATTTGGGGAACACAAAACAAAACAAGAAACACCACAAACCACACAAAACCCACTGAACTCAAAAAGAATCAGCATAATGAAGGTGGGAGATAGTATCTGTACAGGAAAGACAGGTATGTTTTGGGGGAAGAAACAGGCAGGACAAGAAAAGTAAATGACTCCTTCAATAAAAACACGCTAACAGTAGCTAATATACACCTGCTTATCAATGTTTTCTTTGAATATTCAAAGATTTTGGTGGGACAGAAAGTTTAAGGGTTTGCACTTATGTTGTTTTTTTTGGTTTTTTTTTTTTCCAGCGAACACTGGCAAATCCATGCTGCTTCTATAAACACTTAACATGGAAACCAAATGCTATACAGAAAATGACCTATCTTCTATAATCAAACCAACCCCACATGCCATGACAGTTAACAAGCTTATCTGATTGGGGCTGTCTATAAGACCAAATGACCTGACAAATGCTTGGTTTGGACACATGAAAAGGGAAGTTTTCAGGGGCAAGTGGCAATCATAAATTCTTTGAGAGGTAAAAAGAAAAGAATTTAAATTACTGACACTGGCATCAGATGGCAGTTTTCCTAAAATAATCATTGGAGCAAATATTAACGAAGACTCGGCACTTTCCTGATCATATGACCTGACAATCGGTCAGGGCACACACTGGAAGACCTCCCCTTGAAAGTGGAGGAGAGTAATGAGACTAACCTAAGAATGCTTAGAAAGCATTAATAGTGACAGTTTCCCAATGATGTAAGATTTGCACCTTAAATTAGCAAACACTTGGTTGTTTTATATAAAACACCAAGTCAAAGAGTCCCATACAAACACTATTCATCTTATGAAATGCATTTCACTGAGATCAACAAAAATAAAACTGATATTATGGTTTGTGTAATTTCAGGCAGCTGTTCCTCCTCCCTCAAAACCTCTCCCCATCTAATCCACAAAGGCTAAAGAGAAACGATCCAAAGGAAAATTTGAGGATTAAATTCTCAAATTATGCTGTCAGGTGGGACATGATCAAAGGTATATCTTGAATTTCTAATATATGCAAACACAAGACAGTATGTAACAGATTAAGGGGAAAACAAAGGTGAAAAAATGCAAATAAAGCTGAACTTTAAGCCTCAATATATGTATGATTTTAGTACAAGCAAAGTATACTTACTGGTGCATAAATTTATTTCTACTGTCTGTCTGTCCTCCAATTTTGTGTGCTGCTTTTGCCCACTGCTTATTTTCTTACACTTTTGATACAAATTTTAACTCTAAGCATTTAGAAAAGGAGAGGAATAGCGGAGGAGACAAAAATATATTTATAATAAACTGTTTCCTCCTTTTCTTATGTGCATACATTATATATATCAGACACAGAATCATAGAATGGTTTGGGTTGGAAGGGACCTTATAAATCATCAAGTTCCAACCCCCCTGCCATGGGCAGGGACACCTCCCACTAGAGCAGGTTGCTCAAAGCCCCATCCAGCCTGGCCTTGAACACTTCCAGGGATGAGGCATCCACAACTTCTCTGGGAAACCTGTTCCAATGCCTCACCACCCTCACAGTAAAGAATTTCTTTCTAGTATCTAATCTAAATCTCCCCTCTTAGAGTTTAAAACCCTTCCCCCTTGTCCTGTCACTACACTTCCTGACAAAGAGTCTCTCACCAGCTTTCCTATAGGCTCCATTCAGGTATTGAAAGGCTGCTATAAGGTCTCCCCGCAGTCTTCTCTTCTCCAGGCTGAACAACTCCAGCTCTCTCAGCCTGTCCTCATAGGGGAGGTGCTCCAGCCCTCTGATCATCTTCATGGCCCTCTGCTGGACCCGTTCCAACAAGTCCATGTCCTTCCTGTGTTGAGGACTCCAAAGCTGGACACAGTACTCCAAGTGGGGTCTCACAAGTGCAGAGTAGAGGGGTAGAATCATCTCCCGTGACCTGCTGGCCACGCTTCTTTTGATGCAGCCCAGGATGCGGTTGGTTTTCTGGGCTGCCAGTGCACATTGCCAGCTTCTCATCCACCAATACCCCCAAGTCCTTCTCCTCAGGGCTGCTTTCAAGTCATTCTCCACCCAACCTGTATTGTGCCTGGGATTGTCACGTCCCAGCTTCAGCACCCTGCACTTGGCTTGATTAAACTTCATGACGTTTGCGCGAGCCCACCTCTCAAGCCTGTCCAGGTCCGTCTGGATGGCATCCTTTCACTCCAGCGTGTCGACCGCAACACCAAGTTTGGTGTCATTGGCAAACTTGCTGAGGGTGCACTCTACCCCACTGTCCATGTCTCCAACAAAGATGTTGAACAGCACTGGTCCCAGTACAGACCCCTGAGGAACAACACTCGTCACTGGCCGCCAATTGGACACTGGGCCATTGACCACAACCCTTTGAGTGCGGCCAGCCAGCCAGCTCCTTATCCACCAAGAGGTCCATCTATTGAATCCATTAGTTTCCAATTTTGAGACCAGGATGTTGTGTGGGACAGTGTCAAATGCTTTGCACAAGTCCAGGTAGATGACATCTCTGCCCTTGTCAACCAATTTGTGGCAGTATCATAAAAGGCCACCAAATTTGTCAGGCACGATTTGCCCTTGGTGAAGTCATGTTGGTTGTCTCCAATTACCTCCTTATTTTCCATGTGCCTTAGCAGAGATTCCAGGAGGATCTTCTCCATAATCTTTCCAGGCACAGAGGTGAGACTGACTGGCCTGTAGTTCCCTGGGTCTTCTTTTTTTCCTTTTTTGAATATCGGGGTTATGTTCCCCTTTTTCTAGTCTGCGGGAACTTTGCCAGACTGCCACGATTTCTCAAATATGATGGAAAGGGGCTTAGCAACTTCATCTGCCAGGTCCCTCAGGATCCGTGGATGGATTTCATCAGGTCTCATGGATTTATGCACCTTCAGGTTCCTGAAGAGGTCTCTAACTTGATCTTCTCATACTGTGTCTGTTATATATAATTAAAAAGGTTTAAAATGTATGTTACATTCTCTACATGTCCTAAAATCCCTTATGAACTGTGTGTTTCACAAGGACAGAACCCAGAATTGGACAATACCTAAAAAATAATACCTTGATAATCCTTCATCTATCCTCTACCAGCTTAGTAAATCCTGTATTTAGAAAGGTAATATATGTTGAATATAGTAAGCATAAATATGTAGTTTATTAAATCAGCCATTAAATAACATCTAAAATGTATTTATTTTATACATCATATAATCTATTTTAATTAATTGGTTTTTCGTAAACACTTGCATAGTGCTTGTTATAATGTCAGTTAAATGCCTATTTGTAAGTAAATAACCATTACCAATTTACATTTATAAAGTATTGACCTGATCCTGCAAGTGGAACCACATTGATGGATTCTGGTACCACACTGTCCCCAGTAGGACACAGCGGAAAACACAGGGGAGCTCACAGAAGTCCAAAGGTAAGAAAAAAAGCCTGGTACAGTTTTTGTTGGGGGGGATTTTTTTGTTTTTTGTTGAGACCTGCCATACACACCATTGCCTGGCATGCTGCATTCAAAACCCTGGGAACAAAAGCTGGAAAACTGCAGGCTGGATCCACACAGAGTACAAGCTCTTTGCCCACTGACACCTCTGTGTGTCATTGTCTGTATTGTGTGTGTTTACCCCCACATTTTAGTGGTGACATTCACAACCAGCCCTGCAAGTCTTTGCTGACTCCTTACAGGGCTGCTTCATGTTCATCTTTGGTGTTATTTCATTTACTTAAAGGAATTAAGTCTTTAGTATGTTTCTAATGATATGAAAATCTTTAAAATATTTCTATTTTGTCCCACTAAAAGATGTGAACAGGGAGAAGTGGGGGGGGCGGAGGGAGGGGGGACAAGGCAGGAGGGCTGGAAGGAGGAGTGGAGGGGAGGGAAGAGGGAAGAAAAAGAAAAAAAAGAAAAAAGGAAAAGGAAAAGGAAAAGGAAAAAGGAAAAAGGAAAAGGAAAATGGAAAAAGGAAAAGGGCAGTGACATAACAAGACCCTGAATGACATTTGATATTGAAATTGCTCATCATTTGTCACTGTGCTAATTGGTCTCCATTTAAGACTTTTCCATTTAAAATTATATGCTTCCCTGCTGTAGGTTGTGGCTATCAATTAATCATAACAATGACATTTCTAAACTAGAACTGGATCAATGTCAGCACTGAGTAAGTTTTAAAACCCACACTCCCCCAAAAGCCTAAAATTGTTCAACATTTTCAGAGATACATTTCCTATTTTTTCAATGTTGTCAGTTAGTTACACTGCTTCTTACAAGTGTTGTTGCTGATACAAATAATCTGATTCAAGATGTTTATGCTAGTAAGTTAAACCCATGAAATGTTAATGCCACACAAAGCTAACAGGGATGTGGGAATTAACTGTTCTTTAAAGTTGTGGAAATAATTTCCTGCTTGTCTTTGCAAGACTACAGTATTTTCATTTATTTTCAGTTCAGGTTTTTAACATAGAGTTGGATAATTAAGTATCAATTTAAGACATATTAAGTAGAGGAAATTAAACAGAGTTTAACATGCAAAATGTGAAAATATTTTTTAAATATATCTGGAATGTACAAAATGTGCTTGACTTCTTAGAGTAGATATTTTATATGGACAGTCTTTGCTGACATGATGCCTAAACTGTAGGTAGATAATTTTACAGTTCTTTTAACAATTTTATTTGTTATTGGGGTATTTCATAATGTTTCTGTATAGATAGTAAGTATATTGTGAATATAGTATTTAAAATGTTTACCTATGTACTCAGTGATCCAGTAGATTATGCTAGATACTCTCAACATGCTATATTTGAAATACAATTCACTGATTTTTTTAAATGTTTTGATCACAGGATTGTAAGCATAAACACAGTATCTGAAGACATACAGAAACATCATGATGGCTAAATCTCATCAAACTCCTGTTGATTCACTGCTTTCCTGACTCCTATGCTTCTCTTGGGTTTTTTGGGGTTTGTTTTGGTTTTGGTTTTGGTTTTTTTTTCTGGAGGGAAGGTATGGCAATCTGAAATATATTCAAGAGTTCAAATACACAACAGGTCTTTTTCTTCAGTGTAGTTCTGGTGCATCAGTAAGAAAGGCTTGGAGTGACACTCAGTGTAGCACATCTTCAATCACACACAGGCACCCAGCTTGACCCTCAACCATACTTCTGTTTTCCCATTTTGTTTATCCCATCAAGAAAGAAAAAAAGTTGTCTCTCCTGTTACCTATTCAAATTCTTCACACTCCCTGTTGACTAAGATTGGCTGAAGCCAGACTTGAACCATGCATATAAAATTACTAAGCATTGTTCAAACTGAAAAGATGTTCCATTGCTATAACTACATAATGTGCTATATAATAATATGTTAAGCTAATCTTATAATAATAATATTAAAATAATAGCCATGGGCATTACAATCAGTAACAGCCTTAGGCATGACACTATGATGACCATTCTATCTTTAGAGAACAAATGCAATATACAGCTGGCCAGAAGAAACAATTACACTGGGGGAGGGGAGGAGAGGCAGGGGAGAAAAAACAAAACCTAACATTTTCTTTTCTTTGTATAGAAACCAAGTCCTTATTTATTTGCTATGCACATAGTTTATAAAGATATATGTATGTATAAATATATATAAAATCTATGCACACGCACACACAATGCACTTACCTATCTAATTACTTAATAAGATCCTCTACTCCCGTTCCTAAGTAGCCCAATAGTCACATATGGTGAAATACGTTCTTATCCTGTAATAATCATTAGTTTTCTTTTCTTATCTGTTATAATACAAAACAAGATTCAAATGCCTGTTTTGCATATGATGGAAAAAGAATTTGAATTTCATTCATCTAGGCTGTTCTAAACTCTCTTCAAAGGGGTGAAACTTCCAAAAAGCATTCCTAAAGACACTTTCACTGAAACTTTTTTATTTTTCTTTGAAACTGTATTTGTTGGTTTCAATGAATTAGCCTTTTTAATTAAAAATCAACCAAATAAACAAAAAAAATATTCTTAAAAATTCATAACTATTGCAATATAGAGATTTTTATACCTTTAAGAACTGAACATTCATTAATGTCAGACTGCTCATCTGAAAGTAATTATAAAATCAACCATTTAATGTAGTTAGAATAATGAGGATGAACATAAACATTATTGACTTTGATCAGATTCTTTCCATGACAATTTTTTTATCCTCAAAATTCCAAATTAATAAAATTGTTTGAAAAACTTTTATATAAAATAAATGTATATCTCTAGAAAAATGTTATACTTAAAACCAGTATTATTTCTTTTATTTTTAATTGGAAATTTAAAATCAAATGTGATATTTGTATAGGGTTTTATTTAGTTACTCACTATAAGATTAATTTCATTTAAGATTTCTCATCTTCAACTTGACCATTGACCTAGTTTTTCAAATTTTTAGCTCATAAGTTAGGTATTGTTTAATGCATATTTACATCAGTGAAAAAAAAAAAAAAGAAAAACATCATTTACTTGGCAGAGCGTCAAAGCTATATACTTGTTCAAAGTATATAGCTCATTAATTTAAGGAAAAACTGATTCTGAACTCCAGATATTGGGAAATTAATCTCAGGCAAACAAGGTCTGACACTAATTGTTTACAATGCTTATGATAACAAACTGTTAACAGGGTAGACTTAGAGTGTCAATTGTCAACCAGTGGGTTGTGTCAACAACTAGATGCTTATTTAAGCAAGTTGTAGAAGGTAATCTGAAGAGGTTTCAGGTATATTTGCTTTTATTGTCTTTTTTGGAGGGGAGGAGAAGGAAAGGAAGAAAGGAGGATGAGGGCACATATGGCAGGATATATTTAATGTAAAAAAAAACATTTTAATAATATTACAAAACCAAATATTTAATTCTGACATTAGCTGAAAGTGTACAAATACCATCAGATATGAAGGTACATGCTCAGTGTCAAAGAAAGTAGTTAGGTAAGTCATCTAGGGAGTGTGCAAAATCAGGGTGATTCCTTCCATGTCTGCAGAGGTCCCAAGTCACAAAACCCGTGACTGTGGACCAATCATCAGAAATTATGGCTAGTTCTGGAGAGTCCTGTTGCTATGAAGCAACACAGCTCTTCAGTATAGCATCTGCCTAGGAGGATAAAGAGGTAGATTTTGACTTCCTTTTGCCAAAAAGAGCTGAAACTGTCTGTCTGCCGCCAGCTTTCTTATCACAAAGATAGTGTATAAAGACAACCTAGTCTCATCCTTTCTAATAATTTCTAAGAACAGTAGCCAATGCTCAATTTTCTTTGGAGAATTGTATTACTGGCGTATTCTGGACATGATACGTGCTGGCTGTGCCCATGCTGAGTTAGTGCTCTTCAGAGGTTTATAGAGAAACGTACATGCTGCTGCATGGCCATCTGGTTTAGATGATAACTGGACATCAACCTGCAATGAAGGTTTCTCTCTTCCACTATCTCTCTTCCTTTCTCTCTCTCCTCCTTTCTCTCTCTCTTCTCTCTCTCTCTTTCCCTCTAAAGCCAGGTCACGTTCTATGGGAAATCAGATTAATTAATAGCAGAGTCCTACTTTTATTATGAAAAAATGACTTAACCATCGCACAAGAATAAAAGGATGTGGTTCAGATAGAAAGATTTTGACAACAAATTTCATAAGGAAAAGCTCAACAATATCTTCATAACTTTATGAAGAGTCAAATTTTGAGACTAACTCCTGGGTTTGAACTTCCATCATGGATAGAAATGTATCCTGTACACATAGAACCAAAAGCATGGGTAGATCACAGTACTTAAGATCATGAGGTTCAGATTCAGTTTTACCAGCTTGGATGGGAGTTTACACGAGACAAGAGCACACAAATTTGACACCATGAATAAATCATTTACAGATCTGCAATCTGCAGGAACACCTGTGTAGCTTCTGAATGTTGATGAAATCATATTGGGAGTACAGTACTCTTTGCTTTTGTTGTATTTTAGTTACTGCTGAAAAACCCTGGTGAAATAAATATTTTCTAGTAAATCAATAGCATTTCAGAATCTGGTTTTAAATGCCTTAAAGCTGTTTTTAGCTTACTCAGATTGTAAACCTAACTTACATCTGTGCAATCTACTTCAACTGTTGAATTATTCATTCGTTGCTACAAAGTTAACTACCTATATACTGGAACAAAATATTAGAGAAAACAGTATAAACACACTTAAAACTGAGCCATTTATATCAAAGTCAATATTTATGTACTATTTAAAAATATCAACTACAAATAATAAATCCTAGGTGAAATAAAACAAAACAAACCCTTTCACATAGGGAAAGAGAGGCAGGGATTGTGCATTTATATAATTTTTAACTTTCCTGTTTCACTCTAATTTGATTGTGTGAGTGTATTTGTATTCATGAAGTTGAGAACACAGAGGTATAAGCCAAAGCTAAAATCAGTGTTTGGGGTTTTTTCCGTTTGTTTGTTTTTTGGTTTTGTTGTAAGGTCTGAGTAGGGCAGTGTTAAAGAACTATGTATTCATTTTCTGTTGAAAAAAGGAAAAAAAAAACATATTCCCTTTCTTGTATGCTTTTTGTTTTCTGTTACAGACAATTTGAAAACGAGACATATCACTAAACGATGGTCTGGAATGCCCATATTTTGGTATAGAAATTTAAAGTAGATCTATTATATCTTCTAGAATCTATTATTCTGTAATTTATGTTTAGGGAAAAAATACTAATAGAAGTGGACAAATAAACAAAATATGTGAATCAACCTTCAGATGAAAGATTTTTTTTAAAATCTTCCATCTTAAAGATAAGGTAACAAGCCAATCTTACAGTATACAGAAAATTATTAATTTTCTTTTGATCTTAGGAAATTCTTTTCCCGATGGTTAAAATGGCACAATAATAATGAGATCCCTTTGAACATCAGTGCTCTGACAAATTCTGTTGTTTTCATTGAAAATTATTAGTTTAGTGAAATGTTTTAAGACAGTAATGAGATTTATTAATATCTTCTGTGTAATCACATTCAAGCTTGTAAACAGTTAATTGCATTGAAGGTATATGAGTAGAAATATAAAAAATCATATTATCAGATTGGGAAAATACATGTTTATAAATTTATTTTTACTTAACATTTCTGTTCTTTCCTAATTCTGAAAAGAATCATATCTGCTCATCTGTTTAGAACTCCATGTGCAATTTGGAAGCTTTGAAATCAGGTCTGTATGACACTGAAAGTTTTATTCAGTAAAAAGTTAAGTAAAGTAATGCAATTTATTTTGCCAAAATTATTCATGGTGCATGACCAAAAACTCAATTGCACTGTACAATTCATTGTTTTCTCCTTACATCTAGAACTGGTTTAAATACTCCTTTCTTGTTCAGTCTCTCCATGTCAAGTCATCTATTAATTCAGGTTACATCTATTCCATGCAGACAAATGTTTTATAAAAGAGACATATGCATACACTATAATACAATCTATAATAATAATAATAATAATAATGTTTAGTATCTATATTTTGTATTCAATTGCCTTGTCAAGTTGGCTCTCCCATACAATGGACATTAACTTCACAATGCAAAAGAAAATGGTTAGGGAAAGAAATTACAGTTCCCCATAGGGAAAGGAGGATCACTATTAAGGATAATACAATTGCTTTGGAGACAAATAACTTAGGAGTTCTTTAGTACTCCCTGAAATATGTCTCTAACCTTTTCCTCTTACTGTATTATCCAGTCAGTCTGACTACTGCTATTTTGTACATGACATGGATGAAGAATGCCTGGGTCAGGTATCCTTGTGAAAGCAGTATATAATCAGGAGCACTGCTGTCAATTTGTGTTAGCGTTTTGAAAAGAAGTCTCATGGGCTGTCTATCTGCCTTGTAGTTCTCAGTAGTTCCAACATCATATGTCCTTATTAGCGTATTACAAATAATACTATTATCATGTACTAATTCCATTTCTATCCAGCCCAGAATTTGTAAAGCTGTTAGCTGGTATTAAGTGGTGCTGTCAGCTGCTCACTGGATGTCATCGATAAATTATGTGAGAATTAAGCTTCCATCCCAAATAAGCCATTTCCTTAAGTTCAACCTGAAGGAAAGAAGCAAAGGGAGGTAAAAATTATAAATCCAAAGATTAAAGACCTTTTCTGGTAAGACTGGTAAAATGGCTGAGGGTGATCCTGTGAAGAGAATGGATGATGTGCTGAAAAAAGCAGGGGTTGTTTGAATGACACTCAATCTGCTGAGGCAGCTCAACAAGTTTGACTTGTGATCTGATACAATGTGTCTGATTTTACCTAAAGCAAATTACAAAGCACTCACACACTATTTTTCCAGAGAATATGTGCAGATGTTGGTAGCAACTTAAGTTGATGCCACAAGATCTTGACAAGGTTTTCTCTCTGTGACCAGTAGGGTGGGTAGTCATAGGAATATATCGTGGTGTCTTCTTGACTTCTTCATAGGAATATATTGCAGTCAAGATAAGGCCCTTTCTAATTCCCCTTGATTAGCAGTTTTGATATCCTGAAGGGATTTTCCAAGGCTTACACTGAAATAGAAAGAAGTAAGTATTAAATTTAAGCCACATTCTTTTACGGGGGTTGTGTCTGTCAAAGTTTTTCTCTATAAGATCGTACACAGTCTACCAAATACAGTGGACATCATTGGCTAAAAATTAATCATCTGAGATCCATTTTGGGATAGCTTACAACTGAGTATGCTACTTTTATTATAGTTACCATATGGAGTACCCATCGGGTACCCTACAGGTATGTAGCCACAAAAGTTTAGCAATCACCATGAACTCAGCTTGAGGAACTTCTGGACAATTCCTTGGGAATGTATCCCTCTACTCCTTTTTGCACATAGACACATAAACCCATATTTAGCTGCCAAAAACCCAGTCCTGAAGCTTAAGGCACATTCTCATGCCCTATCCACTAGACTAAACTGTCTATCATAACTATAGCTGACAGTTTAAAGATGGGTGTGTGAGAGAGGTAGAAGCTATTGCACTAAAAAAAATAAATGAGAAAGACTGCTGCCAAAGAGAGTAGGAAGTGTAATAGGAGCACTAATGTAGTACCAAAACATATCCTGAGCAAGCCTGTGTATATTGCATAACTAACCAGAAATTTCTTTGTGCAGTGTTTTAACACAGTCCAATTTTCAAGAAATTAATTATTTCATATTTCTTTGTTTATAAATGTTTGTGTTAGAAAAGGAAGGTAAATGATTTCTCAAGAGGTATCAGAAAGTGGTACATTTCTAGTCAATGATCCCAATTGTTTAAAACGTATGTGTAAAATTCAAATCTGCTAGGAAATAAAAAATGCAAAATGTCTGTCTTTAAAATACCCAATAAATCTTATTTACAATAATGTTATTTTCCAAAGTGTAAATGACTTGATAATTTATTTATTACAGAAAAGGCCTTTGAATTTGGGAAATTGTGCTATGTAACCATACTAGCATTTTGCAGCTGCTGTACAGATGTTACCTCATGAAATGCAAATTTTTGGCTTAGTGTATCATCAAGGAAAAGTTGGAAAGATAATAAACTTTAAACCATCACAGTGCTTTATTATATTATATTGTGCCACACTTTGACACTGTACTTCATTATTAAAATGGTAAATTGTTGCCTGATAAGATAAGAAGTAATGCTTAATCAGAAGTATGTTTTGACTTATCTTGAAATATCAACTAGATTCCTAGAATAGTTTCTTACGTTATGTAGTAATTTTGTTTTATCTTGTTTTCATGTTTTATTGATAAGACTATTTGCTATAGACTACTTATATCCACCTTTCCAATAATGAAGTACATCCATAAAACATGCTACAGTTTAGTAATTTGATGCAATTTCACTGTGTATCACAGAATCAAAACATTATTGAAGTTGGAAGACACCTCTACAGACCACCTAGTCCAAACACCCTGCTCAAACAGGCTCACCTACAGCAGGTTGCTAAGTACTATGCCCAGAGAGGTTTTTTGACAGGTTTCTTCTCTAACCTGGGCAATCCCATCTCTCTAAGCCTTTCCTTTATGTGAGGTGCTACAGGACCTTAATCACTTTTGTGGCCCTTTGTTGGACTCTATCCAGTGGTTCCATTTCTCTTTTGTACTGAGGAGCCCAGAACTGGACAGAGTACTCCAGATGTGGCCTCACTAGTGCCAAATCCAGGGTAGAGTATCACCTCCCTTGACCTGCTGGCAAGACTCTTAGGGCAGTGCAGCATGCTGTAGGCACATTGCTGGCTCATGGTCAACTTGACGAACAAGCACATTTTCCTCTGGTCTTATACATAAATACAGACACCTTATATATACCAATTCAATTTTAAAATACCATATTGCATACAGATCATGAAAAAAAATAATTAATTAAATTCATTGATTAAATTAATTACATAAATTAAAAAATATAACTTAATACAAATCTCCAAATAACTTTTGAACTGAGATAATAAAATTCCTAATTCTTCTCAAAAGATGGTATTGTACTTGAAATACATAGCTGTAAAAATCAAATACTAACAAATAGATAATTACTAAATGAAGAAAAAGCTTCTTTTATTTCTTCTGAACTTAATAGTAGTTTCTAGCTGTTGCTGGTTTTATGCTTGTTTCTTTTTGGTTTTAGTTTTTTTTTTTTCCCTCCAAATACTTTGATAATGATGATCAGAGGGCTGGAGCACCTCTCCTATGAAGACAGGCTGAAAGAGTTGGGGTTGTTCAGCTTGCAGAAGAGAAGGCTCTGGGGAGATCTTATAGTAGACTTTCAGTTCCTAAAGGGGGCCTATAGGAAAGGTGGTCAGGGACTCTTTATGAGGGAGTGTAGTGATAGGACAAGGGGTGATCATTTTAAACTGAAAGAGGGGAAATATAGATTAGATATTAGGAACAAATTCTTTACTGTGAGGTTGATGAGACCTTGGAACAGGTTGCCCATGGAAGCTGTGGATGTTCCATCCATTAGGAAAGAATTCTTCACAGAAAGAGCGGTCGGGCATTGGAATAGGCTGCCCAGGGAGGTGTTTGAGTCACCATCCCTGGATGTGTTTAAGAGCCATTTAGATGTGGTGCTGAGGGATATGGTGTAGGGGAGGACTTTGTAGAGTAGGGTAGACGGTTGGACTTGATGATCCCAAGGATCTCTTCCAACCTGGACGATTCTATGATTCTATGATTCCATCCCTGGAAATGTTCAAAACCAGGCTGGATGGGGCCTTGAGCAACCTGGTCTAGTGGGAGGTGTCCCTGCTCATGGAAGGGGGTTTGGAACTAGATTATCTTTAATAACCCAAACCATTCTGTGATTCTATAATAATCCAGGTGGAACAGCAGCATTTTCTTTCTCTTTATGGTGTATACTCTGTGATTTTTATTCATTTTGGCTTGCTTTCCATGTACTGTAATTTTCTTAGAGCTAAAATTTACCTTGCTGTTATTGTTATCTTGTTATGTTACCTTGCTGTATATGATACTTTTTTATTATTTTTATATTGTCTGAAATAATATAAATAACCATTTGAAATATTTCTTTCTGAGCTATAGGAGCTTAGAGTTTTAAACCTTTATTAGATTTTAATTTTTTTACATAAGGAATTTTCTTTTAGAATAGGTCTGTCCATACTATAGACACCAGTAACAATGAAGAGAAACCCTACCTCAATCAAGAACTGGTAGCACTTTTTGAAAACAAAACAAAACAGAACACACACACACACAAATCAATTAAGGTTAAGCTACTCTGCTTTTCAAAACATCATTTTTTTTTTGGAGGAGGTTGGATCTGACTAAGCTGTATCACATCTATTTGACTGCTTGCTGTATGTCATGTCAAAATAACCAGTCTGTGCAACAAGAAACTTATACGGACATAGGAAATGCAAAGTATCAGGGGAAAGCTAGAGGACATATAGGACTTGCTAAAAATCATGCAGGGGGCTGTCAGCAAAACCCACAACAAAACTGAAATTTTCTGGCTTTGAGACTGCTCATCTATTCATTGAATGCCAGTGTTTTCCATTAAATATTAAGTCCATTCTCCATCAAACGAAATTACATACTTAGTAAGTGGCTATAATATGTTTTAGGGTGAAACTTCCTCTGTTAGTATAAGGTTATTATTGTATTGTTGGAAGTCAACGAGTTTTTCAACGTAACTGCAGACAATCTGAACCACTCATAAACTGGACTGTTTCAGAAGTACTTTGGTGTAGTCAAAATGTATATTAGTTACTTGTTAAACCTTTTATTTTTAAGATAGAGAAGGTTGTTGAAGTGTAAAAAGTAAACTATATATTTTATTACTTTTAGTGAATTTATTGTGAATAATGGCATGCATTTTGAATAAGTAATGTTGCCTTATGTTCTACAAACTACTTCTGGAAACTCAAATAATAAATATCATAAATTGCATATTAAAATATTAAACCACACATTTGTAAGACATCCTCATTTATTTCCATAAAAACTCTAAAAACAAGGGGATGTTTGCCAAGGAGTCAATCAGGTAAGCCCATATGTTATTGATTCCTCTGTTGCTCTGCATCATTTAAAAATAGCATCAAAACTGAAAAGCATAAAAACTTGCACTTTAATGTGCTTTAAATCCATTTCTTTCATCTTGTAGTGTCTGTGGCAAACAGGCATGAAAAGTCTGCTTGGTTCGTTGAATTTTTAAGGTCAGTGTTAGGTCCTGTTCTGGGATTCTGATGTCAGTATTTACTCAAAAGTCAGTCTTTATCGGGTTTTAAGTAACAAGCTTACACATTTGTGATGTGATTCTACATGGGAAATCATATACAATTAAATAGATAGTAATTAAAAAGAGAACTTATAAGTCAGGTTGTTATAACTATTGATTTGGCAGAAACAAAGAGAGCAACGTTCACCACAGAAATGACGTGTACATCTTTTCAAATTTGTGTGCATTGTACTAAAGCAAACATATGGGGCACACTAGTGGGGAGAATTTGGGATTTAACACAAGTTCTTCAGCTGTGTGAATGAGAAGGCCGTGTCTGCTCTCTCATATTCCAGATTTTACCATCCATGGCATCTATTACACCCAGCTAATATTGAGCAGATAAATTGCTTTCAGGTCTTTTCCTGGAAAAAATATAAATATTTTGAACCCAGATTCCTAAAAAGAGTTTAGAAAACTTTGTAGATAACCGTAGAAAGCTATATGAGACCAACATCATAGCAACATGGGCTGTTTTCCTACTAACCAGGTAACCTACTTCTTATGAACCAGATTCATAAAGACTTTACAGATCAAGCAAGAATCTGTGAAAAACAGAAAAGTATATCACTTCAGTTTTACAATTTTGTTTTTAAATCAGAGCTCTAACAGCTCAAATGAGCTGAAGTTTTCAACTGTAGCATTCTTTGCCTTTCTTCACAACACCTTTTAGCTGCAAATGACATGCAGTGCTAACAATTCCAAATTCCCTAGACTAGTTAAAATCAAGAAAAAAAAACTTGATACTCTATATTACAGGAAAACAGTTATGTTTTGCTTCTCACTTTATCATCTGGCATAAATTTTATTAGTTACAGGAGCTTTTTTCTGTGGCTTTTGGATATTTTGCGTTTGGGTTTTTTGCTGGTTGGTTGGTTGGCTTTTTGTTTTGTTTTGATTTGGTTTTCGTTTGGGATTTTTTTTATTAAGTTGTTACTTAGTTTTTTTGAGATCTGGCTAGATTGCAGACTATTATAAATTTTGAATTATGAAAGCATCTATCATTACCTTTTATGAACTTAAAATTTGTTTATGTTTCTATGTGCTTTAAAAATGTTAAATGTCTTAGAGAAACTATGATAATACTGCAAATAATGTTACTTATGAGGAAGAAATATAAAAGCTAGCAAATCCTAAAAAAAATCCCATTAATGATTTGACTATTAGAAAATTCTGAAATGTAAAATTAATTTTTGTGCATTTTCTGTTGTGGAAGTTTTGCACAATGCAGAGAGAGAAAAATCATCACTAGCACATTTTTACACTCCAAGCCTTTTATTGACTTGACATTTCACAAATGTAATCTATTTACAGCAAAGGTTTGTAGAATTGTGCTCTGTCTGCATGTGAATTTTAGGTGTTTTTCATTGTTTGCAAGTGTTCTCAGCTGAAAAGATAAAATAATTGAAATGTTATCTGTTGATTTTGAGGTGGAAATGCCTATATAAGGAAGAGTTTATTTGCAGCAGGATATGGTGTTCCCTCTGAAATGTCTTTTTCAGTTTCCTTATCTAACATGGAAAGATCTACATGTGAAGATCTGAAATTTAGTGTTATTAATAGTACCGAGTCTTGATCATGTGTACTTGCAAAGGAGCAAAAAGAAAAAGATTATTTGCAGTTTTACTCAGTTTGTGTCATCAGTGAGACCAGAAAAGTGCTTGCAACATCCAAACAACATGGTTAAGGACAAAAAAATATAGGAAAAGGTAAGCAAAAAGCAAGCAAAAATTTTGTTGCTGAGATGTTACTGTTAAACCACAAACCGGTAATTCCAGCAAATAGATGCAGTAGACCTTTATAGGGCAGTCACTTAATCTGGTTATTGCCAGTCATGATTAGCAACATATTTGACTGTGCTTGAGAGATCCATTTAGATGAAAACAGAAACAGAGGTAGCTCTGAAGGTGAAACATTGACAGATAAGCCTTTAGCATATTTCCAATAAATATTCTCTGTCAGCCCTTTACATGCACTGCTATAACTGTCATGAACTTTTTGTCATAGGCAACAGGTTTCGTAGAATCATAGAACTCATATGATCATATTTCATTTTATTGGGATTTGAATACCTAAAACATTAGAAGAGCTGTCCTGGACCATATCAAAGATCCCTCTACCTGAGAGTCATGTTTCTAAGAGTGCTTGGTAACAATTGTTTAGTAAAGTGACAGGGTAAATGTACAAGGTTGGTTTCCTTGGAAAAATCTTTCAGCTTGCAGAAAGTAGATAGAGAGAATTACTTTTCATTTCAGGTTTTTAATTAATTCCTTTTGGCTCTGTTTCCTGAAAGTAAATGTCTGAGGGTTGACATTAGCATAAGTATTTAAAAGGTGTATTTCGAAGGTTGTACTTGGTGTATTTATACATGACAATAACTATATTGCTATACATTTTTACTAACTTTGGCTATCTATTTATCCAATCAGATGATATAAACAATTCTGTCTGACTTTTGACCAGTCACAAATATGTTAAGCAACATACCCTTTGGATAATTAAATCCAATCTTTTAAGAATGTAAATGAATATTAGTTGAATGAATTTGCATAATGAATACATTTAAGAAAGTTGTGATCACTAAGCTGTAGCAAAAAAAACCCCAAAACAAAAAAAAAAGAAAAAAAAGTACCACAGCCAAATTCATTGAATAAATTATTCATTGTTTTCTTTCTCTTAATTTTTCATTCAGCTTTGAATGTAACAAGTATCAAGCCTCATGTTCAGCAGTTTTATTTGTGTTAGAGAACCAATGGAATTCTTCTTTCACTTCCATGCAGGATTGCTGCTACAATTCATTGTTAGGCTGTTAATTTCTGCTCTGGTAGTTTACTTATTTCATTAATAACTTTCCTCTTAGTAGGCAGCAGTTCATCCATTTTATTTAAACCTGTTCTCAATATTTCTAGGTGAGTTTTTAGGCCAGCTTCTGCCTGGAAAACAATATAGACAAAGGAACCACTTGGCTCTTTTCTGGGGAAGCCTAGCTGCTTTTGGTGAGAGATATGGTAAGCTTGTTCTTTTGACTACAACTGACTGACTTCCTCTATTTATATGAATATGAAGACCTCTTCAGAGGTTTTCCGCGTGTTTTGTTATATGTCTTTGTAACATCATCTGAACTTGTTTTTCACATTTACTGCAAAACATTGTGATTGGGAAGAAAACAGAAAAAAAGTCCCTTAATCTTTCTATGGAGTCCAGATTCCATATCTACTACCTATTGTTCCTTGGGGACACTTCCATTTATTGACAAATTTCCTTAGATGTTTTTCTTGTTCTAATAACTGGATATGGGATTATTGCATTAACCTGTGTGGCTAAGCAAAAGATGGACATTAAAACATTTCTAGAAATACCTATATATGATATTTGCTGCTGTGGTACCTACCAGGATGCTTTAATTTTTTTTTTCAGCTTAGATCTAAGAATAACTGATTTCATATATAGCTCCTGCCTTTTGAGATTTTCTGCTTATTAATTACACTATGACAATTTATAGAAGGTGAGAGTTCAATTGCCGTAAGGCACATCTGCGTATGATTATAGAATAATGTCTATCCACAGAACTCTAAAATTTATTTCATGTTACTGCATATTATAAATTGTGAAGTCCTTCCATAACTTCTGTGTTTGTAGCTGCAGGGACTGTATCAAGTTCTCCTTTTTAGAAGATCACTAAGAAACACTAGCTTGAGCTCTTACCAAGACACCTGAGAAAATCATAAACTGCAACATGTACTCTATGAGCTTTGTATCCTTGCTCTCAAAAGATTAATGAAGTGGCTTTGCAAAACATTAATTTCTTGGTGCGAGAAAGTAAACAGACAACACAAATAAAACAGGATTATGTAGAATAGCCACCTCTTCCTTTTATTTAAAATGTAATCACTTGAATGTTCTCCTTCTAACTTATTGGTAAGACAACTACTTGGCTACTTCTCTTTAGTGACAACTTATCTAGTGTTTCCACATAGTGTGCAGGACTACACACAATGCTTTGGGACCAAAACACTTTTTAACTCTCTCTCCAACCCTTGTATTTGATTTACTGCCTTTGGTTAGATGAGCATTCACCACAGGAACAAAGCTGATTTACATAAACTTTTAAAAATTTTGAAAATGTTATAATTCTCTCTTTTTAATATTTTTCTCTCAACCGTTTTAACAGAAGTGACCAAGACACAATAAAATATAAACACAGATTCAGTGAGTTGCAACAATCTGACTTGCTTTTCTCCTGCCAGATATCTCTTCTTCTTCTGAACTCCAAGCCCTTTAGAAGCGGGAGTATGGAACTTCCTTGGGAAATTGAATCTAGCAAAATAGATTCTTGAAGAGGTCTCAGGAATCCAATGTGAGTGCCCTGATGACTGGTACTATTGACTGGGCAGAGAGAAAGAGCAGTATAAACGTTCCTGCAATTTTGTATTCTTAACTTTCACTTAGGCTTTTATTAGATTGGGAGGGCCAATAAGTCTGCTTTTCACTTCTTTTCTTGTACTATCTCTTTGCCTCTGCCTTCCCCATAGTTCAACTTTCTTTTTAACCAGAAATACAACAACATATATGCTAATGTCTGTATTGCAAAATGAAACTATGAAAAAAGAATAAAATTATATTTGCATCTTAGTGATTTGAGTGAACCATTTAGAGTTTGTAGAGTTAAAACAGGAGTCATAAAGATTTTGCAAAATCCTCCCTAGGTATCAGAGTCATACTGAATTTGGGAAGTAACTGTAATATGTGAATGGTATTTGGAAAATCTGCATAGCTTTATTTAAGTGAAAACAAACACTGAAAATTAATTCTTCACTACAAGCTGCAGATCCATTTCAAAAACAGCACCACCTGCTCACAAGGAACACAAAGCCAAGCATAGATTCCAAATAGCAGTAATGTTAAAAATATTATATAGACAGTTCCAGCTACCAAAACACCTTTCTCTTGAATCTCTTTCCCCCAAAGTGCCTTCACATTAAAACTTACAGAAAATTCCTGTCCTGCTTAAAACCTGCATGCTGAGTTTCAAAAAGCAGAAAGTTTCAGAAAGAGCAGGGTGCTTTGGGTCAGTGAGAGTAGAATAGAGTCACTGAAAGGCTTATCTTAGTCTTCACCCTGGAAGAGATTAATGTCCTTCCAGAGTCACTAGACACACACACACACACCATGCCCCCCTTCAGGCAGATTAGTATAAATATACATGCTGACTGCAATTTCACTTTTTCTCAATCAGCAGCATCAAAGTCCAGGAAATAACAACATGCTTAAATAGGGCAAAGACCTGCAAATTGTACAGATATTGCAGAGTAGACTGCATATAAGAAAAGCATCTGAACAGTAGTAAAGATAAATTTAGCTGTCTTCTCTAGCTCCCCTCAATGCAAACAATGGAAACACAGGTCAGTGCCCATTTCCTCCCTACAAGTCTCAGCTCCACAAATAAACATCCCAAAGGTAGAGTAACCACTTAGGAATTTAAAAGCTAATAAAATGTTAAAGTGAAAAAGAGCAATGAACAGCTCTCTGAAAGACGATTATCAACAATCCTTTCCTTAGGAAAATGGAAGCAGACTATATCTCTGTCAAGCATTGAGTCTTATCATTTCTGAAGAGAAGTCAAATGCCATTTCTCTTTGCTTGTCAAAAGGAAGAAATTATCCTCCCCAGCTACACGTTATTATCCACCATCTGTGTGATAGCTTCTCATAATTACTTACATACGGCGTCTTTGATAAGCCTTATTCCTGATAAACAGAAAATAAAATTAACTCTCATACTAGATCAGTCACTGAGAAGACTTGGAATAAATATAGTAGAGCTTTAATTTTTCTCTTTCAAAAACCTGACAAGACAGCTGTTGAAACACACATTTAGAAATCTTTGTTTAGAAAGAAATTCTAAATGAAGCTACAGCCTTTGAAGACTAAATGTGCTGCATGGTCAATTGGAAGGAAACATTCAGTTGTTTGCTTTAAGAAATGAATCAACAGCTAAAAGAATATGAGACAATGGCAGACTTATATGATAGTCAGGGTTGTTTGCTTTTCTTTGTCACTGAATTTTAAAATCTACACCTGGGTTAGGCACTAGTAATGCATTTAGTTTCTTTTTAAAAAAATGGTTTGTTTTCTTTTTACTGATTTTACACATCTGTTTCACCATACTTTACCTTTATAAGGTTAAGCCTTCTGATGACAGATCAGTTATTACTCTATTAGTGATTTATTATGTTGTACTCATGACTGAAAAAAGTGATAACCCATCCTTTCCCTAATGGAGTAGATTTGAATAAAGAGAGGAAATGGTGTGTTCCTTGAAGCACACCAGAAATGGTTTAATATCTCCACTGGCTGGCTTATTGTGCAAATGTATTGTCTACAGTGACAAAGAATAAATATTGTTCCCCCTACAAAAATAAACCTGGAAATTATAATGACATTGCATATACATTACAGCAATTCAACACTCTAGTGACAATTAACCTATTAGGCTAATTGTTCATTTAGACTTCAGTTTTGGATGTGGTTTTAAGTACAATACCTTCATCATTCATTTTTAATCAATGTCTTTATAAAACCGGCATTTATTTTTCTCTGATGCTTTTCTGTGTTCCATGGCAACTTTGCTATTGGCTTCAAGTATCAGGGATCCAGCAATATAATCCAAGTTATTTAAAGAAAAATGCATTTAAAACAGCCATTTTATTTAATCTTAAGTAATCAGGCAGATTGCAAAATTATAGGGGAACAACTGTTGTATCCATATAGATTCTTTTAAAGGAGTAAAATTTTATCCCACCAATAACATTATACTGAAAATAGCCTTCAAGTGCAGTATAGGGGAATACATGAAATCTAAACACCTTTTTGGCTTCATAGCAAGACTACTTGTTCTGTGACTTAGGACTATTAATTTTTCTGAGCCTCAGGGAAAGATTTAGAACCTAGTGAGAGGAATTTGAGAATGAAAACTTTCTGAATTTTAATCTTAATTTAAAAAAATATGATTGCCTTTTTTATTGATATCCATTTGTTCTTACTCTCCAGGAAAAGCATAATGAATAAATTCATTTACATAAATGTTAAAAAAAAAAGACATTAAATTTTGTCAAATATTAGAGAAGAATTGTAAAAAGTGAATATAAAACTATCAAATATGAATAGCTACACTGGAATTTAAAAGTTATATTAATCAAAAAAAAAGATTGAATTATGTTTACTTGTAAATTTTTTACTTTGCCTCAGTCTTTAGTAATAGAGTAGGGGGTTCCCTAAGTATCCAGACCCCTGAACTAGCAGGCAGGGGAAGGGAGCACAGTGAAGCCCCTGTAATCCAAAGGGAGGTGGTGAGGGACCTGCTCCAAAACCTAGATGCAAACAAGTCTATGGGACAAGATGAGATGCACCTGAGGGTACTGAGAGAGCTGGCAGAGGTGCTTGCAGAGCCACTCTCCATCATTTACCAGCAGTCCTGGCAAACTGGGGAGGTCCCAGCTGACTAGCGTCTAGCAAATGTGACGTCCATCCACAAGAAGGGTCGGAAGGATGATCCGGGGAACTACAGGCCTGTCAGTCTGACCTCGGTGCCTGGAAAGGTCATGGAACAGATCATCCTGAGCGTCATTATGCAGCGCATGAAGGACACCCAGGTGATCAGGCCCAGCCAGCACAGGTTCATGAGGGGCAGGTCCTGCTTGACAAACCTGATCTCCTTCTATGACAAAGTGACCCACTTGCTGGATGAAGGAAAGGCTGTGGATGTTGTTTACCTGGATTTTAGCAAGGCCTTTGACTCAGTCTCGCACAGTATCCTCCTGGAGAAACTGGCTGCCCATGGCTTGGATGGGAATACCCTCTGCTGGGTTAAAAACTGGCTGGAGGACCGGGCCCAGAGACTGGTGGTGAATGGGGTTAAATCCAGTTGGCGTCCAGTCACAAGTGGTGTTCCACAGGGCTCGGTACTGGGGCCAGTTCTCTTTAACATCTTTATCAATGATCTGGATGAGGGGATTGAGTGCACCCTCAGTGAGTTCACAGACGACACCAAGTTGGGTGGCAGTGTCGACCTGCTGGAGGGTAGAAAGGCTTTTCAGAGAGATCTGGACAGGTTGGATTGATGGGCTGAGACCAACAGGATGAAGTTCAACAAGGCTAAGTGCAGGGTCCTCCACTTGGGTCACAGCAACCCCAGGCAGCGCTACAGACTTGGAGCAGAGTGGCTGCAGAGCTGCCTGGCAGAAAAGGACCTGGGGGTGTTGGTTGACTGTCGGCTAAGCATGAGCCAGCAGTGTGCCCAGGTGGCCAAGAAAGCCAACAGCATCCTGGCCTGTATCAGGAACAGAGTGGTGAGTAGGACCTGAGAGGTGATTGTCCCCCTGTACTCGGCACAGGTGAGGCCCCACCTCGAGTACTGTGTCCAGTTTTGGACTCCCTACCATAAAAAAAGACATCGAGGTGCTGGAGTGGGTCCAGAGACGAGCAACAAAGATGGTGAGGGGTCTGGAGCACAAGTCTTATGAGGAGAGACTAAGGGAGTTGGGGTTATTCAGCCTGGAGAAGAGGAGGCTGAGGGGAGACCTTATTGCTCTCTACAACTACCTGAAAGGAGGGTGTAGAGAGGTGGGGGTTGCTCTCTTCTCCCAAGTCACAGGCGACAGGACTAGACAAAATGGCCTCAAATTGCGCCAGGGGAGGCTCAGGCTAGATATTAGGAAAAATTTTTTCACCAAAAGGGTTATCAGGCATTGGAATGGGCTGCCCAGGGAGGTGGTTGAGGCACCATACCTGGAGGTGTTCAAAAGACGGGTTGATGTGGTGCTGGAAGATACGTTTTAGGGATGGTGTTGCTTTTTGTTTGTTGTGGGTGTTTATTTTTTGTCAGAATTAGGTTGACGGTTGGACAAGATGATCTTTAAGGTCCCTTGCAACCTAGAAGATTCTGTGATTCTGTGAAATTCAGTGCAGCTATATTTAAGGTATAGAAGTGATTCAGACAATCTAAAGACCTTCTCTCAGTCCAATATATCATACAAATTTGTGAATACCCTCTAAAATGCATATTTGTATATCTGTATATCCAATATATATCTGTTGGATATGTTACGTTCCTTTCCCTGGAGACTAGTAAAATGGTATAAGACCAAGTGTATTGGTTTTGGCTGGGATAGAGTTAATTTTCTGCATAATATCCTGTATGGTGCCATGTTTATTTGTGATGAAAATGGTGTTGATAAAACAGGGACGTTTAAGCTATTGCTGAGGAGTGCTTGCACAGCATCAAGACCATTTCTTCTTCTCACACTGTCCCGGCAAACAGTGGGACAGCTGACCCCAACTGACACAGGGATATCCCATACTGTATTACATTGTGCTCAGTAATAAAAGCTGGGGAAAGAAGGAGGAGGGGGGGGAGACACATTTGGAGTTATGACATTTGTTACCTGTGGTGGAGCCCTGCTTTCCTGGAGATGGCTGAACACCTGTCTGCTGTTAGGAAGTGGTGAATGAATTCCTTGTTTTGCTTTGCTTGCATGCACAGCATGCACACCTATTAAAATGCCTTTATCTCACCCTACTTTTGCCCATCCAGTTTTCTCCCCTATCTCACAAGGAGGAAGTGAGCGAGTGGCCGGGTGCGGCTTAGGTACCTGCCGGCATTAAACCAGAACAACAAGGTGCAAAAGATCAGAACCTACAGCATCACCCCCTGCTTTCACAGGTATTCAGGGCAAATATTTTTTTAAAATAGTTTTCTAGATAATATTTTTTCTGGCATAGGCTTGTCAAAAAAGTGAACAGGATTTCTTAATGTTGTCCTTTTACATAAAGAATAGTTTTTAAATGTATATATTATCTTATGACAACAAGTTTACCAGGACAACCGGCACTTCTAGCTCAGAAAAAGCAGCTATGTGGAAGACCTACATACTTCTTTTGCTCATCATACAGTTGAAGATTTTTTTTTCCTTTTGACCTCTGTATTGTCTCATCCTTGAAAAAGTTTAAGAAAAAAAGGTAAAAACAAAGGAGATAAAATAAATCCTACCTATTAATTAAAATGCTTCTTAACCACAATTTAATAATAAAAGTTCAAAATTAGCTTTGATATGTACATATATAAAAGTTTCTCATCACTTAAAAACTACATTTCTTAAAAGTGTAAATAATGATACATAAAGTATAACACACACATTATCAATATTCTAACATGTCAGTATTCTGTGACATGCTGAAAAACCTTATAGCCTGTACTTTGATCTTAGAGAGGATGAGACTAATAGTGCACATTCCACAGAAAATTAAGAAGTCTGTAACACCCAAAATAAATACATTAATCAAGAGCTGATGCAAAGAACAGTTACTATCTTTTTCTTTACCTAATTACCTACTAAACTCTACAAAGAGTCTCTTTAAATGAAGAGCTTTCTCAAAATAGAACTAATCCACTAATAATAGTTTTCACCAAATTAAAAATTCCTTTTGAATTTCATCTCCCTGTACTCGGCACTGAGGAGGCCCCACCTCAAGTACTGTGTCCAGTTTTGGACCACAAAAAAGACATTGAGGTGCTGGAGCAGGTCCAGAGAAGGACAATGAAGCTGGTGAGGAGTCTGGAGAGTAAGTCTTATGAGGAAAGGCTGAGGGAGCTGGGGTTGTTCAGCCTGGAGAAAAGGAGCCTGAGGGGAGACCTTATTGTTCTCTACGACTACCTGAAAGGAGGTTGTAGAGAGGTGGGGGTCAGTCTCTTCTCCCAAGTCACAGGCGATAGGACAAGAGGAAATGGCCTCAAGTTGCACCAGGGGAGGTTCAGATTGGATATTAGGAAAAATTTTTATACTGAAAGGGTTATTAAGCATTGGAATGGGCTGCCCAGGGAAGTGGTTGAGGCACTGTCCCTGGAGATATTCAAACATAGCGCTTAGTGACAGGGATGTGGTTTTTTTGGTTTTCTCAGAGTTAGGTTGATGGTTGGACTAGATGACCTTGAATGTCCCTTCCAACCTAGACAATTCTATGATTCTATGACTCAACAGTTTTGTTAGATTTAACTGACTAAGAACAGCTCAGGAAATTCTTTGCCTCTCAGGAAAAAAGGAAAAAAAAAAAAAAAAAAGGTGTGTGTTTGTTTTGTCAGGCTGATTTACTGATACTGGAGACTACTGAACCTCTGTTCAGAGATTTTCATAAATCAATTATTCAAACTGAATTGTTTGAATAATATTATTCACCTTTAGTCAGACCTGTATTACGGTTATATATAAGGGCCTGGAGACTGTACAAAATGGAAAAAAGATTACAATGACTTGACTGCCATGTCAATGGAAACAATAAAAACACAGTTTACTGTGCCTCAGAAGATATTCTGGCAGACAATTTAAGAAGGAAATAATTACCTTACTAATGTGCAAACTGTCTATGGCCTTGTAACTCCTGCCTAAACTTCCTCTACAACTTTCTCCATGAGGGATTTGGATTAAATGAGTCTTAGTCAGGGTAATTCTAACCAAGGATGTTTTGCAAACTGATAATGAGGTCTACGTATAAGCCACTGAAGCACGAGGAAGCATTTAGGTACAAAGCAACAGTCTAGATGAGTTTCAGAAGCTTCCTCCCCCAGGCTTTAATATTCAATGAAAATATTAAAAAAATATAGAATTGAATTTTCTTCTGAATAAATATCTTAGAATGAAATAGACTGGAGTAGATACAAGTAATGGAAGAGGAAGAACTAAATATATAAGAAGCAATTTCTTTCTCGCCCTCATTTTGTCTACTATCTGATCATGAATCAGAGAGAGAATAATCTTTACCTTGAGTTGAAATGCCTAATACATGGTCTAAGTAGCCCTGATGGATTTTAAAGGAAATGATTTCAAGTAGATTCCCTTCATTTTGTATAAAACAAATACTGAGAGAGGCAAGAAAGGACTGTTGGAGGAATAGAGGGAAAAAATATTGGAAATAAATAATTCACTCTACTGTTCACTGCAAGTACCTATTTCACAGCAAATGAAAATTATGGTCTTCCACAACCTGTTTAAATGAATCAACCAGGCTCAATAGCCAGGATTGAGAGGTGTTTCTCATAATATCTCATAGGGCGCACTCTTAGAATGGAGTTCAAAAACTTTTTCTTTAGGAACTGACGTGAAATCTTATACAACTGAGGCTAATTAATAAGCTTGCTGAGTAAACCCAGTAAAAATCACTTTGAAATAAGCTTTTGTCACAGATACCACAGACTAAATATTTTTTAAAATTGAATTATTAAAAATAATAATAATTTTGGCTTGACCAAATATGTTTGTTTACTTTGCTGATAATGCTTTTGTTCAGCAGCAGATGTGTGTGCAGCACTTCTAAACGGCTGAAGCCTGGGTAATGTGTCAGAGTAGCTAGAACAGGTATAAGGAACTTGTGTGGTTGAAGTCTTAAAGACATGGACTGAGTATTGTTTATTTACACCCCTGGGACAAACATTTCATTTCTCATACATTTCTTTATTGCCTTCTCAACAGAAAGACTTAGCTACACAGTTTACATCTTTTATTAATAACTGTCCTGCAAACATAAACATAATAAACATAAACATAATTAATGTGTTTGTTACCCCAGTCATCTTTAGCTACAAACTGGATTTTGACATACAAATAACCCATTGCCTGTAGGACTTTTTTTATAAATGTAGAGATCAGTCCGAGTGTTTTTAAAATGAGTGTTGTTTGCTCTCTGTTTCTAGTCATCTAAATAACTTGGTTAACAATCAAGAATGTTTTTTTCTGGAATGTATCAATCTATGGCATATATAGCCAATGGTTAGGTCTGTAGCATTAGTTCTTTTTTGTTTGGTTTTTTTTGGGAGGAAATTGTTTTGTTTTGTTTTTATTGTTTAAATCTGAAACCAGAGAATCAGTCTGGGGATGGACTGAGTGGGCAGCAGCTCTGGGGAATGGTCCCTGGGGGCAGTGAGCTGCACAGGAGCCAGCAGTGAGCCCTGGCAGGAAAAACAGCCAGCAGCATCTCGGGCTGCATCAGGAGGAGCATCACCAGGAGATCAAAGAAAATTTTTATCCTCTTCTACCCATCAATCACACATACTATGTCCAATTTGCGGACCCAAATACAGGAAAGACATCAACATGCTGTAGTAAGCTCAGCAGAAAAGCACCAAGGGGACCAGGCTTGAGAAGCTGCTCCATGAGGAGAGGCTGGGAGAGTGGGACTTTTATAGCCTGGTGCAGAGGCTATAACTTCAGGGCACCTCACAGCCACCCCCCTGTGAGGGAAAGGGACTGTGAGGACACAGCTGCACACTTCACAGGGGTTCCTTATGACAGTGAGGGATAAAAGGCATAAATCGAAACAACAGAGGTTCAGGCTGCATAAGAAAAGAAACTTCTCTCTCAAGGGTAGTTAAGCACTCAGACACATTACCTGGAGTGGTCATATGTGTTGCATCCTTGGATATATTCAGAACCCACGTGGATAAAGCCCTCAAGATCTGGTCAGATCATGCTGTTAGCAGTAGGTTGGTTCCAACATGAATTATCCTATGCTTCTAACAAAAAGAATACAAATGTGGACACTGACTATCCAAGAATATGTAGACACACCTTGGACTGAACTGAGTTGTCTTTATCATTTCCGTAGAATTTTAATTATTTCTTGTATTCCCTGGTTAAAAGAAATCCTAATGCAACTGGTGATTGAATGTCTTGAATTTCTACTTCTAAGATGCCTTACATACTTCAAGCATGATTCTTTAATGAAAATTGTACAAGCCATTCTGATAGGTCCTGATCTGGAACTCAAAACCTGCAGCTGCCATAGAAGCTAGTGTTAATGGTATATGGTATTATCTATATTGCTTTTTTTTTTCTATAACACCATGAATTCTTCACCTTATCTTGGAGTTAAAATATGCAAAAAATTGTTTAGCTCTTTTTAGAGCTTGAAAGCTCTAACGTTTTAATGTTTTTATACTGGAGTTTGGATATTCAAAGATTTCTAACAGGGCATTTTATCTCCACCATTGCAAAGCCTCAAAGTGTTGTCTGATGAAAGCTTACCTAGAAAAGTGTCTTGCTTAAAGGCCACTTTTGAACAGTTTTTACTTAACTTTATAAGTTGGCTCTAAATCTATCTTTATTGCCTTCTTCCTAACAGATGTTGCCATCTTCAAAGGTTGGAATTAGCATAAGTATGTGCAATGTTAAAAAACAAAAAACAACCAACAAGATAAAAGTAGATATACTTCTTATTAACAAAGAAATTATTGTAACATAATTTGTGTATAAGAATACAGAAATCTTTATTAAGATGCAGAAAGCTCATACACATGTACAACTAACTTTCAAAGTGCTGTTTACTTTTAGAACATGTTTTCAGTAGTTACCTAGTTTTTAAATTAAATTAAGTTCTGTTAAGATTAGTCAGGGCACCTAAAATATGGACAGACAACCTGGTTTTGTAAGGAATTTTTGTCAGAACTTTGTCCCACCAAAAGCCTTTTAATGATAGACTGATCTGAACCATCTATTAATACATGCTTTAGAGAAAGAGATCTCTGATATAATGCTGTTCATCTTTTTCGTTTGTGATGTTTAAGTCACAAACGGGTGGAACGTAATAAGAGAGTTGTTAAATGTTTGAAGCAAAAATCTGCACTGTAATATTGCTGCAAAATTTAAATTGGCTGTAAGTTTTGCTTAGGGGCAGGGAGTTTAAGGAACATCTGGAGATTCTGAAATAACCTGCATTCATTTACGTTATTTAAGTTGTAAAATCATATTCAATCTTGACCCACTCAGGAAATCTAACATAAACGTCCTGCTGATTTTGACAGTCATACTGCAAAAACACCCTCTAATGAGCATTTAATAGTCACCAAAAGTTCTGCATTAAGTACAAAGCCCTTTTGATTACTTATTCCACTAATTTAAAGTAAATGCTTTTACAGATGGCATCTGTTAGGACGCAGAGCGTGTGCTGCATTTATATGTAGTCATTGAAAATAAATTCCAGCTTTGGTATAAGGATCGTACAAAAAAGATCAAACATGAAACACTGAGTAAACATTTACTAGTGATATTTTTAAAGCTCTTCATAAAAGCTTATCCAATACCAGAATACAATACTCAAAGTATATGAAGTAATTTAGAAATACTTTGGCAAATTAACACCTGAAGAAAAATGACTGAGACAAAGTAATGGAGCTCTTCCATTTTGTTTATCATCTTCCCTAGGGTGCACAATATTGTATTTCACTATCCTTTCAAACTCTATTACCTTATGAATAAGGGCAAGAAAAAAACCCAAAAAACCCACACTTTTATTTACTAGAGATTAATAGGAGAACAATAATGGCTCAGATTTAAATGTTAAAAAAGCAAAGAAAGCTAAAGCACTTATCTACTTTTTTGAAGAAGGATATGGGGAAACATTGATTTATTTTTGTGCCATCACCAAGAATTTCATCAACAAAAGTCATGCTAAAACATGCTTTCAGAAGTGTGCAAATTAAGAGTGATTTTTGTCTGTCTACAAACATGTCCCCAGTGACCAAATATTTAACAGTTTTATATGTTTGTAAAGAAATATCTTCTGCATATTTTAAAATACTGAGATATTGAGGGCATATTGGTAAATAAAAACTCCAATATTTTTTAAAGAAAATGTCAGTTAATTTAAATGCAAAGTATGTAGCTGTGTTTTATGGTTGTTTCCAGTAGTTGCCATTAAAACCTTTATGATTACTTATTACAAGCTATTACCACTATCACAATGTGTATGCTGTCACACAAAATGTACCAAGAGAATATTAATTTCTGAGTAAAATTATAAAAAATCTAGGTAAAAACTTTGTAATAGAATATCAAGATCAATCATTAGCTTCAGTCAAGTACCTAAAATTCAATTGTCATCACAGTTGTAAAATTTTCAACTTTTACTTTTCCCTGTGTTCCAACATGCAGAGCTGTGGTTCTCGGCCTTTTTCACCTGTTCATCAAGATTGGACATTATCCCAGCTTTCTCCCTTACTGTGCACCTAAAGTTGCTTTTAGTGAAAATAAGATCATTGAGAAATGTGCATTAGTTTGTGTGTGTGTGTGTGTGTGTGTGTAATAAAAAAAGTTTCGTACCAATAGACCATCAGGAAACAATCAAGATTCCCACCTAAACCCAGAACACAAGAATACTCAGTTTCAATAATTTGGATAAGAGCTTTGTCTCCTTTCCCTCCTTTCAATAAAACTAACTCTCCTATAGAATGCCAAAAAATAAGAAAAAAAATGTACTGTTATATTCAGATAGCAATTACTGATCCAGTCTTTAACTGTAATTTTTATCTTCTTGTAATTGGGATTAATTATTTGTAAAATAACCCTTATTAACTACTGCAGTTAAAAATGCAGCTACAGGCAACTCCAAAAATGATTGTTCTACACATTGTTATACATCTGTTGTGACACCTGAGCCAAGTAATCAGACAGGCCAAGTTAACACAAGATGAACATTTCTTGCATTCTTAAGAAGGATGTTCTTTCCCATGAAATTTATTTACTGTGGAATGTGGGAGGCAATATTACTAACTGACAGAGGCACAAGGGAGGAAGAAGATGTTTCCTTTCCTTTCTCATAAAGGTGAATAATGGTAGTGAAGGAGCTGATGAGCACACGAAAGAGCACGCTTATAAAGAAAATTTAACAGACAAGAACAGCCTATATTTCTTTCAGTTTCTAACTAGTATGCCCATAATATGATCCTGAAAAAGCTACATCTTCTGGGAGCAAAAGGGTAACTAACCCTTCCCAAGTCCATGTTTGGCCTTTATCGGTTTCATTCTGCTAGAATGATTTCAGTAGTAAGAGAGTAATGAACTTTTCATCCCTGTAGACTACAGCCTATATTTATTTTTCCATCTTTATGGAACAATAACTATCATGGAACAAGTACATACCACAGGAACACCATATTCATGAGCTGGTTTTATTCCAGGTATCTTTCTGTAAGGCAACAGGTTCAACACAAGCTACTGGTAATAAAAGACCTAAGATACACAGCAATGTAAATTAAGGTTGTACAGCCGGAACATTCACTGTTTTTCTCTTGTGATAGATGATTGCAAAAAATAGATGCAGGTTATGAACTTAGAACTTTACACCAAATCAGTGTCTCATTGTGAAGTGTCCACATCCCAAGCCATAAGTCTTTATGTTTAAACATCATATGAAGACAGGTTGAGAGAGTTGGGGCTGTTCAGCCTGGAGAAAAGAAGGCTCTGGATAAACCTTAGAGTGGCCTTTCAGAACTTAAAGGGGGCCTACAGAAAAGGTAGAAAGGGACTCTTTACTAGGAAATGTAGAGATAGGATGAGGACTAATGGTTTGAAACTGAGAGAGGGTAGATATTTAAGTTAGATATTAGGAAGAAATTCTTTACTCTGAGGGTGGTGAGACCCTAGAACAGGTTGCCCAGGGAAGCTGTGAGTGCTCCATCCCTGAATGTGTTCAAGACCAGGCTGGATGGCGCTTTGAGCAACCTGGTCTAGTGGGCGGTGTCCCTGCTCATGGCAGGGGAGTTGGAACAGAAATAGATAATCTTTCAACTCAAGCCGTTCTATGATTTATGGTAATTGAAAAAATGAGATTTAGTAAGTAGAACTGAAATAGTTTAAAGCTAGAGTTGCAGGAGAATTAAGCTATCTCTCCCTTATCTTGACCCATGAGCTTTTCATTATATTTTCTCTCCCCTGTCCAGTTGAGGAGGGGGAGTTATAGACTGGATTTGGTGGGCACCTGGTGTCCAACCAGGGTCAACCCACCATACGCTCAGATAGCATATTAAAGGCAAGGAGAAAGCCTGTGTGGATGGAAACCAATACTGAATAGAGAATAAAATTACAGTCCTAGATATCAGGAGATATAGCGATAAAATGAGTATTACTAAAATGTCAAGTCAGCTCAACCCCAAAGAGGAAATTAATAGAAATACTAAAAGTTATTTGTTATATAAATAAAATTAACAAATACAGAAGAAAAATGAGGCCCCTATTCAGCCAGGATATAGTAGAGATTAAAAATAATATGTGTACTCTCTATGACAATATCTGGCTCACTTTTCAGTAAGAATGAAGATATGACACATGAGGAAAAAGTCAGGTTAATTCATTAAATGAGTATGTGAAAACAGAAATATAATTACCTCCTAGGTAAAAACAAAGTTTCAAGATCTCAAAGTAAAGGGCATCATATGATATTCACTGCAGAAAAGTTGAAAAAGTTGGCATATGAAATTATACATCCAGAAACAAGATTTTTCAATGAACCTGCCTTTATCATGAAGTAATAGCAAATGTAATATCAATATTTATTTAATGGAGATGCGATTGAGAAGACTTCAGGATCATTGACCTGATGTGTAAGCTTTTAGAGAAATTGTTGTAGTACTTGATAAAGATGGGAAAGGAAACGGAAAATAGAGTATGTTGCAACATGAATTTACCAAAGCACCCAGTGTTAGACTACCATCTTTACTATCTGGTCATAAATATTTTCCTAGCAAAAGGAAACATGGAAGAGTTTGTTCATTACAGTTTGCTCATAGTAAAATCATTATTAACAATAATCTTAATAAGCATAATTACTATTCCATTCTTCCCAAGACTGAGGGAAATTGTGAATAGTACCAACAGAGAAAACCATGTGGAACTGTCCACAAACAACTTTCTATATTTAAGAAAAAAATGGTGACACATATAAGAAATAAGATTGTTTTAAACTCACAAGGCAGAGACTGGAAGGAAAGAACTGTGTGGCTTTGAATATATTTATACAGCACATAACCCATCTGCTTCCTGAAATCTATTCACCTGTTAAGTAGGGTCTGTAATGTAAAGTTACTTGAACTTATCATCCTATCAGTAGTTTATTTTAAGTACTCAGCTTCTAGGTTCTTAACACCTTTCTTTTGTTAAGAATTTTCTCTGTCACCCTGCCAAGGACCTAGTTTTCAACGTTATCAGTACACACCTGCTACATTATTGGTTGTCAAATGTCCACTTAAGCACTGAAAAAAAAAAATCATATAAGTTAAATGTAGCACAATGTTCTCAGCCTGTATTTAGATCAAAGTTTATTACTTTGTCTAAGTGTGAAGAAATATTTACATACCTAAGAGCATGTCTGTTTTAAGTATATGTGTACAATCACATGTGTGCATTTCACTTCTTCTATGTGCAGTTTTAAACCTCTTAAGCTTAAATTAAATTTTGGTTGCCTTCTGTAACAACCTGAATGTTTATTCGTTCTATGGGTGTATAGAGATCATGACTGTGGGTTCACAGGATTCCATAAGACATAAGGACATGGAGACTTTATCTAAATTTCACTATAAATGTCTCCGCTAGCAAATATACTTATGATTAATAAAGTGCATATACATATATATGTATGTCTCAAGTTATTAGAAATTATTTCCAGCAATCAATATTATGGCAATAAACAATTATAGTAGCACCCAAGTATATATATAATATTACAGGTTACTACAAACTAATAAGTAGTGAATCAAACTTATTAATGATATAGCAGCAGACGTGATAGATTATTTACATATATGTATCGCACCAAGCACATTAGACAGAACTGAGAAGGGGGCCAAACAATCCCAGAGAGGAGGACAAATCAGTCCCAGAAAGGGACCCAGCCATCTCAGAAGTGGGAGGACAAACTGAATTGTCTCCAGAAGTGGGTCCAGAAGGGGACCAATAGAATGGTCTCACTTTGAAGATGATCCACATCATGGAGGTTGGAGTTAGACAACCCAGTGCCCCCAGTGAGGGTCCCAGATGTTGTAGAAAGTTCATGCAAACTTGTTTAGGAAAGGGGAAAATATGCAGCACAGGAATTTCTCAGAGTGAGAAGCCCAATTTTTAGATAAAAATTAAATTTTCTAGAGGTATAAAAGGGCATAGAAAACCACCACTTCGAGCAGCCAGTGGGTGTTATGACTTTCTATTTTGCGTCTATAACATCCAATAGATGATGATGTTTTCTGTTGTCTCAGACCAATTTTTTTTTCCTTTTTTCCCAGCAGTCTCACTGTTCTTGCAATTAGAACAGACAATAACAGTTACTGACTCTTACTTTCTCAGGATGTTTACTCCTTTTTCCATTATGTGTTATATAATAGTTACATTAGCTAACAGCTATTAAAGGTTTCAGAATATACTGTAACACAGAAAATACTATGAAGTGTTGAGCAAATTCGAAATAGCAAACTGAAATGTGCAAATACACAATTGTTAGTCAAAGATGTCACACTCATGAAACTCAGGTTTTCCAAAGCAGAAACCTCTTGGAATTTCATTTAGTAAAATAAACATTGCACCTTTATAACAGCCTGTACATGATCATAGAATCATAGAATCATTTGGATTAGAAAAGACCTTGAAGACCGTCAGGTCCAATTGTAAACCTGACATTGCCAAGTCCACCACTAAACCATGTCCCTCAGCACTACATCTACACTGTCTTTTAAATACCTCTGGGAACTGTGACTCGACCACTTCCCTGGGCAGCCTGTTCCAAGGCTTGATAACCCTCAGTGAATATAGTATCTTAAAAATCAGTAAATATTATTTTTACAACCCCAAGACATATTTATTATTTTTTAATTCATTTTGAGGTTTATCATTCAGATATATCTCATAGATGGGCTGAAAAATTACTCCAATATTTCTTGTATTACCACTGATGTGTAAAACTTCGTAAAAGACTTTAATAGGAATAAAGTACGAGTAACTGTATGCCAGGAAAAAAAGCCTGCCATATTACAGCATGCATACATGTACAATTCTAACTGAAACAGAATATAAAAATGGAACTATAAATAAATTCTCTAAACAAGATTTTTCCACTGGGGAGTATTTAGGTATCTTAGTTGTAGAGCAATTCAATGTATGTGTCTGTTGCAAATAGCTGTTGCAGTCTTATTTCTTTCAGTATATTAACAATCCTTTCAGCCTTGTTTGAGAAATCATGTCCTCTTATAGCCAGAAAGACCTAGAGACATTCAACAACTTAAGAACAATATGTGGTGCAAAATTTTGTCTTGAGTACAAATTTTAATGACGAGTCAACTTAAATTTAGAAAAAAAAAAAGTGAATGAAGGAAATAAATGCAGAGAAGTGGAGCAAGAATTTGGAGGAATACATACTGTGGGGAGAAAAAAATATTTCCAGTGAAGAAAGGGTTGTTCAAATAAATTTGAAACAAGCTGGAAATTTGGCTGTGTAGGAATATATAAGGAAAAGGAACCACAGGAGGGCATTTGTAATCAGGAACTAATTTTAGTTTTAATGAGGGGAAGCAGTAGACAAGACAGGTCTTTAAGTCACCACCTGGAGGACTTTAAAGGAAGAGAAAGCTCAGAAAAGACATACCAGCTTAATTTTTTAATAGATTTTTTTTTTGAGAAAACACTGAGGCTGCACATTCTGAAAGAAAATAAAAGATGAGGCACTTACTGTGAAATCTAGGAAACTAGCTATGTAGGAGATGGTGTGATTGAAGAAGGACTGTGATCAGAAAAGTCTTCTGAAGTCAAGAACTGTAAGGAGGATAGAGGATTAATGATCATGATATCCATTGCTAATCCAATTAACCTTTTTACATTAAATCATTCATATAAGAAGTAGCACTTTTAGGCAAATACTTAGAGAAAGAAATGAGATTCACCACGGGAGAAAGGAAGGGTGAGAATGGCTTAGAAGGTCCTTGTACAAGAGCCCTCTAAGAGCAGAAATAGTGAAACTTTGGGAGCAACAACAATGGCTGCAGAAGAAAAGATCTTAAAATGTTAATTTAAAAATTAACTTAAAAAAAAAATTAAAAAAGAAAGCCAGAAGAAAAGGTGATAGAGAGTTTGAAAGCTTATAAGTTTTATGCCTGCTGCTTTATGTGCATTTACTTTTCATTTTTTCAGATGTATTTTCTAAGAACCCTAACATGAAGCCTCTTATTTTTGTGTACAGAACATTGGTGCATATTGAGAGCATTCCTTGCTCAATCAGGGTCCTAACCCTTTCTTCTGGAATGAATTTCATTCCATAACATTAACTGCTCTTTGAATGAATTCTTTGTTTTCTATTATGCTGTGCATAATTTCTTGAGCTTTTCCCTGCCATACATTTTGGAATTAAAATGACATCACAAATTATGCCCTGAGGAGTACCTCACTTGACTCATTCGTGAATAAATTAATATTTTAATGTACCTGACTTTATTGTTTAAAAAAAAATTATTTCAAACATTTTACATTTTAAAGGGATTTATTTTTTTTTGCTTTTTTATAACCATGACTTCAAGGCATCCTGCATGCTTTTCCCTACCAATAATTTCATTTAAATTAATAAATACATAAGGGGTGAAAAATTCTTCAGCAGAGTTGCCACTTGAATAAGTTCTTAAACTCAGAAATAAAAATATGAATGTGCATACTCTAACTGTTATTTTTAAATACACTGATTTCTGTTTGTGGCAATCTGTTTATCACTTTAAAACATAACTTCACAGCACTGTTCAATAAATTGTTCAAATAGATGTACTTTGTTCAAAATTTGATAAGGAAGTTTACTACAGAAAAAAATGTTTTTGAAACCAATTTTAGTTGATACTAATATTAGTAAATTCTTATGTTCTCATTATTCTGTATTCCAAAGGTATTGTGGTTTTGCCTGAAGAAGCTGAGTAGGACAGCCCATTTCTTTAGAGACATATTTCCATTTAGAAAATAATAAAGATTATTTTCCAAATTGTTACAAAGCTAATAAAAATTCTTCTTTAAAATTTTCATTCAGGCTGGAACAGCTGCGTTATATCTTTCTGGATGTATCATCCTTCTCTCACCACACAGAATAATGAATGAGGAGGTCAGATAAACATGTACTTTTGGCAGAGGACAAATAAAAAGTAAACAATCAATGTTGTTTCTAAATACAAAAAACGAATGAAAAAAATCTAATGGGAAAAGTAGCTCACAATTATAAATACAGAAGCTTGCTGTCTAAAACTAGCTTTTGGTTGTGTTTTTAGCTGTTGGCTCTGTTACAAATGCCATTTAGTAACTCTGAGATATATTATTTGAAAAAGAATGTTCTGGATTTATCTACTTTAATTCTAAAATTAGGATTAAGATAAATTTATGTCACACATATTCTTTGACAATATGGCTCTCAAAAACCATCAGCTTGCTTTAAAAAACTTGAATCAATCAATAAAACTCACATTGGAATGTGATCAATTACCTTTTTTAAAGATACTAGCGAATAATCAGAAAATAGTTCTTAGTTTCAATATCTGAAGGAAATACCCTTGCAAAGCAACTTGTGTTTTCATTCAAGTGATTGCAAGTTTGTAAAAAAACGATCAGTTTTTGACAAACTTTTTTTGTTCAGAAAAGTCTATCTACCAACTAAAAGAACTAGAGCATATTTGAAACACCTAAAGAATAATCATTCCATAAGATGAGAACTGAACAGCAGATCGATAAAGATATGTCTATGGTGAAACACGCATATATGACCTATTATCTAGTCCTGATGGCATTTTGGTCTTCAAATGCATAGTAGTTCAAAATTCAGATGATATTTCTGAAGACATACAGTATAATTTCCAGTGATAATATTTGCATAAACATAATAATCTTACTGATAATTGAAGTTATATGTGAAAAATAATCAGTTAGAGACTAATTGATATCATATAGCCCTGAATATATAATTTATTTCCTTAACTAGCTTCTTGTGCCAAGAAAGTCTAAATGAAAATCCAAACCACCCTATATAGTTCAAAATACTTTAGTAAACCTTTGGAAAGTGTTTTCTGTCCTTCTGTCTCTTGTAGGGTAAGAGAAACAGCAGAATAGTTATTTGTGGAATGCATCCAAAGGAAAAAACATTATCTCTACAAGACAACTGAATTTCAATAGCACCGTCGACTTTCTGAAAAAATTGTACTGCTTTTCCTGAATCATCAATATTGACATCATTCTCATATGACCTATTTTTAAACAGCATTTGCATCAAGGACTCTTAGCAAGTGTTACTCATGGAGTCTTCTGTAGTTTTTGCTTCTGTATGGAGACTCCTTGTGATAGCGCTTACAATCCATGTTTATTTAAAGTTTCTTTTACTGTTGATGCTCAGAGATTCTATAATCTACATTCTGTGGAATGTTTTGTATGCCTACTTTTCTCTACTCTCTTGCTACCTGGACTCACTACCAAAACTACTAGTCTGCACTGAAGAGAGAACAGCTTTCATTTAAAATTATTTCTTCTGTAGGTAGACAGATGGTGAAGGAAAGATGGGCACTGAACTTGGACTTTGATGGTTGTGATATGCCAGAAGGTGTCAGAGAAGCTAACCAAATTTAGATCATGTCTAACCTGCAAAAAGGATGAACCTACGCCACAGTTTATAACCTCCCATTTTTTTCAGATTAAAAACTATACATAATTTAGTCTAGTTGTCAAGAATGATGAACCAGCAAGTTTACCAGGATTTATAGGTGATTGACCTATCTAAAGAAAAAATAGCTTTAATTTTTATGAATTTTTAGGAATTAAGGCATGAAAGCATGAATATTTTGCTTAAATGCCCTTTTTCCTAAGAAACTTGCATTCCCAAGATGAGCACATTGCTTTTTGTAAGACCCAGTCTCCTCTGAATGGCAGTTTTCTCAAGCTTTTCTCACCACCTCTCCCCAGGTATTCATGCTAATCAAAAGTATCTTTAAATTTTATGTAGTGATTCAAGATTAATAATAAAAGATGTCCTTTTAAAGGCCTTTAAGTGTAACTAAATGCTCTAAATTTTAGACTGCAGTATGTCTTACTTAGTAGTGTTTCTTCTTCCTGCTCTCTTCTGAAAGGAAGAATATGTGCAGCTATAGTTCATGCTTATGTTATTTATTCATTAAGGTAATTTAAACTATATCTTAATGAAGTAGAAAGTGATTTCCATTCTGTAAAAAAAGATACAGGGTGTTTGAAATGTAATTAAAGTCTTACTGACATCAGGTCTTTGGTGAAACAGCTGCAAGTGTAGGAGGCCTGAAAAAAAGATAATACGATCTGACGCTGTATATTTTTTTGCCCAAATCTTCTTGGGATTGCCCACTTTGTCTACTTTTCTCTTGTACTGTTCAAATCTCACTATCTTTATTTCCATGCATTTTACAGCCTATGTCAATGTTATTGATAAGGCCAGCCCTCCACTTACTTTAATGAATATCTGGAAGAGTGTAACTTTGACATGCCTATGGAAATATCTAAGAATTGTAGGTTTATTTCACCCTGAGGTCCTTCAATGACACGAAAATGCCCTAACAAGACAATTGTGCTCTGGAATACTCTCTTGATAAACTAGTCACACCAATAAAGATGATTTCATGCACATCACAATTAAAAGTGTCACTGTCTCTGTGAGAATGATCATTTCTCAGCTTCTAAATCCTCTGCACCTAAATAGAAATTCATAAATCATAACTGTAAATAAGCAATAAATGGAAAACTTTCTCACTTTTACTGCAACAGCAGGCACAGCACAGCCTGCTGAAAAATAAGTGAACACCTCTGTTCCATACATACAAAGATTGTTGGCTCATAGATTGTTGTCTTTCCTTAGTTAAGTTTTACATGTGGAAATAAATCACTACAACATGACCGTGGAAAATGTACGCTTGGGCTAATCACTTGTGATATTGACAGACTTTAGTAGCTGAGGGTTTGAAAAGAAAGTGAATTATTACTCCCTGCTCTGATTCCTTTACTCTGGAAGATCACCATTTCTTAAATTGAATATGTTTCTTATACAACAACAGAGGAAGTGAAAGAAATTGGCAACCTCTAAATCATTCATTTTAATCCCTTATTTTCATTCAGTTCAAACAAAATAATAATTTTTTTCTATTTTTTAGAAAGTCTGATAATAAAGTATGTACAACATATTCTACATATTAATCTGTGTTCCACATGGTACCCTTTTTAAAGTTAATGTTAATCTTTCCAGCAATAAACTGCCTCTCATTACTGTTCCCTTCATTTTTCTTAAATCTATGGTCTCCACAATCCAGCCGTTTCATGCCAGAGTGGGCTTTTTATAGCTATTTCTAGCTATCAGAAAACCAAAGAATATCCATGCAAACAAATAATATCCTTATTTCAGAAATATTGCGATTTGGGTACTTTTGTTGGTGTTTTAATTATTTATTTATTTTCCTGGTTTTGATGCACAGGAGCAGAGAAAAAATGCATACTCCTCTCCCCAGTTTTTGAGGCATCAAGATTTAGTAACTGGAATGGCATTCCTCTTAGGAAAGACTATTCTATTTGGCTTTAGGCTCGCCCAGTAGCTTGGCAGCTCAGCTACATGAGGAGAGAAAGATAGATTCTATCTTTGGGTGAATGTTCCCTCTCAGGAGTGTTCCAGTTACTTTCGGGGCAGGGCTGACTCACCCTAAACCTGTTGAGTAGAACGACCTTAATGGTATTATAAAGCTTACTTCCATGAAGTCTCACAAGAGGAATATCAAGGTTTCCCTGTCCAAGGCAGCTGAAGGCAATGGTGCGTTATAATGCATTTTGCAAGGTAAAGCAAGCTAATATGGAGAACAGTTACACTTTCAGCCAGAATCTGTGAAAAACAAGTATGTTACATTTATAGCATAATCATCCCTGTCATTGTATTTTTAAGACACAAAGCAGTCTAACACAGATTAAAAAAAAAAAAAAAAAAAAAAGACTTAATTACCACTCCTAGTCATTGCATTGCACCAGATGTTGGCTTAATTGAACAAGTACTGTCTGTTATGATTACAGTGAAGCATATTGTAGCTATGGTTATAACAGACACTGGCACAGATCACCAGCCAGCATAAATCAATAGAATCCCATTGACACCAGTATATGTCAGCTGATTTTCACAAGCAGAGGTTTTTGGCCTATAGTTTTCTAATTATAAGAAAGGAGCAGTACCTAAGAAGCATTTTCGGCATTACTTTAAAAAAAACCAAACTTTTCTTTGGCTTTGTTTTTGTTTCTTTTTTTCATTTTTTTTTTTCCTGGCTGGAAAGGCACACATAGTCATTTCAACTGTCTGAGTACAGACTGTAATGAAATACCTTATTTGTTGAATTAGCATACGCTGTCATATTACCATATCTGAAAACATAACTTTCAAATTCAGAAATTAAGGCAAAGGTTCTATGCTGTCCAACATAAAGCTAACGTAATACAATTTATTGATTAAATAGCTTTATCAAATACTGTAGCGGTAATTTCTGTGTGACTGCTACATATGCATAGCATTACGCAATCATAGTGAAAGGTTTTATATGTAGTGTTCCTCTGGGGTTTGTCAATCTGTCTTTGTTGATAAATCTGCCACAGATTAAAGAGTGTATTTGAAGTAAATTACATCTTTAGCATTCTTTTTTAATATTTTGCAACAAATGGAATATCTTTGATAAAACCCAGTGGACTATCACAAATTTAAAATTTAGATTTTAGATTTCCAACCATTTTGAGATAAAACAATATTAAAAATATAGTCAACATCAGGATTATGAGGGAAAAGTGCAGAAATCTAAATCTATTAAGACCTCTTTGTATATATGGAGTTCCAGAAATGCATCTAATCTGTAGTTTTCTACACATTCACTACAGCTTTTACAGGTACAGGATCAGTCATATCTAATCTCCACTCTTTAATAAGGAGATTCAATACTGAATATATGCTGTTTGAAGGGCCCCTTGAGCTTTGATCATTTTATTGTGAACTCTGTGCCTAGAATCACTTAGCCAAGTCGAAAGATTAGCCAGGGGCCTCCCATTCCTACCAAGGTCTGGTAAAAACTGTAGTTAACAGATTAAGTTGAAGAGCCCTTCTTTTGGGTGTTTTCATTGTTTCATTCCTTGGAGTACTCCAGCTACAAGACACCAAGCTGATTACATACAGTGTAAACAATCTGTCTTGTTTTGAAATTTGTTTGTAGGGTAATGAACATTGTAAACATATGTAAAACTTCACAGTAAGTTATTTTAGAGCTACAGTTTGGTGCTTATTAAAATTCTGTCTTTCTGGCCTTTATCAGGCAATGCCATTCAGCTATAGAGATTTCACCAGGGGTGAAATATGCCTTATTCAGAAATGGAAATCCTAAATTCCAGGAACACAATGATACAAAGGGGTCAGGCTCTCTCTCTAAACTATGCATGTCACTTATTTCCCAGAAACTGAAGTGGGCATAAAAATTCCAGTTAAACAAAGAAACTGCAGCTAAAATTTAAATTATCTCCAACTGAGATGACAAAAATGGTTAGAGGAACAAGCATGCTGCTCCCAAAATGGTTTATAATTATAATTCTTCATAATTAGCACCATCTTTGAATTTTTAAATATACTTATCTTTTAAAAATATTCAGATCTCTCATTCTCCACAGACCCCCACCCTTCTTCTTTCTCTTTCTGTGTAAAGCTAAAGGAAAATTAAATGTTGGCAGTTAAAGTAGCTACATAAGTATGGCAACCATCCAAAATTCATACAGACAGATCTGGAGTCATCTTTACATGTGCGAAAACAGTTGAAAAAGATTTTAGCACTCTAGACATTTGTTCTGGGTAAGATCTTACTCAGTGGAAGGTGATTGACAGCAGCTCTTATGTTTGAAGATTTTAACAGAGAATGTGCAATGTCTAATAAATGGTGCTCCTCACACAGTTCAGCCATTTATTTGCTCAGAAAACCACATACGAAGCACTGTGGGTCAGATGCTGGGGAAACGTTTTGTTGTTTTATGTAGATGAGGCTGTCCTTTTCTACAGACCTACTATATTTACGAAAGTAATTGGTAATTGTTACATAGAATATCACTTCTGCCACAGAAACGTGACTGCTGGAGATTTAATGAGCTGAACCTGTGTCAAAAGAAGCAGTTTTATTTACTGCTATGAATTTTGTTAAGTATGCAACAGTGTGTATGTTTTGCTCCAGGAGGCTAGTTTACACAAATCACTCAAATATAGTCCACCACAGTTTCAGGTATATTTGAGCTCATTATTAATACTTACTCACAATTTACTAAAATCTGCATTGGGAATTTAGGTCTTAAGAATATTTTTAAAAGGGTGCTGAATAAGACTACAGGTATTTTAAAAGGACAATCACTGTATGTTGTGTCACTTCGGAATAATAAATTGCTGTCAAAAGTTTTCAGACTAGATGCTGTCCCCACTTACAGTAGTGTCAGTCAAGAATAAGTCTTCTGAAACCAATACAATTATTTTGGATTAAAATGCATATATCTGAAATCACACAGTGGTTCTGTTCTCTCCATAAATTAACCAGGGTTTGCTCATTCACTCTTTGTGAATTCAGACAAGCATATATTCAAGTAAATATATAGAAGCCTGTGCTTGGGGAAAGAATTATAGATGATTATAGCACTACATGATTATAATACAAGTAACTTAATTCTAGCTGAGATTAATTCCCTCTGACACTGCCCAATTTACACTCACAAACACAGACAAACACATGCATATACACACTCTCATACTCCTGTAAAAAATCTAAGGACATAGGCTTTGTTCAAGGAACGCCACTGAGCCTGGATAGTAAAATAGCCATTTTCTAAAGCACAGGTAGGCAAAGAAATGGTGGTGAGATTTCTGCCCCTGAGTTACAACAATGCCCACAACCACATGTTTGCAGCCAGGGTTTTAGGACCTCCTGTAAGACAGAAGCACTTACTCTAAATAGAATAGAAGATCTAACAGTTGAGTGGATTTTATTAACATTTTACATTTGTTGTAAGCCTAGTGTAAGATTCTCTCAGAGGAAAAAATAAAACAGAAGAAAAACTTATATAAAACATGCATCACAAAAAAAACTTCCAATGATGAAAACACTGAGGAAGTTCTTCCATTTATCTTTATTATTTTTAAAGTGTTATTCAAAGGTGCCATCTAATTCATCACTTTACTGGTTTTTATTAACTCTAAGCATACAGAAAGTTACCTTAAAAGCAACGGAGCTCTTTTCTGTCTGGACCAAAATTTATCTCCAGTATAACACCAATGAGTCAAGATTAATTTTATACCTTGTTTGCCTTTGTTGCATAAGAACATAATTTTGTTTCTTGTCCATTCTCCCCTTCCATTTTTAAAAGTGCCATTTGTATAAAATATTATGTGTGATAAATCACTCATGACAGAAATAGTAATAATATTGACCGCACATAACTATTTATCATTGTGTTTACCATGGTGCTTGCTCTCTCTGCCCTGCATACGCTTCCTGCTGTGCCTACAACATCTAAGGAGAGCAGAAAAGCTATGCATCATTGTCATGAGAGGGCTTTCCACAGTACAACTGGCACAGATAAAAATACTAGTTTATCTTGAGAGACAAGACCTAGTATAATTCTTATGGACTTCAGTAGCCTTTGATTTAGGCCTGAAGGAAAAGTGAAATCTCAGAATCATCAAAACAAGTGCTCTAAAATGTAGTTTTCCACTAAAACGTGAACACTCGTAACCTCAGCAAGAGGCCAAATGATCAAGATGACCATTATTTTAATAATTTTCATAGTCAGTGTGTGTTTACTATTTTATGGCTTTTGAATTTTTAAGGACTCTATTAACTTCATTTTCTACTAGATTGGGTAGTATTTACTGTTAATATAGCTTAGTGTGTGGTGTTCAGCTGTTTCACATATTCATTCAACAGCATTTTGTGGGTCCTCTTATCTTTACAGAGATGATAAACGTGTAGTTAACCAATGCAATGCCAATCCATGGCTCAAGATTGAAACCAGAAGTTTTTGTTACTACAAATGACACGGACAAAAATATTTACCTTCTTAATCTTTGCAGGAAATTAATCACTGTATTTGTTAATGGGGTAAAGGATTATAAGTGTTGTTGTTAAGTGACAAAAATACAGGTGTAAAAATGTCTTAATTTGTGGGATAGAAGACACATGCTCTGTCTAACAGGAAAAATCTGCTTGTTTCTTATAATGACAAGCTAATTTCTGGGTCTTTTGAAATTATTCTCCATCAAACCAAGAACTGAAATCTAGTTATCAAACAAACAGCTTTAAACTTGCATGTTGATGGCAAATAAATAGAACTTACTTTATTCTGTGAGTCCATTTTTGTTTTGCTAAACTGATTTTACAGAAATAACAGAAAGCCCCTCAAGTTTGAGATTTGCTTTCTTTTTTAAAGCTAAATTACTTGGAGAACTGGCACAATTTGGTTACTTGTCTGTATGAGAGAAAAAAAAGTGTTACTCTCTCAAACTGTTACTTAAAAAAAATAATTTACTCATTTCACAATATTTTTTAAAAAAATATTTTTGAAATATTATTCTCATCACAAAAAGATAGATTCTTTTGGAATTTTACTGTACACATTAATGTTATATAGAGTAATACCAGTATACCAAATTGTACAAGTTAGACTGGTGACCCAGAGAAAACATGACAGCCTTCAAATGTTGTTTAGAAGTACAAGTATTCTTAACTTTTGTCTATGTTACAAAAACTGTTTATGCTTCTTTGACTTTTTTTACACCCCTTGCCCACAATGATAGCCTCATAGATTGCAACTGATCTGCAGATCTGTACACTTGCTTGAAAGATGGCCTGCAACTTTTTGTCTCAGTTACACCAGCATCTATTTTTTATGCAAGTCCTAGATCTGTGACTTCATCATATCCATGTCCTGCCACCAGATACAGAAGCGCTTTGTTCTGCCTCTTTTCATGCTGGAGGAGTTTTTCCTAGGGGTTGCTCCTTGTTCCGAAACATGAAAATGTGTGAAGCATAAAACTCCAGCTGTGAATACTTACCTCCCTGCAGTGTTAAAAAGTTCAATATACAAAACACCTGGTTTCAAGCAAAATGTACACTAAGATATATGGCAATGAGACAGTTTTAATATACCCCATAGGGCCCTGAAGCAGTTTTTAAATTAAAGACACAACATAGTTTGGTTTCTCTTTTTTTTTTTTTTTAAATGAGCCTTTACTACTTCACAAATAATGAATCTATACCTATTCCAACTGAAGAGAAAATCATAAACAAAAAGGTGAATTGTGGTGAGCAGAAAGGATGAGGATTCATTGTTATGCAAATAAAATCTGAAATACGAAGTTTACATTATGAACAGAAATGTGGAAGAATTGTTCCATGTGGAAGAATTATAGTGGCTCCCCAGAAAAGACTCTAGTAATCTTGACATGGATATACATGCTAAGGGGCAGGTCTACAATTCACTTGAGGTTTACATATTAAGAATTCAACATGGTTAAGATTTATTTATGTAACAGTTCGGATACCCAAATGTCAATACATTGTCATGTAGACTCCTATTAGAAGGTGACAATAAAGTAGAGTCTGTTCCTCCTATGTTATGTTCTGCAGAAAATATTTCATCTTTATATTTGACTGTACTTCCATACAGAGCTATTTAAATGCCCACGAGTATAGATGTGCCTTGAAATAATTGACAAGAAGTTCACAAGAAAAAATAAGAAAATTTGAAAAATCATAAGTCATCAAATGTTATTATTATGACTTCATACAACAGATACAGATGTCATCATTGTTTCTGGTTTGCTCAGACTCGCATATTCATTTCTTCTAGCATTATATCTTGCATATTCAGTCAACCTTTGCTCTTGACAATACCAGTTTTGTCTTCAGAGGGTAGCATATACAACAATGGGAATACAATCTTCCCTGACAAATGGGCACGTGATCAAAAATGTGCTTGTATTTTTAAATCATCTACATAAATTAGGTTTTAAAAGGACAGAGTTCTGGCATATATAAAACACATCTATAAAGTTAAAAATTGAAAATTTCAATTATTTTTTCCAAAGAATCTTTGGGGTTCATGTTTTTGATGCACTGAGAATTCACAAAGCTAACTGCTAAGCTAAGATCAATAAAATTTTTATCATGATAGAAGATAAATTTTAGAGTCTGTGGATGAGCTTGAGTATAGGAGACCAGCTGATGGAATCCTTCTCTACATTGTCCACATCTAAGCCAAAGCAGAAACAGATCTCTCAGAAGTTACAGAGAGCTCTTCCTCTGTGGAGGAGAGCAACCACAGCTCAGCTGAATTTTTTTTTCTGACTCATCACTATGAATTTAATATTCAAATAACCCTTAAAATAGCAGAGTTCCTGTCAGGTGTCATTTCTGAACTGTAATGTAATGGCAGCTGGATATGAATACTCATAAATAATGCAGACATGAAGCATGACGCAAGTACAAGAATGTCATGCAACAATAACAGACTCAAGAGTAGAATTCATGGAGACATTTCATTAATATGTTAAATAATTTTATTTAGACATATTTTCCATTTTCAGTGGTCAACCACTGAAAAGTTATCAGGTTTCAGTCATGTATAGTTTTTGGATTTTGTACTCTTTCTGCTAACACTCAAGATTTGCAGTCGTAACTGTTAAATACTCTCACCTTATTGGTCATCACCAAGTAAAATAATTAATTTAAAGATCCTTAATGAAGCCATTAACTTTATGTATCTCTAGAGATCAATGAAGAAAGAGTTATTGGAACAGATAAGGAGCAGCTGTAATGAAGCTACCATTATTAAAGAACATTTTTATAATCTACAGTTAGGCTCTGCATTAAAAAATAAATCAAATTACCACTTTATGTTTCTGAGGAGTTCAGTAGCTGTGTGTATACTCTTAGTCCATATCAAATTCCAATTATTCTTAACATGTCTTAAGACACACACCGTATAACTTCACATTTACAATGTGCTAAAGGAATAAACACAGGAGAGTTGCATTGCTCAAATTATAGGACAAAATACATGCATGTAGCTGCCTCAGCACTGGATTCTTTCATTGCAGTTGAGTAAAACACCATTTATCATCATGCTTAGACAATAAAATTAAATATACTTGCCGCAACATGTTATTTAAAGCAAATTTATTATTATTAATGAGAATGATATGATTTTGTTGATCATGTTAATATCAAAAAGTTCCAGTCAACATTTATTTAATAACTACAGTTCCAGGCTTCTTGGAAGGTACTAAAATAGCCTTTGTTTTTTCCCTTTTGTTGATAAAAAGTGTGTTTTAAAGGCAATAAGAAGTGTGCTATAAAAAAAAAAAAAAAAGAAAGAAAGATGCTTTCTGATAATTTTTCCTTTCTAATCCACAAAATTAACTGGCTTCCTACATGTTTATAAGTAATCAAAGCATGACACTTCATAATGCTATTCATTGATTTACCCCAAGCAAAAATCACCAGGACTTAAATACGTACATGTATGTTTATGTATGTGTTTATGGAATTTTCATATTTTTTTACTGCAGTTTCCAAGTGCTGCTTAGATTTGTATCAAATAAAACAAATTCCTGAGTTATCCTTATGTCTTTACTGCTCCAAAATGAAGAAATCATCCAGGGAGATAAATTGCACTCGTTCTAAGGTGTGGTCTACTGCTTGCCTTAGTGCTCTGTAGAGCTTTTCACCAGAATTCCAGGCCTTCTTTGTGCAGTTCATATTACTAAACACTGACTGCAAGGAAAGAGGAAGATTTAATTTATTTCTTTTTTCTCATTTTACAATGAGTTTAAATATCAGAAAGAAATAGAAGTTATTTCATGTAGAACAAGGAATGAAGTGCAACTTGCTATCAGGAAATATCAAGATTAATGGCAATATTGTCCCAAGGGTAACAGAAATACCACTATTTGTAACTTATTAAAATTGGAAAAAGTAAAGCATAGGGTTATCTCACATTAACTGGGCAGTGTACTCTAGTAGATCTCCCAAATAACTAGATTTCTTATGCCATGGTCTAGATAAATGGAATTTCTCTTCATCATTTCTCTTCTTCTCTCATTATCCTTTTTTTGGAGTGAATGGTGTTTACAGGCTGATTCTTATTTCAAATGAATGTATTGAAATTTTGAAAATTGTAAATAAAAACATTGACAAAAAATAATTCCTGTCTATGAGACAGCTTTGAATTATTTCACGTTTACATACTCTTCATACTTACAATCAGTTGTTTAAATAGGTATCACTGATCCCTTAAATGATGATTTTAAGCAGAAAAACTATGATCAATACCCAAGAAATAACAAATCGGAAATACTGCTTTACATATGTGTGACAATTCACGCAAATAACCAGATACTTTTAGGATTCAAGCTTGTTTCACTACATTCAGTGACTCTCTAAATATTCACAAACAATACGCTCTCAAAAACAAACCCTATATAATCTTTCATTTATAAAATCGTTACAAAACTTTTTTAGTTTAATTGGAGGAATTATTCTTGAGAATTTGTTTTCACAAAGGTTAAAAGACAAAATTATTACAAATTGTGGCAACAAAGGACACAGACTCCACCAGAGGGTTGAGGGAAGACCTTTACTTAGGATAATTCCTTTGCTCATATAGATTAGAGCATCAGGTTACAATAACAATATGTTACACATTTCATAATGCTCGATTGTGCTATTCTCCTACCTGAAGGTCGTATTTTCTAAATATCTACTTCTCTTTGCAATAGTCTCCAACTTGTAACTTCCTTGCTTTGCATCCTGTTCACTCGTCCCACGGCTTTCTGCCCACCAAAGCAAGGATGTCAGCAGAACTGTCTCCAATTGCGTGTCCACACCTTCTTTGTCCTCCACAACTCCCCCTTCTTTATTTACTAACAAAGTAACAGCTAGCGTTTTGTTAATCAGGGGCTGCATGCATTGTAACAAACAGGGAATACAGATCATAATGATGACACAAAAAAGCACGATTTGTAAGGCTGATCACATCCAACCAATTAGGCCCTAATAATTAAAAAGATTATTTAACCATCGCCACCCTTCAGATACTCTTAAATTCTGCACATTTGACATGATCTGCTGTATGCTCTTATGTATCGATTCAGAGTGGTCAGACAGATTCTTACAACACATACCATTAAAATCTTCACACTCGTGACCATGCACAAGAAGCAAAAAGTCTACGGCAGCTCTATTTTGTAGAGTAGCATGCTGTACTGAGTTTACGTCTAACAATAGTCCAGAAAGTGCTACCAAAGTAGCATTGCTCTGCTTTGTGAGCCAACATCCCAGCTTTCACAGGGACGTTAATGTATGAGCAGAGGCTACGCCAGGGGCAAAGAAAGAAGCAGCAGCAACAGCAGGCAGCTGCCAAAAGGCTACGTGATGATTACGCTCAGAGGTACAGGCATGACTCACTGATCTCTTTCTTCTGTGCAACTCCTTGGTGTGTGTATGATTGTGTATCATGGTAATGTTGGGAGTTAGCATAGTTAGCCTGCCTATAGTACAAGGTCCTCCAATAGTCCTAGATGGGACACCAGCCCATGCACAGTCTCCACAAATGAAGAAAATGCCTTTCAGTAATTTACGGGGGACCTCATCTGCAGGGGGAATACTATTGCCTGTTTGTAGCAGTGTGAATTGTTTCTAAACACAGGATCCCAGGAGGACACATCTTGAATGTAGTTTTCACTGGGAGAGTACTGGGTAAAGTTAAAATATTTACAAACATCCATCTTTACTGAACCAAGAATATCAATTTCTTGTGGTTCAAGGGGCAATCTGGGCAATTTGTCATCCCATGTATTCCAGTATCCTATACAGTCTGCAATAAAGTCAAGGCAGTGGCTCTTTGCCAACCAACCCCCTTCTGCTATTGTGCCTGAGATGTTGTCTAATGGTAAGCCTACTAGACATGTATGAAAAGGATTTTGAGGCTGGGCCATCGATAGACAGACTGTATCTCAATTCAAGGTTTTCACTAAGCTTAGCCAAATGTTATCATTAAGTAGCAGGGGCAGCAATCCCTGATTCTCACCCAATAATAATACCAGTAATGAGGCTATAATCATGCTTGATTTTTCCATGCAAAGTGATGGCTGCATTTTTGTAGCGTTTTTTCCCAAAGTTCCTTGGGGACTTCCCAGAGTTCTGGGACTAGCCTCCTTCTGCCCCAAATCAGAGTTATAAGGGCAGAGGTTCAATAATCAGTTCCGCTTGTTGTTCTACACTATACACACTGTGCTTGTCTGTTAGTTAAGGCACAATACCATCTCTCGCCGCAGAGAATGCACCGGCAGAGTACCCAAGCTTTGTGCTGGCTACCAGGACATTCCAAGCAAGGGATTCTCTGGGGTTCTCTTGGGACACGTGTATTACTGTGTTCCCAGTCTAAGGCAAGGGGTCGTGTACCTATGCCCCAATATACACCCGCTTTTTCTGACCAGTGTTTTGATGGTTCTCTGAATAGACTGTACTCAATTTTCCATAGCTGGGATTTCTCTTGATTATGCAGAGCAGATAACCCAAACCAGGAGAGCAGGCTCATTCAATCCTTCTGATTCAAATGCTGCTGGTAAGGATGAACACACCTTGCTGGAACCCACCATGGTCCGTTACCTGTAGAAACACAAGAATACCCTCTCTTCCAGCAAATGGGCCTTCTATAGCCCCAGATTCAAGATTATGAATTAACACCTGCACTTTGCCTTGTACAGGATCCCTGTCTGCCCATAAGGACGCATGATGGAAACTGATTGCAGAGTCCATATTAACAGATAAATTTAAAAAATTAAATACATATAGGGCTTTAGCCAGGCATTCTTGTAGACACATTACTGTGTCCACAATTCCCCCTTTTTGTTTGGTTAGCAAGCGCTTCAAGGTGTCATGAGATTGTTCGACAATGGCTTGACCAGTTGAGGAATCAGGAATATTGGTGGTATGCTTGACACCCCAGTCTTGGAAAAATAATTTCAGTCTTTGAGATATGTATGTGGGGCTGTTATCTGTCTTTACTGCATGCGGGATACTGAGAGTTGCAAAGATAAGCAAAAAGTGTTTAATAACGTCTCGGGCCTTTTCCCCAGTATGACAAGTGGCATGTATGGCCCCAGACAACGTGTCCATAGAGACATGGACGCATTTCAGACAACTGAACTCAGGGAAATGAGTCACGTCTGTTTGTCTAGGGCGGTAACACCCCTTGGGTTAACGCCCACAGCTGGCGGACAGGGTAGGAGGCGTTGACAATTCAGGCAAGCAGCAACAATGTTCTTTGTCTGTGACAAGGTGAGGGAAAATGTCTTTTGTAGTGCCCTTGCATTTTGATGAAAGAAGGTATGCGAGATATGAGCTTGTTTGACTGCTTGGGCTGTTATTTGTGCTGCAAGACTTAAAGCATCCGCACAGCGATTTCCTCCTATCAATGGTTTTGGAAGTGTGGTATGCGCACGGATTTGCATAATAAAATAAGAATGTTCTTTATCATTTGATATTGATTTGAGAACTCCTGTCCTGCTAGGGCCAACAGATGTTGTCTGGCCTTTATTATTAGCATGCCAAAACACTCTGGTTGGGTTACAACTGTTTTGTGCAGTTGGTGTGGGAGGAAAACCTATTCAGTAATGGCCAGAGGGTCCAGTTGATTCTCATCTCATTGAAAAATTAAGGCATATGGCTGTGAGGTGGGATTTTTTATGAGCAATTGAAAAGACACCTCTGGGTATATTCTATTTGCCTGACAATTCTCTAAAGCCCGGGAGACCTTTACTAAGGCAGCTTGAGCCTCCAAAGTAAGGCTTCTTGGTGACAAAAGCACTGGGTCTCCTTTGAGAAGAGAGAACAGGGGGCTGAGTTCGTGATTTGGTATACCTAACAGTGGATGGATCCAATTTATCACCCTGAGGAACTTCTGCAAATCATTCAAAGTTTTCACATTTACTAGCAACTTCACGTGCTGTGGAACAATCTTTGGTTCCATAATTCGCCACCCTAAGTAGTTCCAAGGTGCTGTTTGTTGTATTTTTTTGGGGGTGATCTGTAACCCTCCAGTTTGTATCTGCTGATACAACATCTTAAGCACGTCCTGCATGGTCTGTTGAGCTTGTGCTGCAACAAGAATATCATCCATATAGTAATAAAGTACAACATCAGGAAAGGCTTTTCTAACAGGAGACAGGGCTTTAGCTACAAACCATTGGCATATAGTGGGACTATTTTTCATCCCCTGAGGGAGAACTGTCCAATGATAGCGCTTTTAAGGCTCACTCACATTAAGTGACGGCACCGAAAAAGCGAATTTTGGTGCATCGTCTGGGTGTAAGGGAATAGTGAAAAAACAATCTTTTAAATTGAAAATGACAAGGTACCAATTTTGGGAATCATGGTGGATGATGGCATACCAGGTTGTAGCCTGCCCATGTCTTCCATTACATCTTTTATTCTGTGCAGATCATGTAACAGACGCCATTTCCCGCTCTTTTTCTGTATAACAAAATAGGTGAACTCCATAGACTAGTAGCTGGTACAATATGTCCCTCCTTTAATTGTTCTTCCACTAATTCCTTAAGGTGACACAACTTCTCACTAGTCAGGGGCCACTGCTTCATCCAGACAGGATTGTTAGTTTTCCACGTTAGTTTTAAGGTGGGTTGCACTGCAGCAGCCCCTAAGAAAACTTTGACCCAATATTTACTCCCCACTGAATCATATAATCACGACCCCATAAGGTAATAGGTGTGGCAAGCACAAAGGGGTGGACTGAGGCTACACAGCCTTCAGAACCTTCAATTTGTATTAAATGTTTGCTCTGAAAGGGTATAGCATGTCTACCTATGCCCATCAATGTTTTACCCATTTGAGTTAATGGTCAGTCTGTAGGCCACCAATCCTTTGAAATAACTGTGACATCAGCCCCAGTATCTAAAATCACATCTAAACAGATATAACCTTTTTGCTGCAATGACAGCTTGCATTTCGTCATCGGATGACCAGTAGTGACAGGTTGGGCCCACAAAATCTGCGGATGCCCGGTGGAACCAAACCCCGAATCACCCCTTTCTGTCTGGTTAGTCTTAGGAGGACAAGAGGTAAAATAAACCAGTTGCGTAATGTGGGCAGCCCGGGGGACAGTGCATGGGGGTATTGGAGTCCAGGCCATGATTTTTATTTCTCCCATGTAGTCTGAGTTGATGACACCAGGGAGAACTAACAGACCCTGTAATGTGGTGGAAGATCGGCCTAAAAGCAAAGCACTTTTACCCCCGCCTAATGGTCCATAGACACCAGTAGGTATCAGGGAGACAGAGGAGTCTGCAAGAGTTACAAAAAAAACCCAGCAATGCTAAACACCCATTGTGTTCTTTGGCAACTACACTGTTATATTATTCAGTGAAAAAATATTTTTCTTTTACAGTGTTATTTCTGTCTAAGATAAATTCTCATGCATCTTATCCATAAAGGTACAAAAGGTGAAACAGGCTATAATTTCTGTGCTCTGACAAGAAATTTTGTCTTCCAGAAGTAGAGTATCTGAATGGAACCTACAGAAGATGGTGCTTTTATTCTGTCAGATGAAATATTAGGTTCACAGTGCACAAGCAGAACTCTGCATCTCCAAAAAGTTTACTCATCGTTGTGGAGGTATGATATTGTATGTTTCCTCTGGAACAATGTGTTAACATTGTTCCTTGTTCTGCTATCTAGAACAGTCATGGTTTAGCACTTTGATCATAAACTCCACAAGACATAAATTCTTTCTATTGTCTTTTAAGAAGACTACAAGTGTCCTCTGACCTGTGTATCTAGGACAGTACTGATAAACAATTAATCAAAATTCATTTCCCATCTTTGCAATGCCCTTTTGTGTAAGTTCAGGAAAAACACAGCTTGTCTTTCCAGTCCGCAGATGTTAACACGATGAAATAGCTATTTGAGAATCCTAAGCTTTATATGAAGAGGATTTATTAAAAATAAAATTAATTATGATGGAAGATATTTATACTGTTCTGTGCTACAAAAAAGTTCACTGTCCTCTTGGATGGTTATTTCTCTTTTGGCTGAATTCCAGTATTATTCCACAGAGTAATCACCAAAAATACAGGTAAATGAAATATACACATAAATACATTAACTATTCACAGCAAGATGATGTTAAATACTCAAAAAATATGAACACTCTGGAAGGCTTAAAAGTGTCTAGCATACACCCACAGAAGCTTCCCTTTCTTTCACATACATCTTTGAAGGAAAGGAGGATTATTTTTTTGTTTGTTTTGTTTTGCTTTGAAATAGCATAAACTTCTCTTAAGTTACCATATTCCCTGGAAAATATGAAGTTAGAGTCTGGTGTCTGAAACAGTACTGTAAAGAGGTGAATACTTCAGTTACATTTTCTTTGACATTGTCTTGCTCAAGTGTCATTGAGCTGCTTTTCCCAGACACTAAGCCAGTCAAAGTAGTCCTTCAGATACTTCTTCTATGGCTTTTAGGTTATGAATTTCTACCTGATATCAGCATGTAGAAGACTATCTGAAGCCACTTAGGGAAGGGGAAAAACGAGTTTAATTATTTTACTGACAGAGAGTTTTAATTGGTACTTTTGATCACAATCTACTTGTCTGTTCTTTCATCCTATTATTTTTTTTTTTTTCTTTTCTTTCACCAGAGGAAAGATTCTGGCTTCAAAAAGATTTTCTTCAACTCACACTAATTACATCTATGTCAGACAAGTACAATTTCAAAAAAAGTGTTTGAACAGTAATAGACTTATATGGGCTTTTATGCATCTTGCATTCCAGCAAAAACTTTGATACATTGATATATTCCACTTATATTTGATATCTAATAAAAAGTCTAGATGTCTTTTCTGCTATGGAAGCCACAATACAAAGGCTGTACATCTCTGTGGAAAAATGATAAAGTGTTAAAATAGAGGTCATTGTAGTTAGCCAAAAGATGGCAATGGTCCTTGTGGCTACGTTTATACTAATAGCTAAACAGGTCTGGAGATGAGTTCACATGCAATGTCAGACTGCTTAGTTGCTTGAACGCCTTTTAACACATACGTTTTACTATAGCAAGAAGTTCACTCTCAGGTAAACTCAAGTAGAGCACAAGGCCAAGAGCTGTTCTTAACAGCAGTATGAATAATCCCTTCTTTCTCTGGAATGAAAAAGGGTATGGCCGTATGGATAAGGGCTGTGTTATGGCACATATCTTCAGGGCTAGAGAGCCAGCCTGTCCCATTGCATTCATGTAGACATTTATTATATCTAAAACATTTTGGTAAGATCCCTGCAGAATGTATTTAGAGAAAATAATCTCTTGCATATTCCCACCCCTCCGTTCTCATTCCATATCCTCTTTCTTTTCTATTTGTTTGTAGGTTTGTTTATTTTGTATTATGGTTACTTTTCTGTACAGTCTTTCTTTTGCATTTTTACATGAGCTTGGTCTCAAGAATTCCTTCTTTTTCTAGTCTTGTGGCCTGAAATACTTTGGGTAGAAAAATACTTAGGAAAATGAGTCCTCTATTCTCAAGAAGCAGAGAAACACAAAGGAAAAAAAGGTAACAGAAGGCTAAGTAAATGAATATATTTAAAGGAAAAAAGAGTAAAACTAGCACTTTTTCTTTTAGTACATGGAAATGATACCACCCTTGGTGATACAGAATTAATTCAAAATATTGTTATACATCTTCTGTAATGATTTTCCAGGAATGAAAATTTGTTTCTTAACAAATATGGTCATTAATCTGAGTGCCACTTAGAGCAGAAGGGAGAGGGGGTTACTTTAGCCACCTGGTTAAAAAGAGTATAGTCAGTAATTTTCCACAGCTGTTTATTTTGGTTCTAAATGTTTTGAAAATGTGTAGTGCATTTCATCGGAGACATATAATCTGAGTGTCAGTTGAGCAGCCAGGCTCCCTCCCAACTCCAACATGAACTTGCTACTCCACCCTGGGAAGACACATCCATTTTCTCCTCTTGGGTGTTAACAGAAAGTCTTTCAGGGTGTGTTTATACTGTGAAACCTCATTCTTTGTTAGTGATAGCCAGGCTCATCCTGAGTTGCTGGATACAGGTGTAATGAATAATTCAGGGTTGTGTGGTGATATTAGTCTGAATATCGTTTTAACTTGGCTAAATTTGTCCCTTGTTCCCTCATATTGTAAGAGAAGAGCCACACAAATAAACTCTGTATTTCGTGAGACAGAAATGTTCATTCTTGAAAAAACGCCATGGAATATGACAGTTTGAATGAAGTGCTAGCCTCAAAAAAGGGTGGTATCAATTTCCATGTATTAAAAGAAATTGCATACACTACACAGCTGTTGTACCTGATCCTTACAAGTAGTGAAGCTAATTAGCCTTGGCACAGCAACACATTGACATTGTTACATTGCTTGGGTTGTGTCACAGTAGCTCAGGTATCTCCACAAAACTGCACAGTTCAATGCAGGCGTACACAAGAATCAAATTCTCACTTCCCATACTCCACTGCTTAGATAATGCCAACTCTGAAAATGAAATAATAAGTCACTAATTAAAGAAGCATTTTTAGTAGAAACAAAAAGTCGTGCAAGCAGATTGCAGTTGAGTAGACAGGAGAAAGAAATTATGATGGCACAAACGTAAGAAATAAAATATTAAAAAGCGTGTACCAAAGTCATGCTTATATTTTTAGTTTATTATTCTGTGATATAGCTCAATATAATAATTTAAACCAGAAAACACAAAATTTCAGGTAATATAGTAAAACCTACCACTACCATGAGGGTGAACAGCATTCCAGATGGCTGAGACAAGGAGCACTTATGATCTTAAATATCACTTCAAATTAAACATTTTCTTTTTCTTCTGAAACATCACGAGAATTTACTTTTTTTTCACACAGCATTTACAGATTTTTTTTCTATGGAACTGGCAATGAAAGATAATAATAGAGAATTATGACAACTTTTTGTAGTAAATCATTTATATTACAAACATGTGTATATTACATATTTGTTTTATCTCCACTTATTTCATGTCTACACAACAACTAAATATTGTTAGAATGATACTATCCCTGATAAATGTTTGTATGATTACTAATATTGTAACTGGACTATGTAGTTTAGATGTTTTCTGTATATAGTCCCTTAAATTCCAAGTGTACGCAGGTATGTTAACATTGAGAAATGAGATTTTATTCCTCTCACCCCAAACCAAATAGTGCATTTTCCCCTACTATTGTAGGTGGATTTCAATGGCACACAGAAAACATTCAAACTGAGAGCAGTTATTCATTTAATATTTCCTTTACTTTATGAAAGCAGGATTTCGACAAGTCTAACTGGCAGTGTGCTATTTGGATCCAATCCATAAGATGACTGTGCCTAATTTGTCTCTAAAGGTTTATAAAATGGCTGCCAATGTAACCTGAAAAGGCAAATGGTAAAGACCTTTTGCTTTTAAAGACTTCTGCGGATGGGCTGGTACCAACAGCTGCAAGTTGCCACAGGCAAGTAATCCAATGCCAAATTTGGGTTTTGGCACAAAATTGGACCATCAATAAATGATTTGGGTGAATACAGGGCTCTCAGAGCTCATCTGGTGTAAAACAAAATAGAAGTGGCAGTAGGCGATTCAACGCTGAACATTTCCCTTTCTACATTACCTCCCACTCGCAAGCAGGATTTATGGCTAATGCTGTGCTGGGTGGTGCTACATGATCCTCTGTGTAGCCCAGGAATTAGTTTAATTCTGTGGCGATATATACTACTAGATCAGCACTGTGGAAACAGTTGCAAAAGGCGGCTTCTGATTTCTTCTGTGCTTCTGTACTTTGTCCCCACAGGTAACATGGAAACAAATCACAGGTTTTCAGTTGTGCTTGCCACCAAAATACCTCCCTGTCTTTTATCTCAGTCTTCTTCCTTTGAACTTTATTGTTGTGAGAAATTCACTCCTGCATTCTTTCTCAGTGATGTGTAGAAGTGATTCTGGCCACATTATACCTGCCTTTGTGTTACAACCAAAATACATCAGGCCCTTCAGGCAGCAGTCAATTGCTATCAGTTTGCAAAAGCAATCAGAAAACCTGGAGTCATAACATTGCAATAATGGGAAGGCTTAAGCAAGGCAAGTAATTTTACCATAACCTGGCTTCCACTTTAGTATCTATCATGAGTTAGTATCTATCAATGGAAAGAGAGAAAAAATCTAAACTGATTAAAATATGTGTTCTTTTAGGAGGGAGGCTAACTGAAATAGACACCGTGGTTGGAGGTGCAATATCTAATTAATCATGTACCAATGCATATGGGGAAATCATACTTCTGTCAACAAATTTTCTTATGATTTTCTTAGTGTTAAAGTCATTGACCAAAGTTACTGCCATTCAAAGACTCTTTTTGGAAAATTATTCTGTGTCAGAGCAAACATGGGGAGAAGCTTTTAAACTCTCTTCGTCTGTGTGTGGCTATTTGAAAGGCTGTTATCAGTATGTCAGAGTGCGTTGCTTTGGCGTCGTCTGGCTGTGGAGCAACACAATACATCCTATGTACAAGTTGCAAGGCGATCTCACCTTGGTTAAACCAAGCCTTTCGTACTTACTAACAAGGGTGACAGGTAGGGGGAATTTGCAACTAATTCATGACTTTCCCCCTGCAATTCAAACTCACTGTGACATCAAGGTCTCAACTCAAGTTACTCCACTTCCCTTTTATCAAGTATTTTTAAATTGAAAGGTGCTGAAGAATATTCCTAAATGATTTCTTTTCCCCAGTAGCATGACAGAAACCATAATCATGGATTCCTTAGTGTTAATAAACATTTGGTATGCACTTAAGTCAAACACCTGCTTAAGTATGAGCAAACGCTCTTTTCTTCTTTCTGAGTCAAAATAAGAATCAGATAGATTCTCCCTAAATAAGACACCTAGATGTTTAATACTTGCATTTATTTATGTACTTTAAGGTACATTTTGTGGAAGCAAAGTGTAAGGCGCTGTTCTGGCTGTCTCCCCTTTTGTGTGGCCTTGTAATTTCTCTCATCTTGTAATCAGATGTTTACAAAATATTTGTATTTTGTAAACTGACCAGACTGTCATTCTCCCCAAAAAGGGAAAGTTGAGAATGTCCACATATATACTTTAATATGAGGTTTTTGAAACCTCTTCCTCAACTGTTTCCCCCAGATGAGATATCTGGGGCAAAATATAATGTATCCATATACAAATACAGCACATATTTATACACACACATAAAATATATATAAAACATATCTAGACCTCTGATTAGGGGAAATTCTGGCCAAACTGGAGCCCACAGCAAAACTCCAGGATTTTCAGTGTAACATGACTTTCTTTCTTTTCTGGGCAGCTGGATATTTTCATCTGTAATGCTGATACACTGACGCCTCATGAGGATGTTGCAACTATACCTACACCAGTGAATTGAACTAATCAGTAGCATAACATCCATGTAATTTAAAACATCATTGTGCTTCCTCACAGAGTTTTAGACTACAATACAACAATACTCTTAGAAAATACCCAGGCGTGGCTCAGGACAGGCTCAGCAGCCTCTCCTGAAGCTGTTTTTGCCATATGAATGCAGTCTATGTTATGCCGTTTACCCTCTAGGACAGATAAAGAATGATCATGATCTATTTTAATTCTCTCTGTATACTTTATATCTTTTCCATATAGGACCATTTATTTAAATAAAATCTATGTTGTATGAATTTTCTGATTTGTAAAGAATTTTGTTTTTTTAAAAGTTTAGCTCCCCCAAAAAGAGTTTAAGATGAATTTTAATTTAAGTGAAGAGAAATTTACATGAATTTTATTAAGAGCTACTGAGCTTTATAATTTTAAAATATAAAAATATCATACTTGCTTTTGACTTTAAGCAGGGTACTTCAATAGAGAAAAAAAATAAAAAGAAATTAAAAATGAAAATGAATGATTACTTTGATCTCAGGGTATTTAGTAGAAAATTTCCTTATTTTATGTCATTTTCCTACAATAATTTCACCTTGATTTTGCAGAACATTTCAGTGCGATTATGTATATTTCAACACAGGTTTTTCTATAAAAGCCTATCCAATCACTTGGCATCATAAATCTTACAAAGACCTTGAACAAAGCATTTGTTTTTCCTTATCCTTTAAAAATTCCACCCTAGTTAACACAGTCTTCAGATTTGTGAACAAGACTTAATATCCAGGACAAATACTTGACCATAACTGGTTAAAACTGTATGGTGTATCTCTAAATTTTAAAGGTACAGTGATGTAGTCACATATGCAGTCAGAAAACATCCGGGCCTTATGTGTTGCTTTAATTTTTAATGTAATGTTCTATTGACCTGAAACACAAATTAAGGACTGTGCATGCCTCGTATTGTCTGTGTACACTTCATATCCAGTTCTTATGTATCACTTTCTACAGTTTACATTCAGTTAAAATTTAGTCCATTATAAATGATATCAAGAAAATAAATAGAACTGGTCAGCAACAAATATATCATCAATTTGCTATACCCGTGCAGAAGTAAGTGCTAAATCATAGCTCTTATAGTGATCATTTCAAGACATGTGTGGACACTCTTGCAAGTATCAGCCATGGCAAAATACGTTTTTGTACTAAAAGCCCATAGTCTGACAGTCAGGACCTTTGTTTGATAAAAAGTAGTCATTTGTTTAATATCCTGATATGAAAGAAATGTTGGTCTTTCAACAAATAATTTGAACTGAAGAAAATTCTGCCCTATTAATTACCTGTTTAGTTAGCCTGACATTTCTCCTATGCATCTTACTCTTGCTTACAGATAACTTTTTTCTCAGAAATTAATATAGACTTAACTGGAAATTGTGTAAATAAAGCCACAATTCATTTCAGTTAGTATAGTTATGGAATATGTATATGTATATATACATATACACATAAATATACACACAAATTTACACATAATTTTTACTTTAAAATTCTAATACAGTAAGAGTTCTGCCCTTACATTAGTGTGCAATTAATATAACTCACAGCTGCTCTACCCTTAAGATTTGGCTCAGTGTGTGAAGATCATTTTAGGCAAACACAGAGGAAAAAAGATAGAAATATTTATAGTATTATAGTTTATTATCCAAACAAATATACTCTAATTTAAGACCTGTAAAAGTTAAACAAATTCAATTAAAAGGTTATTAAAAGTTAACAGAAGACATTTACAAATTGGATTGAGCCAACCAAGGGATGTGACCCTCTCTGAAACTGCATAAATTAAAGTATCAGTGCATTCCTCATTTCAGTCTAGAGAAAACGTAGGAAAGGAGAAAGCCCTAAATTTAGTATTTGTAATCAGGACTAAATCAGGAAAGGAGTTAGGGAGCTCTAAATTACTTATCACTGCTCAGGAAAAAGATACTGGAGCTACTGTGGAGTCTCTAAATATGTCAGTTTCATGCTCAAGGCAGTCAAAAGTGCAAAATTATATTAGAAATGGTTAGGAAAGAAACTGGAAATAAAACCAAAATATCAGCAAGTTTCTGCTATCTATGGTATAATTTGCTTCTGTCTTGAATACCATTTGTAGTCCTCTTTAACAGGATATTGTAGAACTGGAAAATATGACAAGGATGATCAAAGATGGGGTATAAAAGATGAACATAAAATCATTAAAGATTCAAAAGGGTGAATAAGGAATATTTGCTCACAACTTCTGACAACAAAGGACCAAAAAGGAAATCAAATAAAAAATTGAAACACTATGTTTACAATATGCATAATAATATCCTTTTTCATGCCATGTGCTGTTATGGAACTCACAGACTGTGGATGACAACAGAGAAATACAAATGCATAAGTAGTTCATTGTGAACATAATCTTCTCTCTCAGGAAACCTTTATTGAGGATTTCTGGACATAGCAAAACTCTGCTCAGGAATTTTCCCTGTCTGGTTCTCTTCTGCTTAAATTCTTTAAATGTTTACCAGTGGACATATCAGACGCAGACACTAAGGCAAATGAATGCATTGCCTAAGTCTGAATAGCTGTTTTATTCAGCAACACAAAACCACACATTAATGGTTTATGAAAATAACCGTTTCCAGAAGCATCACTATCTTTTTGGTAGATATTGTGCATGTGACTTTCTTATATAAATTGTCTTTTGAATGAAAATAAAAAAAAACTTGTAACATTTGGAAAACCAGCAAACACCTGGTTAGATTGTACATGACATGACTTGTCTACATAAGTCAATTAAAACTAATGTCCAGAGTCAAACAATTGATGTCTGTATTTAAAAATTAGAAATTCAAATTCAGTTAAACTGAATTTAAAAGAAGATGCAGAAAATGTTTCAAAGTGAGCAGTTATTCCAGGAGGATTTTATTTTATTTTATTTTATTTTATTTTATTTTATTTTATTTTATTTTATTTTATTTTATTTTGATAGGTTCTCTACTAATTACCATAAAATATAGAATGGCTAAAATAAATGTGTATCAAGATTCCACCTGAAAAAGCTTAAAACTGTCTATTTCTTTTAGAATATCTGTTGGTCAATTTCTTCAAAGAAAAATGGGTCATCAAATGAATAGTTCATGACTTCTGAAGTTAAGATGAACACTAATAAAGGGCATGTGGAATTAATTTAAGTAGAAAAGATTATCAGGAAAAACAGGAACAGAAAAACAAGGAAGGCTCTAGTTCTTATTTCTTGCAATTTAACCTTGGTCCAATATTATTGGAAGGTGATGTGGCAGTGAAGGGGAAACCTCTAGATACGTGATATTTTAATTATGTCTGGAAAGAAGTTCGGTGTAAAAGATTGCAGGTATGTAAGAAAAAAATTGTATAATTTGTTTTCTTTATTGGTAGCAAAGTGATGACATTTTCATGAATGCAGAGAAATATCTCAAGAATTCCATTAGAAACATACACTAGTGAAATAATAGAATTAACTGCCACTAACTAACCATGAGGTATGGACGGAGACTGTGAAAGTGATATCCTTTTGGTCTCCACTGTGAAATCACAGACCTCGGGTTCTATGAATGATATCTTTCATTAAGAATTGATCTAATAATATGAAGTAACTAAAGAGAAGCCTAAAGTCTCGTCAGTATTTGTCTGTGCTTTCAAGAAGGTTCTGTTGCTTTTCACCTTAAATAATCCATTATTTTAACATCACCTGCATTTCATTACATATAATCATGTCTGGCATTTCCAAATAGCAGCGAATTTCTGTATTGTTCCATTATGAATCTAATTTTCTGCACCTTCTATGGCTTAACAGCCATTTTAAATCACATTGGCCATAAACTTTACAAGTGTATTTTAGAGACTAACATCCTGGACCATGACATGGGATCCTAGGCTAAGTCATAACATAGACAATAAAAGACACACACTGAACTCTTCAGTGTTCATTGGGATCAAGCTTTCTATATCCATTTTCACATACTAATGCTTGTGTGTGCACTAACCTACACACATCTGCTCTGGCCAGTCATTGCTTTGCCATACCAACTTTTGAATGTCACTAAGAAAGGATCTGTGTCATGACATTATTCTCACATTCTTATGATCAGGAGGTGCAGCTTGACCTAGTCATCCAGCTCTTTCTTTCTTACCCTGTAAACAACCTCTTAGTCTTGAGAGAAAATAATTCTTTGTCAAGGGTGCACTACTGGAACAACATTTTAGTTGAAGATGCAAACTTCTGGCCTGGAATGCTGTCCATGAGCGAAAACATTTGCTTGCATCTCTCTTCTCCAGCTAATACAAATATAAGTTCAAAAAGACTCACTATGACAAATTGCTTCTCTACAAGAAAACAACTTCTAGAGCAGGAATAGTGGCTGAATGTAGCGAGATGATTTTCATTTCTGATGCAGAGGAGCAGTGATAGAAGAAGTAAATCAGTAAAAAAATTAATAAAATATTTAAATTAACAGCATGAGTGGGCATTGTACATTTAAAGAGTAAAGTTATATGAACTCTGCTTTATTTGTATTCCCAATCTGCACAAAATGCCCTGTCGATACACAGAATTTATTTTCTGTATAAAATTAAAATATCTCTGAAATGTCCATTCACCCTGTATTGGAATAAAAGATTAACATGACAAAATAGTCTTTGAAATTTCTTCCTAGTTTTTTGTTTTGTTTTGTTTAAAAACCACTTAAACTATTGCAGAGTTATTTTTCAGCAAAAATGTTCAGTTTAAAATTTTTTGGCACCTCATCTTTACCTTCCTATGACCTGAGCTATTATTTCTTGGCTTACTATGGGCTTATATAATTCTGCCAAATGTCAGACTATTTCAATAGGATACATGTTAGCAAGGAAATGGAGAGCTGTAAACCAAGACAAATAAATCTTACAGGTACCATTATTTTTTTTTTTACAGAGTAAGACAAAATTTGATGGAAATATGTTAATACTGCTAAACAATAAATATAGTAGCTAAGACCTGCTTTCATGTTATTTGTTCTATCCAATCAGTCAAGACAGAAATGTCTACTCAGACTGGAACTTTCAGTGTGGTCTATGGAAACACCCTGGCACTGCAGATGTATGAATTATAACTATATTGTGGCCAGAAAAAAAGAGGTTTAGTCAGGTTTACAACTATACCAAGTTTACAACTATATGTGGTAAATTTAGATGATGACTCTTCAGACATCTAAAGCTGAGTGACACAATTAAGCCCTACTAACAAAATTAAAAAGACAAATGAAGAAATCTTCTTCGTAAATAACATATAAAAATAATAGTTTTTTTTTTCAAAAGCATAAGAATTTGAAGGAAAATCAAAGGAAAAAACAAACCTAGAAAAGCCAAAAATAAAAAATAAAAATACCCCAAAACCAAAACCCACCGCTCATTCTGCATATTTGTGATCCATCAAGTTTTATTCCAACAGAGTGTGCTCGTTCTATCTGACACTATGTCAGGGCCAAATTCTTGACATTAACATGGATTTATGCGAACATAGAATATTTTCTAATTTTTACAGAATCCAAAATATCCAGTCTGAAGCTTGGCCACAGAGGCTTCACACCATCTGCAAACAAAAGCTTCATGGCTGAAGACTCCTTATGGCTGAAGTTACACTCTGTTTGATTCCAAAGAACTTGTTTTTCAGTGAGAGTAGATTCTAGGTGGCTGCTTAGTGGTAAAGATTTTATTTGCCCAAGAACATATTTACCACTGAAGAAGGATTTCCTTGCAGACAAACTGAATTTACAGCACACAAACTGGCATGGGCTAATCAGCCGCTGCAGTGAAAAAGCTGTCAAAAAAACAGTGCCAGTGAGATGATAGGTTTTCCAAGAGCACACCTCATAAATGTGTTGATAATGGCTTAGAAGCAATATACCCTCACGAAATCACCTTCTAGATGCTGAAATAGTATTAAATGGACAAGCATGTGGATGCAGCAATTTGGATAACTATTGTTGGATTGGAAAATAGAAATGACCAGTAAGGTAAAAATATTTTCTAAAGCAAAATCCTTGGAAGAGCTCAGAAGGCAATGTTTAAACCAAAATTGCAGTGAAAATACACATTTTTATCTTGGAATATTTGATGCGAAAATATCTTCTACTTGTTTTCTTGGTTTTGTTGTTGTTGTAGTTGTCATTCCTAAAACCCCAAGGTTATAACAACGGATCCAGTGTTTCACTTAAGAAAATAGTAGCATTTAAATATAACTTTAATATATATTAAAAGTATATTAAAAATGACATAACTTTTAAAAAATTATCACCAGAGAGAGTGTAACCTATTTAACATATGTATTTTACGCGCACATATTTGGTACAGTGCCAGTGATTGTACAGTCACCCCCAAAATTGGAAGTTCTTGGAATGCGTTGAGGACAACTTTCTTTTTCAAATAATTGAGGAACCAACAAGGAAAGGAGCAGTGCTGGACCTTGTCCTTACCAACAAGGAGGGGCTGGTTGGGAACGTCAGATTCAAGGGTAGCCTCGGCTGCAGTGATCATGAGATGACAGAATTCAAGATCCATAAGACAGCAAGGAGGGTGTGCAGCAAGCTGGCTACCATGGAATTCAAAAGGGCGGACTTCGGTCTCCTGAGAGATCTGATTGGCAAGGTAGCATGGGAAAAGGAACTAGAGGGGAGAGGGGCCCAGGAGAGCTGGGTGGTATTTAGGGATTGCCTCCTCCAAGCTCAGGAGAGGTGCATCCCAAAAAAGAAGAAGTCGGGCAGAATAGCCGGCAGGCCTGCATGGATGAGCAAGGAACTGCTGAGCAAGCTCAGGACCAAGAGGGAGGCCTATAGAGGGTGGAAGCAGGGAAAGACGGACTGGGCAGAATACAGAGAAACTGTCCGAGTCACCAGAAACCAGATCAGGCAAGCGAAAGCCCAGGCAGAACTAAATCTGGCCAAGGATGTGAAGGATAACAAGAAAAACTTCTATAGATATATCAGGGACAAAGGTAAGATGAGGGAAGCTGTGGGTCCCCTCCGGAGGGAAGCGGGAGAGCTGGTCACCCAGGATGCAGATAAGGCTGAGCTACTGAACGACTTTTTTGCCTCAGTCTTCACTAGCGGGGGCCCTGGCCACACTGCAGAAGATACGGAGAGCAAGTACAGGGGCTCTGAGAATGAAGAATCGCCCACAGTACAAGAAGAAGAGGTTCGTGACCTCTTAAGGAACCTGAAGGTGCATAAGTCCATGGGACCTGATGAAATCCATCCACGGGTCCTGAGAGAACTGGCAGATGAAGTTGCTAAACCCCTCTCCATCATTTTTGAGAAATCGTGGCAGTCTGGTGAAGTTCCCACTGATTGAAAAAAGGGAAACATAACTCCAATTTTCAAAAAAGGAAACAAAGAAGACCCGGGGAACTACAAGCCAGTCAGTCTCACCTCTGTGCCTGGCAAGATCATGGAACGGATCCTCCTGAAATCTTTGCTAAGGCACATGGAAAACAAAGAGGTGATTGGAAAGAACCAACATGGCTTCACCAAGGGCAAATGGTGCCTGACGAATCTGGTGGCCTTTTACGATACTGCCACAGACTTGGTAGACAAGGACAGAGCAACTGACGTCATCTACCTGGACTTATGCAAAGCATTTGACACTGTCCCGCACAACATCCTGGTCTCAAAACTGGAAACTCATGGATTCGACGGATGGACCACTCGGTGGATAAAGAGCTGGCTGGCTGGCCGCACCCAAAGGGTTGCAGTGAATGGCTCAATGTCCAGGTGGCGGCCAGTAACGAGTGGTGTTCTGCAGGGGTCGCTATTGGGACCAGTACTATTTAACATCTTTGTCAGAGACATGGACAGTGGGACAGAGTGCACCCTCAGCAAGTTTGCTGATGACACCAAGCTCAGTGGCGCAGTTGACACGCTGGAGGGAAGGGATGCCATCCAGAGGGACCTGGGCAGGTTGGAGAGGTGGGCTCGTGCAAATTGCATGAGGTTCAACCAAGCCAAGTGCCGGGTCCTGCACCTGGGATGTGGCAACCCCAGGCACAAATACAGATTGGGTGGAGAATGGCTGGAGAGCAGCCCTGAGGAGAAGGACTTGGGAGTGCTTATGGACGAGAAGCTCAACATGAGCCGGCAGTGTGCGCTGGCAGCCCAGAGAGCCAACCGTGTCCTGGGCTGCATCAAGAGAAGTATGGCCAGCAGGTCTCGGGAGGTGGTTCTGTCCCTCTACTCTGCACTTGTGAGACCCCACCTGGAGTACTGTGTCCAGCTTTGGAGTCCTCAACACAGAAAGGACATGGACTTGTTGGAACAGGTGCAGCGGAGGGCCACGAAGATGATCAGAGGGCTGGAGCACCTCTCCTATGAAGACAGGCTGAGAGAGCTGGGATTGTTCAGCCTGGAGAAGAGAAGGTTCTGGGGAGACCTTATAGCAGCCTTTCAATACCTGAAGGGAGCCTATAGAGGAACTGGAGAAGGACTCTTTGTCAAGAAGTGCAGTGATAGGACAAGGGGAAATGGTTTAAAACTGGAAGAAAAAAGATTCAGATTGGATATAAGGAAGAAATTTTTTACTATGAGGGTGGTGAGACACTGGAACAGGTTGCCCAGGGAAGTTGTAGATGCCCCATCCCTGGAAGTGTTCAAGGCCAGGCTGGATGGGGCCTTGAGTAGCCTGTTCTAGTGGGAGGTGTCCCTGCCCATGGCAGGGGGGTTGGAACTCGATGATCTTTGAGGTCTCTTCCAACCCAAAACATTCTATGATTCTATGATTCTATGAAAATCGGACACCCCGTCTAGAAATCAATGCGTTTATCAGTTTTGTCAATGCTTATTATTTTGTGTACTTACATGCTACTATGGATGAGTTGAGAAAACTTTATCCTAATGATTGCTGAAATTTTATGGAATTGTTGGCACAAGCAATTATTTCTATGCAAATTTTAACAGCAATATACTCCACCTCTTCTTGGTTATAAGCACATAACACCTCCATAACAGCTACAGCAACTAGGACAAGCATTTGCTAAGTCCTTAATTGATCTGTAAATTGTGCTGGTACGATTTAACAGTGTGTCACAGAAGCTGGCCAAGACCATGCAACTGCAGCCGTCCCTCCTCAGGATGACAAGGGTCCTGCAGATCACAGTTAAAAGGTGCTCCCAGCTAGACAGTTAACATTAACATAGCTTTGCCTGTTTTTAATTGTAATTCCAAAGAAGTCAGGCATTGTTCTTTAAAGGTCAGGCTTGTTTTTCTCTCCAGTTATTGTGCTACTGCTGAATGGCTTTCATCTCTACTGGCAAGACATAAAACTCAAAGAAATATATGTATATAACTGTATATATGTTTGTATGTGTAAAATAAAGTTATTTCTTGTTGTCTTAAGGTTTTCCAGTTTTCTTCCTTGAAGTGAGTTGTTCATCTATATAACAAGTGTAAACACACAAAAGTACAAAAGGAAAATGCATGACTAATTACTCAAATTTCATCCAAATTCTCACAGAAAACCAAAAAGAATTATTTGGGTAATGCAAACTGCAGATATTCAGATGTCCTCCATTTCTTTCTGCCACTTTCCCTTTCAGGAACATTTATTTTAATTTTGTAGTAGACAGTCAGTTTGGGATTCAAAATTAAGTTAATTTGATGTGCCAAAATAAAGCTCTCAAAGTATTTGTTAATCTGTTAAATGTTGTTAAATGATGTTAAAAGCCCCTCTCTGATTGCTGGAACTAGGGTAACTAAGGTATTATTTTTAGGATTTAATAAAAGAAGAAAAAATGCTTTAACATTTTAATATTGGCTTTACCCTTATATTTTTAAGTTTTAATCTTCTGTATTTCTGGTCTTCAATACTCATGTATGTGAGACACACTTAATTTTTAGATTTAAAAATTAAATGGCAAAGTATTTTTTTAAGAAAGCAGTTCAAAATATATGTTTTTTTACTTGTTTATTTTTAATGCTACTGGTTCTTATTTATGGCAAGATGACCATTTTCAATGCCGTTAATCTAGACTTGAAATTCCAGTTTAAATATCATAGAGAGTCTTAGTATACTTATTTTTATTTATTTTTTTAATTTATTTCCAATGATGAATGAACAGCTGTTCTGTTTATCAAGATAGACTAGGGAATTATGCCACTCAGTTGTCCTATCCAGGATCTTAATAGGTTACAGTCCACTATGTATCCACTGATTGAGTCCACTTGCTCCTGCCAAGCTGTCTGTAATTTCTTTTAGAGTCTTTTATGTCCATAATCTCTGTGTTGACTTCACAGTGCCATTGTGTCTCCCATGTTCCTGGATTTGTGTATTGTTCTTCATATACATATTTGGTACTTCAGATGTCTGTTATACTTTTACTGTCCAAGCAGTCTTGTCCCCATTTCCTCACATTTTCCTGTCTGTGATTATATGACCCTTAAAGCAGAGGTTACCTCTGTACCAAAAAAAAATCAGTAGGAGTAAGATAAAGTCTTCAGCACTGTCCTGGACATGCAACTGTCCATACTGCTTACATATTTGCCTACGATTAAGCAATGTTTAAAAACAACTGTGGAAAACAACTGTCTTCTACATAATGCTCAGGCACAGTATGGGTTATTGTATGAGTCAGAGACCAATTAGGCTGTATGGGTCAGACCTACTTTAGGGAAGCCAGGAGAGAGTTAAACCCTGTGTGCTGTTCCACTATCTCTTAAGGCCAAAGAGCAGGAGAGTGCAACACAGAACAGCATTATGTAGGTTGGAAAGGACTTTAAGAGGTCACCAACTCAAAGCCTTCAGTCAGAGATTAATCACAGCTAAGCTATGAGACAGCAATACGTAAGCATCACTGGTAGATCTGTTCCATGATCTTCCCGGGCACAGAGGTAAGGCTGACATGTTGGTAGTTCCCAGGGTCCTCCTTTCTACCCTTTTAAAAAATGGGTGTGATGTTTCTTTTCTTCCAGCCTGCAGGGACTTCACCTGACTGCCATGACTTTTCAATATCATGGAAAGTCACCCAGCAGGATGAGAGCCTGTGATCGTGATGCCTCTTCCAGCTGAAGTAAGAAGGCATCATCAACAGGATCCGCCTGGTTAGGCGGCCTGTAGTAGACTCCTACTACAAGGTTCCCTTTGTTGTACCGATGTCTAATTCCTACCCATAAGCTTTCAAACTTTAGCAACAGTTCTTCACACTCTAGCCACTTCTTTACATAGAGGGCAACACCTCCACCCCTTCTTCCTCTCCTGACCCTTCTGAACAGTTTGTAGCCATCGATGGCCACACTCCAGTCATAGGACTCTTCCCACCAAGTTTCCGTAATTGCTACTATGTCGTAGCATATTTCCAACTTCTGACCACACTACCATATAGACATTTAATGTTAAAAAATATATATATATATATAAATCTTATTTGCTTCCAAAGATGGATTTGGCTAAGGATATTTGCTCTTGAGTACCTTTACACATAAAGGTAGCCCTGATGAGATCTGTGAGAATGTGTTTTGTGTAAACATACTTGTGTACAGAAACACCAGGAGGACAGAATTGCAATAGTAACATAAACTATTAAGAAGCCTTCCGAATTTACCTCCATGTGAAACCTCTTGTAAGTGACAGGTGAATCAGATCCTTGCTCTATATCTCTTATGGTAAGTAGCACTTCATTGCTTTAAGTGAAAACTGTAGCTACGTAATGAAGAGTGCATAACTTTATAATTTCTCATTTTATGAAAACGCTAGCAGTACACAGACATCAAAAACTAATATAAACTATTACCACAATAGTCAAACACACTGAAGTGATAAGTACAAATAGAAGTATCCGTGTTGGCTGAGTCCTGGCGTGATGGCTGATTTATCTCACAGAGCACTTAGAAATTGGTGTTTAATTCTTTTTTTCTCAGCTCTAGATCACAGGTCATGTACTTAACTACACAAATCTATTTAAATAAACAATGTGCTTATGTGTCATTATTCACTCTCTGTGGCTGCAGTTCAACTCAAAGGAGAAGGGGGCAGGAAGGACATGGTAAAGGAAGAGCAACACAATTACCTTTGTCAGAAGAAATAAAGGGGGCAGATCTTTAGCTGATATGCCTTAATATATTCCATTGCTGTAATAATTTAATCCGTTAATACTTATTCATGCTGCTGAAGGCTTTGGAACAAAGTAGTTTGTTGAAATTTGCAAGGTATCAATGGAGCAAATTGTGTGTTATAGTATCTACATTTCCATAAACATTGGGCCAAGTACTCAGATGTCCAAACTGGTGGATTTCCAGCAAGTGACTCAAACCAGGAAAGGTCATGTCCCACCAACCAAACAATATTTTTTCACACAAAGAAATCAATATTGTTTATCATAGCCATGTGACTCCTGAAAGAACAAGATATGAATTCCATTTGCCTTTTTGTTACAATTAATTCATAAGCAAAAATGTGACATAGTGGTTTAAACATGTTTATTGTATCTTTTTCACATATTCTCCTGGCATAAGACTTGCATAAACCCCATATTTTAGCATTCTGTGATTGATCCAAGGCATAATAACTAGTGGATCACAGTCAGCCTTCCTTTTAGAGTAGATGTGTGGTCAGATGCTCCCACTAGCTCTAGCTACTCTCCATTGCCCTCTGATGACTGGAGTGCCCTTGCAGCTAAACTGAGTAAAATGACCTCCTAGACTAGCGTTCATGCTCAGATTAATAGATCTTAGATTTAGTGAAGGACTGTAGATTTTTACATGCGCTGAAAGTTACCCTTTCCGGTAGCCGGGACATTGGAAGAGAAAATATTTTTTTGTCTTCACAACCAGATCGACAAGGGCAGAGTAGATTGCAAGTTTTTTTCCCATCAGTTCTACCTTTTTCCATCAGTTCTAAGATTCAGGCATACAGGTGAGGATGTTGGCTTCAAGTTGATTGGCTACCTTCCACACAGAAGATATTATTGTCCAGTGTTAATTAACCAGGTTAATGTGTTAATTTACAGGACTCTTTTATAGGGTCTGTGATATTTTTTTTTCTTTTTTTTTGCTTACATGGTTAGGATATATTTCACTAGATGTCATTTCATCATGCTTTTCAGGCTTGCAGTTCACATATAAGAACAACCACCAGAATGTCAAGGTATTTTCTTCCCAGATTCATGCAATAAAATTGCTGAATACGGTCTATTACAACTGGATTGATTTCCACAGTATTAGCTGGCCAAAAACATGAAATTAGCCTTAGTCAGGTTTGGAATTCATTCTAGCTTGATCTCACCTGCATGTACTGTATTACTATACAACTAGTGTTGATAGACACAGACATATATTCATTCATAAAGATCTCGAGTTCTCAAAATTGCCTGCCTCACATGTGCAAGATTATCAACCCCATATTGATGTCCTATGATATTCCAGAGTATTGACCAGACTGATGGGTATAACTTTAGTTAGTGTATAACATAGGCTTATAGCTTCTTAAATGTCCTAGCTTTCCAGGCACTCCAGTATCCTAGAACATTGTAGAGAAGGGCTTCTGCTAGGCTTTGAGTTTATGCTGAGCATGTACAGACTGGGAAGATGAGAGAAGGCACATATTTCCTTCAAGATCTAGGCTATTGATTTTCTTCCATTGCATCAGACATGCTTTTCTTTTACACCATGCAAAGTAGTGGAAGGAAAACAGCCACAAACAACAGCCACAAACTTGTATAGTTTTCGCTATGACTGAGGCTGAAACATGACAACCTATGGGCAATCTGACACTTCCACTTGAATAACAAATATGCTTTTCGACAATTGCCGAGTATCATATGGTGGACTGAAAAATTAATTTTCTTTTCATTATTTATCATGAATACAGCTTCTTTTCTAGTAAATGAACTCAACATAATTATTTTTACAAAACATTGCCTCTCTGTCCCATATGATGAGACAACAGTCTGTCTCCATGAGCTACCTGGTAACTAACTAAAGATGTAATTGAAAGCTCACAAAAAGGGAAAAAAAAAAGATATCAAAAGTAATGAAATTACATAAATTTATATAAATTCTTCCATCTGGAGTGTGTAATGCATTACATTATATCAATGAGCTGATGCAGAAGTTGAAAAAAAAAATTTCTTGCCAGTGAAAAAACTACATGTATGGTCTTGACACCAAAGTAAATCTCTGGTTGTGTTAAAAGTGGTTAAGTAAACATTAATAATCAGATAAAACTGGTGTTACTGTAACATCTCATTCAAATAACTTTAATAACTGTATAGAACTCCATTAACAGTGAGCCAGAGTGTGTTACTTTTAACAGAACATCTGTGAGCTTTAGCAAGAATACTTTTATAATGTTTTCAGGAAAATCTGTCTTAAGTGTTAATAAGATAACAAGTTTAATTGATAAAATCAACCTAGAGGGGAGAGCTCAAAAAAAAGCATTAAAAAAAAAAGCTTATTTACCCTTAACCGTTAAAATGAAAATGGTGTATATACTCATTTATAAGTGAAAATTTTCAAAGAAAGTACAGTTGAAGTTTACTTTTTAGTTAATCAGAAAGGTCAATGGAACTGGTCCTGTGATTACCTGAACTAAAACTCCTTGCAAATTCACAAATGCTAAATACAATTTAAGGGATAAAAGATAGTCTTTCTCTTTTTTCCATTACTGGGGAATTCTGAGCTGCAAATGGAACCTAAACTACAGAAAAAGTGATAGTTTTCCTTCTTTGAAATGCATATTCCAATTTAGGACTGTCCAAAGCTCACACTTAGTGAAAATAACGGAAGAACAAGATGAAAGGGACTCTAAACCATGTGGCTTTCATGATCCTGAAGCCATTATATGACATATGAACATACATATTAATTGAAGGAAGCAGTAGAACATTTTGTGGACTGATCCTTCTTTTACTTATTCTAAACTCTAGAAATTCCTGTTGTAGCATTAGTTTATTTCTGTTATGCTGCATTGATCTTGGTCAAAAAAACGCCAAACCCCAAAACAGCTTTTCTTTAGGGTTGCTTATCCATTGCTGATCCTAAAATAAACCTAAAAAAGTACGGGAAGATACATCTGCGATATTGCCCCTCTAAACATTTCCATATTCACAGGGCTGGGTGCGTACTTGGTTGTGCGCTCACTTAGGCAGACTCCTGAGGGAATATAAGTCCTTCTCTGTTCCTTCTCTTCAACAAACATACCCCAGTTTTCATTACAAAGAAAACTCTTGTATGGATAAATTTAGACCCATGGTGTGCTCCACCAGGGTACCAGTGCAGGCAATAGAGATGCCGAGACTTCGGGACATGCCACAGCACATCCCAGTGAGGCCTGCGCTGATTTGAGTAAAGACAAGACAACTAATCTGAATTTCAAATAGATCTAGGTAAGATGAATCCCCCAGCTTTGTACAATGAACACTAACTGTCTTTTTAGTGTTTCTTTTAGCAAGAAAGGGAAGAAGGAGACAGACACCATTTAATGCCCTCCTACCCCCATGACGTTTCATATAGTGACCTGAAAGTATATCCTGTCAACAGAAACATGCCTTTGGGAAGTAGTGGTGTTGGTTCCTGCGCTGGGGGAATCTGTGTACTCCCTAACACTGAGGAGATCTTACTCCTAACACTTTTGCTGTATCATTCTGCTTCATATGACCCACAAGTAGTCTACATCATAATTATCATGTTATCTTATAAAGTAATGGCAGATACTACACAGATATTTTTTTTTTCATCCCTTTGTATCATGTTAATTTACCTCTTTTTTTCTGAATAAACTTGTTAGTGTTGTTACTGTTTTAGAAAATAGCAAAATTTAACAAGTGTTACTAGAGCTGTAGCAATTTATTGGCATTATTTTTTAGAATATCAGTAGGTGCGTTTCATATATGTTACTTATAGAAGCATTGTCAGAGAATAAATTTTATATCCAACAACAAATAAACTACCCAATAAAAAAGCAAAATGCACCTCACAGGAGCACTGAACCGTTGCAGATTTCCTCTTGATCTTTACAGTAACCTTTTCTTTTTAGTGGCTCACAGTATACATGGTGATCCTTTAAGTGGTTCTGCCGTTCTTCAGTGGACAGCATTTTACAATTTATTAGCAGTGTTTTATAATATATATATTTATTTATTTTCTGTACTGTTCAGACATTTAAAGTTAGCAGGTATACATGAAAAAAAGGGTTGATTAGAAACTTTAATTGTCATAGTAATTACTATTTTTTTTTGTTTGTATTCTGTTAAAATTTGGACACATGTTAGTCTGTTTTATTGTCTATCAGGGATATGAAATGTAGCATGTGATAGTTGCAGACCGTTGAAATAAATCTTACTAATACTCAAACAGGAAAGTAGTTCCACAGTGAAATACAGGTTTCCTTGCAGCATATAATATGGGATATAATATAATCTGTTTTGGAACCAAGAAGCTTCAGAAAGATGTAGGTCTAATATACAGAGAACTACTATAGTTTCAGCAGCTGTTTAAAATGTACATAAATAAATAAATGAGCACTTTCCCCTCCACGATAAGAAAAGTATTTATAAGAAATTTTCACTGGATTAATTTCCCATTAATTTGTCCATGCTAGTACTCTTAACATAGGTTGAACACTATATCTGACTGCTCTGAGATAGTTCAAAGTGAGCTCTCTCAAAACAGAGGCGGAATAACTGTAAGAAACAATCCTCATTGTCATTGTTAATTAAAACTTGAAAACTGGAAAAAAAGTTAAAAATGGCTTTGGCTGCAGAATTAAAATTATTTTTGACTCTCATGTAATCACAACTACCTTTCAGATCCAGCTATCACTATTAAATTAAATCCAGTTGCTCTTAATTTAAAGCCAGTTTATATGCCAACCTGGCAAGGGAAGCAATGATATGACAAAATTTCTTCAGGTAATATGGCTTAGCGAGTTCCTCCTCTCCTATGCATATATGTGCACTGAACATATGTGCTAATTTTTTTATTGGTCCATTCAAAGAAAATAATGATATGCAAAATTTGGCAGAATAAAACTTTTTTTGCAACCACAGTTTAAAAATGTATAATTATGCTTAATTAAAATGAAATTAAAACAACTGTAATGCAAACATTATAGATATTACAACAGGAGCAGAAGCTGTATTGATAGAGTGCATAAAGGAAATAAGACAAATCTGTTGGGAAGCATGTTTCTTTAGTTTTGGTTTTGTTTTTTTTTTTTTCCCCACAGAATACTTCAATATCTAAGGTTATCATGCAGTTATGGAACATGTGGGGGCATTGATAGTGGCTTTGATTCAAAACTAATAATTCTGTTAGAGTATCTCATATATAAATTTTTACAGAGCTTATGATGAAGGTTTATTTGGTACTTATTTCCAAGTAGCTATAGCAGATTAACATTTGCTGTAAAACTTCACACAATAGAAGGCTAGTAGCATTAACGACAGACAAAGGAAGAGAAAATCAATCACAAAGCTCAATAAAATAAAAAGAATGACAAGTATTATAATCAGGAACAGAATGATAAATCAAGCAGAATTTAAAACATCAAAAATGCTAAGGATTTTATGACCTTGACATTTCTCTTTGGATAGTTTCACAAAGAGATATTTACTGTAAAAAGGTGCAATGTAAGCACTTACGACAAATGTGTACCTAAATAGTTTCTAGTAGCTGCTGGTAAGCACAAATAAAATCTCACATTTAAACACTTAATGAGGAATAATGATTTATCCATATTGTAGAGTGTTATCTTTTGAATGCACTGTAGTCTTATAAGTCAAAAGCCATGCTCAAATGAAATTACAATTTTATCATCATGTGAATCAATTCAGTTACTGTACTGTACAATGATATTTGGTAAAGACATGAACGTGTACATATACAGAAAAAGATTAACATCAATATTTATTATGTGCAATTAGTTACTTAGAGTTCAACTTTCATAATTTTAGATGGTTTTAATGAAATGTTGAAGTTATTTCCTTACATTTCTTTTGTGTTCAGGGGACAGATATTTATTACCTTCACAAGCACTAGCATGCAACACCCTGCACTGTTAAACCATTGGCACAGTTCCTGACCTACTCTGACTTAGTCAAGCAACATACTCAGAAAAAATATCTAGGCATTGTTGAAGATTGGACAATTCCAAACAAATAGTGTAAATACTATTACCTGTGTCTGGGGGTAAGAGAATTTACCTGCTTAAGCAGAGTTTGTACACCCATAGCTGGCCTTTGGGGTTACAGAGTAGTCACGGCCTTTTCTTATTTACCAGAGAGACTCAGGGACAGTGGAAATCATTACTCAATTTTGGGACTTTTGATATCACACTTACTTCATTTTAATGCACTTCACTTATAACATTATCAAACTAATACATACAAAATTTTAATATAAATCTTATAACACAATCTCTACTCAAACCTATAGCGTTTCCAGGTTAAAAAAAAGAGTGTTAAAGTTTGATTTTCTGATTCTAAATGAGCATTAGCAGTTTAATAACATTCCACTCTATCTCTTAAGTTTTCTACGTATGATCCCTTTGGGATGAGATCACTTATATCTAGCATTCCTAGTTTCTGCTGTGGTTTGCAATCATTACCACTATGCAATGGATGGATATAGATTATTTGAGAGATGTGATGCCTAAAATATTTATCCTACTGTTTTCTTAACACTTGAGTTCTAATTTAGGTAGGGATATGAAGTATTTACAGTGATTTCTCCTCAAATATGGTACACTGAAGAATGCAAGTGAAAGAAATGATCTACTACTACTTTCAAGGTTTGATAACTAAAGCACAAAAAGGACAAGGAAAATAGACAGGTAACATGAAAATGCTGAGGACCTTCAAGGGAAACATATATAGTCCAGAAGTCTATTTGTCTTTTTTGAATTATATTGACAGTAGGTCAACTTGGGCGAACTCATACATTTTTACAAGGTTGACATTCAATTGAGTCTAGCTTATGCAAAAAGCATTTTGGTACTGGATTTGCTGATACTATGATATTCCTTTCCCTCTTTCACTATTGCTTAGTTTTAAGAATGGCTAAGAGTCTGTCCAAGGGCATATTTTTATTCATAGTCATTGTCAGAGAACCTGCGAAGCACAAAGGCACTGAAAAACCTCTTAGAATTGATGAAGTAAAGAAGGTATTTAAAAGATGATAAAAGCAGAGAACCAATGTATGACAGAGATATAAATCACCAGTCTGTAACCATGCAAGGCTTCATGCTTTGGTCTACCAAGAAAAAGTGTCAGTTCTGTTGAAGTAGGAAAATGAGTTACATAAAATGTGTTTAGGAGAAAGATGAAGCCCCGTGGGTTGTACTGTAGTAAGAATCCCAGACACATCCCATTCGGAAGCTACAGGAGCCTGTAAAACAGACCATAGGATACATAATATGGTTTTCTTTACAGAAGGCAGCAACTATGTAAAATGTAGTAAATGTTGCAGCTCACAGTTTAATGAATAGGTGGGGACTGACTTCCAATATCTGAAGAGTATTACACAGACTCCACCAAAACTACCTGTATAACTCTTCGGTGCTGTGTCCAAGTGCTTATGCAATAGGCTGTTTCCATTACTTTTTCTCATTCAGTAGCCTGCAGTTTCAATATATTTTCTGCCTTAATCTATTGTGTAGATTGAATGTGGCTGAACTTAAGAAAGAGACTATTTAAAATATGGATAGTCAGAGCTGAGCTGATGAGGTCCATCCTAAATCCTCCTTTTCAGATACTTACAAAACAGGCTGACGTACAATTAATGTCATGAATTAGAGGTATTTTATAATTATTTAAGTAGCTTGTGCTTCATTTATTCGAGCAGTCAGTTTGCGTAGCCTGAAAATTTGTTATTGAAAATTGTATGCAAAATTAAATTCTACATTAAGCATGCCATTTTGAAATTACCGTTTTACTTACCACTTTACACAGACTCAAAACCTCCCATATAACACAAAAGACTATTTCATTACTCTCAGTGCAATATCAAAACCCATGGAAAGATAACAAATACAATGAAGTGCATTTTTCATTTAATTTCATGTACACTTTCTCCTCTGCTGTTATTGTGTTTTTCAGCAAACTCCTTGTTTCTAATGTGCCTGGAAAACTTTTAACTTATTAATGACCAGGAAACAAATTTGAAGGAATGAAACATCCCCACCTTACTTTTATTATTAATAAAAATTGGGAGATGTAACATTCTTTGCAAGGCAGGAAGTTTTTTCTTATCTTTGAAAATAGAAAGCATTTGTTCAGCCATTTATTCTAGTACTTTTTTGTTCTGTGGCCAGGCAGCAGTTAATTTCTTTTAATGAAAAAAAAAAAAAAAATGAAGGCATGAAAGTACTCATGATTTGCCTTAATTAATACAAAGTGAAAGTTAAAGTGTTTCATCCATGGACAAAAAAAATACTGAAACCTTGAGTCAGTTAAATATTTGTTATGAAAATAGTTTATATAGTGAAGGAACTTTTTTCTTCTTTCTCAGTTTACAAACTCAGAGGTTTTAATTTTTTTAAATTTTTAAATTTTTATTGTTTTAATTTTTTTTTTTATATAAGTGAACTTGCTATTCCTGTAAATTTACTAAAATAAGTATTTTTTTTGAGGATGAGGTTTTTTGCTCTGTTTTGGAGATTTTTCAGTTTGTTTTTGTTATTTTAACATTATATTTTCTAGCCAATGTGATTTGAGAAAACTAAGATACACCATGCCCAAATGACTTAAAATCTGAATTGGAAGGTGGTTTGCTATTTAGTTTTTTCACGAAGAATAAAACTTTAATACAGAATCCAGAAAATTTTAAAATTTGCCTTCTAATCTTATTCTGTGCAGAAAGTGATATTTTATCAGCACGGGGATGCTTTGCAGTGCATTATAGATAATGAAATTAAGATTCAGCATTTATCTCAACAAGGACAGAATGAAAAAGGGAGTGACCTAATTGTATTAGTTGACTGGTTTCAGTAAACAAATTATTATTAAAAAAACAAAATATGTAGGTCTGACTGTAGAAGATGAATTTTATGTACTTGCACACAAGAAATTACTTCAGAATTGAAATGCATATATTCAGCACAATGCTTAATTCAGAAGTCCTAATATATGAAGCTAATATAAATTAGATGTTAGCCTTTCTCTATTTAAATATAGAGTAATGCCAGTAATAGTTCCTAATGCCATCATTTATGTGTGATCCTTCCTTTACATTTAATTTTTAACCTTAGGTGTTCTTCAGTTGTCAAACAGAAAGAAAACTGGTTATTCAGAAAGGTTGACAATCACCCTAAGATGGAGACTAATGCCTTATTTATAAAGGTTTAAGTAGAATTCAAGAGATGAAATGGCCTGTGCCATATCTCTACATAAAAATGAATTTCCCCTCAGCAAAAGAGCTTGAATACTCTGTGAACTGAGAAAATAATCTACTCGGAGCTCGTCCAGAGAGCCATGTTAACTGTTTTGTTTCTGAGGTAAAAACCAGATTTCTTTCATTATTGACAGATTTTAGCAGGAGTAGTTATGCTTACCAATCCATGATATTTATTTTTATTTTTATTTTATTTTTTTGTAAAAGTAAGGCCACAGAATTAATCAGTCCCATCTGCATGCACAAAAGACATGACACACGGAACAAAAAACGTCTGAAACAAATCTATGCTTCCTTTCACAAGCAATGGGGGAAATTAATGTCATCACTAAGCTGAAGACATAAAGAGATTCAAAATTAAAAATCCTTTGAAAGCTTCCAACAAGATTCCTATAATCAGCTGGAAGATAAGTAATGATCAAAGCCCTTTAAAATAATATTGCTCACCCCATTAGAACTGCTTAAATGTACCCTACCATTCATCAGAAATTATACAAGATTACTGCAGAAACTATGCCATTGTTTCAGTAAGAAGCCCAGATGTTTTAAGGGTAGACTTCACAACTTACATAAGGTTAAAAGCCAAGACTAAAAAAGAAACCAAACCAAACAAAAACATAACACACACACCCCACCCCCCAAACCAGCTGCAGTTATAATCCTTAATTATTACTAATGTAACACTTCATAGGTGCTCAATTGCTTTGACAAATTGCCTTGTATTGAACTTGAGTCATGGAAGGGGAAAGAGAGTGAATGCCTTTTGCAATTGATTGTTATTAGAATTTTGGTTGGTGTGGTTTTTTTCTTAAGCAAAGACAGTATAAGCCTATTATTTTTCCCTTTGTTCATGAAGAATCTTTCTTCTTTTGTAAAATGTCATCTTGACTGCAGTGTGGTTGGTGAAAAGAGAATAGCGCAGTTCTGCATACTTCATTACCAAAGTTGCCCTATGAAGTAGCCCTAGGGACATTACACAGAGCAGTGCGAAGTTAGGATCTGAAAATATTTCTAAGTGCAGAAAAATGTATGTTTGACAGTTCTACTAAACATTTGAGATGTATTATCTGATGCACTGTGTGCTTTTAATAACAATATTGTTATTGTTTTTGTCGATTTGAATTGGCACAATTTGAAGTGGACACCTTGTCTCCTCTAAACATTCAGAAGTAGCTCATATGGAATTGTTTATTAGCATTGCTTGTGGATGGAGGAAGTTTGCAGTGTTTCAGAAATTGCTTGGTGCAAGCTGTTTCAAAGGGAATGTCAACTTCTAGTACATGCAGTGTTCAAACTCAATTTGATTGTCACATTTATTCATTTAGAGACACACAAGTATAGGAATGCCTATTCTATGCTTCAGGTACGCTTGTCAATATACCTGCAATGCAAACGTCTGCATGAATCCAAAACAGCGGCATGCTTTCCTCAAATACTGATACTCAAATCAGACAAACACTATCTAAATCAAATCAACACATCTCCATTTTACCTATATCCCAAATATGTTGCATACCCTATCGCCATCAATTTTTGTTATTCTGAAATGTTCTTTAACAGTTTTGAAATAGCAACACCATGTTCATGTTTATGGTCGTACCGTGTTCATGATTAAACTGTCTTGAAACGAAGGGAAGCTCAATTGCCTCCACCAAATCACTCTGTGGCATAGAACTCCAATAAACTCTTCAAACAAGATTAAACTATGCCAGCAAACATCCAAATGAAATAATAGGCAACTACTGCAAGTCATGTATAGAATAGAATAGAATAGAATAGAATAGAATAGAATAGAATAGAATAGAATAGAATAGAATAGAATAGAATAGAATAGAATGAAATATATTTAGTTCAAAGGGACCTAAAATGATCAGCTAGTCCAACTGCCTGATCATTTCAGCATTGGCCAAAAGTTAAAGCATGTTATTAAGGGCATTGTCTAAATGCCTCATAATATACTGTTAGGGTTAGGGTATCAACCACTTTTCTAGGAAAAAGAACCATTCCCTCAACATCTCCCTCTCCACTTCCCCTCCTCAGGAAGCTGTAGATACCAATGAGCTGCCCCTCAGCCTCCTTTCTTCTAAACTAGACAAGCCCAGTGTCCTCACACACTTCTCATAGGACATTCCTTCCAGCCCTTTCACCAGCTTTGTTGCCTTCCCCTTGATGGTTTCAAGTTCTTTAACATTCTTCTTAAATTGTGGGGTCCTACACACAGTACTCAAGGTGAGGCCGCACTGACACTGAATACAGTGGGATGATCACTTCTTTTGACCAGCTGGTTATGAACTGTTGGATGCACCTTGGGATGCGGTTTGCCCTCTTGCCTGCCAGAGCTCACTGCTGACTACTACTGAGCCTGCTGTCAACCAGACTCCTTTCTGCAGGGCTGCTTTCCAGCCACTCCTCTCCCAATCCATGCTTATGTGCAGCAACACTCTGTCCTAGGTGCAGAATCTGGCATTTGGTCTTGTTAAATTTCATCCCATTAATCATTGCCCAATGTTTCAATCTACCTAGGTTCCTCTGCAAGACCTCTTGTCCCTCAAAAGACTCAACAGCACCTCCCAGTTTGGTATCATCAACAAACATGGTAGTGGTGTATTCAGTTCCTGCATCCTGATCATTGATAAATATATTGAACAGAACTGGCCCTAGAATTAAACCCTAAGGAAAGTCACTGGTGACCAGGCACCAGCCAGGTGTAGCCCCATTCACAACAACCTTGCATGAATGTGTTGAATGTTAATAATGAGACTCTCTTTTCTTCAGCAACAACATTGCCACAGATTTTTCAGAATTGACTCCAAGATTTCAAAATAGCAGTCATTAAAAAGGTAATGCAATACCAAACCTCAGAATGAAAAAGGTCAGGTACCAATATCAAGGGTTGGATTTCATGTGAGAGTGTACTTGCTGGGATGTCCTTGGGAAATAATTTTCGATAAATAAAAGCAGTCCTATTTACATTTTGTAATTATCTGGAACAAATATAGGGATAATAACAAAAAAAAAAAAAAACTAGTCATGATTCATTTCAAAGAGAAGATAATCAACCAAGTGTAGACAAGTGCAGTGTCTGCCAAAGTAGGACAAAATACCAGCTGAGGAAGGAAGTCAGATTGTCTCATTGAAGCTTCTTGCACAATCTTTATCAGAAATGAGTGACTAGATATGCACCACTCTACCATATTGAGATAACTTTCCAAGAAGAAAGTTATAGCCTTTTACGATGTTATAACTGGTTGGTTGGATGAGGGGAGGGCAGCAGATGTCATCTACCTTGACTTCAGCAAGGCTTTTGACACTGTCTCCCATAACATCCTCATTGGGAAACTGAGGAAGTGTGGGCTGGAAGAGGGGACAGTGAGGTGGATTGAAAACTGGCTGTGTGACAGGACCCAAAGGGTGATGATAAATGGAGCAGGTTCAAGCTGGATGCCTGTAACTAGTGGTGTCCCCCAGGGGTCAATACTTGGTCCAGTACTGTTCAATATATTCATCAGTGACCTGGATGAGGGGACAGAGTGTATCCTCAGCAAGTTTGCTGATGATACCAAACTGGGAGGGGTGGCTGACACCCCAGAGGGCCGTGCTGCCATCCAGCGGGATCTGGACAGGCTGGAGAGCTGGGCAAGGAAGAACCTCATGAGGTTCAACAGGGATAAGTGTAGGGTCCTGCACCTGGGAAAGAAGAATGTTAGGCATCAATACAGGTTAGGCATGGACCTGCTGGGGACAAGCTCCGAAGAAAAGGATCTGGGGATCCTGGTGGACAATAAAATGACAATGAGCAAACAGTGTGCTCTTGTAGCCAGGAGGGCCAACGGAATCCTGGGCTGCATAGGGAAGAGTGTGGCCAACAGGTCAAGGGAGGTCATTCTCCCCCTCTACTCTGTGCTGGTGAGGCCACAACTGGAGTACTGTGTCCAGTTCTGGGCTCCCCAGTTCAAGAGGGATAGGGAACTACTGGAAAGAGTCCGGCGTAGGGCCACAAAGATGATTCGAGGACTGGAGCATCTCCCTTATGAGGAGAGGCTGAGAGAGCTGGGACTCTTTAGTCTGGAGAAGAGAAGGCTGAGGGGAGACCTTATTAATGCCTATAAGTATCTCAAGGGCGGACTGAAGGAGGAGGGAACCAGACTCTTTTCAGTAGTTGCCAGTGAGAGGACAAGGAGTAATGGGCACAAGTTGGAACATAAGGCGTTCCACTTGAATATGAGGAAAAACTTTTTCACAGTGAGGGTGACGGAGCCCTGGAACAGGCTGCCCAGGGAGATCGTGGAGTCCCCTTCTTTGGAGATTTTCAAGACCCGCCTGGATGCCGTCCTGAGTAGCATGATCTGACATGCTCTGGGTGGTCCTGCTTTGGCAGGAGAGTTGGACTAGATGATCTCTATGGTCCCTTCCAACTCTAAAAATCAGTGAAATTCAGTGAAATTCAGTGAAAATAACAAAGTTTCCTTCAAAGCAACCAATTAATTACTAAATTTAATATTAAATACTTTATCAAGAAAGGAGTCAGTATTTCCTTAGCAATTTCAAAAAACAGGAAGAACAAGGAGTGAAACCTCAAAATATGGAACAGAATTTTCTCAAAATAATCAGCTTTTAGTGCTAATTGCAAAACAAGTAAATTTTTCTTCTCCTGAATCAGAAAACACAGATTTTTAATTCCTAATTTCTAAATTTGTAAAGGGAAAAAAACCCCAAACTACAACTGCTTGAACAACTTCACTAAATAATTGATGACACAAGAAGAGATGCATGATGTAGGGGATGCAAGAATGTCAGTTGCTTAGAGCTTTATACTACAGAAAGTCCCAGTAGACCAAGTAAGGTGGTTGGGCAAGTCATTTGCAGGGGTGAGGGGGAAGGAGTCTGTGACTTAACTTCTTCCTTGAGCATCTGTTTAAGAACAATATTAATAATCCTTCACATCTCTCCTCTTAAACTGCAAAGGACATGTGCTATATATTTGCTGAAATGTGATAATAGTCCAAGCCTGATTTAGCCAGAGTAAATCTACAGTGGTCTTCTGGCTTTAATAGATATACACTATGTGTGAACTTGGCTACTGAGTAGGATTTCACACTTTCTGTTTGGGGCTATTTTAGGCATCTGACATTGGCACAAGTCAGAGGAACTGTAGTTAGAAGCTGATAGTCAATTGATTTAAAAAAAAAAAAAAGTCTCTGGAGAGTGATCAAGAACATTGAAGTCAAGAAGCCCAAAATTTGGCACTGTGAATAATTTTCATTTTCCCATCTTTCCAAATATACAATATTCCATTTTCCCTAATACATCATTTTAATATGCAAATTCACATAACTGAAATCCTATTAGTGCTGTCCAAGAAAGTTGCATTTTAAAGAGAGATGTATAAACCACTCATATGTACCCAAAACAACACCTCTGCTGAAAATTTTAAATCAAAATTATCTCTTTTGTTCTGTCTACATTTAAATGTTTATATGTTACCAACACTTGCCATGGGCAACAATTCTGTTACACAACAAAGGTATGATTTCATTGGCAAACAGAATTCCATGAAATTACTAACGATATGAATGGTTGTGAAAAGAGAAACAGATAATACACCCTAAACCAGAGTTCAAGTTCATAGAATTTCAATCCAAAAATCTAGATTTTTTTTTATGCAGATAGCAATGAAGTTTTGCATAGAATCTGGCAATCATACATGTTTGTGAGGTTTAGTTTCTTAACACATTTCCTTAATCGTTTTAAGATTAATTCCTTCTAAGAATTGGAAAAATCTTTTAGGTGTCATATTTCTTACTGAACGGTAATTGAAATAGACCTATGACTAGAGCTTTATTAGCTGAAGAGATTAGCTGAAAAAATTTGAATTTTCATGAATCACAGGCTGTAGATTCTAGTATTTTAAATTATACTTCGAAGTGTAATTCAATTTCCTTAGATTCACTTGCCTTCACGGAGATTTTTAAAGAAGTAACTAATTGTAAGATAAGTTTTGATGTTTAGAGACACAGTATTGAAAAGTTTCAGAGATGTATATTTGCCTATGAGTTACAGAAACAGCTGAGGTAGAAAACCGAAACAACCTTCAAGCTCTCTAGAAAATGGTAATTGTGTTAAACTTTAAATGAACTATGCTTAGATATTCTGCTTCTTGTGTGAGGACTGAAATCAGTAAAAAGCCTCAAAGTTATATTTCCTGCTAAAATTATTTCATTAAGCCATGTATTCAACTGCATAGTGGTTGAAATGACTCAGCATGGAAACACAATTAAATGAAGAACATGCACTATGAATATGACAAAAGATCATAGAGAAAAAAATATGTGGGGTGGTTTTTGTATTTGGAAGTTTTTTTGGTGTTGCTTTTTTTTATTATTTTCATTAAAAGCACAAAAAAAACATCCCTCAAGCAAATTTACATCTAGAATTAGGTCTGAAGAAAAAGTTCTTGCATACGTTCTGGACATGAAATTCAGGAGTCATCTGTGTGATCGTAATGTTTTCAGAGGTGATATTTTCCACAGGATCTAATTATTAATCCTCCCTCACTGAAATAAATGAGAGGCTTGTAATAGACTTCAGTGAAATCTGAATCTTGTTATGAGCAATCACATACTTCAATGAATTTGCACTTTATGGGAAAGTATGACTAAGATATTTTAGTAAGATATGACATACGCTTTCTAAAACTACACAGCAACGGATGTATTTTCCCCTTGCCCTGCCCTGAGCTTGATCCCACACAGGGTAAAGATACTGAAATCAAACTGCTACATTGCACTAACAATTTTAAATGTTTTTTAAAGGATGTTGTGAAGTGATTACAAAGATTCTCAGAATAGTTAATTACCACTCTGTCTTGTTAAACCAGCTTCCATAACCACCTAGATTAAGCAGATTGTGGCTAAGATCTCATGCATCTCTCTATTTTTTGGTAGTTTTTTTTTTTTTTATAAGCACAAGTAACATCTGTCCTTTTCAGTCTCTTCACAGCATCCAACCACTCTGACAGATGTTTCCAAAACCATACTGTCTGCTAACATTTAAAGGAATACAGCATTTGCATAAACTCTGGGAATTCCAATCTTAGTACTTTCCATACTGTTTTAATTTTTTAAAATCAACATTTTTTGTTCTATATCCATCATTTTGTTTTACTCCTCATAAAGCAGACATTGTGTGCACACATCTGTTAAATCTGGGCTGCATTTATTACAGTTCTTCTCTTCCAGAAACAGGAAGGATTAATTACCACAGACCGGCTCTAGAAGCACCCCCGTGTTTCTTAACACACAAAATTAATTCAGAGTTGACAAAACTCTTTCAGACACAACCTGCTTCCTGCTGATGGCGCTTTATTAGCATATTCTTCCCAGAAAAAAAATGCCTCATAGGCCCTTTTTACCTCTCCTCAGAGTTCAATTTGTAAAGCACTGAGTGACAGGCAGCAAAATGGCTTGAATATATGTACGGCAAGTTGCCAAATCCTCCTGATAGAAGCACTTTGGAGCCTTTGTTCTGAGTACATTAAAGTCACAGAAGGTCCATGTACTGTAGACAGTACAGGGCAGGCAGGATGTTCACAGTAAGACAAAACAGCAGGTGATAAATGACATTAAATAACAGTGAGAATTTACCACAGACTAAATTAACTACTGGAGTGAAATGTTCTCAGCTCTAAGGCTATATTAACAGTGAATTTATAATCAGGTGATTATAATTCTTTTTAGTGTTCAAGGAAGTCTATATGTAAAAATGATCAAGACAGCTCTATTTAACTCCAGGGACAAGCTGCTGGAACGGGTTCTACAAATGATAGAGAATAACTTTTCATTCTACCCTTATTGACTAATTTATACAATAAGTTCTTAAAAGTGAATTTGGTTGTTGGATACTTGACATGCTCCATTTCATGAAAAATTAGAGCCACTGTGAATTGCTCCTATCTGATCAAACACTTGAAAGACGCTTCTGTCATTTCGGTTTAAGAAACTTGAAAATGAAAATTTTCTACCTCTGAAGTGAGGGGGGAAAAAGTAAATCACTGTCATCTATATAAATTCTCATTGAGTTTTATGTTTTGTAAGAAGATTAATATTATAATTTAATTGAGTAACATATCGCCAATTAACGTTACTGCACAATATCTTGATACTGTCTGGATATGTGATTTTTAAATTAGAAAATAAATGTTTTTTTGTTATAAAAAAAAAATCAAATTCCCATGAGAAAAAAAAATAAAATTCTTTGGCTTTCTTTATTTAATGAATACATTACCATTTGTTCATCTAGTGCTCTTTCTCTACATGGAAAAACAATTTTTCACAATTCACTACAGACTTCTTTTTTTCCCTTTTTCTTTTTCCTAGAGTTAACATAGCTTCTCTAAAATCTGGCAGAATCTCCACACTTTTTTTTTTTCCACAAAAAGAGCACAAACAACTAAAGATAGTAAAACAGTAAAACAATCCAAGCAACTGCTGAAGAATAAAATGAAGTAAAAAAAAAAAAAAAAAGAGACAAATGCAAGAGGTAAACAAACAGTGGCTAAGAAGCACTTTGAAAAAGGGCCTAAATACTGTATTCTAAGACTTAGTGCTATTTCCACTTAAAGTTCAGCTTTTTTATATAGGATTCCTGTGATGATTGCTGTGGATGTGTATTGGGATGCATAGGAGAAAGGAACAAATTCAGAAAAATTAATATATTTTATATTAAGTTAGGCTAGTTTAATAATCTTAATTGGACCTAGTGGCCTCCCATGCAAAGATTTAAACCTGCCTGTGCCTGGTGTCACCATGTCCTGTCAGCTGTACACAAACCTCAGCGTACCAATTTCCCTGAGGACCTCATCCATTCCTGTGAAGAGGAAAGATTGCAGTGGCAAGTTGAAACTCATTCTGCGAAGACTCAAACCATTTGTTTTTTCAAAGGTTATAGTGTACTCCAGTTGCTCTTGATTCCGGAGCTTGGGTTTACTGCAGACGTCGTTCTTGAAAGATGATAGATATCAACTGCACTGTGTGCATGTGTAACTGGTGGTTAGTATCTTTAATCTGTGTAATCACTTTATGGTATTCTGACAATATGATATGTACAATTTACCATCCTCAAAATGTCCACTAGACTTTATAGAATGGAATTAAGAGGCATAAAATAGAAACATTGTACTGTTTTCTTATACATATTAATTCCATACATTATTTCTCAAAAGCTTTATAAATATAAATATAGTTCAAACTTACTATAAACTGCTTATGAACGGGGTGGGGGATGGGGGGGAAGCAGGGGGAGAGAGGGGAGAGGAAAGGAGAGGAAGGAAATAAGTATATTCTTTCCTAAACCCAAGAGTTTTGAACTGCAGCAACACTATAAAACTATAAAATCAGTTTTGATAACTGTAACATTCAATGGTCACAGTGGACTTGTCATCTTCCAGAGGAAATAACAAAAAAATCCAGTGGTTAGATAAGAAACAAATAATTCAATTTTCTTCAGACCTTTTACTATTACTACATGATCTCTACCTGTATTCTGGATAAAGGTGGTCTTAAAAATGTGTTGTATCACTCTGTCTGGCCAATCAGAACAATATTTTTTGAATTGTGCTTTTTGCTCTTTCAGTGCATGCATTTCAAGGGAAAAATACCAAGAAGCATGTCATTCCAGGAAAAAATATAGGAAACAAGCTCTAGCAAAGGTTATGTGTTGTAAGCATTAGCAAATTCGTCAACATAGAAAAAAATCTCTCATGTATACTCACACAAGTTCCCAAGGAGTGTATTGGATGCAGCTGCCAAACACATTATAGTGGGTTACATCATGCTTTTCAGTTTGATGCTTCACTATAACACAAGATCTTGCCAAGTATTCTGTATTTTAAAAATACATTATGTATGCCAGATAATATTACATGTTTTTTTTAATTTGAACACTTAAAACATAGCAGTCTAAGATTCATATTCAACCAGTCATTTAAGCTCACAAAGTTATATTAAGAGCAATCACTTGAAAACAATGGGAAATTAGAAGCTAAAATGCAAAACTATATCTTGATTGAATATTGTGGTTTCATTATTTAACCGATCTAAAGGCTACCCTGGAGTTCACACAGCAGTTGTCACAGTCTTTTGCAGTGGTCACATTTCTATGCTAAATACTTTCAGAATTCTCAGATTTCATCTTACAGCATCATCAAAATCATCCATAATTTCTTCTTTCAGGTAGAGCGGTATTATCAGTGACCAACAGGCACAGACAAAAGCATATTCTGAATAGGATTCCTTGGTTCCTCCATTTTCCTGATTTAAAACAGCAACAACACAAGTGGGAGAAAGTTTCCTCTTGTACAGAAGTTAAGCTTGAGACAGCAGGCCCTTTAAAACATTATTGTTCAATCACCTTTTATTTTAAAAATATACATGGGATCATCTTGCCCCTTGATATGGTTGGCAGATAGTTTCCTGTCTTTATTCTATTATCATTTATACAAGCCACTTCCAGAGCTGCTTCAACAAAACACCAACACAAACAACAATAACAAAAGCATGCACAAAGCATGTGTGCTTTCTATCTGTCCCTCAGAATCCAGGCTGATTTAGTCTTGGCTTCTCCATCAAAAGGTCAGGTTACACTGTAAGTCTTTCATCAATTGTTCTATGGAAAGGTTTTTTGTATTTCTTATCTTGATGTTGTTGCTAGGGTGGATTTCTTTTCTGTGTTTTGTTTTGTTTTGTTTAAGTCCCTATACTTAATACATTGTGATAAATATGCATATGATACAGCTCTCACCAGACACAGTTCTTCACCCAGTGCCTCACAGGAAAGCAAAGGTATGTAAATTGGCAACAGCAGTTTGCTGTCTCTTCTGTGAACAGATTGGACCCCAAGACAGGCCCTCTGGCACTCTCTCATTCTGCTGCTGGTGCTTGCCATTGTGGAGTTCTCCCTGGCTTATTCCTTGCTCTTAACACTAGGAAATCTCACAAGATTTCTGAGGAAAAATGTCAAGGGTTGTTAAAAAAAAAATAAAAAAAATCTCAGTGTGTGTTTTTTAGGAAACATCATATTATTATTCTTTAGAACTAAACAGAGGACAAGGAAGGTTAAAAAAATATATAATCCCTAATTCCATGCTGATTTTTTTTGTTTAAAATGAACCTTTTGTAATTGTGAATATGAAAAGAAATCTCAAATATTAGGTGTTGCAGTAGTCTTTAAAAATAGAATAATGAATTTTTGATTATGGGTGTTCCACAGTTCCAATAGTGCCACTGGTTTCTTGAAAATAGTCAGATGTCATCCAAAATGCAGGACACAGCATTCTGCAAGCATTAAACATGTATCTGCAAGCAGACAGCATTAAATTTATCGCACATTATTTCCAATGTACTGCCCAGATTACTAAAGAGTTGAAAACATCTTATTTAAAGCTCTTTTGGGAACATTAATTATGTTTTTCATAGTTACGACCTGCCAATTTTTCCCTGAATATATAGCAGCTAATTTAGATTTCCTACTGACTTTAGATGGCTATGCCTCCAAAGCAATGCATGTTCCACAGCCCTAATATGCAGCAGTGGGCAAATATATAGACCGTGGAGAGTGTACTTCTGCTACCTGTGTCTCACAATGGCACTTGTTTGGGAATTTGAAAACTAATTTTTTTTGGCCCAGAACTCAATGTGTGCTATGGTTCTTTCAATCTCTAATGTTAAAAGCCTGACAAATGCTACGTTTGATGACTCTGCACTACTTGCAACATGCTTATTACACAAGGAAAGGATTTTTTTTCAACATAAAAGCAATTTTGGATCACAAAAAAAGAAGCCAAGAATTAAACTCTTTTGTGATTTAGTATCTGGAAGCCTGCAGCCTTTAATCTGACTCTGTGAATATGGTTTCAAGAAGATTAATCAGGGACTGCATGCATGTGTTAGATGTTTCCTGTTTTATGCTTCCACACATTTTCTTCATGTACACCTAGTTAAGCCTAACTGCCATAGCCAACTGTTGCTGAAACTGATCTTGACACTTTTACCACTTCCAACCAAAAATCAGTGCAAGCAATAGGCAATTTCTAACTCCTTCATAAATCATTTAGGCTCTCAGAAGAGGTCAGTGACTCTTGGCCTAAACTTACTCCTGCTTGAGCAGTTGTGAGACAGGTGTAGACCCTTAAAATCATGTTTCTCTCCTGGTAAGAAAAGCACAGGAGTAAGCTGAGCCCAGTGGAAGAAACAAATTCTCCTTGTGTGGAGAAAAGAGAAGTGGAATTACTGAAGCACCAAAAAAGTGACATTGTGCTGAGCATAGGCTATTTATCTTGCTAAATATACAAGCCAAGTCATACAATCTTTGTTCACTTAAAACTACCAGTGATTCCAAAAGAAACTGACTACATAATTTCCATCACTATGAATTATTCTATTGAATAAACATATTTAATACACATGAATATTTATCACTTCTAGCTTTTCTAGTACTAAAATCATAGTAAGAGTAAAACAATATTCTACATTTAAAAGGTCCTTTACTATCTCTGTGTCTGTCTGCTGTTGAAGAAATTCTGCAATTATTTCAGTGAGCTTGACACTTGACGTCTGTACTGGAGAACAGATACCAGAAGAAAACAAGTAACATTGGACTGCTTACACATTTCTTCTGACACTAACAAAGTCAGTGTCTCCAGTCTTGTCCCTGCCCGAGTAAACTAACAATTCTGAGCATAACTGAAGTACTTGTATTACATGCAATAGTGGGACATTGTATCTCGTCATCTAGTTCAAATTTTCCAAAACACTTATTCAAGTTATTTGCTCATAAAAGACTTAACAATTGGGGGATTTTTTTCATCAAATGTCTCACAGAAATTTGAGACTAGTGAGCAAAAGAAATGGGTCCTCTTTTGTTACCTATTTCAAGGGAGTGCACAATATTTTTCTAATATATTTTTTTTAAAAAAAAAAGAAAATTCTCAAAATATAAATCACAATTTTACTGTTTTCTCTACTAAGAACAGCTTTATATTTATTTACATTTTTAATTTATGTGTGGGTGTGCAAATACATTAAATATCTACACAGTTACTATGCCATATGGAAAAGTCTACAGCATCTAAACTTTACCATAAGGCTGGATGTTTTTAATGAAGTACAGTTAACATTTGAAAGGTTCAGACTGTCTGACAGAGCTGCTGGAAAGGACAAGAGACATAGAATCATAGAATCATAGAATGGTTAGAGTTGGAAGGGACCTTAAAGATCACCAAGTTCCAACCCCCCTGCCATGGGCAGGGACACCTCCCACTAGAGCACGTTGCTCAAAGCCCCATCCAGCCTGGCCTTGAACACTTCCAGGGATGGGGCATCCACAACTTCCCTGGGCAACCTGTTCCAGTGTCTCACCACCCTCACAGTAAAGAATTTCTTTCCAGTATCTAATCTAAATCTCTTCTCTTCCAATTTAAAACCGTTGCCCCTTGTTCTGTCACTGCTCTTCCTGGCAAAAAGTCGCTCTCCAGCCCTTCTGTAGGCTCCCTTCAGATATTGGAAGGCCGTTATAAGGTCCCCCCGGAGCCTTCTTTTCTCCAGGCTGAACAACCCCAACTCTCTCAGCCTGTCTTCACAGGAGAGGTGCTCCATCTCTCTGATCATCCTTGTGGCCCTCTGCTGGACCCGTTCCAACAGATCCATGTCCTTCCTGTGTTGAGGACTCCAAAGCTGAACACAGTACTCCAGGTGGGGTCTCACGAGTGCAGAGTAGAGGGGTAGAATCACCTCCCGAGACCTGCTGGCCACACTTCTCTTGATGCAGCCCAAGACACGGTTGGCTCTCTGGGCTGCCAGCGCGCACTGCTGGCTCATGTTGAGCTTCTCATCCATAAGCACTCCCAAGTCCTTCTCCTCAGGGCTGCTTTCCAGCCATTAGGGTTGTTTTTTTTTTACTTCCTGTAATATAAACAAAGAGCTTACCAAGCTATATTAATTTTATTGAAGGGATGCAGGAAGCAAGGGTAGATCCAATCAAAATGCTGACAGAGAAAAAGGACCTGTGTTTTGGTACAACTTTTTAACTCGCCACATGACACAGTGTACTAGAGCAGGCCCTGTGAAGGTATACAAATTCTCTCTTCCAGTAAATCCATGCTGGAACTTGTTTTTAGTTGCATACAAGACAAAAAAATATATTTTTTTCAATATTAATGTTTACTTGCTCTAGGTACTCAGGCATAGGATTCCATAGTCTGGTCAGCAGGTTTTTGACAATCCCTATAAAGATTGCCGATGCTGTGTGTCCTGGACTGGTCACATCTTACTCCATCTATGTTTAGGGTAGCCAAAATTCTTGTTCCATGATGGCAAAGGCTTTATATAATTGGAAAGCAATTGTTACAGGCATCAAAATCCTGTTGAACTGAGGTCAGTAATTAATATTATAGATTTCTAGGTGATGCTGGAAATGGTAAAGAACAAGTAAACCAAAGTGTTGTGACTTTGAGACTCTCAATGGTATTTCTAAACAGCCACTAAGCATCTTTAATTTGATGTTTACTGGAAGCTTTTGTGTTTCTACTTGAATTCCCTCTTTGAATAAATACAATATGTGAAGTAAATAATAAATTCAAATATATTTACTTGTTCCTTTTCAAAAGACTGCCAAGTTCAACCACAACCCTCAAAATGGCCTAGGATTTTACTGAAAACTGATTCCATTTCTTTGCAAGACTGGAATATTTTCTGAAATTTGACTTAGAGGGTTTAAATGTAAAATATTACTTTGCTTTTCTTTCTTTCTTTTCTGTATATTCTGCTCCAGTTGTAAAACAGTTTCACAGCAAGCATCATGGAAACTGGAGGGTTCAAAGATTTAGACAGAGAAGTGAATGCAACTACAAAATTAGGAAATATGTTTCTCTGACCTCACTGTTTTTTTCTGTTCCAACGAAAGCATTATTTATTCCTACAATACATTTTCTCCTGAACTGCTCTTTGAATTAAGATTAGACAAAATTGATTAACTTTGCAGGGTAAAAAGATAGTAAGAGAAACTAATATGACAAGCTCTTGTCTAGAAGCATGGCCTTTAATGCCCTTACTTTATAGCTAAAGAACAGTACACATATGCATTAATTATGTCATATTTTCCATACAGTATTACAAGTCTTGAATGTTTTGGAGATTCATCCCAAATCATAGGATTCATTACATTTAACAATCTAAAATCTTCTAAGTTCCTTCCCTGCCTGAAAGTAAAGTATCACAATTATTCTAGGATTGTCTGAAATACTGTGTGTTAACTGTAAGAAACTAGATAAGTGGTGGTTTTTTTGTTTTTTTGTTTTTTTTTTATTATTTAGGTTAAATGAATACAAATTCCTGCAAATGGTATTTGTTTGTACCAGGATTGAGCTATAACCTGAGAATAATAAAAGCTTTCTTTTCCTAGAAGATTTGGCAAATGCCATAAAGAAAATTAGGTAACAAAATTTTAGAAAGCTGAAGCTAGGGGAAATGAATTCTGTCTGAACTGCAAACCTGAAGCACCACAGAACGCAAGCCAATTGTGCCCACTGCAATTCCATTATCTGAAATCCAATTTTTTTCATGTCTCAAAAGTAGAAACTGGCCTCACAACAAGAAGTGCTGAAACTTTAAAATATTTGAGATGATTGGGAAGTTTACTAAACTGCATAAACATATCTTTTGTGTAAATGTTATACTACAGAATCCTAGGTACGACTTAGGAAATGAGCAAAGACAAAGTCAGTCCTCACACAGTTGAATCAGTCAGAGCTGCAGCAACGCTGTTCAGCGCACGGGCTCTTTGTCCATATTACAGCTTTCCCCCTCATGTCAGCAACATATCCTTCTCCTTCCTCTCACATCTCAGGTGCCAATCATTTCATATGGTACTCTACAGAGTGCTCTTCTATTCCCATGCGTTTTTGCATGACTCTCCCCAACATATCACTCAGTCTGGAATTGCTGTAATTTACACTGCTGAGTAGAAAAGTCATCTTTGTGTCAGAATGGAAGAAACAGAAAAAGCAGTGGAAAATAAAGTACAGCCATCCTAGGTATGTTTCCTAAATTACATTGTCATGGTACCCATTCCTTCTCTTTTACCAGTCAACTTTCAATGCCATTTATCTCAGTAGTGCCTCCAGATCTTTCCTTTCAGTGCTTTTTTCTTCATGACACACTATAAACTCTTGTCAGCAAGCTAATGGCTTCTTCTTGTTTAAATTCCTCAAGTTGCAGGACAACCCAACTTCTTTGTAATTAGCTGTGAGAAGTGACAGATCCATATGTCATTAAATTAATACAAAGGTTTCTCCCAACTGATTTCCAATGAGCTTCTTGTAATTAATATTTTAAACTAATTTCTTATTTTTATGCATATAACAAAAAATGAAACAACCTCAAATGAAAGAGGAAGATGTATGTATATCTCAGTTGATAATTTACATAATTATATTGCTTTAAATCACAAGTTTCTCTTTCATTCCCCGCTGTTCATTATATCCATTATTTTGTCATCAAGTAGAATTGTTTGAAAAATATGCCCATTCTTCCATGAAAAAATGTTAATTTTTTTTTTCTGATTATGATATATAGTAAAGTTTAAAACTTGATTTGGTTAAAATTTTAAGTGGTAGGATTCACAGAAAGGTAAAGTTCTTTATTTTTTGCCAAGGAAATTTTTTGAGACCTGTGAAATATTAAGGAATATGGATGATTGAAACCTTATTACACGTACAACAAATTACAAGCATCATTAAAAGAGGTGTGAAAGAAGATTATGTATATGTATACGTATATGTATATGTATATGTATGTATATCCACCTTAGTGTTATAGAAGTAGTACATATATAGACAATCTTTTAAGCCTATCATATTTCTGGTGAATTCATTACAGTATAGAATCATAGAATCATAGAATCATCTAGGTTGGAAGAGACCCTTGGGATCATCGAGTCCAACCATCTACCCTACTCTACAAAGTCCTCCCCTACACCATATCCCTCAGCACCACATCTAATTGTCTCTTAAATGCATCCAGGGATGGTGACTCAACCACCTCCCTGGGCAGCCTATTCCAATGCCCGACAGTATAGTAATGTACTTTCATAACAGAAACTTACTTTTGACAATCATTATCCTACTTCTGTAGAACATTAATTTCAGTGTCAGCTGAAATGTTGGAATGTACTGGCTGACTGGTTCCTAAATATTGTTCCAGCACTTCTCTTAATTTTTTATATATTCTTACATCTATTTTTTCACAAGTGGTTTTCAAAAGAAAAGTGTCAGCTTATCTCACCTACATACAACATTTGTCTCAAATTAATAGTGACAAAATTAATAAAGCCGCATAGGAAACTCTAACATGTATGAACAGACTTTCTACAGGAATCAACCTGCTATCCAGAAAATCAGGATCAGGTTCACGAATATTATGTGCGTTTGAGGGAAAATCCAACTGCACTCTCTGCATGGGCAGAGAGCCCACTCTGAGGTAGAATCACTGTCATTCTGCAACCGTATTCAAAAGGGGGTGAGGAAATCAAAGTTGACTGATAGCTGGCACAAAGTTAAATTTTGTGGGGTATGGTGTTTGCTTGCACACAAGAGGAGCTGGCGGAGGGCCCAGGGTAGTGCCACTCTGTGCAGTGTTTTAACCTGTTCACTTTGCTGGCGGTGTGAGAGTACATCCTCACTCCAGACTAGACTTCCTACTTCTCACTTGACAAAGCACAGAAGAACCATACCCAATCCAAAATAGATATAAATTCAAAAGTTTTCTCCATTTTATCAATGTATGTTTTGTACCCCTTAATCAGAAGTCTACTTGTGATAACAATGAATACGACAGTGAAGTTACTAAGAAACACATTTCTGCTGCTACAGAGATCTCTCCTCTGTTTATATTTTAACTCATTCACCTGTGTCTCCCTTCCTCTCACAATCATTCATATGTGTAAGTTTACCCTTACAACTCTGTTTTGTGCTTTGATAGGTATTATCCAAAGAAGCTAGGCTCCAGTCTGAGTCTGTGACTTAGTATCATAGAATCATTTAGGTTGGAAGAGATCTTTAAGATCATCAAGACCAACTAATAACATAACACTGTCAAGTCCACCACTAAGCCATGGCCCTAAGCACATTTACCCATCCTTTAAATACCTCCAAGGATGGTGGTTCAATCACTTCCTTGGGCATCCTGTTCCAATTCTTTCAACCCTTTTAGTGAAAAAATTTTTCCTAATATCCAACCTAAACTTCCCCTGACACAACATGAGGCTGTTTCCTCTCATCCTGTCTCTTGTTACTTGGAAAAAGAGACTGACACCCACCTTGCTACGGCCTCCCTTCAGGTAGTTGTAGAGAGTGATAAGGTCTTCCCTGAGCATCCTTTTCTCCACACTAAATAATCCCAGTTCCCTCAGCTCCTCCTCATAAGACTTGCTCTCTAGACCCTTTGCCAGCTTCGTTGCCCTTTTCTGGACATACTTCAGCACCTCAATGTCTTCCTTGTACTGAACACAGTATTTGAGGCAGGGCTTCACCAGTGCAGAGTACAAGGCACTGATCACTTCCCTAGTCCTGCTGGCCACAATGTTTCTGATATAAGCCAGGATGCTGTTGGCCGCCTTTGCTATCTGGGCACACTGCTGGCTCATACTCAGCTGGCTGTTGACTACCACTCCCAGATTTTTTTCCACCAGGCAACTTTCCAGCCACTGTTCCCCAAACCTGTAGTGCTGCATAATGTTGTTGTGACCCAAGCGCAGGACCTGGTACTTGACCTTATTGAACCTCATACAGTTGTCCTTGGCCTGTCAATCCAGCCTATCAAGACCCCTCTGAAGAGTCATCTGACCCTCAAGCAGATCAACAGTCCCACCCAACTTGGTTTCACCTACTAATTTACTGAGGGTGCACTCAATCCCCTCATCCAGACCATTCATAAAGGTATTAAAGAGAACTGGCCTCACAACTGAGCCTTGGGGTATTCCACTTCTGACTGGACACCAGCTGGCTTTCATTCCATTTACCATAACTCTTTGGGCCCAGCCATTTGACTATTTTTTTTATGTAGTAAAGAGTATGTATAATTTTTACGCAGCCAAGATTATGTAAGTTTTTTAGCCAGAGAAGAGTACACACACTTGAGTTCAGAACAGGCCTGTGACTGAACATGACCCCATTCAAGTCCAGCGGTCCCAAAATTAAGGATTTGCTTGACATTTTGCAGGACATTCTTACCATCATACCATGTTAGGTGCCAAAGTTACATCAGTTCTTGTCAACAGATAGAGTTCCTTGAAGAAGGCAATTTCAGGCAAGAGATGAATATATTTTTTCTCAATCAACTGTCATAAAAATATCTTCCCTTCCACAAGATAGATAGAGAGCCCAGAAAAACTTACTTCGGTAGTAAGAAATATTTCAAAAATTGTACGATGCTAGTAGTGCCTTGAATTGCCTCAGTTATGTCTTGTGATTCTCCAGTGTTAAGCCAGAATTAATTGTCAGACTTTATTATAGACAGTTATTTCAATATTTCAAAATGTTATTGCGACCGAATTCAATACCATCTGGATTTGAGCTTCTGTGTGAAGCACCTCTTGTTCAGCATTTCAGGTACATTAATGGGAACATAAGAAGACTGAGCTGAAAAAAATAATACGTATGGAAAAGAAGAAAATTCAAGTCCTGATTTCTCCAACTTCTGAGTAAAATTATGGTCCCCCTCTTGTTAATCATCAGATGGAGAAACATTGAAAAAGTATCAAGGAAGTCTTCTCATGACTGCAGGCCTCCAATGGTGAAAAGAAAACAGTACAGGTTTAGAACACTAAAAAAGCTGACACTGTAAGGAGTAGGAAAAGGAAAAAGTTGAAGGATAATCTCCTCTTGAAAAGGAAATAAATTATCTTCCTCTTGAGGGAAAGAATCAGGAACTCATTCTATTTTTATTCCTTATCCATACTCTTGTTCTTCCTTAATAGGTAATACCTATTGCTCTGCATAACAACACTGACATTGTACTCTCCAAGGCATTGTTCATCACTCTTTACCTTTCAGCAGACTATCCACTTGACACTATTTGTGATCATTTACAGATATGTTCTTTTCCATCAGACTTATAAGCATTAAAAAAAAAAAAATTTCTTCATTCAACAGGAATTAAATGTATTTCAAAAGTAAAAGCATTATTTGGAAAAAAAAAAAAAAACCACTGAGAATTTTTTAATTAATAATTCAATCCCTAACGTTCTGGTTTTGTTTTTTTTTTTTTTTTGGCAATAATTATTGAGGGATGTAAATAAATAGCTACTTCTACTGGTTTGGGTTTTGAAACCTACTTCATAAACAATAAATATAAAAAAGTCAAGGTTTTTTTTTTCAGTTTAAATAGAAACATACATTTCTTAGATGAGAAGCACTGTAGTCTTAAAAGGGCCCAAAGTACTGTCTATTTCCAGATCATTTGTTTTCTTACAAGCAGGAACATGTGTGAAGATAAATAGACAGAGAGAAGGAGGAAGAAAAAGGGGAGGGAGGAAGGAAATGGAGAAGAAGGAGATGGAGAATACAAACATGCACTCACTATCATGCATAATAAATGTACATAGAAAAAGTGTTTGGGGGAAAAATATCTATCAGTTTCTTTTATATTTTCACAGTCGACTTCATTTCACTCAAAATACCTATTCGGGTTTGGGCCAAACTGGTCACTGAATTCTATGCATCCTTGGGACAAATTACAAACAATCAGGTCTTATGTCTCTGGGAGCAAATAGTGTCTGAACAATATGTTGTTAATTTCAGAGAGTTCTGTTAGTTAGAAGAGGCTTAACTGCAAAGTAAAATTACTGAACAGAAAATTGCTTCTGTTTTACCTCAAACCAGGACAGTACCTATGTATATATATACATACTTCTACATGAAGATATTCTTTGCAATTTTGGTACTATTACTTCTTTTCCTTTCTTCTTTTTGGAAATAAGTGCAACAGTACAACAAAATGTCAAAATGAAACATGTCTTTGCCAAAACAGGCCATGTGTACTTACCTTTTACAGGAGAACCTTAGGAGTGTCCAGTAGCAAAGCATGTTTCCAGACCTATATACTTCGGTAGCCGGCTTTTCAGGAGTTTACTGATATTTCTGGGTTGGACATGTGCTGTCCAAACAGTCCACTCTGTTATCTGTGTGCTAACATAAAATTAAACATTATTCATGTTTCCACATTCATTGTCTAGACATTTATGTAGGAATTGCAGCTGATTTACTAGTGATCCTTCAATCTCTAAACAGACATGGCTCCGGATGCTTAGTAGTGGTGATTTATGCTAATTTATAGTCAAATGTAACTTCAATTTATAAAGAGGAGAAACATTGTAAAATAGAAGAAAATTGATAGTTTTAGTGATCCTGTTAAAATTTACCTTCTAATTTTTCCCCTCTACAGTCATTCCTTGTATGTTTGAAAATAACTTAAAGCCACAGCTGCATTAAAAATTCATAATATCAGGAATTCTGGGAGTTTTTTCCTACTTTTGTGTCCTGATTTAGGGTAATGGAGAGGAATGATATTCCTGTGTTGTGAAAACATTCTGGTGTTGAATTCTGATTCTCTCTTCTGTGATACATTTCCTGTGTTATTCAGATGATCCACAGAAGGCAGATCTACATCCTGCACAAAATGGAGGTGGAAAGTGTAGTGACCATGACCCTGCCTTGGTTTATAATCTCAATCCCCTTTGAAGAGTTTCTGCTCTTTATAAAGAGAAGCCATTTTGTCCACCAAAGAACACTTGACACAGAGACTGTAAAAGTAGTGGAAAATAAATTCATAATTTGTGATTAAATGAACAAATAAATAATAATTAATAACAGTAATAATTATTATTATGCTACCAACAAAGTGAAAACTGAAAACAATATTTTTTCTTAAAATTTTGTTTCTACCAAAATGTATTAATTTTCTGAAGACATAGATTGAAAAGCACATCTAGTTTCATAGGGGAAAAAAACCAAACAAACCACACCACCACCACCAAATTAAAATGTCTGTTTAATTGCTACTAAAACTAATTTTAAAATTTACAGACATTTTCAAGTTAAATAATTAAAAGGTTATTTGCTTTTTATCATCTGTAAGTGTTAATTTCATGCAGAATTAAAGATATGACTTTACCTGTTCCTTAAGCTGCAATTTTACTTCTATGTTTGTCAATTATTTCATTCAAATTCTTCATAGTATTTGGGTTTTATGTCATATTCAAGCTGGGGAAAAGAGGTCATAGAAGAAAAAATGCTAAGTGGAACATTTGGCAGAAGGATAGTATCAAACTGTTAATGTCTTCCAGATTAGTCATATGATTGTAAAAGTCCTACCAGAAACTCATATGTCACAACATACATCTGAAAGAGACTTGGCAAGTCTGGTTTTGCTTCCTTAACTGTATCTTTCCTATCTTCCTTATATTCTGCCTCTTTTGTTTATTAAATTCCCTCCTCTTTCACCCACATAGCACGTCAGAAATATTTTCTGTATCTGCCCTCAATGAAAATTTAGTGGGATGGCAGGGCACAATAAATGTTTAAACCTAGCACAACTTCTCTATACCTTAAATTTTATTTGCTTCTTGTGCACAGCCCCTTAAGATGAGTTACTTCCAACATTGAAATGTGATGAATTTCACACTACCACCTATTTTTGAATCAAGCCATGATATTTTGTTGTAGGCAAGCCTCAGCTGAGCTGCTCCTTCTGGTAATGTGATTAGAATAAATTATACCCTAGTTGCCTACAACTGCAAATGTTTTCTTACGCTTTTTCTTATTACACCAGTCAGCACTATCTTCTCACCACTTTCAGTTTATTTCTAAACAATTTCCATCTCTCCAGCTGATAAAAAGACCTGGTTTAATTACCACTCTGTCCTTCAGAGTTCATTGGTGTCTATCATCAAGTGATACCTAGTACCAAAGATGCAAGAGTGTTATTTTTTAAAATGTATTTTTATTCAAAATAGGAACAAAACCATATCTATTTTCTCTATTTTTGGAGCCAGAATGTATATTAAATTGGATGCCCTATCCTTTTTCTTTATAGATACTTTTGTTTTGGTTTTTTTTTTTGTTTTAATTTAAACATACTCTGTATGGTCTTTAAAAATTTAAAAACCTCCTGTTAAAAGGCTATATCCTGCAGTATTAAAAGAATTTACAATGCCTCTGTGTATGTACTCTCTGTATATGTTCTCTGCTACTTATGGTAACTGAACCTTGACAAGAATTTATTTACTTGCATTAGAACATGTGAGACTGTATAGGTATTGGGACACTAGTGTGAAATACATCTAATGAAGCAGTAAAGCCACATTCTAAACCTCTGCAAGCGATTTAGTTAGTTATTCTGTTCTTCTGTTTTACTCCATGGAAAGGCAAAGCATCTTTGCATGTGGTTCATCTAAAATAGGTCACATGAACTAAGACCTATAAAAGATGTGTAAAGAAAATAATCTATTTTCTAAAATATGTATGCGATAAAGATAATAAATTGAAAGGACTTTCTTAGAAGTTGTTTTGGTTTTACCTATAACAAGTCTTTTCTTTCATTAAACCAGTCAGCTGAGCAGATAAACGGATCTTCCACCTGACAAGTGTGGCAGCATTCACGTGTTTTTTCTCACCAACTGGAATGGCACAGGACAGCTAACACACCTTAAAAACACTGGATTTTGCCATCAGGCTAAGACCTATTGTCTGTCTATTCTGGTATCTTGGCCTTGATAATTAAGATTAGTACATCTTTCAGACTTCTTAGAGAGGGGTATACAAATCTCTGCAGTAGATTTACCCTAAGTATACATATCACAAGGTAGTTTTCCTTTTATTGTCAATATTTAAAGGACAGCTTCCTTTCAGAAAAGAGAGTTTTCTTTACCTTTTACTTAAAAACTCAATTGCAGCACACTGTTGACCTCAGTTTCAGCACAGATTTTGACATGTTTTGACCCAATGCCTTTAGGGATGATAAACAGCTTGATTTACAGAGCTTAGAATAACAGCACATGACAAAAATCTTTATGTACCCCCTTTTCACAGGTTTTCAAATCAAGCAGTTCAGTATGTATTGAACATCAGTACTACTGGAAGAAAATAAATAAATCAGGGAGCACACAAAACCACAAAGAATGCTAGTAATATTTCAGTCATTTGTATGCAAGCAACCTGTCAAAATGTCAGTGTACAGTATCTTCCAAGACCTATAATAAAGTCACAGATTTGCAATTTTCTCAGTGCAAGGCTTAATGCAGATTAATGATATGAAAGCCAATGAAAATCACTTTTTAAACAGGAAAAAAACCACATTCAAAATGACAAAAGAAATTATAAATTAAATTTTGCAGTTGTAGAAAAATATTATAAATTGGAAGAGATTTCTTTCCTGACTTAAGTAACATGGAAAACCTGTACCTCCTAAGTATGTATTTATTCACAAATCAGGCTCCATAAGATCATCCTTTTTGGCAGTGTCACAACTAGGTGCATAGATATACTTTCAACAGTGGCAATTTATTGCTGACAAAAAGAGAAGAGCCACCTGAAGTTGCTCATTGAAGTAAGAACTAATTTTAGATTCATATTGATTATGTAAAGACAACCAGAAAAGTATAATAACTTCTTCTGAATGCTTTAGGGAGAATGAAGAAATCTGAAGCTCTTAGGAGACCATGTAAGGAACAGCAGATATACTACATATTATCATTAGCTGAGAATCACAGAGGATGGAAGGAACCTCTGGGGGCCATCTTGTCTTGATCAAGCAAGATCACCTAAAGACGGTTGCCCAGGACTGTGTCTAGATGGCTTTTTTAATATTTCTAAGGATGGAGACTCCACAACTTGTTGTCCATCAGGAACCAGCCAGTAGCCCCCTATGTGTACTGATACATGGAGTTATTTATGCACCATGGTTTGCTTGGGTACGTGTAGGACTTCGCACTTTCCCTTGTACTTCATGAAGTTCCTGTCAACTCTTTTCTCCAGACTGTTGATGTCCCTCTGACAGCAGCATGACCGTCTGGAATATCTGCCATTCCTCTCAGTTTTGCGGCATCAGCAAAACTGCTGAGTGTACACCATGGTCCATCATCCAAGCCATTAAGTAATATGTTGAAACTTAACTTTTTCAAAAGAACTTTACTGGCACCTGTCAATTTAAAATACATACACTGATAAACAGACTGATCAGTCCAATATTTGTAACGATTATTTCTGTTGAGGATAAGTGATTGTATATGCTTTCAGACTATTTCAGCTACGTTTTTCCATTAATTTTTTCATACCACTCATGTCTATATTTCACTTTCAGCTCAGATGCCTGCTTTTCTGCTTAAGTAATTTACTTTTGATTTCTCAGTAACACAGACAAATAAGGTACAGAAGCTTTTATATGCAGGGTTTTTTGGAAAATCATTGTAAATTTTTAGGTGTAGCACATTCCCCCCAAACATTATGCTTTTGTTAATAAATTTATTTTACCGATCTTCATTTTAATTGCTTACTGCCATAGCCTTTACTAAAATTGCGTGGGCAACCTTTAAAAATAACAGTACCGATGTCAATCACCCAAAAACAACATATAAAAACCTTCTGCAAAATGATCAATTAAGGCCTAAGTACAAATGCAATGCAGCTAAGGAGACTGGCTGAATTTACAGCCTCCAAAGCAAAGTATACAATTAGCTTCAAATGCCAAACTTCACATGCCACTAAAGTGGCTGTACATTAAAAACAACAAAAAAAAATCTTGGTGAATTCTGCATTCATGATGAATAGACTTAAGAATTTTGGTGAACAAAAGCTATTCTGCTACACTCATTTGCAAAGGATATAATTAGTTGTTCTTTCAGTTTCCTGGATAAAGATGGCACATATGAAAAATAATAGGCTGTCAATACCCAAAAGGGTTAGAAGTATAATTTCAGCAAAGGAATATATTTAGGACAACAACAACAGTTTTTAGCTGAGTATCTGTAATGTTTTAGAAGATTTTATACCAAGGAAGTTGTACTTGGAATTCTTTTGATATGTGATATTTCTGCCTTGTTTATTTTTAGCCATCTTGTTCTAAAAATGTCTACAAGGACAGTAGCATTTTGCTATTGCATTTGCTGCAGTTTTAGGGGCACAAACTTATTACAGCGAAAATTCACCTACAAGTTAAAGAATAGTAGAGACTGCTTTGTGTGAACACACGCATACACACCCCAGATACTTTAAAAGTTTACTTGTTGAAATCCATATCAGTATACATATATTCTAATTCACGCTATTCTGTGTCCATACCTGTGACAAATTAGAAGTAAAAATAAGTCTAAAGTGGGGGTAAGATGATTTCTGCCTGGATTTTAATTACAGTTAATATTATTGTCTTGTGCATTCATATTCAATATTCTATATTAAAAACATATCACTGCAATTCCTCATTAAAAAACTACATAATAATGAAGGCCACCAAAAGGTAGTCTTTTTATTTCAATTATTTGTGCTCCCATGATTTTGCAGCTATATTCCTCAAAGTAAATATAAACTAAATACAAATGGATGTTTTCATATATGGTCATGGGTGAGCAGAGATAGCAATTTGCAAAATTTGCCTTTTTTTCTAGTGGAATTTTTGAATTCTTTTCTTAGTATAGAACAGAAGAACACTAGAAATGTCATGGCTCCAAAACTTCATAGATTTCAGAGTAAAATGTCTTACCTGCCTCTTGCAGATTGCTATTATTGACTGTAGAAAGACAAAGAAAGATTGTGAAGGGCACAAAACACTTCTCAAAAGAAGTTTAAAAGTCTTAAATGACTTTGTTATGTCTACAGGGAGATGACTTGTCCCTGGCTTGAGGCCATGCTGTGGAACAGAATGTGAGGAGCTGCTGGAGACATACTACAAGAAACTGGCAGTGGACATGTACACGACCATGCTGACAGATGTTAGTAATAACATCACGATGAAAAGTTGGATGTCATAGGTGTACAAGGGGGAGTTACTTGAGAAATAGCTTTACAGATAGCTGTGGAGGGGTGGGGAAAACTATAGTTCTATATAGAACAGTTCTGTCATGTAGTTCTATATGACAGGACTATAACTGGCAGTAGCGAGTTATTGTCAGTATTAACAGTTATTGTCAGTAATAACATATAAAGGCAAGAGTGCCTAGATAAATAGATTTTGGCATGGATGTAGCAAATCTTAGAAAGTGTAATTAAGGGCAAGTTATTTACGTGGGAGATAATTTTGACAGAGAAAGGGAGGTATGAGGGCAATGAAAAGGAGAATGAGGAAATAGGACAGGGGCTGATAAAGCATGGAGATAACATAATTGGGGCTGTCTGTAGTTACCTGCTGCACAGCCCTGTGTTTGATCATTTGTAGCTGAAGCAAGAAAATAAATCAAACTTATTATTCTGACTATGACATGTGTTGAACCTGTTTCTATAACCAGGAGAAGGGGTAAGAGGAAGTGGGTTCTCTCCCTGGCTAGCAGGAATATGCCAAAGACAGAGTGATCAAGCATCCTCATATCACTGTGTCAGTGCCCATTCCAGGCTTGATGTCATCAGCATCTTCCCAGCCACTTCCTAGCAGACATCCAGATGGATTTCTTCAAGAAGCAGAGCAATTCACTCCTCCTGCCCCATTTACAGCCTCTTCTCTGCCTTCACTATGTGAGACAAAAGGAAACACACCTTTTTTTTTATTTTTGCTGAATGACCCATTATCAAGTAGTGCCAGCAGGTGGTTTGCTATTTATCCTACTGTTCTCTACTAGGATAATTATTTAATCTCAGTTTTGAAGAATTCAGAAAATGACTGGTACCTTCAGTTTCAGTGTGAGAAGGCTGATTCCATTTATTTCACATCTTCAACAAATTAAAGAAACAGAAGAGGCTCATTTCTCTGCTACATGCATGTACCTGGCTAGATCTCCACGGAAATCTCTTCCTTACCCAGACACTCTTTTTCTCTAGCCACTACCAACTAGCCATTTAGAAAATCATTACCAAGAAATGACCAGCCATCCAGCAGCTCTGACTGAAAACAGTAGTTGTATAATCTCATCGTATACACAAATTCACATTAAAAAAAATCATACTATATTTGAGCTATAAAAAGTATAATACACTATTTTGTTGTCTCACTATATTACCCTGAACCCTTTCACTCTCCAGTTGTTCTACCACAACAATTAGTTTCCCAGTCTCTCTAGTTCTTGCTGAATCATCTGAGCTTTGTCACATACGTTTCATGCTGTCCATCCTGATTCCCCTCCATACTTAAGCCATATAACCCATATGACTTCTAGACAGGCAAGAGGCTGACTGTTCTGTGGATAATCCAAGGCTCTGTACATACCAACTTATTGGCTGCACGACAAGCAAAATGGAGAGTAGTAATATTTTCTTTGCTTATCAAGGGAATTGATAGGATTTATTTTCATTTAAATAGACATTGTTTTTCACAAAAATTTGTAGGAACTTCATACTTTTGAGACTTCAGTCCCTCTCTCAAATTCGGCTGAAAACAGAGTCTCCCTACTAAGAGGAATGGCCAGGGGAGACAAAGAAAGACCACTGAGTAGTTGCAGATCTCTTTGTTTTCTTAGGGAAATATGTTAAAAACTGTTCCAAATGTTTGCCTTTTTTCATAACATTCAGTTAATGTGTCATAATTCATGATCTGCACTGACTGCATCTAAAGGCTTTCAGGTATAACTGTGAGGAGTACAATAGAAAACTCTTCATGGAGACCTGTATTGCTGGCAGAGGCAGTAGGCATTGGAGATCTCTATTGTTGATAGTATGAAAAAACTTTAAAAAAAATGATGATAATTTTGTTAATAAATAAAAGTACTTCCAGTTAATTAATTTAATTTTAATTATAAATGTAGATTAAGTGGTTCAAGATACAGGAAATCAAGCCTTGGAAAGAAACATTGGCGACAACAAAGCATCAGAGGACATGAGGGCCCAGTTTTACCATGCTACCAGTTTGGGGGTTTGAGATAATAGGTACTACCGCTGGTGGGCAGTGTGGCTGAGAGAGCCTGGGCAGAGCCACCACCACCCCCAGTTGATCACACCTCCAGGGGATGAAAAGCCCCAGGGAGGGCAGGGACTAGTCCCTGGCCACAGAGCAGGCACCCAGTGCTTGGGGGTGTGCCCCGGTGGGTGCAGGAGCTGCAGTCTGTACGGCCGGACGCTGCACCTCTGCTAGCGTACAAGGTAAGTACAGTCACTCCTGGGGGCTCAGCTATGGTTTCTACCCGGTCAAAGTCTGTTTTTAGGAAAGCTGTGGGCACCCAGACAGAGGCCCCACACAAACATATGGGCGTCCAGGCCTCTGGCTGCAGAGAGTGCCGAAGCTTGGCACTTGCAATGGAGGGTAGCGGAGACAACGCCTGTATCAGATGTGAACAGGTGAATGATCTGCTCAACCTGGTGGCCCAGCTGAAGGATGAAGTGGTGAGGCTAAGGAGCATCAGGGAGTGTGAGAGGGAGATTGACTGGTGGGCCCACTCCCTGAGAGTAAGGGAACAGGTTGAGGCCCCATGTAAATCGGAGGGCCCCCTCCCCTCTTGTCACCAAGCAATAGGAGGAGATCTCAGAGAAGAGGGGGAATGGAAACAGGTCCCTGCTCGGGGAAGCAGGAGAGTCCCCTCCCAGCTCCTCCCAGCTTCCCTGTTACGCCTGCAGAACAGGTATGGAGTCCTGCAGGAGAAACTGGCTGATGGAGAGGAGGATGGCACACCCAGACTAGAGAAGTCAGGAAGTACACGTCACCATAGACCCAGCATCAGTACTAGGTCCAAAAGGAAAAGGAGAAGGGTCATTGTTGTGGGTGACTCTCTACTGAGGTGGGCAGAGTGACCAATATGCCTCCCTGACCCCACTTCACAGGGAAGTCTGCTGCCTCCCTGGGGCACAGGTCAGGGATGTGACGGACAAACTTCCAGACCTAGTAAACCCCTCTGATTATTACCCCCTGTTAGTATTTCAGGTGGGTAGTGATGAAATGGGTAGGAGGAGGCCAAAATCAATTAAAAGAGATTTTAGAGCCTTGGGAGAGCTGCTCAAGGGATCTGGAACATAAATTGTCTTCTCCTCTATCCCTCCAGTGGCAACCATGAATAAGGAAATTGATAGGGTGAGGCAACAGATCAACTTGTGGCTCTGGGACTGGTGTTATCGGCAGGGCTTTGGGATTTTTGAGTATAGGTGGCTATACGAGACACCTGGCCTGCCGGTGGCAGGTGGGATACAGCTGTCCCAGAGGGGGAAAAGAATTTTGGGGCAGGAGTTAGCAGGGCTTATTGACAGGTCTTTCAACTAAATATGAGGGGGGGAAGGGGAGATAACTGGGCCTGTCAAGATTAAACCAAAGGGAAACATGCCAGGCCTTGAAGGATGCTGCATTAGAGAGGACTCTCACTCTGTCATTTCATTTGAGAAAAGGGATAGCCGTTTAGAAATTTCTGCTTGTGAACAATGGGAAAACCCTGTCCCAGAAGGGCAAAAGGGTACTAGGCCAGGAGATAACAAAGCTCATGGACAGAGCTTTAAACTAGAAGTTAAGGGGGAAGGGGATAAAACTGGGCCCACTGGTAATGAGCCTGAGGGTAAAGGTCCAAGGATGGGGGTGAAATCAATAGCCCGGGTCAAGTGCATCTATGATAATGCACATAGCACGGGCAACAAACAGGATGAGCTAGAAGCCACCGTGCGGCAGGACAGCTATGACGTGGTTACCATCACGGAAACATGGTGGGACAACGGTAATGACTGGAATGCTGCAATGAATGGCTATAAGCTCTTCAGAAGGAATAGGCAAGGAAGGAGAGGGGGGGTGTGCCTCTGTACATTAGAGAGAGTTTTGACTGTATAGAACTAGACTCTAGTGGCGATGAAGTTGAGTGTTTATGACTAAGGGTGAAAGGGAAGGCTAACAAGGTTGATTTTGTGCTGGGAGTGTGCTATATACCACCCAACCAGGATGAGCAGGTTGATGAAGTATTCTATAAGCAGCTGGCTGCAGTCTCGCAATCACCAGCCCTTGTTCTGGTTGGGGACTTCAACCTGCCGGATATCTGCTGGAAAAATAACACAGCAGAGAGCAGGCAGGCTAGGAGGTTCCTTGAGTGTATGGAAGATAACTTCCTGACACAACTGGTAGGTGAGCCTACCAGGGTACGTGCCTTGCTAGACCTACTTTTCACAAACAAAGAGGGGCTAGTGGGAGATGTGGAGGTTGGGGGTTATCTTGGGCTTAGCGATCACGAGATGGTTAGGTCTTCAATTCTTGGGCAGGGAAAATGGCCGGCCTGGATGAACAAGGAACTCTTGATGGGACTTAAGGAAAAAAGGAGGGTTTACCACCTTTGGATGAGGGGACAGGCAACTCAGGAGGAGTACAGAGATCTTGTTAGGTTATACAGAGAAAAAATTAGGAAGGCAAAAGCCCAGCTGGAACTCAGCCTGGCCATCAATATAAGGGACAACAAAAAAAGTTTCTATAAATACGTCAACACAAAGAGAGTCAGGGAGAACGTCCACCCCTTACTGGACAAGGGGGGAAACATTGCGATCAAGGATGAGGAGAAGGCTGAGATACTTAATGTCTTCTTTGCCTCCATCTTTAATTGTCAGACCAGCTACCCCCAAGGTATTCAGCCTCCTGGGCTGGAAGATAAGGATGGTGAGCAGAACAACTTCCCTGTAATCCAGGAGGAAGTAGTTAATGACTTGCTTATGCACCTGGACATACGTAAGTCTATGGGGCGGGATGGAATTCACCCAAGGGTATTCAGGGAGCTGGCAGGAGAGCTCACCAAGCCTCTCTCCATTATCTATCAACAATCCAGGTCAACAGGAGAGGTACCAGATGACTGGAGGGTGGCCAATGTGACGCCCATCTACAAGAAGGGCCAGAAGAAGGATCCTGGAAACTATAGGCCTGTCAGCCTGACCTTGTTACCGGGAAAGATCATGGAGAGGATCATCTTGGGAGAGCTCTCACGGCAAGTGCAGGGCAGGCAAGGGATCAGTGCCACCCAGCATGGGTTTATGAAAGGGAGGTCCTACTTAAGCAACTTGATCTCTTTCTATGACCATGTGACCCGCTTTCTCGATGAGTGGAAGGCTGTGGACATTGTCTACCTGGACCTTGGTAAGGCCTTTGACACCATCCCCCACTGTGTTCTCCTGGAGAAACTGGCGAATCCTGGCATAGACAAGTGCACTCTTCACTGGCTAAAAAACTGGCTGGATGGCCATGCCCAGAGAGTTGTGATTAATGGGGTGAAATCCAGTTGGTGGCCAGTCACCAACAGTGTCCCTCAGGGCTCAGTTGTGGGGCCAGTCTTGCTTAATATCTTTACTGATGATCTAGATAAGGGGATTGAGTGCACCCTCAGTAAGTTTGCAGATGACACCAAACTAGGTGGGAGTGTTGATCTGTTTGAGGGTCGGAAGGCTATACAGAGGGATCTGGACAGGTTGGATCAATGGCCCAGGCCAATGGGATGAGATTTAATAAGGCCAAGTGCCGGGTCCTGCATTTCGGTCACAACAACCCCAGGCAACACTACAGGCTTGGGGAAGAGTGGCTGGAAAGCTGCCCAGCAGAAAAGGACCTGGGGGTGTTGGTGGACAGCCAGGTTAACATGAGCCAGCAGTGTACCCAGGTGGCCAAGAAGGCCAACAGCATCCTGGCCTGTATTAGGAATAGCGTGGCCAGCAGGAGTAGGGAAGTCATCATGCCTCTGTACTCGGCATTGGTGAGGCTTCACCTTGAGTACTGTGTTCAGTTTTGGGCCCCTCACTACAGGAAGGACATTGAAGTGCTGGAGTGTGTCCAGAGGAGAGCCACCAAGCTGGTGAGGGGTCTAGAGAACAAGTCATATGAGGAGAGGCTGAGGGAACTGGGCATGTTTAGTTTGGAGAAGAGGAGGCTGAGGGAAGACCTCATTGCCCTCTACAACTACCTGAAAGGATGTTGGAGAGAGGTCGGTGTTGGCCTCTTCTCCCAAGGGAAAAACGACAGGACTAGAGGAAATGGTGTAAAGTTACAGCAGGGGAGGTTTAGATTAGATATAAGGAAGAATTACTTTACTGAGAGAGTGCTCGGGCACTGGAACAGCCTGCCCAGGGAGGTGGTGGAGTCACCATCCCCGGAGGTATTCAAGAAACATGTAGACATGGCTCTTCAGGGCATGCTCTAGTGCCCAAGATTATTGGTTTGTGGGTGGGCGTGATGTGGTGGGGTGTAGTGTGTGTTGTTGGTTTGGTGGTTTTTTTGTGTTTGTTTGTTTTTTTTTGTTGTGTTCTTTTTTTTTTTTGTGGTTGGACTCGATGTTCTCAGAGGTCCCTTCCAACCATGATGATTCTGTGATTCTGTGAAACAAGTGGATAGTTTCTGTTCTAACTAGGGACGCATGTGGTTTGTGAAGGATGGATTAGGGAAGCATGGATGCGGCTGCATGTGCCCGCTTGATATTCTACAGGTTAGTACTATGATTTTTTAAACATGATCATATTTCAAACATGTTCTCATTCTACAAGGATGAGACCTGCTTTGTCACCACTGAATAAAGCAAAAGATGATAGTGTTACAGCTGATGTATTTCTTAGTCAAGACAAGATTTTCATGGCATGGAAAACCCATTGTCAGTTAGAGTTAAGAGAGAATTTAAATGTGGTAATAATCATGATATTCTATGTTTCCAAATTATTTTCCTTATGAAATTTATTTTTCTGTGTTCATGATTATAACTTCATAGTGATATATCTAATTTCTTGATAAAGTTTTGCTATATTACCTACTTTATTTCACTTTTTCATGTAATGTTTTCTTTAAGACCTCCAAATGAGTTGTGGTTGGAATATGACTTTCTGAAGTAGAATCCTGAAACATTAAATTAGTCACTGATGTGTCAACAATAGACTGGACTATAACAAGTGTGTAGTGTAGATTAAAAAAACACTGAACATCATTAGAAGAGTTTACATTTGCAATCATTATCTCAATATTATATTAATCAATCGATATATGATAGTACATTCATATTCATAAATATGAAATATTTGAATATTCATTCAAATATGAACAGAAACTTCTGCCTATAAATGACCCTAACTGTAGGAAAATGCTTATTCACACAGTGTGTTTTCAATTTATTATCTATTTTTGTTTTCATATCTGAGTGAGAAATTCTGCCCAGTCTTTCATTTCTTTACATTTTCTGTATAGCGTAAGACTTAAAAGGGTAAAAAATATCACTGAGCTTTGCTGAATTGAAAGCATGGCTTAAAAAAAATGTATAATGTCTCTCCACAGTAATGCAGAGGCAGATTCAAGGAAACTGTGTTCCAACACAGCAGGATTCAAGCAAATACTAATCCAAAACCACTTCAGTTGATCAGAGGTAAGGCTTAACAACTCTCACACAAACAGGCACTAAAACGTCTAAAGAACTGTTGCCCCGTTAGAGTGGCACACAAGAGAGGCAGACTGACTTGACCAGGTAGAAGTACCCATAGAAAAATAAAGCTATGTTCACTTATGGCATTAATTGGCTTTTGACTTGCAAAAGTATGAGGGTGTTTTGATCAGCCCAGTGCTTCAGAAAGCAGTGTGATTACATCCCTGCTGAATATTTAATTTCCTATTTTTTAATTAGCCATATTTTGACTTCATTTTCTTGTGTGATAGTACATGCTTTGTATTTTTACTTCATTCCCTCAGTACCCCTCCTCCTATAAATGCGACAAAATTACAGAAAACATGAAGTTTACAAATAAACTTAAAAAACCCCACAAAACCCCATACCCTCCAAAAACCCAAATACCCACTCCCTCACCCCCAAATAACACACATGCGTGTGCACACACACAACACACATCTATGTCCTGGTGTCTTGGCTTTCAGGTATTATTATTGGAGAGTGGCCTAACTAGTGTAGAATTAGAGACTAGGCAGTATCCAATCAGTTGGTTGCATTGGAAAACAACTGCCTATAAATCCAAGCAGCTATAGGTCTTTTGACCAGCATGTGCAATGAGGCAACAAAGAAACAGAAGATGCTGTATTTGTCCCTCTTCTGACTTCTGGAAACAGGGGAAACTTCAGCAGAAGGAACTGGTGAGAAAGAAAAGAGCAGCTGGTTGATCACTGAAAGTAGAACTAGATTGACTTTTCTCAAATATCTCAGGAATATAGCAGCAGCAGTTGTCATGTATGAAGGTAAAGCAGGAGAAACTGCAGATGTGGCTTCAGAAAGAGCTGGAAAAGTATAGTTTCAAGTAAAGTGTGCACCATTACAGATCTCTGTGTGAGAGTTATTTCTTCATTCCTTCCTATTAATTACCCTTCCACAATAGAAAATTAGGTTACCAGACACCAAAGCATTATTATTTAAATATCACCATACTTATTTTCTTAATTTATAGACAAGCTAGCAATTCAATTTCATTTATTTACGGTAGCAAGGACATTACTAGTATGTGATAGGAATACATGAAATCCTTTCATCACTTATGGTTTTCTGTAATCTTTACATAACAATCTCTATTTATTCTTTTATTAGTTTAACTTGTGAATGCCTGCCTTCATTCTGAAGAGTTTTCTATGTTCTTAGGCAAAAAATGATGACCAATTTTCCCTAAACGATGAAGAGGAATAGGAGTAACACTTCTGATCTGAAATATCAGTTCTAGCTTCTGGACACTATATACTTTTCTTCTTAAACTGAACGATAGAAGCAGCAAAAGTTTCATTCACAACATTCGGATTTTCTCAACCTTAATCTACATAGGAATAATACGGATAGAACACCTCTTAACTAAAGCTGTGTACAATCAGTACAAACAACAATTTCTTGGGAGGTGGTAGATGCCCCATACCTGGAAACATTTAAGATCAGGTTGCTCTGAGGAACCTGATCTAGTTGACAAGTCCCTGCTCATTGCAGGGGTGGTTGAACTAGATAACCTTCAAAGGTCCCTTCCAACCCAAACTATTCTATGATTCTCCAACTTAAGGTCCATACTGGTGGTCCATACTGTCAGTTTCCTGACAACACAGCATTTTGCCTCCTCACAAAGGAATAAGTCAAAATCTATTGCAGGAAAAAATATTTAAGTTCACGTTTAGTTGTATCATGAAAGAGTTGGCATCCATATAGAAGTAAAAGGTATTCAGAAGCTGAAAACCATTAAAAAATTAGCTATCATGACTAACTTCCTGTGTGTGTACCCTTGTAGTGAGAGAAAGTACGTAGAGATAATATTTGAGCACTCGGCTGAGAATAGGAGACAGTATAAGGAAAATTGTAAAATTGGACAGTGTCTCCCATTCCTGTATAGTGCCTGCACTAGCACCTATGTTATCTATGCTATCTTAATGCCTTAGGCAAAGGAGACTAAACTGAATTGTAAGTTTTAGACAAAAATAAAATCTCAAATCTTCAGTCTCCCTTTTTGCCATGTAAAATGAAACAAAAGTTGCCTATGCTACTAATTTAACTAATGCTTAGTTAAATTGACTAGTTTAATATCACAAACAAAATATCATACCTGTATTAATCTTAAGACTTATTAGTTGACATATTTGAAATGTAGGTAGTAAATGTCTAAATGACCACAAAGTGTAATAATTTCATTTGAACCACCTCAGAGAGAAAAAAATATAAAGAAAAAAGAAAAGTATTACATTAAAAAAATAATGTTTATAGCACTATATATATATTTCAAAATACTTTTTACTTTGCTTTTCTGATGAATTCATGAACCCTACTCATAACTAGCATTATAAGCTGTAATTTTTACTGGTATTGCTTATGAATCTGATAAAGAAATAATTTAAATGTTCCATTACTTGTTTACACAGAGAAAGGTAAGGAGAAAGTGGGAGTTTAACATTCCAATTTTAAGTTAATATTTACAATTATATTTTCATTGGTCCATGCATGAATGAGGATTAGAAAATAAGCTTTTTTAATTGCTTAATGAAAGTGATCACATAAACAAAATTTTTTTTTAGGATTAGTTTTCTTTATAATAGATTGTTGTAGAAGAAATAAAATTTAAAATATGCTTTGAAATTCTGGGGTTTTCTTCTTTTTCACCACTGTTATCAAGAACATGATTTTTTTTGTTTTTAATTCCAATTGGGTATATACATATAAGGAAAGATTATTGTGTGGCTAAATTATACACTGACATTATTACATGAATTCTGACAGACCTCCAACAATTGACCTGAATGATCAATAAAAATACTGAAATATTGTATAATTGATAAATACTTTTTGCAGTAACCAGAGAGAAAGAGTGTAATTCTTTATGTTGTGTAGGGTGTACTATGAATAGAACCAAATGAATTCTCCATGAATACATTCATATTATACTGTAAAATGTAATCATATGACAAGTGTCTAGAAAAAAGTGCTATGGAATCAAATCATCAACAGATACACTTTTGAAATAGGATACATTGCATATTTTACCACCAAGCAAAATTCCTATAAATAGAAAGTAAAACTCATTACTTGGTATGCATAACATTAGATCTGTATCAATAAACAGAAAAAAACTTTTTTTGTTTAAACTTTTTTTAAAAAAAATCTCATTTATGCATTTATACAATATCATGAAATATGAGCTACTGCAAAAGCAATCAGTTTAGACAGCTCATTAATCTTTCTCATGCAAATATTGTGATCCCTCTATCTTTCCTCAACGATTTTTGTGTGTATGATTTAAGGATCAAAGAAATGATAACAAGTTTCCATGACAGCTTGAGATACAATGTGTTCTGCAACATGATGAACAATTAAATTGTGATTTAATTTCCCTTATTATTTTATGGTAACATAACATTAACAAAATAAATATGCTCTAATTGTACTATGTAGGCGAAGCAGTTTCCTGCCTTAACACTACACTCATGCATTTGCTGAAACTAACCAGATTTCCACTAGTCTAAATAATCTGTACTGACACAGTGTTCTTTCACAGACCCTAAAATTATGTCTCCACAGCCCTCATTTTATAATGATACCTAAACTGGCTCTCATGGAACTATCTTGTATACCAGAAACAATGCAGCTGCAGTGCTCCTCCCAGGTTATGTTAAGAGACAGTTAAATTGGCTCCAGTATTTGAGTCAGCTTGTTCAGAATTTGCTGATTTGGGTATTTCTATGTGTCCCTTCATTGCTAAATACTCTAATGGAAATACTTCTATTCCTTACAGTAGACTTTCAACGGCAATCTGAACACTCTGTAGCAATAAATTGCATACATGATATAAATTGTATGTAAACTAATTTTTTATTTGTTCTTAGCATACTGAGCACTGACGATGTGTTCTTGTTACAGTCATGAAGATCAAGTCCCTTGTTCAAATCGAAAGGCTGGAAAGAGGATCTATAGTTATCAGCATTTATTATAGTGATGTTTCTGAGGTTTGGAGGGGGCATTCACATTGGGATTTCACTGAATTTCACTGAATTTTTAGAGTTAGAAGGGACCATAGAGATCATCTAGTCCAACTCCCCTGCTGAAGCAGGATTGCCCAGAGCTAGAGCACGTGCGCAGAGCTAGAGCATGTACTCCCAAAGTAGACAGAAACCATACACAGTGTGATGAAAGAGAAATCTCTTCCTACATAGCAGCTTGTGCCCATTGCTTTCTTTCCTACCACTAAGGACCACCAAAGGGAGTCTGGCTCCATATCCTCCATACTCTCCTATTAGGCAGTTGAGGACAGCAGTAAGGTGTCCTTTTGGCCTTTTTTTCTTAAGGCCAAATAAATTTATCCAGCCTTTCCTTGTACATCATATGCTCCAGCCTCCATTAATCAACTTGGTGGCCTTCAGCTGAACTCACTGCACTAGCTACACTCTTGCTAGTACAGAGAGAACATAACCGGCCTTTTTCACTTTAGAAGCACACTTTTGACTCATGTGCAACTTGTCCTCCAAGACTGCCACTTTTTTTTTCTTTTGTTTTGCTATTGTTCAGACACATACACATACTTTTCTTCTTCCAAGCTGCTTTCCAGCCAGTCAACCCACTCTTCCTTTGTGATTCTGCATTCTATTCAACCCCAGGTACAGACTTTCTTTTTCCCTTTGCTGAACTTCCAGATGCTCCTTTCAGTCCATTTCTCCAACCTGTGGGGGTCCTGCTGTATAATAGGCCTGCTCTGCAGAGTGTCGGATGACTTTCTCCAACTTGCCATAATCTGCAAACGTGCTGAGAGTACACTCCACATATTTCAGAAATAAGTTGAAATTCTTTTAGTGATGCTGCCATAAAAAGAGGTTAGCATAAGGACACACACAACCAGAAAAAAAGAATGTATCCTAAACAAAAAAAAAAAAGCCTGTCTAAGAAAATGATACCACATACACCACATAGATTTAACTATATGTGGTTGCTGTAGTTTAACCCCAGCCAGCAACAAAGATTACACAGCCACTCGCTCACTCATTCACTTCCCCCCTGCCCTCCCCAGTAAGGTAGGGAGAAAAGGAAGAAAAGGAAGTAGAAAGAAAAATACCTCACAGGTTGAAATAAGGACAGTTTAATAGAACAGTAACGGAAGAGGAAAATAGTAGTAATAATAATGGTAAAAGAATATAAAAAATAAAGTGATACAATGCAAGTTACCACCTGACGATGAATTGCCCATCCTATCCCAAGCAATGATCACAGATTACTCCTGGCCAACCCTTGCTTATATACTGAGCATGGAATGGTATGGAATATTTCTTTGGCCAGCTTGTCCTGTTTATGCTCCTATTCAGCTTCTATGGGAAGCTGAAAAATTCCTTGATTAATGTAAACATCACCTAGCAACAACTAAAACAATATACGTTATCAACACTATTCTCATACTAAGCCCAAAACACAGCAGCTACTAGGAAAAGAAAACCCAACTATTGCAGCTGAAACTGGGACAGTGGTGCTACTGGATCGTCCGTATCCTTTGGTGTCTGCATGTGTATGGAGCTTTATCAGTACACAGTTACTAAAAACAATTTATAACAAGTTTTCATTTGAAAATGAAAAGAGTTGTCAGTACATTATTTTCATTCTACCCAGGAGAAAATACTGAAGGTATAACTGCTATTAAAAGGGTCACTTCCTTAACTGTGAGATACAAATGATTCTTTTGTCTACTGCACCACTGACAATGTGAACTCTGGTAACTAAAACCATTTTACAAGCTTTTCTCAGGTCAAGTGTTATAAAAACAGTCACCGAGCAATAAACACACTGGATGCTCTGTCCTATAATCTTTTTTAGCTATAATTATCCTTAATTTCGCCAGTTTGTTCCATAAGGAATATTGTGAAAGTAATCAGTAGTTTTCAATATCTTGTAAAACGGAACTGCTCTATAAAGAAAGGTCAGAACATTTTCACCCAAAGGAGTATGTGCTCATTTCAGGTGTTGTTGAATGTGTATGATAATATACAACAAACCTGTAGCTTTTTACCCGGTCTTTTTCCAGCTCACTTTCCTTTAGTAGTTTGGACTAAATAGCTAACATATGCTACAGCAAGTACTACATGAAACAGTGACATTCAGAGTTGCCTCTATCTAGAATTAAGATGTCATATGGAGTTTTAATGTGTACATGAATTGAAGCTACTTAGGTATTCAGTACTCTAAACATGATTAGTCAAATTTACTATATGCTACAATGAGCATAAATAGATACATTAAAATTCTTTTTGTTCATTTTTTGGCCTACTGTGATTCATTAGCAGCACCAATGAAGAACTGAATAAGGCCCGTCAGACAAATAATTTTCAAAATCACAAAAATCAAGTAATTTATACACAGAGGGATGGATACATAGGCGGATGCTAAAATTACCACAAAACTACACAAGAAAATACACTCTTTACAAAAGAGTTTACAAGTGCATAGGGTTTAGCTTTTTTGTTTGATTTTCAGTGGGTTTCCTTACACATTTCAGAGAATTCACATTCTTAAACCTGAACAGCTCTGCTTTTTGAAAGGTTTAACATATCCCATCTGATATAGGGATATAAACTCACACAACACAGTTACCCTTCCACAATTAAATGATCTTTACTATGGAGAGTCCAACCAACTATTACTTGTTTAATCTGTAACAGTTCCCAAAATAGTGAATGTCTGCTTTCCAAGGACAGTTCTGCCAACAAGTTCTGCCCCAACAAGCACATAATCCAAAACATGAATGCAACTAAGCAATTAAAAAAAAAAAAAGATATCAGTGACTTAATTATACTGAGGTAGTCTAACAAAAAAAAAAAAAAAACCAAAAACACCCCCACCCCCAAAATATTCCCATCAAAACCAAACAAGTTTTTCCAGACTATGTGAGCTTTTTTTTGTTGTTTCTAAAACAGGATTTGGTTTCTGTTGAAATATTATTTTAAAATCAGAAATCTGATTGCATGTGCTGAATAAGAGCTGAAAAGGATACATTATTTTTGTTATATGTCACTCAAGATACAGTATTAATTAGTCATTAATTGAACATTTTTTGTGTGTTTAATTCCTTGGGAAGAAGCCTGTAAGAGAAGCAAAATTCCATGGATGCGATGAAACTAACATCACATTTTTCAAGTATTATGCATGGATTATGAAGGAGTACTTCAAACTGCAGAGAAACCTTATTTAATAGTTATGTGTTTTATTGAGATCTTTGGTGACTAAAGGAAGGAATAGCAATGGAAGGCTTTTGTAATACAACAGTTATCCTTGTTTCAGTTGCATACATCACATTCTCAGAAGACACGAACTCTAGTGTCAGAAAGGAATGCTCAAAACTCAAAATCCATGAAGAATACAGTGACTAAATAATAAAGAACTGCCCAAAAAACAGTGGAAAATTCAAATTACTCCTATTCCCTTATTAAACCATCTTCTGAATCTAGTAGTGCCCTAGCAGCATCACTTCCAATATATTCAACAAGAATTAAACCAGAACATTTCATAATAAATAGCTGAGAATCATAAAATCCAGATAAAGATGTAGAAAAGACAATTTTGAAGTAACCCTGCTATGGATTGCCCAGCACTCTTTGGACCTCAAACATTTTTCTGCATGACAATTATTTGTTAAATTGTAATCTGTACATTTAGATTACCATATCAGTGCATCATTAGTAGCAAAAGAATAGAGAGGTGATTTTTGTCATGATTCTGCTAAGCAATTTTCTCTGGTCTATGGAAAAAAATAGCAAGCATGGAGTTAATCAACACAGTCAATAACTGCAACTCTTTGAAAAACAAAGATCCTGACAACCATCCTCTTCCCCTGAAGGTGGAAGTGTAGCTTCTGTAAATAAGAATAATCAATGCCAATTACCAATAATTTACTCCCTAGGATTGTTGAAAAATACTATAGAGAAATCTGTCATAAAACCCCCATTGATTAAAATGCCAATGAAAAACACATTGTGGGACAATGTGTACTGGTACAGATTGTAGTTAATTGCCTTCTGTGGTAACCTCTATACACAGCAGGCCACATTGTTATGTCAGTGTTATGTCAGTTATGTCCCTGTAATGTCAGTGAAGTTAATATAACTTGCATGGGAATATCAGGAAGAAGATTTGGGCCTTGAATAATCAGAAACACAGTAGTTTGATGTATATGAATTAATTCTGTTTTATCATGCACTTAATATACTTTTCAACCTTTATGCTAATAAAAACATAATACCTTAGCCTCTGTTCAAAAGCACTGCTATGAGGGAATAGCGTATTAAATTTTTCACTCCACAAGCAGACTTACTTGAGATTCGAAACCAAACTTTCTAAACCAAACCAACACATATACACATGTGCAGAGCGAAAGGGATGGAGGGAGCCAAAGAAATAAAACTTACTTTTTTTTTTTTTTTTCCCCCCTAATTCCAGTAGATTTATCCCAAATCTCCATGGAAAAAAAAAAAAAGTCAAAATAGTTTGGTTTGTTACCACTGAATATGTAAGAAGCTTTACAATTTTAGGAATGATACAGCCCTTTACCTTGCCTTTCCAGCTGTCTGCATCATGTTTATTTAGAGACTACTTGGATTGATAGTAATGAAAGATGAATTTTTAAAGACAACATTTCACAAAGACTACAAATTCTAGTAACATGTCCCATGCTAGTACTGCAGATCCCCATCAGAGCGACATTTAAGATGCCAGTCTGCATATCCCAAATTGCATTTTCTGGTTTATTATCTGCCTTCCTCGATGAGGCATGTTCTGTCTCAGACTGTTGAAATATTCTCACAGAATCTTTTAGCTTTTGTCCAGTCTTTCTCTGGTTAAAGATCATGAAGACTATGCAAGTGCACCAGAGATATAAAAAAATAAAAATAAATTTAAAGGATCCTTCAATATTTTCATCTTTTTCTTTGAGTATTACAAAATACATTACATGTAAGACATAAATGAAAGATATTTAAGTAGCTGGAACAAATCTGGGATGCACATACAGTTTAGGAAAGGGGAATTGCTTACACTGTCTGCAAGACCATGCCTGTAAAAATTAAAATTTAAGATGTAATGACATGAAATTTACCTTTTGTAATCACACCATCAGTCTCTCTTCCCCGTCAAGTTTCCGTCCAGTCTTGTGGGTGAGGGTTTTTATTGATTTTTGGGGTGTTTTTTTTCCTTTATTTCCCCCTACAAAACCCAGAAAAAATCCATTTCTGTTTCATTAATCTTTGGATACCTGTTTTTTTTCTGATATTTCTTGTTGCTGCTGTAAACTTGGAATACTTTCCAGAAAAAACAACAACAACAAAAAAAACCACCTTCAAAATCTACGGTAGGAAGAAGAAATATTTTTATTACCACTTATTATTACTTTTTGAAGTTGTTCACAAATGCATGAATGGATGAGTGACATCAGCTGCTGAGATCAGGCTATGAAACAAAAGAGCTGCTGAACCAGCAGAAAATGGAGAAAAGAAGGACTATTGCTGTTACTAGCTGCATGGGTGAAGAAAAAAATTGACATTGTTTCCACACAAATGCAGTAAAGCTTAGCATAAGACTGTAGGGGAATGCTATCAAACACATATTCATCCCTTAGGCACAATGTAAATACACAGTCCTCTGCTAATATGAATTGTCCTAACCCCAAGTAATTTAAGGAGTTGCAGCAATTCAGACTTGCTGGTTCTCTCCTGAAATATCTGGTTCTCTTAAGAACCTCTTACAAGTCACTGTCGTAGTGGTAATTTTTTCCAAAACTTGTGAACCACTCATGCCAACTGGATGAGTGGATGCCTCAATGTACAATTAGCAAAAGAGAGGAGCATTCAGCATTGCAGAAAATCTTTTGCAGGCTAACAGATGCAGAAAAGTAAACTGAAACAGAGAAGAGTATTCTAAAATCCACAATGCTTTTAGTCACCAACTTTGGATTTCCAGTTTGGTTCTACCACTGGAAATCTATCATAGGAAATATAAGACCATCCTAAAACAAGTATCAATTTTTGTCATCGTTATCTTTTTATGGTAAATGGTCAGTCCTCTGTTCAGAGATAGATTCACAGGTTCTCAAGAAAAACTAATTACCAATGTGGATAGTACTGACTTTGACACGAACAAAACCCCACATAGCAGTTGCTGATGGAGAGGAAAAAAAGAAGGAAAAGAAGGAAAAGTTTTCCATATTGAAAAGGAAATGATAAAACTGTTTTCAATTTCTATTTGTTTTGTTAAAAAATCCCAAATTCTGATACAAAAATATTTAAATCTTGAGAATAGATGATAAGGCTCTACAGTTTTAAGGCAGTTGTATATTTTAGATGCAGTTCTCCCAGGTTCCTTGAGAAGACTGAGCAAAACCAGTAAGCCAGCAAACTGAAAATATTAAAGAGTCCCTCAACACAAGATGAATCATAGATTCATCATAGTGGACTCACATTATTTACTGTGCGATGGCAACACAGAGTATTGAAAGATGCACCAGAAAACGGTTGCATTATCATTTGAGCAATGCCAAGGTTAATGACATCGGGGAATGTTCAAGAACTTTATTGGTGCAAACACTGCCTGGAGCTCCTGGGCAGTGGTGCATCTACTACAGCCACTGTTCAAACAGTGGGAGCAAAAGAGGCATCTGCACTGCTAATACACAGAAAGCAAACAGGCTCGCTATAGCCAGCAATTTTGTACTGTGATGTTTAGATAGCTTAAACTGCTAGTTGTTTCTAATAATATCAAAAAATAATCTGAAAGGAAAATGAATAATTTCTAGAAAATATAAAAGTAGCTCTCTTAGACAGAGTGTGGCTTAAGGGAGGAAAATAAACCCACCACAGCATTTATTTGTTGGCAAATTACTTTGTAACAGCTCTCTGACAGAAACTAGTCATCTGACCCTGCATAGCCATATGTTTTCCCCATGAAAATATCTAAAATCATACCATATTTTAATGAGTTTAGAGGTAAAACAGTGTGCATGTGTGTAGGTGGTTCTAAATCACACAGTTACCGAAATAACGTAGGAAGTAGCATTTGGGCTGTTGGTATTCCCTGTCTTTCTAAAATACATACATTTAAGAAATTGCGTAAACCATAAATAACCTTATTGAAATCACGTGTGACTTGAGACCATGTATTCATCCACATTTGCACCATTTCCAATACCAAAATAACCCCCATCTACCCCACCTCCCCCTGAAATCTTAATAAAATCCCTTTGTAGCCAAGTAATTTATTGCAAAAAATATGTTCTACATGATTTTTCAGCAGTCTTGCTGATACACAAAAGACTGCCACACATGAATTACAACAAACCTTACACACATATTTTCTCACCTGAGCAATAACCAAAAGGTGTCTTTACACTTTCAGAGATGGAAAGGCAAAATTAAATATAAAGCTGGATAGCTTGACAGTTGGTATTAAAAACAAGGCCAAGAACTCTCCAACAAAACTGGCAGAGTCATTTGACTTAAACTTGTAACTTACTTCAAATTCACATTTTTACAAGAAGATTGGACTCATGACATTTATATTTCTTTCTTCCCTTTTGCATGGCAAAAGAAGCCTTTACCTAAGTTTTTACTTACGTATTTTTTCCAATATGATCTAAATAAAAATGCAAAACGCTAAAGATATTCATTAGCCGTCTGACAACAGAAGAAAAAGCATTCCTTTCACTGTTTCTCTTGCAAGATAATGACAGTAAGGAGGTATTCAAGAGGTCCATATGGGACAGAAGGTAGAGACTGATGTTACCTTTACAGGCTCAAATAAACACTATCAAAACTAAAGCATGTGAATTACAATTTATCATCTAAATGGATATTTGCAATCATATCAGACATCAACATAACCACACTCAAAAAAGACATAAGTATCTCTTCCAGGATGGTGGTTCTTTCTACAGGCTTTAAAATTCAAGTAAGGGTAAGTTCAGTTAGCAATCATTTGGAAGAAAAATACCATGTACCATATACATGCTGCGCTTCTAATTGCACCAGCACCGCCCTGTTCTGCACTCCACACTGATTCAGCAGTCACTGCCTTCAGTTTTGTTACCTTTAAGATCTTAGTTTCCTGTTCTGGCAATTTGGATGAAGTTGAACTCGAGATCACAGTCTCTTTAATCATTGACATTATTGTTCAGTTGTTTAAAAGAAAAAAAAAAGTACAAGCTGAGGGTTCAATTACAGAGGGCAGTTGCACTGCCCCAGGGGGTGGAGAAACCTACAAACTGTGAATCAGAGTTACAATATGCCTCCTATTCCACTTCTTCTATAAAATCATTGATGTATCCCCCCTACATCACCCCTATACTTAATGATATACTAAGGCATTTATAATTAATTAATTATACATGCTCTGATACAGCTGCACTGGCTGTAATACTGGGAGGGGAAAAGCTAAGCCTACCACCTGTGCAGGAGGGGAAATAATAGCTTTATTGAGGCTGCCTTTTCCTTCCTTGCTGTACTGTTCTTAGCTTATTCCTTTAAAAAGGAAAAAGAGAAAAAGTTAGAAAGTAAACACTTTTTCCAGGAGTTGTTCTTTATTTTACTGGTCTACAGATCAGGCTTTTTGTTTGGAAATCATGTGTAGTTGTAAAACTGGTTTGCCTATCAAGATATACATTGTCTCTCAAGGGGATGTCTGACAATCTGTTAACACAGTGTATAATGGAGAGGGTAGGGGGCAGATCACAGGCCAGATTGTTAGCTGGTATAAAAGAGGTGTTAATACTATTGACTTTAATAGGGCTACGTCAATATCCACCAGCTTAAGATTCTCTGTATCACAGCCCATAGACCACTTGCGGCTTGCAAAGCCTTTGTATTCAGTCCACAAAGGGACTTTTTAATTGTGGCTATACTTGACAGAATCATAAAAATGTACTATTATCAGTTTATCCAGTGATTCTCTAGCATTCCTAAGGATTAATCTCTCTCCTTGGAAGCACAAGTTGTGAGAAATCTTTTCAGCTAAATCCAAGTTGAATTCAAAAGTGACCATTGGAAACTTTCATTAAACCATTTATATGGTGATAACTCATTTTGAACCCATGCTGTCTCAAATTATTAGCAAGGAAATTTAGCTGTGAAGATCCCACCTTTGAGCAAATTAGGAAAATATGTTGATTTTTCTTTTACAATAGCTTTGTATATGTAATATATCACCTTATAATTTTTAGACAAAAAGCAACCCAGTTCATCCATTTTTTTTTAATTCTGTTTGGAGGCTGGTGTCTTATCTGTTAAGCATGAACAAAACTTCGGGGATTCCTCGTCTGTATGCTAATGGTTAAGTAAGGTTCATTACAGTATAGAAAATATCTAACATGGATACATTTCTGTGAAATTAATATTTCCACTGTTTATTTAGGAGAGAAAGATGGTCTTGCTCTCTAGAAATTAGTAGGAAAAAAATCTGAATGTCTTTATGCAACTAGGATTGCAGTGGCTTCTCTGGAGTATGAGTGCATGCCATATTTGCTTATTCTTCCTAAAGCATAGTATTCTCTATAATAAGGATTTAAAAGACATAGTACAGCTCTCCCAAGTTCTTGAAAAAGTTCTTCCATCCCTCCAGATTATAAATCTAAATAATATAAAATTAAAGAATGCCTATTTTTTTCATAAGTGGTTGTGCTTTTTGCAGCTAAAACCTTCAGTCTTTCAAGATTCATCCTACTCCACACACACCCAAGTAGTAAAAACTCTTTTCTTATTCAACTAAAAGCTGTATCTGCATATGTGAAGCTTAGAGAACAGCTGGGCTGCTGAGAAAATATCAAATATTGTGCAAGTTGACAACATCAAAACTGTTTACATTGGAATAGCTTTTCCCCAAGAGGTGGGTGCACTTTGGCAGTCAATGAAATGATCCCCAGATATCCGTCACTCCCATTGCTGTTGAGATATTAAACTAATAAGTACCAAATTCTGGCTCCAGAACATACACATGTCAAAAGCTGACATCAGTGGGGAACAGATAATCCTCTGAAGACAGAATGAGTCCATAATTTTGCTGAAATCTCTTAAAGTTGCACAGATTTCTTGGGAAGTATGGCAAAAAAAAAGGAGAATGGCAAAGCTTTACTTTTATTAACACCAGTGTTATCCTAATATAATAACTTTCAAAAATGATGTAAGTTTATCACAAAACTGCTAAAGCTTCCCATAATTATATTTTCATCAAGGCTTTTTTTGAAATATCTGATGTTAATCAAATTGGCTTTAGAGAATAGCGTCAATAAAACTTTCTCTTTTTTTTTACCACTAAGGCTCTGCTGATGGAGATATTCCTGCTTTAATGGTGTTGATGTCTAATACACCAGAGAAAAGAGAATCTTTTTTTTTCTTTTTAATATGTGGATATTGGAAATGAAAAATATTCATAACTGTACTTCTTTCAGAAAATATCCCCAATGCTCAAATTCAGAGTGGCAATTTAGCAGAATAATCCTATATTGTTTTCCTGTCCATTATTCTTTCTTTATACATGACAGATATTGCTATCAGTTGAGCCAATTTAAGATGATGATCAGGAATATTTTGGTGTGCTTAAAAATACTTGGGTCTTAACATAAAAAAAAAAAGTGCAGAAATATCTGGCTGTAAACTCCAGTGTTAGCATAGAATTTCTTCAAAGCTAGATGCTTAATACAATTTTTTTTTTTCAAATTCATGCTATAGTCTTTACTTCTTCTACCAGCAGAAAAATTAAGCTAATTTAGTAGTTCAATGAAGAAACTAAAATCAATTAAACAAAAGAAGAAAGTTACATATTAACACACATATATGACATTGTGCAACAATTTAGACTTTATCTTTCCAGTCTGTTTCACTTTGACTGACTATATAGGCAGGTAAGAGAGTTATGAAGGCTGTCTGGAGCAAAACCTGAACATAAAATTTAAGCTTTTTTTAAGTTGCTACTCTATTGTAACATGCACATATTTCATTTTTTATGGTCAAAGACTAACAACAGGATCTGTCTTAAGTTGAAAACTCAAATAAACTCAGTCAGAATTTTGGAGTCAAACCATTCCCAACACTTAGCTATGAATAGATGCAAACAATTTACTCTACTTCTCATGTAGAAAAAAAAAACTTTTTCACTGGAAAATGAAACACTATCCCATTTTATCCTTTTATCCAACTAGGTAAAAAAGGAAGTGGAGTTAACTGTGGTAACTAATGAACTGTGCATTTATACCTCTACTCCTTTAAAGTATTAATAGCAACATTAAAGGCTGTTTGAACAAATGCAGTACTTGTAATACAAAGCAAATTTCTCAGTGTTATTCTAACTCAAGGTACACCTAAGGAATTCTAATGATGTGTAAGAGAGTATCTGTAAAGCAAAAAAGTAGTCCTCAGTGTAAAAGTGTCATGACTTTAAGGAATTTACAGCACAGAAAACACACGTGGAAACCCACAAAAAGGTTGGTGTTTGAAATCTTTTTCCCCTTCTGTGGTAAAAATGTTTCTAACCAGGTCCCTAACATAGCTGTATCTGGTTTTTATCATATGTCAGATAATGCAATGGAAAGAGGATTCCAGGCACAAATACTGGGCCAAATTATCTATACAGCTATACTTGTGCAATAGTACATGTGTACTTCTCATTTTTCCAGTCTTGAAGTTTTTAAGAGACTTTCTAGCTCAGTTCAGAAATCCTCATCTCAGTTTTCCTCTGTTTGGCAATAGGTAATTGACTGGTTAGCTGGCTACGTGGAAAAGGACACCATTCAGACAGCCTCATCATTCCCATTGTCTGCACCCTTACAACTACTCAGTTCACTTACTCATGTACCAAATATATATAGAGATTTTTTTTTTTTTTTTAAAGAAACACTTATTTTCCTCTTATTAAGTCTTGCTTGCCACTTGAGCTAGTGTCATTGCTTAAGTGGATTTGTTTTGCCAAAGTCTCCAATTTTTCTCTCTCATGTGAAAAGTTCCACTGTTTTTTGTGACTTGTGCATTCTTTTAGCTAATCTTCTTCATTTGCAGGTTTGCACTCTCTGAGGCAAATAATGTCTTGATTTAATGTTAAATACATGGTTAAATGGAACAGGTTTTGCTGTTCATGTATGTTTTCAAAAGGGCTACTAGAATGTCACAGGCTCTACTGAGCACTCTTTGTAGAAATTTTTACTGCAAATAATAAATACATGCCTGGAAGAAAAAGAAGCGATATTCCATTCTCACTCTATTCAAACTCTTTGCATATTTAGATGCCTAAAACATCTGATATTTGTCTTTTAGGGAAGGTCACAGGGTCATATGGGAAGTCAGGATATCCAAAACCAAGTCAGAGAATTAAGCAGTAGTCCAGCATTATTTTTGTAGCAAGACACCTCAAAACCTTAGTTTTTAAGTCTTGCATTTATTTCTGTCCAGCTAGCCAGTCTATTTTCTGCTCTGTGCAATTCTCAAATAATTGTTTTCATACACAATGATTATTATGGGACAGCTTATGGCAATATGTCCTCTCTGTAAATTGTACAGTCCCCTTGTCCCTGGAATGGAACTAGTGTTGTGGCATCTC
>JAHREE010000279.1:8913217-8954029 GCA_033628505.1 Tringa tobata | reverse complement strand
CTTCTTGTCCCTCCGGACTTCCTGCCCCTCCCCTTCCCCGGCTGGCTCTGGCTACCCTCTGGGTATAGCTCACACGGGATGGGATACCTGTGTCCCTGCTAGGTCCTGGGGAGAATTTATCCTATCCCCACCAGACCCTGGACAAGCAGCAAAGTGTAAATCAGGCAATGTGGATTTCTCAGATGCAGACACATGCAGCTTGCACGTCAGATTACATGCACTATCTCACCCCTTTACTCCTAGAATATATTTGCACCAACTCATTCATGCCTTAAAGCCAAACCTAGCCAGTAAATAAGTTACCAAGAACCACTAATACCACAAGATCCCTGTATCTATCCCCCTTTCTATTTCCCAGTAAATGCCTGACCATGCTTAAAACCCTTAAAAAATTAAATATTAAATTAATTTTTACATAAAGACAAAAATTTAGGTTGGACTTGTCCAGTAGGAGTGGTAGTTGTCATCATAGCTTTGCTTGTGACATAATTCCATAAAGAGCAGTTATTTTAGTTGAAGACCTATAAATGCTGCTCTTTAAGACATACTGTTTCTGTTATGTATCACACAAAATTGTTATTCTGATGGAATACAATCACAGCATGGTATAATGTATCTTCTTTTATTTATTTGATAGAAGAATCCTTTGTGTTTTTCTATGTTTTACAAATTACTACCTTTTCTGGAGAGCAAATTATTACAAGTAGGTTAGTGTGCCTGTTTCCTTGAACAAGAGGAAAATGTATCTGAGACAATACTTCCATGTGATAATTCTGCACAAGTAGGCAATTCAACAGTCTTGTATTTGTTATATCTTTATGATTTATTTCTATTTAAAAATGGAAACAATAACAGCATGGAATCTCCTTATGCTCTACTACAATAAAAGTTAGGTAATAGTCTAAAAATACATTAATAGATGTGCTACGGAAGGAACAGTAAATCAAAAGGCTTAGATCTAGAAAAAAATGTTGTCTGTTATACAGAAGCCTTCAATGGTTCAAAAATGCAACTCTATTAAACTGACACAAATCCTCTGCAATAGAGAGAAAACAAGGCTCTCATCCAGTGCAGAACAGTCCATATTCTAGTAATTCTTATCTGAATTATAATGCATAACACTTTAATACATAATGTAATAAATTATTTAATTGAGTCTTCTACATAAATATTTTGGCACTTGAAAGTCTTCAAGAATAAAACCATCCAAAAAAATTCAGTTCCTCTTAAAAAAATCTCCCCTCAACAATAAAAGGAGGGTGTACCAAGTAATGACAGTTACTGGTAATAATTCATGTTCTTGATTGAATAGGGGAGTTAGTGAATTATTTACCTTTTCAAAACAATGCTATTAGCCCAATTGCAAATGCTTGATCTTTATGTTCGTGACCACTGCAGTCTTATTTCTGTGATTTAAATAGAAACAGTGACGTAAACCTCTAATTTATTAAAGTAAAAAATGATTGTTTTTACCAATCAACACACTCTAGAATTTTGGTTTTGCTCATCATAAGAGCCTATAGTATATATATACTGTCATACATCCTGTTACACAAGGGAAACTAGAGCAAAAAACTACAGAGATAATCTGGTGTTCATATGTGAGCTATAAATTCATGTCTGGTTCTTTGAGAATTAACATGTTTATTAACCTTATGGCAGATGTATTTCTGCTATTCCTTATATGTCAATGGGGTGACATACGGTATAAATCAGAACAATATTTAGCTCAATGTTCTCAGGAAAAAGCATAAATTGATATGCCAAGGCATGTAGTGAATACATTCCAGTAGCACGTGGGTATTCCTGTGCAGGTATTTCTTCATCAACACTTTCTCTCCTTTTAGCTTTTTGGCTGAATTAAAATACAGTGATGACAATTTTATGATCCACTCTTGCTTGCCTGTTCACCATTCCCTGGTCCTAGTCATGCTTTATGTTTTTACATTTGACCTGTTTGTCATATAGTGTATTTGTCCCTGTGATAATCATCCTAACACTTTTACTATGGAAACAAGGTATTGGTCAGTGGTGAGCATGAACAAATATGCAGGAGCAATAAAATTAATGAAGATGGGGAAGTAGGAACACAGACGTTATGCATAAGAATATTTCCAACTTCTTTATTTATTTATTTCTAATTGGATACCTCAGAATTATGTTCTGCATCTTCTTTTATCCACAGTGTTGAGTTAATCCAAGCTTTCTGTAAGAGCAAAATAAATTCTTCAAGTTGTTTTATTTTTTGAGCTAAGCACAGAAGGCATAACATACTTCTCATGGAATCAAATACACTGAGAGTTGTATGGATGTTCCATGGTCGTCACAACAGATCTGGTAATGACTGGGCAGCGACATACACTTTGTCCTTTCTCTCCAGGTCTCTGCCGCTTTCCACAGTGCCACATGAACAAATTAAAAAGTGGGCTTAAAAATGTCCACTCCAACAGCACAGCATCCCTCAAAATAGGCTCATGACTAAACTTTTTTAAAATCATTATTTATTTGTTTCTGGTAATGCTTTTGAAAATGTGAAAGAAATATATTTTGGAAGCAAACATGATGTGTGAAATGACTGTAAGATTTAAAATTTGTAGTCCTATTGCCCACCTTATCCCTTCACCCTCTTTCCCTGCTAGTGCTTGGGAGATAGCACACCCTGCAAAAGTCTTAAGTAGGAATCAGTTGAGGAGAAAAAGACTGAGAGAAGAAGGAGACTGATGGTACTGCTGAAGATTGGGCATGTTGGGAAAATAGCAGTGTGAACTGTTCACCTTCTGCAAAGTTGTACATCCACAGGATCATCCCAGGTGCATAACACAAACATTTTCAAGATGTGGGAACTGATTTCTGGGTACTAAAATCTTTCCAACACAAGGCGACCAGCATGGAGTGTAGTCAAGGGAAATGGCAGGGGTCTGAAGTGGTCATTTACACCCCTGACAGAACTTTGACTTAAATAACTTCTGATAAGCATCTCAAACTGATGATGGTCCTCAACACTCCTGAGATATCTGTGGAACTGTATGAAACTCAGGCAACTATGAACTGATAGCAGTGGTGAGAAGCTTGTCATTTCACTAAGTGGGTCAACTTATGGAGGTCCCTCTTATGGAGGGACTACTTACTAACAATTTGCATCCTTTATTGAGCATTTCTCAATGAGCATATTCTATATCTACTCAGAGTTTGTAATAGTAGAGTACCAGCTAGAAAATCAAGCACAACTTTCTCACAGATTTTATGAATTTTTCATCTGTTCCTCTGCTTATATGACAGTTTGGCTATTTTCAGGGCAATTTTGTGTCATAACTGTACAGCTGCTCCAACGGCTGGCAATTTTAAGGCTGGCCTATACATTTTAAGGACATCTTAGATAACACACAGAATAGTATAATGCAGGATTAGGTGCAGTTTCTGGTCCTGAAACATTTCATATTATATGACCATTCACACTATTAATATGTGATATTTACTTTGAGATGTATGTAAGATTCTGAGACACCTGAAATGGATGATACTTGAGAGATTTGAATCCACAAAATTTATTTTGAGAATACTTGCTATGTAGAGTTTTAAATTACCTGTTTTTTCCTTGTGCAGTTTTTAATATTATTTACATTTCTAAAAGATCACTCATGGCAAGTAATATATAAATATATCATTTTTCCAGTGTTGTTTCTATTTTTCCATTATATCTTTACATTTTACATCCAGATTTTGACTTTTCTAATTGTTATGAACACCACCATTCACCAGGGAGAATTCCCATACTAAATAAGCCTACATAAAATTTACCAAACAAAACCATTGGCTTTGCATAAAAAGAGTGAGAAAAAGCTAATTAAATGAGAGAAGGAGAGAAAAAAAAAGGTTGAAAATGTTGTTAAAAATAAGTGAAGGAATGTGATCTCATCCAGATGGGCAGATATAACTCTCTGAAGAGGTTTAACTATCTCAAATAGCAATTAAAGTGTAAGGGATACAATATTCTGAAACAGGGATGAGAAATAGGTGAGAGATTTCAAATAAAGGTATATCTACACTGGTTTTATCAGTAAAAATATATCATATATTGCAGTTTACTGAACTAGAGTGAATTGCTGTCGTATGTGAGTCCTAACCCACTATCTCTTTAATCCAAGTGTGCTCCTAGAATCTAATCTAAGCATAAGAATTTTATAAGAAATGTAATGTTCAGTGTTATTTAATCACTCCCTAAGGATGGTTAATACCTATTAAATATGTCAAGAGGTATTTTTAATTTCCTGGCACTTTGCTAGCCTTCTAGTTTAGCAATAACAATAAACTAACAAAAGCAGACATTGGTGAGAAAATCTGCAGTGCCAACAGTGTTAGGAAAGATGACTATACTCTTACAATAAGGGACCACTTCAGGTAACAAATGTAAGGAAATAAAAATAAAAATTAGTGTAAGCCATTAAGTAATGTTGTCTAGTAAAGTTCCTAAACATATTAACATTAGGAATTTAGATAATTTTTGTTATATAAAATACCACATGATTGTTGAAAACATATTTATTGGATGTTTAACCATTATATGATTGATTTTTATATTTTTTCAGATACTGCTTAAACCTCAGTGTGTTTTTCATAATAATTTGTTACATAAAAGTGTACTACAGAAATCTTCATCCTGTGGCTGACCCAAGAATCTATCTGTTCTGGTCTTCCATCAGAATGGTGTCAAATACTGAGACGACACTTTAAAAAACATAACATACCCAATAATACAATTTATTTATTTTTCTACCTGCTTTTTCTTTCCCCTTCTTCCCCACCATGCACACATTGAAGAATAAGAATGTGGTTACATGTAGCCTCTGGGACATAGGCTGCCCATCCAATTTACAGAAAACAGCAATTCCATTCTACAAAATAATGATGATGATAATGATGACAGCAACAAAGACAGCAGCAACAGTATTAATAAAGATGATGATAGATAGTGTATATTAGGTGGTTTTAAAATTTAGTTTACAAAAATACATGAGAGAAGTGAGACTAGCCCTTCCTCATTTTGAGTAGAGACATCAATATTAATTTTCAGTATGCAGAAGTCAGCCCTTGGCACATATTTTTATCTTCTGTATATCTCTAACCTGAATGGCTGTTTCCAACACACTATTTATGATCCATCAGCCAGTTAACAATAAACAACAATTCCTACAGCATTTACTGTCCCCTAATCTTTCACAGTTTCATTCCAGTCAGGTCTGCTGTCTCCTGTGGTGTAGGTAACTGACACATATGGCATCAGGAAGTAGCAGCCCAATTAGCATAGGAGATCACCAATGGCACAAGAGTATCTGGAAATCCCTTTTGGCCAGCAGCCTGCATCTCCACAGTCACTGTTTCCCCCAAGCCACTGCTGAGACAAAGGAGCTGAGCCTGTGAAATGCGTGAAACAAGCAGCTAACATTTCAGAGTGCAATTCAGACAGCTGGGTGAGCAGGGGATGGGGGCAGGAATAAAATAGATTGTTGGAATACATAAGGCAATGGGCTCATTTGCTACTTTTACAACTTTGAACTACTTTCATCTCAGGATTTACTTATTCATTATGACCAGTCAATATCCATGTGCTTAGAGAAAACAGAAAATAGTTCATCACAAAAATTCCTTTATTAAAGATAAACACTTTCACACTTTTATGTTAATTTCTCCCATCGCGATATTTTCACCAATAACACATATACTAACATTAAAAAAAGAAATACTGAAATGCTTAAGAAAATAAAAAATAATAAAAAAGATGCAACTGTTTTCTAAATGGACTATGCATAGTCCTACATGTGAGTAGTCATTCATTTTATGTAGAAGACGTGAAAATAGAAGAATATTGTGGGGCTAGCTACAGGTAAGACAGTCAAATAAACACTCATCGTATTATAACTTCCTTTCCTCCTAAGCCCGGCTCGCTTAAAGCCCCTGTTCTCATATCCTAGAGATGTAGTTGTAAGTCTCAGCCCAGAAGACTTCACAACTCTTACCAGCTGCAGCAGGGACAGAACTGATCTTGGTTCTGTAACTTGGGATCATGTGTTCTGTAAGTTTCAAGTATGTGTTCCTCACATACTGAATGTGAACCAAAGGTCATTAAAGTAAAAAAAGATTAGTGTTGCTGGACTTAATAGGCTTTGGATCAGGCCCAGCAGCAGACACAGACTGAAATATTTCTAGTTCTGTAAAGGATCAACATAGAGATCTCATTGTTCCACTACTAATTTTATTTGAAACATCTCAAATGTATTATTGCTTTGTTGAAAAAAATGAAACATTTTTAGGAAGACACATTGAAAACAGTATTTGGATATTTGTCTGTCCTCTATGTCAACATTTTCTGTAAAGCAAGTGCAGTGACCAGTGTCAACAAGCAACACTTTAAAATCTCTTTCCTACTGACTCGGAATGGTTTCTGCCACCCCTGGGGACACTATTTGTGTCTGGCAAGTACATTTCAGTCTGACAACTCCTTATTTTCAACAGGGAGGGGAAAAAGGCAGAACTAATGGACATGAATGAGCTTAAAAGCTAGTGAACTTATCAATCATAGTAAACAACTGTATTTTGGGAAGCAAATAGAGGTACTTTGGCAAACAATAAAAAAAAGTCAATAGGTATTTTTCCAGACACTGATAACTATGATCAGTTTTTGGTCAGACTATTTTGTTCTCATAGTACTCTTGTCAGCATTGATTATAACATAAAATTCCTCATGTACTGCATGAAATGTATCATAGACAGTCCTACAGGCAGGTCTAATTCAGAGGTCCCAGTCCAGTTTTTAACTATGATATTTCTTTTTTTTTTTTCATTCAATAGGAGGTTGGTTCAATAACAACTTAACAAAATTGAATGAAACTTTAGGATCTTAACCAGAAAATCCAGTTATATTTACACAGTTTTTGCACAGCTAGCCTATTATTCAACTAGGTGAAGGTTCATGAATGTGTTTAAAGGCTTGCATATTTTACATCATAAGGAATCTGATACCATATTGCTTTGCTTAAGTAATGCTTTGACTGCTCTCTCCTTATGATTTGCATGAATGAAGTAAAAAGAGAACTCTGATATACTACTGTAATAGTTATTATCTGAGTTGTTTGTTTTTTCATTTCATTTCATTTCATTTCATTTCATTATTCAGGAATCATACACAAATGTAAAAGAGGTTAAAGTTATGATGCCTTGGAGAATGAAATGGATTCTTTTTAACCTTCTTGACTATGCTTAAGGTACTGAGAACTTTCTCAAACCAGACTTCAGATAAAACATTTTAGGATTCAGGGGGAAAAAAACAAGCTTTAAACCAAAAAGCTTAAAAAGTAAAATTCAATAAATGTCAACCTTTTACAGCTACAATTAGCTTAATTTCCAAACAAAATAATTTTGAACTATAAAACTTGACATTTTCAATAAAAATGTCAAAATAAGGCATTCCGATAATTTTCAAAGCTTATTTCCCTAATGTTCGGAATTGACAGAAATAATGAAAAATAGTTTTGGCAAATCAGCATTGTCAGTGACAAATATATGATGAAAAAAATCTCAGACTCTCTAATTCAATGATTTATCATCTCTACATGCTAGAAAACTTAGTTGGTGAGATCCTTTATCTGTTTTTGTAAGGCTTGATTTTCATCTACAGGAAGTACTTTCTAGAAACTTCTGAGGGAAAAATAACTGCTCACAGGCTTGTAATTTCTTTTTGCTTTTAAGTCACTTAATGTTGGCAAATTCAGTATAAGGTTTTAAATTTAAACAGTCAGGACTACATATGCAAATTAATTTATTGTCAAGTATTTGCCAATATATTACATTTATTGGCATTTACAAAACTTTTATTTACCTCAGCTAAAAATGGCTTGCTTTAGCTCATTTTCAGTAACCAGTTCCCTCACCGCACTCCTTGAATTGCACTCTGTCTCCATAAACTCTCAGTTTCCTTGCTGGAGTGAGTTTTACAAAACAGGATCGTGATTTACAGCCCTCTCCCACTATTTTTTTGCCGGAGGCGGTTGTAAGTTAGTGCTCTGAAGTGGATCATTTGCTACTAGCTGAATGCAGTTTTAATCTTATTAACTCATCTGTTTTCTTTTTCTGTATACATATTCCTTATGGCTACAGTCAGCATTGTAGATACAACACCAACTCTCCCTTAACACAGTCTTGTTGTTTTTACACTGTTGTAATTAATTACAACACAACCAACTCCAGAGAAAGGTTTCCCAGGAAACTTAATATTCACATGAAGGCAGAAACAGGCAGCTGAACCTGCCTAGGTGATTACTGAAGAAAGCAAACCTTTTCATCACTAGAAACGAGTGAATTCCTGGATGCTGCAGCTGAAAGTGATCAGTCGCTGACAGGGAGCCAGAGGAAGGGAAGGTAGACATCAGGGTCACAATCTTGCAACTGTGAAAAACACAATGTCTCTGCACCCAGCTTGCCCAGAGCTGCCCGGAACAGGGTGGCCTTTTGTCTTCTCATCCTGCTGTAAACTTCTAATCTCTCTTAAAATCTTCCTGGGGGGTGGCAAGGGAGGGTTTAACCACAGCATGGTTAAAATGACCTTGCTCTTGAGTGATTTATCTTTGAAGCTCAAGTTGACTACATCCAACTGCTTTTCTCACCAATGTTTCCCTGCTTCTGAATTCTGCATCTTAAAGTCCTAGATATGTTCAGAGCAGCCACAAGTGCTCTGCATGCTATTAGTGTACTAGGATAGTTTTGGTTTTTTCCATCAGGGCGACCTGAGGTGCTACCACACTCCACTCAAAGCCAGTGCTTTGAGTAAGCTGTGTTACAGATGAACAACAGGGAAAATAAGTCAGGAGAGAAAAATAGATAAAGCTCTGAGTGTGTTTTTCCTGGGGGAAAAAAAAAGAAAAAACGTAGATAAACAATATAGAATTGTTTCTGTTCTCTTAATGGAAATGTTTACCAAAACATTATCAGTTTATACTCTTCCGCTTTTCACTCTCCAAAAAATCCAAGCTTTTGCTTTTTTCCACATGATTTCATAAACAACACCTATTTTTCTTTTCCTCAGAATACCATTGGACATTAAATCAAGTTTCTTTCTCCCCTCCCCCCACCTTTTTTATGTCAAAGCTCCAGAGCATAGATGCAAACTGTTTCACTCCTGCTGAATGGATGCTTTAGAGCAACAATAGTCCCACTGAGAGTGGAGAGACCTCATGCTGGGGAGAAAAGATGGAGAGACAGGCAGACACACATACACACACATCTCTATGTAAATAAGAGCAGCCCTATACATTTTCAAGGTATGCCCAGAAATCACTGAGAACATCATGCTGTCCGGAAGGGCTGGAATGTCAATTTTCTTATCATATAAGCTGAGTTTTCTGGTGAAAGGCTTACTGTTCCTGTTATCTGTGGGCTGCTGGTCAGTAAGTGATAGCAGGCCATCTCCTGAAGTCACACCTGGCAAACGTTACTGTCAAGATTTTCAGTGTACCCTCAGGCTTATTGCTGACCTTTACTGTTGAACCCATTAATCTAAATGTGTCTGACAGGCAGCACTGCAAACATTACAAGCTGAAGTTCAGATTAAGGAAAATATTAGTCACTTTCACTTATTTGTGAGATCTAATTGAAGTATACAGTAATTAATGGCCACTAAGACCACTCAGACTAGACTTTGCTTTTAGGCTTGGGTCTTATCATCTTTCCCACCACTAGGTGAACTTTACATGCATTTAAGGTTTCCTAAAACTAACAAGACTTCCTGGTTGCAAGACACACCGTTAAGAGGTTGTGGATCTTGTATTTTAAGGCCACATTTAACCATCTGATGTGCCCAAAGAAAAGTACAAACCCAAGAATATATCTTAAGAATAGTTCAAAATGCTAAATGAATAAATAAGGTCCTAAACTGAGTCTGGCTAAAAGTGTGTGGCCTAAAGGCACTTTCTATAAAAGATATTTTCAAGCTGCTTCTCTCTTCCTTTAGCATTTTTCTTTCTGTTTTACTCTTTTTTTTTTTCCCCCACAGGTACCAAGACTTAAACCCTGTCAACGGGTATTGCAAAGTATTTTGACTTTGAATTAATTTTCTTTCCTGCTAGTGTTGGAAAAGTTTTGAGATAAGGTAAATGAAAATGTTAAGTTTTGTAATTTTAATGTGGGCTCCTTATTAAAACAGTAGCAACAACAACAGAACTAGAACTGACAAATTTGTCACACTATACCAGGCAATATTCTGCATTGCATCTACTGCTAAAATATACCAGTATATACATGTATAGATATGTTTTAAAAGACCATGTAGGTCATTGTCCCAATGATCCTGTTTTAATCATACTCAGCATCAGGAAATTAAATTCTCTATGTTACGGTATTTTCAAACAGTGTTTTTCTCCCTTATTTATTTTTAACATAAAACTCAGAAAGCAAAATTCTCAGTTACAGTGGTCTGAATTTTTGGCAAATGCATTTGTTATAATGAATAGAGATATTTTTTCTCTGAGGATTCTGCCTGTGAATTAAGTATTGTCTGACAGTAACAGGATTTAAAACCAGTATATGGCATCCCTCCTCCCCCCTTTCCCAATATTTTTAAGAAGCATTGTATATTTACAAAAGGAATAGCATGTTCTATCACCAGGCGGGACTCTGCATTAGAGACTTAATTCAGCTATTCACAGCTAGGTCAAAAGTAATTGGAAATGCAATGTATAATATGCTTTAGGAGTTAGGAACGAGAGTGGAGATTGTTAAATTGAGATAAAGCAGGAAAGCTTTTTTCCCTTTTCACTTTTCTTGTAACTGAAACCAAGAAAATTCAGTGCAAAAGCATTATATATATTCATTTAATACTGAGTTGAATAACATACAATACTAAAGTTCTTCTACTGATGGCAAGTATACTTGATATACATATGAAAAATATTAAATTAAAAATATGACCATATGAATACATGTATGAATGCATTTTTTGTTATGGTAATAATAGAAAATTTTTATTTCCTGTGAATTTAACCCTTTATAACCTGTGTCTTGTACCCTCCTGTGTAGACAGTTTTGTAGCAGTTAACCTTTTATTTTTTATCCAGGAAAAAAAGCTATTATCAGATGGATGCTTCTCAGTCATGGAGATTTTAAATGTTCCCTTAAACTGTGATGAACTAAATCTGTCATGATCAAGAAATACTGCATGTGCTGTCTGTTTTTGGAAACTATAACAAACTCAAGCCTAAATGGCATTTGATACTTCAACGATTACTGACTTAACATGCTACAGAACTTGATGTTTTGTCATTGTTTTATTTTAAATGAAGGATTTGGAGCAAAAAAGAACAGAGATGTGAGGGAATTTATTAAGTTGCAAAAAAATCTTTTTTTTCTAGTTGTGACATACACATTCTCTACAAATAGTGATGTGATGATAAGAAGACTGGTAAAGAAGTATAAAAATGTCAGGAAGAAACATTCCAAGGTGTAAATAAGTTTTGGCACAGTTAAATGAAAGAATCATGATGCATGGAAATCACTATACAGAATATGAATACCATGTGCTAATTCACAGCATTAAATGCTAACAAAAACATGTAGCATTGGATAATGATTCATACATTCTTGGCTCTATGAGAATTATGGTGCTACTGGAAAAAGATGACAGACAAATGTCAATTTAAGAGAAAAGCCATGTCAAAGCAAAATTTTCCTTCATTTAGGGACATAGAATATAAAAAAAAATAATAAAAAAAATAAACATATCCCTCTTGGTCATATAGGCACTTACAGCATTTTCATATCACAGTGTTTTTTATGTCTTTTACTCCATTGACTCAGAGACGACAATCCCTCCTAAGGCAGACTCACTAATCCTTTCCTCTCCCCAGTGTTTTGAGCTCTTCACACTAGATCTTTACATTAAGTGGCAAAGTTTCCATCTCTCTCCAGGTGGTGCTGCCAGTCATTCCCCAGACTTGAAGGCTCCCACAGTGATTCTGGTAGTTGTTTTGGGTTTTTTTTATGTACATGCATTCTCCTCTTATTTATCACACTGAGACTACATTTACAGAAACAATTAATGTGGACCATTAGAAGCAGATTTGCAGATTTGCAGAGGAGAGTAGTTGGTGCTGAGGACCTGATGACCACAGCATAGGCAACATGGAGTGGTTTTACTTTAGAGCAGCTGTCATCTGGACTCAGGAGTCCAAATGCCCATCTGCAGCTGGAGTGCAGTAGGTGAGCTTCCCAACACATATCCCTTTACTGTTTCAGCTGCAGTGAATCCAATTTCAGCACCCTGAGACCACTCCATCACATAACTCCACATAAGAGTGGACAAGCAGAAGAGTTACTTAAAAAATGTACTCTTAACACAAGCTAAATTGTAAATGACACCCCAATCTGCTAAGAAACATAGATGTGTAGTGTTTACATTGAAAACTGCTACTTTTTTTTTTTTTTCTGAAGAAAATTATACTAGTTATAGAAGTATATGAATGCCTTCTGATTGACACAGTAATTCCATGGGAGAGAGTACTGCCTTTTCAACAATCCAGCAATAATTTTGGGGGCTATTTGTTTAAAGTTGGTCCGAAAAGCTATCACCAGTTAACAAGAAACTTTTTATTACAGAGGTAAGCTTCCGAGCTTTTCCATGAAGCCAGTTGCTATTAAGGTATTTCCAGTAAAAGTACCTATTGACAGTCATTATTCAGTAACCACAACAGAAAATAGTTCCAGCTACTGCACTGAAAATGTCTTGGCCTATGTATTTCACATTCAAAAGAAATTTATCACCTTGTTGCTCTTGCCAGAAATACTAATTAATATTAAATCTTTTTAATTTCTCTGGATAAAAGTCGCATCTGAGAGCCTAGTATGCTATCACTGTGCTTTAAAATAAGCCTATAATAGAGATTAGTACCTCTTGTGTAATACTGTATGCATTGCATTTTGTTACATTTATTATACAAATTGAAATGAATAACAATATGCAGTTTAACATCCCATGAATATTTTTTTGTATTCTCCAACAGTAGTTAATATGCTAACCAACTTCACTGAAAGGCATACAGATGTGGAAAGAGTCTATCTAGGGACTTTAATTATCACCTTGTCAAATTCAAATTATTATCTTGCAAGTTCATTTCCATAAAGTATCCCCTTTGCTGTTGGATGATTTAACATGTGTCTGCTTTTTCTTATCTTATTTGTATCTATCTGGAGGCTCTAAACCTTTCAAAGTAGGCTAGCTCTTTGTCAGATCATGATGTTTACTATAACTGATTTTGTCAACTACATTATTGCAAACACTCAATTTTGCCAAAGATGGGTCTGTAAAATGTGAAGAGCAACTGGCATGCACCACCAATAATGTTACATAAATCAGACTACAACTTCAACTACTTCTAAACAGGATTAGCTTACTGTGAAGAATCAAAGAGCCTGGGGAATGCTTTACCTGATAAAATTCTGGAGACAGTCACTCTTGGTTGGTAAATCATTTCAGACTTCAAGAAGTCTGGAGTAATTCCAGCTGTAAGACTCGGGTGGACATGATTTTCTGTGCTGATCTGGATCACATGATAGGGGAAAATTATCCTATGAATATTTATGACAATGTTTTTTTAACCTATTCAAAGACAAAGTAGCAGCCATGAAAATAAAGGAAGAAAGAAGAAAAATGTCTTATTGGATAAGGCTAACGTCCTGCACAAGTGAAAGTTTATCATAGATTTTTACGTTTGGTAAAGGATCAAATGAAGAATAAGTGTAAGTATAATACCTTTGATTTGGTGATATAGACATGGAATGGATAAATACATCAAATTTCTATTTAAAAAAAAAACAAAGTAAAAAAGCTATATGTTGACATAAAAGCCATTAACCTGCCTAAGAAGTCTACTAAATCTGATACATTTTGGACAGTGCCTTGGAAACAGAAAATATGTTACTTTGTATGAATTTCAAATTTCTGAATTTCAGTTTATTTGTGTGTGAGCACTCCTGAGTATTTTTTGTAACTCTTGGTGTTAAAATAAAATGGAGTTAAAATTTTAATAATAATAAACAGAAAAAGAAGAATGTTATACTTCCAAAAAGTAAAAGCAATAACAGAAATGTGAAACTTAAAAAAAAAGCAATTTATTCATTGTAAATATGTCCATATATAGTTGGAAAATTTCAAAAGGATGCACCGACACTTCTTCAAAGGCCACACTACTCAGTTGTTTTCTTTTGGTTTTGTTTTTTTACATCCTTCTTTCTAACATGTGTGGTACATTGGAGAAGACCTTCATGTATTTTAGCAGAATAACCTGCACTTCTAAATAGAAATGTAGAAATGTAATGTTGGATCAATATCATGTGAATAAAATACAAAGCTGCTCTTTCAAACTCAAGGCATAAAATAATATCCACAAAGGACAGTGAAAATGTGTAAGAGTTCTGAAAAATCTCCATAATCCTTAAACTATTTAGGTTGATGCCCTCTCATTTTACCAAAAGTATTCAACTGATCTGTTAAAGTCCTTAGGCCTGAGCCCTTGGTAAATTCCAAAGTAGAGAAAAATAAATATTGGTAGCAGATCATGACTAAATGAACCATCATTGTTCACTGATGGGTCCTTATGGGGTGCACCCGCAAGTGCTGAGGGAGCTGGCAGACGTCATTGCTGGGCCACTTTCTGTAATCTTTGAAAGGTCTTGGAGAACAGACGAGATGCCCAAGGACTGAAGGAAAGCCAGTGTCACCCCAGTCTTCAAAAAGGGCAAGAAGGAAGATCTGGGAAACTACATGCCAGTCAGCCTCATGTCTATCCCTGGAACAATGATGGAACAGCTCATGCTGGGCATCATCTCAAAGCACATGGAGGAAAAGAAAGCTATCAGAAGTAATCAGCACGGAATCACCAAGGGGGATTCATGTCTGACTTACCTGATAGCCTTCTACGATGGCATGACTGGTTGGATAGATGAGGGGAGGGCAGTGGATGTTGTCTATCTTGACTTCAGCAAGGCTTTTGACATCGTCTCCCATAGCACCCTCATAGGTAAGTTTAGGAAATATGGGTTTGATGAATGGACAGGTGAATTGAAAACTGGTTGACAGGCAGATCTTAGAGGGTCATAATTAGTGGCACAGAATCTAGTTGGAGGTCCATAACGAGTGGTGCTTCCCAGGAGTCAGTACTGGGTCCAGTCCTCTTCAGGATATTCATCAATGACCTGGATGAAGGGATAGAGTGTACCCTCAGTAAATTTGCTGATGACAAACAACTGGGAGGGGTGGCTGGCACACCAGAAGGCTGTGCTGCCGTACAGCAAGACCTGGGCTGGCTGGAGAAGTGGGTTGCAAGAAACCTGATAGAATTCAACAAGGGCAAGTGTAGGGTGCTGCACCTGGGGAGGAATAACCCCATGAATGGGTTGACCTGCTGGAGAGCAGCTGAGGAAAAAGACCTGGGAGTCCTGGTGGACTACAAGGTGACCATGAGCCAGCAATGTGCCCTTGTGGCCAAGAAGGCAAATGGCATCCTGGGGTGCATCAGGAAGAGTGTGGCCAGCAGGTCGAGGGAGGTTATCCTGCCCTTCTACTCTGCCCTGGTGAGGCCGCATCTGGAATAATGTGTCCAGTTCTGGGCTCCCCATTTCAAGAAGCACAAGGAATTGCTGGAAAGGGTGCACTAGAGGACTACAAAGATGATTAAGGGCCTAGAACTTCTAGAACATTATGAGGAAAGGCTCAAGGACTTGGGTCCTTTAAGTCTGGAGAAGAGAAGGCTGAGGGGGTATCTGATCAATGCCTATAAATACTTAAAGGGTGGGTGTCAAGAGGACGGGGCTGGTCTTTTCTCAGTGGTGCCCAGGGACAGGACAAGAGGAAATGGGCACAAACTTGAGTATAAGAAGTTCCACCTAAATGTGAGGAGGAAGTTCTTTACTGTGAGAGTGCTAGAGCACTTGAACAAGCTGCCCAGAGAGGTGGTGGAGTCTCCTGCTCTGGAGACATTCAAACCCTGCCTGGACAAGTTCTTGTGCAACCTGTTCTAGGTAGACCCGTTCTGGTGGGGTGGTTGGACTAGATGATCTCCAGAGGTCCCTTCCAACCCCTCTCATTCTGTGATTCTATGATACTGTGATTCTAAATTCTTCTTAAAAATTCTCCTTAATCCCTTTTACTATGTGATTTCGTTAAGAACGAAATACCTCACAGCATAAACATTAAGACACTGTACTGGTGTTTATTTTTAGCACAGTATCCACTACTATGAATATATCTCAGAAAATACTGTTACGTTTAGGGGTTTAAAATTGCCATATACCTACACACATTCTGGAAAATGATAATTCTTTAAGAAAGAGGTGTTCTATCTAATATTAATAATCCATTTTCAAATGAGAGCCCAATATGTACCATTTGCTTTTCAGGAAACTTTTCAGGAGGAGTAAAATAGATCTTTGGTGACTAGCAGAGGATAGGAAAAAACATCTTACTCAAGGCAAATTTGACTTCTGTTTGTCATTTATTCATCACATTTTCCTTTTTACTTTTATTGGTCTTAGTGTATTTCCTCAATTTAGATTCAGAATTAGTTTCATCTGGAATTTAGAGAGTATACTTATGTAAGTACATATACAGATAAATATGTGCATATTAAAAACACCTAAAACTGCTTCTGCTGCATCTGGGTAAATCAGAAGTGCAACTTAAGCAGTTTAGTTCTTACATTGATTTTAGTAGAACAGACCAAGAATTTGTATCCAGTGGGTAATTATAATTTATTATGTTTTTTAAGCAACAGGCTATGCTCCATGCTCCCCAAATTCTTTCTAATTATAATTAGTGAGGACTGCAGTAAAAAGAGTTTGCATAGCTTTCCAAAAAGTTGCTCACTGCCTAGAAAAAAAACTTAATAAAGAAAGTGATGCTAAGAAAGTGCTATAGAGCAAACTACAACTAGAAAGACAATTTGAAACGTGATTGAGGCAACTGCATTTCAATCTTTGTGTAGATAAAACTGCAGATTAGAATACAAGAAACAAAACTTTCATAGCTTGAGGTTAAATTGTGGTTTTAACATTAATACATCATTGAAATGATTGAAGTTTCAGAGGCATAAAACTTAATATGGCTTGAAGTTTGTTCCCTAAACTTCCCATCCACATCTCTCACTTTAGCACTAAAGCAGAACCAAGGAACGTGTATTTCTCGTGATCCTGTTCTCTGGGGCTGTTGCCAAAGTACTCTTTTCTCTTCAGAGCAATTGTCTTCAGCAACAGAATACATCCTTCTACAGCACTGTGAAAGCCATAACCTCCGTCCCAATCACAGATTTCAACAGACTGCTGATATCTTTGTAACGCAGCTATCCTTGCCAATCGTACAAGTGTTCATTCTGTAAAAATAGTTTCCCTGACATTTAATATAATGTAATGGATACAGAGTGGTGTGTTTTAAACAGTGGGTAAACACAGATCATTATCTTCAGAATATACACAGTACAGAAGAATGCCTGTGAGCCAACAACATAATTCAGATGCTGTGACCACATTGCAACAATTACACCATAGTGGGAAATGCAGCTGTCCACATCACAATACCTGACAGATATATAAATGTCCAACCAAAACTGATTTTGCAGTTTTGGTCTCAAGGTGAGAACCTATTTAAAATCAGAGTATTCATAAATAAAAGAGGAAAAATAGTTAAAATAGCTGACAGTGCGGTCACCTGATTATTTAATGCAAAACTCACAGGAATATAATGTTAAAAAGTCTACAGAACCCAGTGCCAAAAATACATATGTATTCAGAAAGCATGTAATTGTTCTATCAATTCAAGCAGTACCCCATTTAGATCCTTTAAGATACAGAGTGACTTTTAAACATTGTCTTTACTGAAGTAGTATTTTCAGTGAAGACAACAGGTTAATGACACATGGCACATTGAGTACACTATATGGACTCTCCTTTGGGACATTTCTTTTACCTATTGGACAGGTAGTGTTTCTTCCTATCTGCTATATCCTTACAGAGGTCAAAATAAAGGCACTCTAGACAAAGGAAGCCTGGTTGTCTTCATTTTGTATATAGTGAACATGATTGTAGAAAATAGAGCATTAAATAATAAAGAAAAGGAGAAAACTAAATATAAAGCATAAATTGCTTTATTTTAACCCCAATAGGTATTTATTATAAGCTAAAATAACTTTTACAACAAATGCAGGAAGAGAAATATTGCATAAATTATCAACTGTGAATGCATGTATAAAGGCAAATAGCATATTTTTTAAAAGCTATGGCAAATGGTATTTTGGGGGGATACACTGGAGACACAGAGGTACAATACTTAATCTATACTCCAACTACCCGTAAGGAAAAGTTTTGACCCCCATTTCCTTCTCTCGTCAGTGTGAAATGGGAAACATTGATTTCTGCCAACTGACAAGCAGTCAAGCATACAAAACAAGTAGCAGACCAACCCATACAGTAATTCCTGTTAATCCTCTCCCTAGGGTTTGTTCTGTAAGGGAAACATTGATTTTAACATGCTTAGGTGGATTTTCCAAAATGATACCTTTTTAATAACCTTTTCCTTCCCAGAATTCCTGGAATAAGATACCAGAAACAAAAACCACGTGGAACGGTCAAAAAAATCAATCCTCTTGTGTTTCCCAGGAACAGTTCTACCCACTGATATTTTCCAGCGGTTTTGTTTGTTCGCCTCACATAACTTATGCTAAATCCATTCCATGAAGTTGCTTAGTCTGGGTTTGTTGATAGGAGATGATTAAATGCAATGAAAACCTAATTTGGTTTCATCATTTAATAGCAATAGGTGTCTATTTTTTCCCTTCTATTAAAAAAAGAAATCCAACAACAAAACAAAACCAAAAAAAAAAAAAACAAAAAACCCCCAACAACAACAACAAAAAAACCCCAAACCAAAAATAAAACCAAAAAGCCCTGTTTTGATAAAGATGATAGGAAAAAAGACAAGGGAAAGATGAGGATTATGAAGCTATCATCATTGTTTTGGAAGGAAGTGCTTAAGTCCAGACCTCAGCTCTGTTGCTATGCATGATTAGCACCACCCAAAGGGATAAGAGTTCTTTTCTAAAATTAAGCTGAAGGAGTTCTGCCCTCTCATCATCTTCTTTCTAGACTCCCTAGTATTAATCAGATTATGGATTGCACATTTGTAACTTCTTCTGCCCTCAGTGTGAATATGCAGTAGGTGAAGTGACCTGGCCATTTCAGCAGTCTCTCCCCCTCTGCTCTCCCTGCCACATACCAGCTGCAGTATGAATAGAAAATGTAGTCTCTGCTTACTGGCTACTGCTAATGATTTGTTCATTCTTGGAAGGTCTGAAAAGAGAATGACTAAAGTAAATAAATGGAAACATGCTGGTCCTCACCTGTGCTTTGTGGAAGAATCTAGATATCCATATTAATTAACTTTACGTCTGTCTCTTATAGACTGTTTTGGAATATACATTTTTCATTATATATATTCCCTCTCCCTCCATGCAGAATTGGGAACCCTTTCCTCAGTTATAATAAGCTAAATATCATATATCTGTTCTGTAGACAGTCTACTAAGATCTTTTTTCCATTAGTCATATTTTGGTCCATAAAAGCCCTTTCTCTAGATCTTGAACAACCACTATACTGATTTCTGACCTTATTCCATGCTCAACTGTATATATATTTTTACATAAAAAGAAATAATGTCTGATTGTGGTCATTTTTGAAGCTAGCATCCTTCACTACACAGAAAGAAGAAAAACAGGGCAAACAAGACATTCAACCTTTTTCAAACATAATTTTTATTTATTTATTTTAAGTGGCCTTTTTAACTCATACAACTATTTTATTTCTTTTTTTCCCCTTCTTAAAGATATATTTGGAGGATTTTTCCCTCCAAATTAATAAAAATAAAACTGTATAAAAATCAGTGTTGTTCCAAATTTTCTGTAAAAACAGAATGCAAAACCTTTCTCTATCACTGTATCAGTGTATAGTACTGCTCTTTTTAAAAATTTAACAAGATCATCAACAGAAAATCTTTGAGACTTGCAGATAGTGATATCAAGAGGTTGGTTTTTGTCTTAAAAATCCTGGTACTTTAAATTTCAAGTGTATAAACTAGCAACCATGCAATACATTTAGGCGACCATTACTCTGTGACCAATGTCAAATGTTTTTAATTAACTAGTTGAGCAAGCATAAGAAAGCCTGCTGGGCAAAGAGGTGTGATGTCAAAGAGCTCTTTTCCTTTGCCACTTCTATTAGGCAGAGTCAGATTTAGTAAAATCAATGGCAAAGGAAGAAGCAAACCAAACCCTTTGCTCTACAGCAGAGGTCAATCTGTTTATAGTGGAATTAAGTGGTAGTGTTAGAATGGACATTTTAAAAAAATGCTAACAACGAACACTCCAAGTGGTGATAAAATAAAAGGTCAACATTGTTTACAATCTCATGTTATGCTCAAATATATATATTTTTTTTAATCAATAGTTTAGTCAAATGAAAATCAGATAAAGCTGAGAAAAATGCAGACTCCCACTTGTCAGTCATGGAAGTTCTGCATTCAATACATATGACTGAAAAGAAGCACACTAGCATACCCGTTAGAGAAATATTGTAGGGTCTCCAAACCATTCCCTACATGAGTGATAACCTGTGTGAATTTCAGAAATATCTTTACTTGGTTTGGCATCTTGAAGATGAAAGAGAAGCACAGGTACTCCAGGTTACTTGCACCCATTTCATGCATATCAATGTAAATTAAAGAGGACTTACATTAACAAACTAGAAAGTAGGAAGCATACATTAACCGTATCCTCCTATATTTACTGCTATTGTACCTCCTTTTTTACATCAAAAGCTTGGATAGAAGTTGCTGTAGGAAATTTCAAGTTATACACTGGCCACCCTTCTTCTTCCCTAGGAAAAGATAATAATTTCCAGGTGAAGGAGAAGTTTAGGTCAGTGTCATGCACTATGCAGGTGCCCTGAAGAAAGTTTAGTCACTCTATCTTGTCTCCTCAGGCTGCCTCTGGGTTTCAGTGCTGACCTCCCCAAGGCAGTGGATCAGCATGGTGGTGGGGAGCCATGTGGTGGGGCAGACACCCAGAGCACACCAACACTGCTTAACAGTGTTCCCTGTGTCAGACGAGAGCACTCCAGGGCACATCAACAGTCCAAGCTGAACCTGCCCCTCTCCCCCTCTCCTGACACTGGGCCTGAAACAAAAGAAAAAGCAAAGAAAAGAAAGGGAAAAAAAGAGAAGGGGGAATGCGGAAGGGGGAGAGCAGGCAAGCTCTGTTTTACTGCTCATTCATTCCTCTGCATTCAATCACTCAGACGCAGTAACTAGCTCAGCCCCAGGCTCCCCTTACATGCACAAAAGAAAAGCAATCCCATTCAGGAGGAGACCATGAGTTATTGATCTCATGCTGAACGTTACGTTCGGTTCAGCAGCACTGTCAGCTGCCTCACGCGGAAAGCTTATGTTTCCCACCAACTCTGTTGAATGATAGTCAGCTTTTTGAAAATGAAGTGTTGGGAGCTAGGGGTCAAGGGCAGACACATCTCAGCTTTCATCCTGAGACTTCAGGACACATTCTGGGTCATGATGAAGGGTAAGCCTTCTAGGCATTTGTTGTACAAGTTCTGTGGATCTTGTTCACCAGAGGGGCAAGAAATTCATGGTTGCTTCACTTTCTAATTCGGACATTAGAAAATGAGCCATAAAGGCATCGTTTGTTAATGTACATTAGATTTATTTTACCCATTCAAATTAATGAAAAAATTTTTTTGCTAACACACTTCATAGTTCATTTATTTAGCTTAATATCCTCATTTGCAGAAATATGCAGAGCTTTGTTTTTAATCACTGGAGAAATTAAAGTCAAAACTTAAATTGAAAAATTATTTCTTATAACTTGTTCCATTTCAGAAGTACCTGCAGCCTTCCTTTACATGTACTGGTAATTATGCACAGCACTATCCCATGTGTAGATACCCCATAGTCTATATAGCTACTTGACAGAAAGCAATGGGGATTTTTTAGTTAGTGATTGTTAGCATAATCCAAAACCAAAAAAACTCAGTCCATATCACGTCGATATTAAGTTTTCACTTAAAAACTTAAGAAATGTAATATTTGGTAATTTTGTCTTTATGAAAGTTCCAGATTTCAGAAGTCTAATTGTGGCATGAGTGTAATTTCTCATAAATTACTCAGTAAGAGCCAAAATGATGGTTTTTTTCCTTTCATAAATATTCTTTTTCAGATGTCTTTACGTAAAAGAAGGATTGAGTAGGCATGAAAAAGAAGGAAGAGCTGCTGGATGAATACAGACACTTCAGAGGAATAAAATTAATTTGCAGTAAAACAAAGAAAAAAACCCAATGAAAGTAGGAGTGCATATTTAACAGGAAACAAGAGCTGAGACACTTATGGAAATTCCTTTACAATCTTAGTGTCTTTACTTCAATGCAAATTCATTCTGTCTGAGTAATAACTACTGTGATGCTGTCATTCCACAATCATGTTCCTGTAGTCAGGCATACTCTCCTGAAACAAAACATCAAAAATGAAATATATGATAATTCCATCAATTCAAACTTAAAAATTAAAAGTAGAATTATATGCTGACTAATGTTTGCTGTAAATTTAGTCCTTTTTTCTTCTTAAAGCACCCTGAATTGTACCAATATTTTTATTAAATTAAAAAAAAATCACTGAACATATTATGCTGATTCAATTTTTGTGTTGATATTGAAGTATACACTCTTTTCACAGAATATTATTGATTCACCATTCTCTGCATTTGATTAGTCCTCTGAATTATATGATGCTATTTTTGTCTATGATTGGATAACCAAAACTTTTCAAATGGAAAAATGAATTTTGAAATTATTCCTGACTAAAATATTTCTAATGTAAGGGCATGCATTCTAAATACAAGCATTATGAAATTTTGTATACAGACAAATTGGAAGAAAATCCAAAAAAATCACCAGAGTAAACCAAATACCCTGATTTCATGAATGAAAGTAATTTAGGAGAAAAACTCTCCTTTTTCCTCATCCTTGGACACTCAAGGTCTGATGAAAACAGGTAGGTATTAAAAAAACATAACTACTATATTTGCATTCACTGCAAATGGCTGTCCAAGGATTTTTAAACTTTTTATCTCCACTTCCTCTTAAAAATCTCTCAAATACCACAAAAGCTTATTCTATTGTTTTTTACCGTTTTCCTGAGAGCAAGATAGTTCAGGTGGAAGGGACAAAAATAACCCTATATTGCACTCTGATTTAGTACTCGATATCCTGTAATCATGCAGAACAAGAGACAAAAGCCAGACAGATGAATGAATTTGTAGACTACTGTATGGATTTGTTAAAATGTCACTATATTAGCTTTAAAAATTACTCTCCCTACATTAGAACTCCAGTAGCATTATGTTAACACTGGTAGCATTCAAGTAGCATTCTGTTGAACTGGTAGCACTGGTAGCACTCAAGCAGCATTGTGTTAAATTGGTAGCTAAAAAGAGTGGTATGGATAATATTATTCATTTTGTGTTATGCATACAACAATAGTTACAAGGAGAATTTTCTTGCTGATTTTTGGCCAGTGTGCCACAAAATTGAAAAGAAATGTTAAACATAAACTTATCTGATTTAACTCTCCTAATTCTATTCTCACATAATAACTGTTCAAATGATAATAATTTAGTTGCTGTGTTACGTGTTTCAGTGTACGTGTCTTTATTTGCAGCTATAGTTTAACCCATCTAGCTAACATATGGTTTAACCCATGTACTTAACACATGATTTTACCGATCCAGTCTGTTTGTCATACTAATTCTAGTAAATTGGTACAGAACACTTAGAAAAGTCGTATGGTCATTAATTTATGTGCAATATGTAAAAATTTTGCTGGGGAAACACAGGTGAAATTCCATCTAATCTCAGTATACAATACAGGCTTGATTTTACAGAAATATTATTAGTCAACAAGTTCTGGGCAGTGAGAGAAGATTTCAGTTTGTCTAGAACGGTTCCTAAATTCTGTAGGAAATCAATGAAGTTGTAACTACCTACTACCTATTACTCATCTGAGTCCCAGATTACACACCAAACAGTGGGGTAGAATAACTTTTTGATAGTTAATTTTGGGGTTTTTTTTCCCCTTATGATTCTGAACTTTAACTCTGATCTGAACAAAAAGTCAGGAGGTTTCATTAGCCACTGGCTTTCATCTTGACCATAATCATGTTTCCATTTATGAAATATGCCTTTTTTCTTCTCCCCAATTCATGGGTCCAGTTACTTTTCTACAGTTTCTCACTGCTTTGCTCTGTATTTGAATTTTTCTTTGTATAAAGACAGTCCATTTAAGTTGCCTGTCAGCTACTACCCCCTTTAACCTCAGACCATGACCTCTTGTTTTGCAGCTAGTTACTATCTCAGCTGCTTGCTGGTATCAATTTGTTTCTGCTTTATTCAGGATCAGTCACCTGGGCTCTTGATCTCTTACTGTGCCCTCACTGGCAAACATCTTTCAGTATGCTGTGAAGGGAAGAAACCCCCAAACTTAAATGAAATTAAACTGGAGCAGGTAACAAAAATGTAACGCCAATCCCCTCACCCCCTTTAGAGATGATTTAAGAACAGATAATGTTTATTCACAGATAGCCAGCTAATATATGAATAACTGTTCACTGTGGGGTCAAATAACAGAGTTCTTAAATATCAAGAGGCAAATTTCACCTGAGAGTAAAGAGTGTCAAATCAAACCCACCACCACTGCATATCTGTTTGCTATAGGAATATGGCATAAGCAAGAAATGGAATTTTAAACCTAATCTGTCACCACACTGAAACAGTCAGAAATTCTCTTCTCCTTTCAAAGCAAACACATGGGAAGTATGATAAAACTGCAGGAAAATGCTTTGAAAAAGGAGAGAATGTATTGAAATGCTTACTTTTTATGATAAGAAGCACATTAAACAGCAGTTAAAAACTATCTGAATGACCATGTTTAAATGAAGAAGAAAATGAATTATTCTAAGATATGGTTTTTAGTGATATAATTTTAATTATTTGAATAAAACTCTGTTTATTATCTCCCATAGGTGTTTCTTATGACTCATTGGCATGTTATTTGAATATGTCAACAGAAAACTAAGATATTTTTTTATTTAATATTCTTGTCATAAATTTGAATTACACTTACCGACTGAATTAACAAGACTGACACATTATCTTTTATTTGACCAAACATTGATAACAAGCAACACTTGAATATTAAGTAATAAGCTGTAGATTTTTTAAAGAAAAGAAAATAAATTTGTGAGAGAAAATAATTGTTTGCTGACATAGTTATAAAAAAATTAATTGAACAAATTATTTTCTATGAATATTTGCTCAGTTCCAACAACAGTCCTGCCTTGTCAGAATTCAGCAAGGGGAAATTATGTAGACTAATAGGATTTGACATACCTCATTGAATTCCCAATCCTCCTACTGCTTCCCCAGTCATCACAGTTAGACTGGATCTTTCTAATCATTTGGCAATACACACTCCCAAGTCACTGGAATGCTACCTGATATACTCTTTTATTATTATTTTCTTCAGTATTTTAACTGTCATAGAAGCAAGAACTGACACATATGAAAATATTCGTATGTCTATCATGCTACAGTCAATAGAACGCACTCATATTGTACCACACACTGTCTGTAAAAGAACAACAGTATTAGTTCAATTATATAATATCTTATTTTAAAACTATCCTTATGCCTTTAATAAGCTTTTTAGAATTTTTAGTATGAATTGGATTTTTCTATAAATCTAAGTACAGTAAGACTGACATACCAAGTGGTGAGGAATTCTTAATTAGTAACCTGCGAAGGTAACCTCACAGGTAATATTACTAATGTCTCTTGTGGAACATTCTGATATAATAAACACTAATTCTTATCCATTTCTCCCTTCTTTCCTGTCTTCCATTCACATATATAGCCTCATCCAATGGGCACCCATAAGTTATTAATGCATATATTGAAATTCCATGGAAATTCTGGAAACTATTCCTGGGTAGATTTACGGTGGCCATTCTGCCTGGGGAAGGAGACTGTTTATGTGAATGGAGAGGAGATGTACTGCATCACTTGCAATCAAGACAAGAGAATGAGCCCTTAAACTTTTAATTTATTAATATAGATGTAGCAAAAGACTCCAGTCAGGACACTCACACAGAATCCCTTATTGGACAATAAAATAAAGTTTAACTAAAAACTTTCTCTAATTTTAAGTCATACTGTATAACAAAGCTGAGAAATTGTGACTGGAACTTTAAAATGAAAGTGCAAGCTCGGAAGTATTTGGGGAGCCACCTTTCATTCTACTTCAGGTGCCAAGTTCTTATGTTTCCATATAAAAAGGAGAGCTGGTTAGTAATCCTGGCCCAATTTTTAGCTATTGCATAAAATCCCTTTCCTGTAGTTCTCATGCCAAATTCCTGAGAGTGCCAGCAGAGAAATGCAGTTTTATATAATAACACATAAAAATGTTTCTTAAATCCACATTAATTACTTCCACAACTACCTCTTTGTTCACAAATTTAGTAAATATATAGTATTAAAAGAAATCAAGCAAATTAAACATGTCCCTAGTGAGTTATATGTCTTTCTTTTAAATGGCTCATAATCCTATCTCATTCTATCTATTTTTCTAGCTATTGTATGCTTTTCAGGTCAGTAGTTTTGACTCTTTCATAGATCCTTTCTTAAACTTGTAGAGAGAAACACATTTAGCCAGCTCTGTAACTTCATTAGCCTCAGTGAGTTATCAAAAATATCTGCCACTGACTTTTCTATTTCCCCAAACATGCCACAGAACAATTTATCTGAGCCTGGTACTTTATCATCCTTTAATCATTCTAATTTTGCAAACACTTTATATGATCTGGGACTCATAAAACTCTTGTTGTATTTCACTTTCACAGCAAATTTATTCCAGACTTTAGGTTATGGCCTACAGCTGCACTCATAAATATCAAGGCAAAGAATTCATTCATGCTAAATTACCTTCCAGAGATGTGCAGAGTTATTCATACCACTCAGAAGAACACCGAAATTCATATTTCTGCCAGGTTCCACAAAAATAGAATATACAAGATTGCCAGTTCAAAACTTCTTTGCCAATATGTTTTGAAAGCATGGAAAACAGTCAAACTCTACAGAAGACTGCTGCTACTTTAAAGCTCTAGTTTATCCAGATATACAAATTTTAACTGAAATCTAAACAGAAGTACTATAAATATACTCAAGGACTTGTGGGAAAGTTAAAACAGGAAACATGATGTCCCCTGTAAGTATTTATTCTTCATTTTCAGTTTCCAGTCTTTTAGAAAGAGTTATTTCAGCTTTTCATTGGAAACTCCCATACCAAACACAATCAGTCCCATAAATCTGTGGATACGAAACCGTGTTCCATAACTATAAAAAACTTCATTAGTTTGGGTCATTTCAAGTAAGAGCGAAGGCATCTTAAACAGTTACCATGTGCCAGTTTGGGTTTTTTTCTCCCACATGCTCTTCATAACATTTTAACCTGAAGAAGCAACAATTAATTTATCACCTCCAACCCAGACCTATGAAAAAATTACTTCTTCCTGTTTCCAGATAAACGCTGCTTTTAGAAAAACATGGGACACCATAATTTGTCTTAAGTTCATAAGTTACAAGTGAAATATATTTTTAAAAAAGAAAATCCAATAGATTTTAGAAGTGTAATTCAGATAATTTAAATACATACTTAGAACATCCTTCCCTTTGTTTGACCTAAGTATATAGAGAAGCCCGGGAAAGTGTCTGAATAAAATTGAAAAATTAAGAATTATCAAATTGATTTTCATGCAAGCTCTAAATTGTGAACAAGCAGAAAATAAAACCAAGTCCCAAGATGCAAAGCATGTAAGAGAAAAAATTTTGGTCTGTTAACTAAAAAACAACCCTAGTAACCTCATGGGAAGCCTTCATTGTGCAGGTGCTAGTGTCAGCTAGAAAATCAACATAACTGTGTTCATTGGAAATTTGCCTCTTGTAACTAATAAAAACTTACCCCTGAAGAATGAACATATTTCTTGATAACATTCATAATTAATTCTATCCTAATGAGGGACAATTTCTAAATACTATTAGTCTTTTGAAATTATTAAACATTTATAAAGAGCAGAACAATCTGGGCATTAATTCACATGAGAATAGTGCCCAATTTAAAATTAAAGTATCAAACATCACAGCGAATGTTTGGAATATAATCACTGTGTTTATACACTAATGAATGCATTGGAAAGCATAAGGTTATACATGACATTAAATAACAGAGCTTTAGTTTATCATTATTATTTAGGGATCATGTGGTGCAAATACTTTTCAATCCAGTACTGTAATTTGCCATATCTGAAGGTGAGGGTAAACTTGCTCAGCAGTATAACCTGCTTATCCCATGCTGTTTCGGTGTGTAGTTCCTTATTTCATTCTCCTCGCTCACAGGACACGAGCAGCTGCAGCAATAAAACTCTGACTGGGTATGCCAGTAGAAGGTATTTATTGCTCTTTCTGCTCTTCTTCCCTGTGAGAGCAAGGAAAAAGTGTGTGTATGTTGGGAGGAGAAGTCTTGGATCTTACCAGGGACCTCTGCTTCTGAAGCAGTGGTTGCAGTAATTTTAAGGAACTTACTTTGGTTTGAGTCTGCTTCTGTAACATGAACTACCATCATTTTTAACATGAAATTCTATAGTAATATCCCCAATGCCATGATCCATATTTTTTCATGATCCTTAGGTCCACTGAGACCCACAAGAATACCTGCCTCCATGCTGGCTATACACAGCAAGTCAACCTGCTGGAGACCTTACATTTGCAACCCGACCATGTTCTAATTCTCCTATGGCTGAGAACCCTTCATGTAAAATGGCATGCATTTCCCCAAATCCATTTTCATCCTCTGTTGGCAGGTATAGAGCAAAGTATCCATTAAAATTTCTCTGGTTTATGTTTTTTTAGAAAAATTTCCTATACAGGACATGAAATAGATTATTTATGGCTATATGAGATTCAAAGCTACAATACTTTCACAGAGAAGAGTTCACCAGTGAAAAGAAACATCGAAGACAAAGTATGTCATAAAACTTTTAGAGGAGAGAAATTTAGTCAATAATAAATAAATTCTCATCAGCTACTATACAACAAATTTTCATGCTGAAGGGAAATACCTGCACTCTTTCAAACAAACCAAACAATGAACAGCAACAAAAAATAAAGCTGGGTTCTGGTATAGTTTGTTTTGTTGTTTTGTGGTTGTTTTTTTTTTCTCTGAGATACGGTTATTACTTTTATTTCCTGTTTATTCAGATATAATTGTGGTTTCTCTATTCTCTGCAATAAATTAGGAATCAAATTTATCTATCTACCAAGTGCTAGACCCAGGAACATCTCTCACCCCTCCCAACCATAACTCACCCCTCCCAAGATCGTGCTTGAGATGCTGGATGATGAAGTGCTGGATGGGGTAGGACTAAATCTTGGCTTCATTGACACTTACGTTGTCTATACAGCCACTCTGACATTTAAAAAAAAGTAAAACTACCCAAAAGTAAACTGGGATGCTGAGAGTGACTAAGGAAAATATACTCTTTCTTTTCCTTATTGGGTTTTATGCTTAAATGGCTGCAGATCATGGTCTGACATCTATTTGGCAGATATTCTGATAAAGTCACATGGTTAATGAGGTGAGTAGCTAATAAGTTATTTAATACAGCATGCATCCCATTAAAGAAATACTACTTCATTTCCTGTTTTCAGAGAGACAGATATTTCTGAATTTGTGTTAAAAAAACAAAAACAAAACCAAAAAAACCCACCAAACCAAAACCAAAACCAAAACCAAACCAAACCAAAAAAAAAAAAAAAAAAGAGAGAATTTTCATGATTCCAGACTACCTAACTGTGGGGATTGCTGATCAAGTAGGATAATAATTAGACATGTTTTAGTGTGGTTTGTCTTGAAGGCAAACCCATCCTACATGAATATTTTTGTAAGACACCATGCAAGTAAATTGGAAAGAATTTCTACAGTTGTCCTTGAAGCCACTTAGAAAAGAACTGAATAGTCTCTGAGCCCCAAGAAGCTGAGAGAAAGCGAAAGAAAGGAGATTATTTTGTCAGAATCTTTAGCTGGATAAAGGAAAAAAAGTAAAAAAAAAACAAACAAAACAAAACCAAAAACAAAGCCAACACAAAACAAAACAGAAATCAAACAAACAAGAAGCTTTAGTTTGGTCTTTGCTCTAAGACTTCTATACCTTCATACATACATGAGCAGAGTTCAGGTTTCCCAAAGTCTGTAGAACTGTTCAATTCAGGTGTAATTCCCTTCATCTATCCCAGTAAACTTTCAGTAATATTTTCTCTTCTAAGGTACGAAATCTTGGTGCACAATGTGAAGACAAAAAGAAGGACTTAGTAACCAGAATTTCAATAGCTTGCTTTGCGTACCACATTTCACAGAATATCCCAGTACAAATCATCAGGGAATCAAAATAAGTCACCTGTGAAAAACACACTATTTTTGATCTCATTTCTATCAATAACTATTCAAGAACAACTGTAATAATGTAAAAGTATATTATGAACATTTCAATAGCATAAAGGCTATCCATCTCAGAGTAACACCCTCAAAAGTGGCTCGCCATGACAGTCACTGCTGGTCTGAACACTCATTTAGACACAGGGATGGAACTGGACGAGGCTGCACTAAGCAGGTTATTGCTAATGATGCAATACCAGCACTGCTGCTTTCCGCTCATGAGATACAGGTTCACTGCACCAAACCACGCTAATGCCTGCCTGCGGGACAAAAACTTCTCCTCCCAGGAAAATCCAGTGCCAGATTTTATGCTGTATGGTATGTTCCTAGGGATAATAAAAATTCCACATTATCCTCCAAGAAACTGAGAGGTGTATTTCCATGCATTAAAAAAAAATTAAGGCAAATGTAGGGTCCTGCACCTGGAGAGGAAGAACCCCGGGCACCAATATAGGTTAGGTGTCGATCTTCTGGAAACCACTGCTGAGGAGAAGGATCTGGGAGTCCTAGGGGATAGCAAACTTTCCATGAGCCAGCAGTGTGCTCTTGTTGCCAAGAGGGCCAATGGAATCCTGGGCTGCATAGTGAAGAGTGTGACCCGTAGGTCGAGGGAGGCATTCTCCCCCTCTACTCTGCACTGGTGAGGCCACAACTGGAATACTGCGTCCAGTTCTGGGCTCCCCGGTTCAAGAGAGACAGGGAACTACTGGAGAGAGTCCAACATAGGCAACCAAGATGATTAAGGGATTAGAGCACCTCCCTTATGAGGAAAGGCTCAAAGAGCTGGGGCTCTTTAGCCTGGAGAAGAGAAGGCTGAGGGGGGACCTTATTTATGCCTACAAGTATCTAAAGGGTGGGTTGAAGGATGATGGAGCCAGACTCTTTGCAGTGGTTTCCAGCGATAGGATGAGGGGCAATGGGCACAAGCTGGAACATAGGAAGTTCCATTCAAATACAAGGAAAAACTTCTTTACGGTGAGAGTGATAGAGCACTAGAACCCAGGGAGGTCATGGAGTCCCCTTCTCTGGAGATTTTCAAGACCCACCTTGATGCAGTCCTGAGTAACGTGCTCTAGGCAATCCTGCTTTAGCAGGGGAGTTGGACTAGATAATCTCTAGAGGTCCCTTCCAACTCCGACAATTCCCTGATTCTATGATTCCATGATAATTACCTTCTGGCTGCCCCTTAGAGACTTGACACAGTGTAGTTAGTTGATTTCTAGTAGGACTCTGTAGAGAGAATATACACGCCATTAATATAAAGTTTTTGATTTAAAAAATACTTTTTTTCCTTGTGACCAGGAGAACAGAAGAGACTGAATTGCTAAAAAATAATTCACTAATAATTAAGACACAGTAAATCTTTTCTCTCACAGCCACAAATAATAACTCATCTTCAAATATTTGTCATGTCTGTTTAGGCTGAAAGTGTCTTTTGAAATAAATAGCATATGTTTTATTTAACAGTACGGCATCATCTACATTTTGGCTGTAAAGTTGTTTACACGAGAAGATGAGAAGGTCCGACAAGCCACGACTACCTACCCAATAGAATAGGTGGTGTTTAGAATGGAGTATTGGAGTACTTATTACTGTTGTGATAATAATATGCTGTGCAAAGAACACATAAAACCTAAACCATAAAATTTCCAATACACAGAAGTAGAAGAGTAACTCTCTGAAAAACATCTACTGTACACATATCAGAGAGTACATACTGGTTATTAATGGTTTAAATACAAATGTGTCATTATTCCCTTGTGATTTATAGACTATTGAATTGGGAGAAGGATGGGAATAAATAGTGTACGGCAGCATTTCAGCTGAGGATCAGTCCCTATGTAGGGAGACAAATGAAGTGACAGAAACAGAAACATTCATGATAGTTAAGGACTACATAACAGTTTTGTTAAGCATTTTTAAAATGTGCATATCAGTGCAGAATTAAAAAAAATTAAGGGGGGGGAACAAGGAATTAAACATAATACTAGACTGAGCCAAATCTGTGTTTCTAGGTTTGTGATTTGTACAGTTGCTTAAATCTGTAAAATTATATTTCATTATTTTTTTTTCTTTTCCCAAAAGGAGAAAAATCTAAAAATATTTTTGTAATGGAAATTCTTAAATATTTAGCAATAAATTAAAGTAATAAAACATGGTATTTCAGACTGTATATAATCTAAGTAGAACCTAAAGTCTTAAAAAAAGGAAATATTAGACCAAAAACATTTATTTTTTTAATTTTCAAAAACTGTCAAATATTTAAGAAAAAAAATATTTCCATGAAGTATTTCTAATAGATCAAAATTTATTTGGATTAATAAGAATAATAAGAATAACAACTATTATTATCATCAACATCATCATTACTATTAGTTTGATGAGTCTTAATTGGTAATAAAACCATGCAAATTTTATCCATCATATAAGATGCCTCAATGATTTGCTTGATAAGGCATCAGTGGTCTAGTTGAGCAAGGAAATCAAATATAGCACAAAACACTAACAATTTTTATGGCATTATTTATTTATTCTCAATGCTTACAGGTTTTTACAAGTTTTTTACTAAAACCTTCCCCTCTCAAAGTTCACAGGCTCTTATCCTTAATCAAAATTACTACTATCATCTATTAGCCCTGGCCCTAGGACTGAAATTAGTTTTGTAAAATGTTCTTCAGCCACTGTAAATGGAAAAGGAACAGAGTAAAAGTAACTACTAATTTCAATTGTTTTTTCACCATATTTGGAGCTGATATAAGGAGGAAAATGGACTTTAAAGATCCTCTGAAGATCTTGGGAAAAAGACATCTAGAGAAAATGAGAATGTTATTAGAACACTTTTATCATTAGAATGATGTGTTATTATGAACAGGAAAAATTAAGAAAACAGAAAGAAATATGATGAGCAAGAGACAGAATGAAGCAAAACATCTTGTCAGGAGGAAAAATAAACAACTGATGAGACAGAAGCATGTGGAAGAAATGGAAGTAATGAAGCAGTAACAAATCTAAAGACAAAGTGATGCTCGATAAGATGGCTGTGAAGCATAATGGGTATCCAGTCACGATACCAATGACCTTGCAGCTCAAATAATATTGCGCCATGTGCTTTCCTAAACATCAAAACCCCTGTCACCCCCCATCCCCAATAAGGGGCAGGGGCAATAAATTCCCACACTAAATAATAATTTTTCATTTCTACAATTTTAACAATAATTTTTAATAATTTTTTTTATGTTTAAGTTTGAACTTGAAGCAGTGCAATAACACAGTTATGTGACTATGCTTCTGCCTGAACTTATTTTTTTCTCTAGTCAAGCAAACTCTTTATGTCAGAGCCCATAATTCTTTCTTTATTCATTCCTTCCTCTTTACGGTAAGACTTTTCTCTCATTTATTTATATATTTATTTAATTTAGTCCAATATTCAGGTAAGAATGAACTAAAACAAGGATTCAAAATGAAGTTTGCAATTTAGCACACATGAATATGCAAAGTTTTCAGTATCAAACAGAATGTATAAGGTGTGTAAAGTATCACAATAGGTATTAATGTAAATAAGTCTTAGTAGAAGTAATATTTTCATTGTGTTATATAGTACTAATTATTGGAAATATAAAGCATAAAAATTGGGATTTCTAAATGGTAACTGCAGTTGTTTATACTTACACAACTATGAAGATAACAAGAATTTTCTGCTCCAAAATAGCATTCACACTGTCCAGTAACATAAGAAGCATACATGTAAAGCATATGTAAAGACACTTAAATTCTGTGACTTTAGGTGTAACGCTCCTATGAATATATCACCTAGGTGAAAAACTCACTAGAACTTTTCCTTACATTATTTTATATAGATCCAGAACAAACAACACGAATTCACAGTGCTGATCCTGTGGCAGTTTACAAGACCACCTGCAATTGTACATGATTGCAGAATCAGGACTTATTCTTATAATGTAGAAAAAGGACACAAAACAAAACCTGTAGAAAACTAAGTACACATTCAAACTATCCTCAGATATAATAAGAAAAAAATAATTTTACAAGATTTCCCAGTATAATGGCTATCTACCACATAAGTATGATGCATCTTTCTGTTCTCACAATTCTCTTACAATTGTGCTGCTAGTGAATTCATTCAGCTACCAGTATTTGTTCTTGTCACAATCTTTGTCATTAGAATAAGATTTTGCATTTCTGAAGCCTAATCTATCATGTTCTAATTCCCTACAAAATAGTGGGAAAGTATCCTCAAAAAGTGCCTCAGAATAAATCCATTTTCATGAAAAAAAGGCTTAAATGAACAAAATTGTGCAAAATTAAACTATTCTCAGGGCAATCTTTGTACTTTAATGAAAACTGAAAATGGTAGAAAATTTCTGCAGTCTTATGACAAAGACAGCAATGAGAATAAAAAAAAGACATGAAAAAGACAAATTATAAGATTTAAGCCCTTATTCGTAAGGTTCTAACCTTACATTTTATTTCAATAGGCTATTCTTGAGGGTAGACTGAAACTAGGGGTTGTGGGGTTTTGTTGATTGCTCTTTTTTTTTTCTTTTTTTTTGGGGGGGGGGGGGTGGGGAGGGAGATTTTTTCAGAGATACATTTTTCTGTTTTCAATTTATAGTTTATCTGCCACAAAAGATTTAGGTGTATGATCAGGATTTTATTAATACATGACTGATTACAAAGGGATCTAAGGCATTCAGGTATCTTTCCATAAGCATACTACCTTATATGGACTGCCGCTTTGGGAGACATATAAATTTAAAATGAAATAGTTTGGCCACATTTGCGAGCTGGAAGTCAATAGAAGGATCATAAATCTAAAGAACATGACAATGTTTTAATAAACATGGAGAATAAGCTCAGTCTTTGTGTTTGATGAGTCAAAGGCCAGCTTTGCAAACAAACAAATAAAGTATCATAGATTCATGCAGCATTTGTGTAAGCCTGGAATATGGCACTGATCACGTAAAGCTGATGATAATCAGGGCTTTGATAAATTTAATCAGTTTTCAAGAAAAGAAAAAGTGGGATTTTTGAATCAGGTTTCAAAGAACCTAAGTTTTTCCACATAACCTGGGAAAATTAGAAGGTTAGAGGTTTACTCTGCAGTCAAAAAAGGAAAAACCAAAACACATGGGCAAGAAGGTTCATATTTGTGGCTAGACCAAGAAACGGACACTGATGGTAGAAGTATCTACACAATCTCTCTGTGACTTTATATGCAGGCAAAATTTGTGTTGTGGTTTAACCCTGGCTGGTAACTAAGTGCCAAAGAGCTGCTCGCTCACTCCCCTGTCCCCAGTGGGATGAAGGAAGAGAATTGGAAGGGTAAAATTGAAAAAGGTCATGGGTTGAGATAAAATCAGTTTAAGAATTGAATATAATAATAATACGATTAATGATAATAATAATTCAGAATTTAAAGGAAAATAATAAGAAATTAAAAAATAACAAAGGGAGAGAAATAAAACCCAAGAAAGACAAGTGATGCAAATGAAAACAATTGCTCATCACCAGATGGCCAATGCCCATCCAGTCTCTGAGCTGCAGCCCCCTGCCAACATCCCCCCTAGTTTTATTGCTGAGCATGACATCGTATGGTATGGAATATCCCTTTGGTCAGCTGGAGTCAGCTGTCCCAGCTGTGTCCCCTCCCAGCTTCTGGGGTACCCCAAGCCTACTTGCTGTCACGGTGGTGAGAGGAACAGAAAAGACTTTGACTCTGTGTAAGCACTGCTCAGAAATGACTAAAACATCCTTGTATTATTAAAAATATTTTCAGCAAAAATCAAAAAAATAGCCCCATACCAGCTACTGTGAAGAAAATTAACTCGATCCCATCCAAACCCAACACAGCTGGATATGACACACACTAGGTCCTGACTTAATGTGAGGAGAATGGGTGAAGATGCTGACAAGAAAACCATGAGAACAGGTGAATTAAGCATCCCAGTATCACTTTGTCAGGACCTGTTTCAGGCCTGATGAGTTTTGCATCTCTAGGACCTTCCTAAGAGATTATACGATCATTTTCTATTATTGACAGTCTCCCACAGAGCAGGCAATTGGTTGTGTAGAATGGGCCAGTGGGATGGTGGGGAATAAAACCTTACACATGTTGAGCTTGACATATCAAGATGTCAGAGAGGCTGCATTTTACCATTTGGAGAAAATAGATGGGCCAAGATAAAGCTGTAGTAGTTAAATTTGTATTTACCCGTAAAGAAGAGAGAAAATGAACCAAAAACAAAGTCCTGTAGAATTTCCGCAGAAAACAAACTGATTTCTCTGAAGGATCTTTCTGAAGTTGGTAAATGTTAGTCATGAACACCAAAGGAAAGGACCTGGTCTGCAAGTTAACTAAGATATTAAGAAAAATGAGATTGGAATAAATCAGAGACTTACTTAGAACAGAAAGACAGTTTAGAAAGGGAAAGAGAGTAGGAAGGGGAAGAAAGTTGTGGGAGTTCTGCAATTCTCTGTCTCAGAGTTCTGTATCATGGTCTTTTTCTGCAGAAGGCAAATACACGAGAGGGAATAGCTGTAGGTGCAGTTGTCAGATCCAGGGAAAACATACAAAAGTTTTCACAAAGGTGAAGACATAAACAAGGAAAAAAATAAAAAAAAACAACACAGAAAATGGGACTGAAAGGTATTTATAAGTATTAGTTAAACCTATCCACAAATGACTAAGTGTTTACCTACCTCCAATGAGCTGGAGTGAAATCTTGAGTTAGTTGACTACTGTGAATTTAGTAAAGTTGAGTGAAAAGAATCTGAATCTTAACTTTCCACTTTTGTCTGCTTTGTGATTCAGAATGTGTTAATACTAAGGAAGTCTTAAGTAAGAAAACAATAGCACTTCGAAGCTGAGCATTAAAACAAAATTTTTCTACCATTTCCTGCTAAAGAAATTGGCTTTGAAGACCTGAAACTAAAACCAAACACATATCAGTCATGAAGGCTGGAGTAGGAAATTGCAGCTAAACTGTGACGAATTTTTAAATTTAACTTACTGATATGTCAGTTACAACATAAAAGAAAAGCTGGAGAATAGTTAGACTATTCTTACATTGCAGAAATAATCTAGAGCAGCTTAAATAGTACTACTACTGTCCACATAGATTGTAAAGACACTAAAAAAGAAACATTCAAAAAATGTGGAAAATTGAGGAAGTTTGAGACAGAAAAGCCCATAAAAGAAGAAAAGTGGACAATCTTTTGCAAGTGTGTACCTCATAATGTAAAACATATGTGAAACAGTCAGTTAAGAGACAGTATTTAGAAGCATTGCAAATGTTTATAAAAGGAGAACTTGAATCAAATAAGCTTTAGCAAAATTCTAGGAAGTAGTCCAACTTAAAGGACAGCAAAAGAGTCCAAATGTTGCTCTGTACATATACAGGGTTGGATCTTTTAATTTTATGTTAATATCCAAGCCCAGACACCAACCAAAGATGTCTAGAGACCAAGATTGCTCCCTAAATGCATGTTTATAGATAAATAAATAAACAGATCAACAAATAAAACTAATGAGCAGTAGTGGATAGAGGAGAGAAGAAACAATGCCTTAACGACCATTTCACAGTTCCTTATCACTGCATACATTTCTAAAATGGTTTTTAAGGAGTGGGAGAAGAAAGCAACACTTCTTCCTTTTGCCTGGTTTCCTAAAGAAAGGAAAACTATATGGTCATGTTATCTATAGACTCGGTAACTTTGTTCACTTAGCCATTTTGAACACACTTGAGGAGGCCTCAGAACTAATTCAATTTCGACACATTTTTTGATTGTAGAGGGAGAAACCTAATGAAGGCAAGTCAAGCAGAACCTAGTCCTTGTAATTATGTCTTTCATGCAGTTGGCCTCTTAGCACCTTTTCAAATTTGAACTCTCCAGTAGACTGTGGTCTCTTATATGCTGCCTTTCCTCAGAGACTGGTGAGGAAGAATGCGATATTCTATGAAGGTACAGATTAGTGAGAAAGGATCACAAGGCCATAAGAAACCAGACTTTATGAGATAGCTAGTTGTAACCTTTTTTTTCACTTTTTTTTTTTTTTAAATTGCTATGAAAACAGAAATGTTATGCAGAGATTTTTCCCCGAGAGGCGTTACTACATTTTTGGAGCATTTTAACTGGTGGAAGCTTAGCAAGCTTTTCGTTTTCTTTTCTCTTTTTCTAAAATGTGCCATCACAAATAAGATATGGTGAGAAATCATGATGTTTAATGGTATAGGAAAATAATTAATGTTAAATATGCTGTTGGATGTATGTATTGCTTAATTTCTTTGAATTTTTAGAAACTGGACATACTATTTCAAGTATTTTCTAAAACTCTTTATAACCTGTAGACATTTTATATGTCAATTCTGTGTGACAGAGAATGAACTATAGTACTATGTTTATTTGTTTAACATACAGGCACCATTTTTTATTCATCTGTTTTATACAGGGTTTTTTCCCTTTTGGAATCTGAAAGAAGTCTCACTGAAAAAGAAACAAAGTTATTTATTTTTCTTTTTTGTGTGTGTTGGTTTGGGGTTTGTTTTGTTTTGAACAGACTCAAACATTAGGCCAAAAACTGGAAAGGAGGAGATAATCTCTTTGCCCACAGCAAAGCTGCTGAGTGTGGCCAATATCATCTTAGAACATCGTTCATAAAATTAATTAACTTGGACAAATTATGCAGAGGAGGAATGTCCTGAGTGGAAAGAAGACATACGAACTATATGAAATCTATAAAAACCCTAAATTTCGGTTCGTAGCCACTTGAGGTTGAATATGGGTTGTACAAAGATAAGCTTTTTGAATCAAAACTTGAATAATACATGTTCATGCTTAGAGAGCATGGGAAGAAATGGAAAAGTGGGAGAGCAGTGCCTAGGAACCTGTCACTGGGACTGAACAGTAGATAACTTTATGTCTGAAGAGTATCTGCTACTCAGTCCTAAAGAGAAGCAATCTGAATCAGTCAAAAGCTAGTAAATGTAGCCATTTTTATTTTTTTTTTTAAAGTCAGATGAGCCAAAACAGGAGTATGGTAACTATAAGTGCATAAAACCAATGTCTGAGGTACTCATCTAAGACTCACAGATATGCTCAGAAGTCTATTAGGTATCACTTTCAAAGGGCTGAACTATGTAGTAGATTTTGCTTCATCTTGCATCTCATACATCTGCACTAATAACATGGTTTGATAGATTTGTCCATTTTTAAATTTCAGTTGAAAATTCTCATTCAAATCAATGCATTCATACGGATATCTGATTATATTCAGTGAACAATCAACAATTCAGATGAGTGAAAAGAGAAAAGGCTGTGGAGCTAAGTCTGGAGCTACAATCTTAAAGGCACAAACATTTTTTTTTTTTTTCCGGAAATTAAAATATTTTCATGGAATAAATAAGAGGATTGTAATCAAAAATATATGTATTTAAATAAGCATACAACTTTTTCAGAAAGAACAAAGAGAGATAATAGAAGACCTATGAGAGGTGTAATATGCTTCTGCTTAAGTGTTCTGAATACAAAGGAAGGCAGGTTCCTTGGAGGTTCATGGATAATGATTAATGTGGAAAGAATAGAGGCATCCACACCATAAGAGCAGTTACCATCATTGTAAATAACTGACAAAATCACAAAAAGCATAAGACTTGCAAGGGATTGTAACAGCATATTCCTGAGAGTTCTCTGAATATATCAAACACAGATAATTCTCGACCCAGCAAATTCTTTCAAGGATTGACTTAGTAAGAGTATGTTTCTGATTTTTTTTTTTTTTTTGTATACAGAATATTGAAAGCAATCAGAAAGGAGAAATTCTATCTATTGGTGAATACCTAAATAAAAATGAGAAATCTTAAGAGAATGAACATGAAATAAGAATACATTACATGAGGCAGCCAGTGATGAGTGTTGTTCCTCAGGGGTCTGTACTGGGACCAGTGCTGTTCAACATCTTTGTTGGAAACATGGACAGTGGGGTAGAGTGCACCCTCAGCAAGTTTGCTGATGACACCAAGCTCGGTGGCGTGGCCAACACGCTGGAGGGAAGAGATGCCATGTCTCATGCCTGGACAGGCTTGAGAGGTGGGCTCGTGCAAATC
>JAHREE010000279.1:8880680-8903854 GCA_033628505.1 Tringa tobata | reverse complement strand
GATCCATGTCCTTTCTGTGTTGAGGACTCCAAAGCTGGACACAGTACTCCAGGTGGGGTCTCACGAGTGCAGAGTAGAGGGGCAGAATCATCTGCCATGACCTGCTGGTCACACTTCTTCTGATGCAGCCCAGGACGCAGTTGGCTTTCTGGGCTGCCAGTGTGCACTGCCGGCTCATGTTGAGCTTCTCATCCACCAACACCCCCAAGTCCTTCTCCTCAGGGCTGCTCTCCACCCATTCTCCACCCAACCTGTGTTTGTACCTGGGATTGTCACATCCCAAGTGCAGGACCCTGCACTTGGCTCGGTTAAACTTCATGCGATTTGCACGAGCCCACCTCTCAAGCCTGTCCAGGCATGAGACATGGCATCTCTTCCCTCCAGCGTGTTGGCCACGCCACCGAGCTTGGTGTCATCAGCAAACTTGCTGAGGGTGCACTGTACCCCACTGTCCATGTTTCCAACAAAGATGTTGAACAGCACTGGTCCCAGTACAGACCCCTGAGGAACAACACTCATCACTGGCCGCAAATCAGGCATTGAGCCATTGAGCACAACCCTTTGAGTGTGGCCAGCCAGCTCCTTACCCACCGAGTGGTCCATCCATTGAATCCATTAGTTTACAATTTTGAGACCTGGATGTCATGCGGGACAGTGCCGAATGCTTTGCATAAGTCCAGGTAGATGACACCTGTTGTTCTGCCCTTGTCCACCAAGTGTGTGGCAGTATCATAAAAGGCCACCAAATTTGTCAGGCACGATTTGCCCTTGGTGAGGCCATTTGGCTGTCTCTGATCACCTCCTTATTTTCCATGTGCCTTAGCAGAGATTCCAGGAGGATCTTCTCCATAATATTTCCAGGCACAGAGGTGAGACTGACTGGCCTGTAGTTCCCTGGGTCTGCTTTTTTTCCTTTTTTGAATATTGGGGTTATGTTCCCCTTTTTCCAGTCTGCGGGAACTTCACCAGACTGCCATGATTTCTCAAGTATGATGGAAAGGGGCTTAGCAACGTCATCCACCAACTCCCTCAGGACCCATGGATGGATTTCATCTGGTCCCATGGACTTATGCACCTTCAGGTTCCTGAAGGGGTCTCGAACCTGATCTTCTCGTACTGTGGGCAGTTCTTCATTTGCAAAGCCCCTGTTTTTGCCTTCCATGACTTGGGCAGTGTGGTTTGAGTCCTTGCCGGTGAAGACTGAGGCAAAGAAGTTGTTCAGCCTTATCCATATCCTGGGTGGCCAGATCTCTCGTTTCCTTCTGGAGAGGGCCCACAACTTCCCTAGTCTTGCCTTTGTCCCTGACATATCTGTATAAGTTTTTCTTATTGTCTTTGATGTTCTTAGCTAGATTTAGTTCTGCCTGGGCTTTTGCTTGCTTGATCTCATTCCTGACCGCTCGGACCATTTCTCTGTATTCTGCCCATTCTACCCTTCCCTGCTTCCACCCTCTATAGGCCTCCTTTTTGGTCCTCAGCTTGTCCAGCAGTTTCTTATTCACCCATCCACGCAGGCCTGTTGGCTGTTTTGCCTGACTTCTTTTTTGGGACGCACCTCTCCTGAGCTTGGAGGAGGTGATCCTTGAATACCAACCAGCCCTCTTGGGCCCCTCTCCCATCCAGTTCTTTTTCCCATGGTATCCTCCCAATCAGATCTCTCAGGAGACCAAAGTCTGTTCTTCTGAAATCCAGGGTAGCGAGCTTGCTGCACACCCTCCTAACCACCCTATGAATATTGAACTCCATTTCATGATCACTGCAGCCAAGGCTACCCTTGAACCTGACATTGCCCGCCATCCCCTCATTATTAGTAAGGACAAGGTCCATCACGGCTCCTTTCCTCTTAGCTGTTCAAAACAAATTGCTTAAATTCTAGCCATAAATTTTCAACTCTATGTGTCTTAGCTTAATGTGACAGGAAATACAGCAACTGGGATCCATCAATACCTAAATGACTTTTGTAGACAAAAAGGAGAATATTTGTTCTTAATATTACAATGTTCCTAATTTCATAATAATGTTGCCTGACACACTCTGCACTCTAACCAAGTACTGAAAATTGACTTTTATCATATCGGCCCATATCTATGGGAGACATTATAGGAAACTGTTGGGTGGTTTAGCAATATATAAAGTTCAGTGAATATAATCTCTGTACTTACAAAGTTGTAATGAAGAATTTAACTGTTCCTAAATTAAAAAAATCTGATTAGTATCCAATTTTCCTGTTTGGATGAAAGAATTCTGTACAATTCCATATATGAATAATCTCTGTAGTTACAAAATTCAAAAAACATTTAAAAAATCTGCCAAATTTACATATACAAATGTTGTCTTTAAAGGAATATTAATTGGAAGACCTTTTTGCCTTATTCCTCTATGGCTGAATCCTTGATGGACATTTTAGAAGGAGTAAAAGTGTGAATTTTTGAGCTGCAAAGCAAGAGGATTGGGAGAAAAACAGGACATAAAAATGAGCTCTGTTATGGTCTTATTACTATATTAAATACTTCAATGTAATTGTTAAGAACTTTAAACAGTGGGAAGGACAGTGAATCTCATTATTTCTTGATGACTTAACATCAACACAGGGCAGGGTGGGAGGGAGAAATTCTGAGTCTCCAGCATGGCTGCCATATTATTCCTAAACATTGCATGATGTTTTCAGAATTGTTAAAAGGATGATTGATTCAAATCACACCATCTCCATTATATATTGTCATTGTTAGTTCTTATATAACTCTCATACATTTCTTACAAATGCAAAGTTCTCACCCTAGAAAGAATAACCTCTTGCAATATTACAGACTGAGGAGCTGCTCTGGGGAAAGACACTGGTGGCCTTGCTAGACTGCAAAGCTGGACCTAAGCCATTAGTGAGCCCTGACCTGTCGTTTGAAGGCAGTGATATGTCACACCTAGAGCACTGTGTCCATCCAGTTTTGGAAGGACAGAACAAACTTCAGTGAGTCCAGCAGAGGCTATTACATTTGGGGCTGAAGTGACTGGTAGCCTATGACAAGACATGGGCTTGTCGAACACATCTTGTCCAGCCTGTGGCAGACAAGTCTGTGGGGGCACCTTACAGCCACCTTGTTGTCTACAGGGTGGTCAAGAGATAGAGCCGATGCTTCACAGAGATACATGGTCGGAGAAGAGAAAATAAGCATAAATTGAAACAAGAGAAGTTTCTATTGGATATAAGTTAAGGAGGATGGTAAAGAATTGGGAACCATAGACCTGACCATAGATGCTGGTCAGGCTTCATCTTTGTAGCCAACTTTTCAAGGCTCAGCAGGGAAATATTTTGTGAAACCTGATCTGATTCCATAGTTGATTCTGCTTTGAGTAAGAGGCTGGACTACATTCCTTCTGAATTCCCTTCCAACCTGAATTATTCAACTTAAATTATTATATTATCACGCTATCTACTGCACACAGAATTCAATTCTGTCAAATGAAAGCCTTTGTTTTAAGTTGTCAAATATTGGTAAATTAGAATACAGGACATACCCACAGATGAAGGAAAAATAAGGGAAAGAATGTAGAATCTTTTGGGATGGAAAACAACATGGAGCAGATATTTTGAAATTTGTGAAAGGAAAGAAATCAAAACGCAAACTTCAAAATTCTTTGATGCAATAAAGAGAATATTACAATCAATTGAGACACTCTAAATCCACATTTACCTACAACAAGAAAAACTATTAAAAAATATATATATTCAAGGAAACTTAGAATGTAGATTATCTCCAGGTCACTAAACAAAATTGCACAGTTGTCACAGTCTGTCATTTTTAGACAAGAAAATATTTCATGGCATGCTTTCTTAAAAGTCCTTCTTTACTCACTGTATCTCTCATGAGAAATGCAAAGCAAGTCAAGACTTCCTTTAAAATTTTGGCAGTATTCACCAAAATTTCATACTTCTGGGCAGTTACATATTTTTCAAGTGGTGAGAGAAAAAAAAAAATCAGTATTACTATGTGTTGCTTAACAGGCATCATAGCAGTTTATAATTTCACATGTGCACATCAAATAGTTATTTTAAGGTTTGTATTTATTCTCTGCAATATATTGTTATTTCTTTCTTTCTCCTCATCCAGAAGTCCTTCTTTCTTCATTACGGAAGGTCATTTATTGCTCAGGATTATTATTCTTAACACAGAGTTTAAATGAGACCAAATGAAATGTAACAACTCTTCTGGTAGCTGGTGGACTTTCCTAGCCAGAGGTTAAACATGTTTAGGGACAAAATAAAAAAAAAGTGGTGACTTGAAGCCAGCAAACACTAATCAAAACAAGTTTTTCTGGTCTCAAATGATCAAGTCATCTTCTCCTAGATTTAGTTACCATGTTGCGATGCTCCAACAACATCACTTTGGTTTCTAGAGACTGCAGAATAATTTGTTTTCTCTAAACCAATTTGTATCTTGTCAAAGTGAGATTGCAGTTTTACAACCACCTGGGGAATAAGTGATCCCATTCCATAAATAACAGTCATCTGCATAATATGTACTAACATGTCCCTGTAGACTTTAGAGATATTATATATGAATAGAAAGATATAGACTCACTTAAGAGATTTATGCAAGAGAGACTTCAGTTAATATGTCCTATATTTTCCAACACAAATGTTTTCATACCACCCTTCAGACAAATCTCTGTAAGTAGTTTGGGAACTTAAATTATTGCAGATCTAAAGACAAAAAAGTTAAAAAAAGAAATAATAAAAAGCTATTTAAATAATGGAAAACTCTTATTCTTGGAATCAAAATGTCCAAAGTTGAGAAAATGAAAATATTTTGTGATGGAATATAGGAATAATGCAAATTTACTAAGAAAATACTTAAAATATGTATATATGTCTGTTGTCTAATTGTGGTTGCATTTGAAAATATAATACCTTTTCATACATACAAAATGCATTAAGGACTATTCAAAGACACTTGCCACAGAGTCACTAGATAATCTGAATTAGTCACTTAAATTAGAACAGTGGATAGAAGAGCCTATTGAGCCTGCTCTAAGATGAGGATGAAGTAGAAGATAGAAGGTACTTTTTATCACCTTCATCAGGTGTGGGTAAACATGTCTCTTATTTTCTGGATATATGCAAAAACAGTTCTACTTTTTTCTTTGTACCTTGTAGGTTTTAGAGAAGTTTAATACATAGAAGATGTTTTCAAGTTTCTTCAGCCTGTTGTGATGATGCTACACTCCATCAAATCTGACAGAAAGGTAACTGTGAGGAAATCAGAAGCAGCAATGTTAGGTTTCTTCACTAAGCAAAATGGGACAAAGTGATCTCCAAATGCTAACAGACAGAGTAGCAAAATAGCTAAGAGAATGAGCACCAGAAAAAGAGAGTTTATCTTATTCCTACACTATTATTCCAGAAGCTCTGCAGGACCAGAGAGAAAAAACTGAACAATACTTTGAGCTGAAACATGCTGACTTAAGTACAATATGATCTCTGTAAAGATTTGCTTATTGAAAGATATTGCCTAGAATCATATGGGGTTGGAAGGGACCTCTGGAGATCATCTAGTCCAACCACCCCGCCAGAGCGGGTCTACCTAGAGCAGGTTGCACAGGAACTTGTCCAGGAGGGTTTTGAATGTCTCCAAAGAACAGAGACTCCACCAACTCTCTGGGCAGCTTGTTCCAGTGCTCTACCACTCTCACAGTAAAGAAGTTCCTCCTCATGTTTAGGTGGAACTTCTTATACTCAAGTTTGTGTCCATTTCCTCTTGTCCTGTCCCTGGGCACCACTGAGAAAAGACCAGCCCCGTCCTCCTGACACCCTCCCTTTAAGTATTTGTACACATTAATTAGATGTCCCCTAAGCCTTCTCTTCTCAAGACTAAAAAGACCCAAGTCCCTCAGCCTCTCCTCGTAGGAGAGGTGCTCCAGGGCCTTAATCATCTTTGTGGCCCTTTGCTGTACCCTTTCCAGCAGTTTCCTGTCCTTCTTGAACTGGGGAGCCCAGAACTGGACACAGTATTCCAGATGCGGCCTCACCAGGGCAGAGTAGAGGGGCAGGACAACCTCCCTCGACCTGCTGGCCACACTCTTCTTGATGCACCCCAGGATGCCATTTGCCTTCTTGGCCACAAGGGCACATTGCTGGCTCATGGTCATCCTGTTGTCCACCAGGACTCCCAGGTCTTTTTCCTTGGAGCTGCTCTCCAGCAGGTCAGCCCCCAGCCTGTACTGGTGCATAGGGTTATTTCTCCCTGCAGCACCCTACACTTGCCCTTGTTAAATTTCATTAGGTTTCTCTCAGCCCAACTCTCCAGCCTGTCCGGGTCTTGCTGTATGGTGGAACAGCCTTCTGGGGTGTCAGACACCCCTCCTAGTTTTGTATCATCAGCAAACTTTCTGAGGGTACATTCCATCCCTTCATCCAGGTCATTGATGAATATACTGAAGAGTAACTAAGCTAGCAGCTAACATCTAATCAGCTTCCTATCTGTTTATGACTGAAATTATCTGTGGATGGACAGAAACAGAAGGAGTTGAAATAGGTTTTAAACCCCCATCTTGTAAAAAATTTGGAGGAAAAAAGACATCAAACTTCAAAGATTACTAAGTTTTGGATCAAGGGTAAAATCAATATGACTTCTTCTGGTTTACAAATAACCCCACTACTCAAAAATGAACTATGAGTAAGTTCATAGAACTCTAATGAAAAACAGTAGATTGTCAGGTAGACAGTAAACTTCAGAAGGAGGAAGTATTTCCGCTTTTGAGTAGATCGAGCAAACTGCAAAGTGGCAAACAATGGTCAAAGTGAGAAATGGCATAAACTTGTAATTGTCAAGCAATTCTCAAGTGTGTCATAAGGTTATGAATGTTTGTATAAGTGTCAAACAGCACTAAGTCTCAGTTTGTCTTGGTTTCTTCAATTTTCTGTAAGAAAAAAGAAATAATTCAGATTTGCTCCCTTAATTCTCTTAAAGGAGTATGGAATCTGAGATTTTTGCTGCTTTTGTTGTTAAACCATAACAGACAGAGTTGGGGAGAGGGTAGAGAAGAATACATCGCTACATGTGATATAGTGGCATAAGTTAGAAACCAAAAATTAAATCCTCTGAAGTTAGAGCTTCTTCAAATGTGAGTTCAGGCTATGACAGATGAACTGTTGCAACATCCTTAAAGGCAGGCTAGATTAACTAATCACCTTGAAATCATGTAACACGCTCCTTTCCACTTGCCTGAAAGAAGCAGAATGAGAAGCGAGCAAAATTTTTAAGCAACAGAGTATAAAATAGAATTCTTTGAACAAGTCATTTAAACAATAAATAAATAAGACCATCCTGAAATAATGACAAAGACACTTGATAAAGACTAAAAAAGCATAAGATGAGAGGATAGTGTCACTGGGAAACAGCAGGGACAGAAAAGTATAAAAGCACTCACAACAATTTTTGTCAGAAAAAGGAAAATAGTCTGGTGAAAAGAATTTACTGAAGCTTTTTTTAAATACAGTGAGTTTTCTCTCTCCTCCCAAAGACGGAAAAAGTAGCTAAACACTGGCCCTGGTAGATTTGGGGTATTTTCATTTTCATTTCAATCTTAACTAGAGCCAGAATACATCTGGATTTCCTCAGACTTGTCCTCCCTTTTCTGCTGAGAAATTTTCTCTGTCTGGGAACTGGAGAAGTTTATGCCCCCAGCTGGGATGTCCAAAATTTCCAGACATGTTCACTGTTCACGTACAGATTAACTTTGCAGCATAGGCATAGCAAGTGTGCTGCTTCTGGGAAACATCAGTATGCTGTGCATATGTGATACAGTTGGTCTGCACACATGCGGAAAACCTAGCGTGCTCCAAACACATTGTATTTATGGCACATTCTGTGACAAGCACATGAGTTTTTATCCAGGATTTCCAAGACAGAAATAGTTTTCAATCACTTGTGAATTTTTCTCCTGCTTCCTAGAAGCCAATCTTAGCAGAAGTGTAGCTGCCACTGAAAAAAAACTGAAGAAAGAAAACTCAAAAGTTGAAGAGATAAGATCAAGATAACCCTAATGAATGCAAACTGCAGGGACAAGCATTAGAATTATGGAATTGTCTCTAACCAAAAGCTAAACTGAGAGTTAAAGCTCTTTAGTGTCTATGGTATCACTATGCTGCTAACAAGGACAGCCAACGTAAATGGATGAAAGAGATCTGGTTTTGTTGAGATTTCTGTCCTCCAAAGAAGCAATATGTATTTCTGAAGAGCAGCTGTCACATCTGCCTCAAGGCAATGAGCATGTCCTGGTTCCCAAGAGCGAGCTACATGTAACGATAGACAGTTATGCTGAAGGTCTAAAGACACAATACCATTTTCATTTAGTTGACCAAGATATTTCCCTCACAAAAATACTCTTCAATTTCTTTTACCATTAGCACTTAAAAACACAGGAAATAATTGTCACCTTACACTTTCAGATAAATAGTGCTTGAACTGAATTAGGTGCAGTTACATAAATTGAACTAAGGCATAGATGTGGTCCACAAATTTATATGAACAAAATGAATTAGCCAAATTCAGTCTTCACATATACTGTGAAGGAACTCGAAAACTGAATTGAAACACAAAGACATCAGTACTTCGGAGTCAAGTCTTCATCAGAAATCACATAAATTTGTACTGAGAATGTGCCAGTTCCTACTGTTTTATAACCATTTTAGGTCTTTGTTTAAAATGATAAAGTGGACGAGTCATATTTCTCTGATAACATTGTGCCTGCAGGGTGCAAGTTATAAGTGGCAGAATTGTCATTAACTTAATATGACAATGCCGAATTAATTCTAATTATTCTGATCGTTGAGCATTTAAATGAAAATGAAGATGTTAAAGGTAACTAATTACTGAAAAGACTACTTCTGAGAATAAAATATGAGAGGGTTTTTTTAAAAAAAGTGTAAAACAATGGGCTTGGACTGTCTAACATCTTGTAAATTTGTTTATTTCTGATAAGATGTTTGAAAAAGGAGTATGATTTAATTTTGCAAAAAAGCTTGAAAAATGCAAAGTATCATTCTTTAAATTATATTTTTATCATATTTCATCAAATTTATGGATGCTATTAATAAAATAACTGCTTTGTTATATGTGTATTTTCAGGCATAAATAAAGTTTATGGTTTATAATTAATTGATCATAATGAATTTGTAATGAAAATATAAAAGCAATACATAGTAGAAATTCACTAATAATGAACAATACGCTTCATGAAAAGCATTAATCCCTCACTGTTCAGTGAAACCTCATAGGGAAAATATGTAACAATTCATATGATTAAAAATATTTTAAAGTGATTCATTTTGTAATTATCTACAGAAATTAAAATACTTAAGTGCATTAATATATTATTTTTATATCAGTATCTGATCATGTTACCTTTTTTATTTGTTTCTAATCTCTATTTCTCCAAAAAGTGGAAGCTATCAGTAAAAAACAAATTCTCTTCCTCAAAAAAAAAAAAAAAGAAGAAGAAATCTTGGGAATTCCTTTTCCTTCTGTACCAGTAAAAATTTAAAATTAAGTCCCTTATATAGTGTTGGGACATGAAGAAGTTCTAGCAAATGAGTATACTGCATGCTCTTTTCTCCACTGACAGACAGTAACCATGACCTTCAAAATAAATTGCACCTGGTCTGTAACAGCCAGCCTGTTAGGTGTGTGCCTGGGGCTCGTTTTCAGCCCTGGCTATTTCACATTGCAACCTGATTCAATAATGTGCTGACAAGAACAAGCTAACAAGAATTAGTGTCACAAGGGCTGCAGCAACAGTTAAAGGAATTGCATTCAGTTATTAGAAATGTTGACTTTCCACTCACAATTTATACAGTTTGCTGAATTAGAAAGGAGCTACAAAATCCCAATTTAAAGTGTTTTCATTATGGGGGCAGTTGTGGGGGGTGGGTGATTTTGGTTTTTTCCCAAAAAGTTTGCTTAAACTACTGGAACCTCTGTTCTGGCTGGATCAGGTACCTCAGCCAGGATGAGTGGCACCTCTCATCTTGCCCTGTTGAAAATACAGATCTAGTCTCTGAGTATTCAGAAGGTACTCACTGAAAAAGAAATTGAAGGATGGACTGTGTTAGTGCAACTTTGTTGAAATGCTCCTGCCCTCTCCTAAGTGCCACAATACAGTTCATAGGAAATCTGTGTGACTTTTTGCTCTGAACCTCTCTGTCAACTCTCCAAGGAGGCCTGAGGTTTACAATATTCTCTGAAGGAAATAGGACTAGGTCTAACAAGAGATTTAGATGACCACTGTTGTACGGCAACATATTATAGTTCTTGAGCCTGCAAAAACCCATCCTAAATTAACAATCTAAAGTTCTTCAGTAATCCAGATGGAAGGCCATGCAGCTCTGAAATGAAATCAGAAAGGTCTTCTCTGAGCACAGATCCTGCCAAGAGGGACTGCCAAGCACCAGACCAGAGGAAAGCAGCAATCTGTCAAAGCTGAGGACCTGAACCAGGAGTACAGACACAAGTTTATTTCCAGTCCAAATATAATACCAGGGATCATCTCCTGAGAGCAGACACCTACAATTACTCTGTTTTCCTATGAAAAGTAAGTTGAAGAGTGGGTGAGGACAACTTTTCCATTTTATTAACTACCTTGTCATAGCTGTCAGCCATAACTAGTACTGCAAGCTCCCCTTCTCTCCTAGGGATTTAGCTACCCATGTACCAAGGCACCAAGACCAGCTCTGGTCTGGCCCAGCTGTGTAAACTGTGCTCACAGTGCTGAGAAAGGGCTAGGAGAAAGACTGTACAGAGACAATAAAGGCCAGAATTAGAAATGATTGCTTAGGTGGGATGATCAGTAGCTCAAGGATTCAGGAGGGAAAATATCAGCATGGAAAGATGTGAGATGTGTGAGACCTAACAAGCAAAGCCAGGGGAGGTGAGGGTGATGAGATCCCACCCAAGAGCTGTTGATGCCATCAATGCAGCTGTAGCTTGAGGCCCAAGGTGCCTCTCCAGCACTGTGGATCCTCTCAGGGAGCCATAGGGCTGATGGTACTTTGGATGCCTCATCCATCGGAGTGGTGAGCACACAAGTGCTTAACCTAATGTTCAGTAATTCCTAGATATCTTCTGTGGGTACAAGCCAGTGAATAACTATTTTATATCTTTTGATTGTGTATATCTTACTTGTAGAGTTACTTAGTGTCTGCTGAAAGACACCCAAACATGCTAACCTAAAAACAGGCATAACATAGACAAAGAATCATAGTTTGCATTTGCAAGCAATGAATCAGTCACCTCTAATCCATATTGTAGCTATAACTATAGTGCAAAAAATAAGTCAAGATTCTGTGGCCCGAGGGATATCTGAGCATGAATACACCTAACCACCCATAACACAGAAATCAATATGGTAACTAAAAATTACGCTGAAACCACTAGTTGGCTGGAGAAGTATAATTCCACACAGTAGGGTGAGATCTTAGATGCCTTTCTATCCTCACTTTTTTTTTTTTTCCTTATTTCAGTTTCTTTCCCATTGATATTGAGCCTCCTACCTGGGCTTGAGGTGACTTTTGGTTACTCCAGGTGTTACCATGAAGCATCCATAGAGTTTTCCAACATTGTGAAGAACTCAGAGTTATGTAAAAGTTTCATAAGAAAAAAATGCAAGGCTTGCAGTAAATTTTGTCACATTTTTTATGATTCAAACCAACCAGACACTTTTAGTTATGGAGATTATGACCCACATTCAGCCAACACCACAAGGTCTTTTTTTGCTGTGCAGCTTTCCAGCCACTCTTCCTCAGGCCTGTGGCACTCTATGTGACGTAAGTGCAGGACCTGGCACTTGGCCTTGTTGAATCTCATACCATTGTCCTTGGCCCATCGATCCAGCCTGTCCAGATCCCTCTGCAGAAACATCCTACCCTCAAGCAGACCAACACTTCCACCTAACTTGGCATCAACTGCAAACATTCTGAGCATGCACTTGATCCCCTCATCCAGATCATTGATAAAGATATTAAAGAGAACTGGCCCCAATACCAAGCCCTGGGGAACACCACTTGTGACTGGCTGCCAACTGGATTTAACTCTGTTCACCACCACTCCCTGGACCTGGCCCTCCATCCAGTTTTCCACCCAGTGAAGAGTAATCCTATCCAAGCCATTAGCATCCAGTTTCTCCAGGAGAATGCTGTAGAAAATGGTGTCAAAGGTTTTACTAAAGTCTAGGTAGAGAACATCCACAGCCTTTCCCTCATCTACTTAGCAGGTCACTTCATCATAGAAGGAGATCAAGTTAGTCAAGCAGGGCCTGCCTTTCATGAACCCATGCTGACTGGGCCTAATCACCTGGTTGTCCTGCATGTGCCATGTAATGACACTTGGAACTGTCTGCTCCATAACCTTCCCAGGCACCTAGGTCAGACTGACAGTCCTGTAGTTCCCCAGATCCTCTTTCCGGCTCTGCTTGAACATAGACATTACATTTGCTAAACTCCAGTCAACTGAACCTCCCCGGTTAGCCAGGACTGATGATCAATGATATCAAGTGGCTTGGTGAGCACTTCTGCCAGCTCCCTGAGTGCCCTTCAGTGGATCCCATCCAGCCCCATAGACTTGTGTGTGTCTAAGTGCTGTAGCAGGTCCCTCACCATTTCCCCTTGGATTATGGGGGCTTCACTCTGCTCCCTGTCCCTGTCTTCCACCTCAGGGAGCTGGTTACTCAGGGAACAACTGATCCTGTTACTAAAGACTGAGGCAAAGAAGGCATTAAGTACCTCATCCTTTTCCTCATCTTTTGTAACTATGTTATGTCATGTTTTGTAACTATGAAAAATCATCTCAACAACTATTTTAAGATTCCTCAGAAATCTATTTCCAGTCTTCTTTACTTCACTAGAACCATTCTTAATGATTAGTTTTCTTGGTGAAGCCCTAGTGAACTGTCTCAGATGACATCATCCTCTAGGACTTTTGAGAGAAAGCTTATCAGTTTATTATATTTGCATGGTCGGTAAGGAAATATCCCTTTCTCTCTCTCTCTCTCTCTCCCTCTTAGACTTCAGCCACCATATCCACATAGATATATCAGTTGGAGAGCTAGTGGCACACGTAGTTTAGGTCACCGAAACATTTACTTCTTGCAAGGCTGATTTTAATTTCATCTACATTTTCAAAATTTACTACTGGGATTAAAAGTCCCTTGGGTGTGGTCCATGGCCAGCAATAACTGAGCAACAGAAAGACTCATTGCATAAGAGGCATGCAGGCAGTGGCTGGAGGGCCAGGTGACAATTTGGATTCTTGGGTGGCCTGTACACAATCTGCTTTCTTTTGCCTTTTATATCCAGGTTTGTAGATAAAGAAATTTATTTTTCTGGTTTTGGTCAGAGTATCCTCTGGAAATTTTTTTTTTTACTGAATGCTTTTCAAAATTAATTGTGTATGCCCAGAAAGAAGTAAATTAATATGTCCCACAGGAAATGATGTTGAGAATTAATGAATATTTAAAGAAACAGATTCAATATATTCTCAGCAACAGCCTAGACAGTCAAGCAGATATTTATCCTGTCACTGTGAACCACATAAGGGTTAGATATCTTCCCTAAGTCACCTAGATTGTCTCTACAGAGCATAAAGAAAAATAGGTACCTTCAGAGAACAATTCACTCTGTATTTTTGGTGGTCGTAGTTTAAGCATCATGTTACAATCAGTATTGTCAGACTAACTGTTTTTCAGTACAAGGGCACCTCTCTTCCTTCACAACATTAGTTTTGAATGACAGAAATATTTGTTTCATTTTATTAAGCGCATTCTGAATTATGATGTGAGCACTTCCTGCTTACAGCAATTCTCCACATTCAGCAAAAGCTAATACTTTGACTGATTCAAACTTGTAGCTCTAGTCAAAGCAATGAACTGTTTGAGGAAAAAAAAAAGTCAATCATTTTGAATTGCAGCAGTTAGATACAAAAGTAGATATCTTTTCTTTCATTTACTGAAAGACTTCTGGATACATCAAGGGAAAGGCAGAATCTCTGTTTCTGGCATAAGAAAGAAGTTTCTATGCCTTACTTCTGCAAAGCTGTATTTGAAAACACAAATCACAGATCAGCATCACCAAAGCCTTTTCAAGGTTTTTTTTTCAGGTTTTTCTCCCTAAAGGATGTCTAATATTAGAATCCTTCACCCAAGCCCCCAGTTCAGCAGTGGATTTCACAGTGCATTCAGATCTGAATCATAAACCCAGAATAGGGACCAAGTGCTTAGTTTGTATCAAAATACCAAATGCAGAGCACAGCTGAGGTAGCTTAACCTTTTATTAGAATCAGAAAAACTTGAGAGGAAAAGATCAGTGTGATGGGGTTTGATTTTGTTTTATCTCTGTATTAGACATCAAGTGCTTTATTCAAATAATGAAAGCATCAAACAGTGTGAACATATAAGTCTGAAAATCAGATTCTAACTTTTGCTTTTGGTTTGTTTTTTGGTTTGTGTTTGGTTTTTTTCTTCTTTGAGAATCCTAAGAGGATGGAAGGAATCGCCCTTCTGCTTTAATAAAGTCTGCAAAGTAGTCATGAAACTAATCAATCAGACATGCAGTATTTTTCTGCTTCGACATATAAAGCATTATTTTAGTAAAATTTTCTTTATTAGAGTGGCAGAGAAGGTTAAATGTTGTTTCCTAGATACAGTACAACCAATGCTTTCGTGTTCCTTTTCATGTCCAGCAAATGGTCCGAAAAATAAACAGTAGGTTCTTCCAGCAGGCACAGATTAAACCACAAGTAAATAAAAACATGGATTAGAAATAAATGTAGTATTTTCCCTTAGCTGAGACTTTTAGCAGAATATTATAATGCTCTATATATGCTTTGTAACAAAGGAATGGTGCTTCCTGACACTCACAAACACTGTTTAGCATCACAGGCAAAACAAGAAAGTAAGAATTTCATCTTCTCTAGTTTAGTTTTAGTATCTCTAACTGTTGTTCATAATTGTGAAACTATTCTTTAAAGTGCTTCAAACTCTCCTTACTGAAGTTCTAACATGCGCTAAAAGACCCTCACAGTTTGCTTGAGTAAATATTTTTCCAGTTGTCTTATATCAAAGGGACTTAGACACCAAGAAAGCTTTTAGATCGGAACTGAGCTGCAAATTTATCTATTTTAATATGGAATGACACTCTTCCAAGGCTACTATTAGCCTGAACAAGTTGTTATACTGTCTGAGAAAATAGTTACATCTCACAGGTCCATTTTCTGTTCACATCATCATTGTCAGGTCTGTTACTATAAACATGATGTTATTCATTATAGGAATAGCTTGGCTCATATGAGCTGTCTTTGACAATGTTTTCTTACAACTACCAAGCCTAGAAGACAGGAATGGAAAGAGTAAATTCAATGTGAGAGCATCTGTAGAGCTCAACAACTGTTTTGTTAAACTCATCCATAGGTGATACTTTCCTTATTTGGAATTTTGTCACAAAAATCTTTTGATTAAACACAGATTTACAAAAATATAAATTTTTTTTCAAGGTTCACAAACTTTTCAACAAAGCTGGGCTGAGCTTTAAATGATCCCAGCTAATAAATGGTTTTGCATAGAAAGACTGTGGTTTCACAAGGGTTGATTTGTAATCAGGAAAAACTTAGTGATTTGGCTTAGAGTTTCTTGGTTTGTTTCATCTTAAGTCTTGAAGTAAAACTCCAAGGATTCCAGCTCATTTTAACTGAAACTTAAAATATTCATACAAAACCCACTGTAGTAAAACTGCTTTAGCTTTAGGGTAACCCTGGGGAAAGGTGAGGGGGAAGCTATTTACACAGGTTTTATGCCTGCATGGAATTTTGAACCCTAGTGCTTATTGTTTATTCATTTTCAAACATCCATCAAAGAAAGACTTGGCTCATGTGACCTGCAATGTAACCACTTAGTAGGATTTTATGGTTTGCATTACTTAGAAGGTCATAGCTTCTTAGAACAGGACTTGGAATTTTTACAATGGCATATCAGAGCACATGGGTTTGGGGGTTTTGCTGACATAATGGTAATAGTTGTTAGAATTCTAATGTATATAAAATTGGATAGATTATCATATCTGGTAATGATAGTATTATTTTAATATTCATACTCTCAAGACAGTTTAAATACTGAGGTAGGAGATGTTATAGAAAAAAACCCTCTAAAATTAGAATTAGGTCTACATTGTCTGATATATACCCACTCAGAGACCGTCAGAGATGCAAAGATGTTTTTTTGTTAAAAATAGAAACTTCATTTGCAATGTTGCTTAAAAGCAGCATATGTCTGCTACTTTCTCACTTAAGAAAAAAGTAAAACCAAAACACAAGACACTTGAAGAAAGGCTACCCAGTTTCTCTATTTATTTAAAACATCCAAGAATTAAATGTTGGAATATCTATGTTTCTTTTTACAGAAAAAAAAAGATAATATAGTTTTTATATGTTTATTTTAGAAGTAGCATAGACTGGATTGCTCTCTTTTTTTTGTTTCTTTTCCTCTTTTCATTTCCTTGTGTTTCTCCCTTTCCAGTGCAGCCAAAGGATGCTTAGTGAAATAGAACTCATGGGACTAGATGCCTCATTAAGAGTGTCTTCTAGTCTTCCCCACCTGAAATCATGAGAGTCTGGCTGCTTACTTCTATCTTTGTAAAAAAAAAAAGAGAAAGGAAGTGGAGAGTAGGAAACTTTCCTAGGTTCATGGAAATTAACTTCTGAAGGCAGAAATATATTTGTCCAATGTTCTTTCATCCGTAACTGAGAATTGTCTTGGAAACATCAGGGTACCTTCTGTGGATCTGAATTATAGAGGACTAGTTAGAAAGCAAGGTAGACATAGCTATCTAACTGTCTATGTACCCACACACATATATGTGAAGAAACAAACAGTCTTGATTTCAGGAACAGAGGAAGAGAAGTTTCTTTCTGAAAAAAAAAGACAGGAAACAGTGCTAAATATGAGGGTTTAAAAAAACCTGAGTTGAGATCTATTCCTATCAGACTTCTATAAGTGCAGCATGTAAATACATTAGAATGAGTGGTCAGGGATGAAAAATGAAGTCACAGCATAAGAAAAATTTATATATCCATAGTAAAAAAGAGAGACGAGACGAGAAGAGAGAACTGGAGTGCTAAAGAACGAAAAAAAAAATGAACAAGAAGAAATGTAGTTTTTTGAAGTCTTCTTTCATTAGAATGTTTTTTCCATTTACCTTTCATAGTACTACCCTTAATATTTTAGCCTTGAAGTAAATACTGTTGTGGAGGTACTGGTTTCCTGCCAGTACTAACATCCCTGGTCCTAAAACCCCTAAGAAAGCTCCTGGTACCCTTAGTCCTGGCCATAACAGCTGCAGTCTTTTCCACTAAGGTAATCTTGCAAGCCAGGATAGTTTTACTTGTCGGAAGCTATTGAACAACTTGAAGTTATTATTGTTGAACACTTCTGAACATGTTTACCACTGCACAATGAACTGTTTTCTTTTGATCACTTCCTGTCCCTGACAAAGAGGGAGATGAATGTCCAGAATTCAAAATCTCTATATTGAAATCCCACCTACCACTGTCCCAGCCTGTGAAAGCAAGTTTTACAGTTCCTTTTAATAATACTGAAGGGGAGAAAGGGTAGCACATTAATGCTTCCTTCTCTCTCTGATAGGAGAGCTGGGTATTGGCAATACTGTAAACCCGGATACATTTACAAAACGATTTATTTCTATTATTTAATAACTCAGAATTATAAAGTATGCCTGAGCTCTGCAGATATACATAAAAATATTACCAGAGGCAGGAATCACTTCTGCAGTATCACCGTATCACTGCTTTGCCGCACATAAACCTTATTTCCAATTAGTCTGAGCTCCCTGAGAATCAATCAGAGATTGTATAAACATTCTAAACACATACTGTGCATGCCACTTCAAATTTACCACTAACACTTTACTATATTTCTATCAATTATTCCCAGGAAATAGGCCATATTGCACCAAAGTCATGGTTTAACAGTGTTTCTTTTTCTCTCCAACCATCAAATATTTAAAAAAGCACATACAGAAATCTACAGATAAACTATTTGTTGTATTTTCTAATTTCTATCTAACAAATTACAGCACACACACACACAAAAAGAGTAATATTAGCTATCTGATTATTAAGGGAGACGTAAAATTAAACACTTTGGTGCCTATTCATGAACAATGACATGCAAATGACATTCTTCAAGCCTCATTCACAAAGATTGAAATGGCAGGCCAAAAACTTACTAAGGTTAACCAGCTGCTTTCATTCCCCCACAATACTGCAGACAACAGTGGCTCCCCTAGCAGGTCTAAATGCTTCTTTGCATGTAACCAATCAATCCAGTTTAGATCTTTTCCACATAATCTTTAAAACTCAGCCTGTACATTAAATTTTCCCTCAGAAAGATTGCCTGAGAGAAAAATCAAAGGGGTAAAATCATTCTGCTAAGGCTTAGAATCTTACTTCTTCCTAATGGCAGAGAACAGCACCTGTAATTTCCCAGGCGTTTAAATCATATTCAGCTCTGGGAGCTGACCCTTGCGACTTTTAACTTGCAACTCAATAGATGTATTATTATCTCAGTCGAAATTCTTGAGTTCAAATCATTCTAATTAAGACTTGGATCCCCATATCCTGATTAACCTGGAGCATGCTAGATATCTCACTCAAAAGGTGAGGAGGGAGGAACATCATGTAAACAAGCAATATACAGTTAGATGTAAAACTGACAAACAAAAATAATCAGACCACTGTAGAAAAACATCCAAGGCTGCTACAGATTTATGATACAAATATACAAGTATAAAGGACCAAATGATTTCTTCTTATCCTCTTGGCTGGACAAGAAGAAACTGAAGGAGTCATTTACTTTGATTTTGTTTTGTGTGAAAGACATTAAGCATACAGTCATTTTGTATAAAGTATATTTCCAAGCTCTTTCCCTTTCCTCAGAACCAATGGAATTGGTTTTTACATTGCATATTGAATGAATTTCTTGGAAGGAAATTTCTGTAAAACTAGCAAAAGTAAATATTTCATATCACAGCTGACAGAAAAAACAATAGATATCCCTCTAAAGGTGTGAACAGAAATATGAATAGAAATTCTTCTGAAAGTACTCTGGAATGCCATCTTTCTGAAATTTCATATTTTCTTGTTCATATTTTAATCACTGGGAAAACGGTGTTGGAGAAGACTTATCTGTGTGATACAGTAATGTTGACTATGCATAAAGGAATAGTTCAGATCTTAAAAGGGAATGAATTTACTCTTCTGCTTTTTTGTTTCACTTAGGTTCTGTATGAAACTACATGATTTTGAATTGCTGCCCTTTCTTCTATTTCTAAATAAAATCTGCTAAAGAAGAGCGGTTCCAACTCTACAGCTCAATTATTTGTGCAGAAAAAGATTAATTTCACACTGTGTCAAAATTTGGCAATATTTTGACTTGGCTTTTAGCTACAGAAGGAAAAAATACCCTGGAGAATACAGTGATGAAGAGTTGACACTAACATTCTGTTCAATCTTTATCAGAAGATAAGGACACTGGATAAGGAACTGGCTGGATGGCTGCACTCGAAGGGTTGTGGTCAATAGCTCAATGTCCAAGTGGTGGCCAGTGACAAGTGTTGTTCCTCAGGGGTCAGTACTGGGACCAATGCTGTTCAACATCTTTATTGGAGACATGGACAGTGGGATAGAGTGCACCTTCAGCAAGTTCACCGACAACACTAAGCTGCATGGTGCGGTTGACACGCTGGAGGGAAGGGATGTCATGCAGAGGGACCTGGACAGGCTTGAGAAGTGGGCTCGTGCAAACTTCATGAGGTTCAACAAGACAAAGTGCCGGGTCCTGCACAAGTGCTTGTGGATGAGAAGCTCAACATGAGCCCGGCAATGTGCGCTGGCAGCCCAGCAAGCCAGCTGCATCCTGGGCTGCATCAAGAGAAGCGTGGCCAGTAGACCAAGGGAGGTGATTCTGCCCCTCTACTCTGCACTCGTGAGACCCCACCTGGAGTACTGTGTCCAGCTTTGAAGTCCTCAACACAGGAAGGACATGGACCTGTTGGAACAGGTCCAGCGGAGGGCCACAAAGATGATCGGAGGGCTGGAGCACCTCTCCTTTGAAGACAGGCTGAGAGAGTTGGGGTTGTTCAGCCTGGAGAAGTCTACAGGGATACCTTATAGCGGCCTTGCAGTACCTGAAGAGGGCCTACAGGACAGATGGGGGGGGACTCTTTATCAGGGAATGTAGTGATAGAACAAGGCAAAATGGTTTTAAATTGAAAGAGGGGAGATTTAGATTAGATACTAGAAACAAATCCTTTACTGTGAGGGTGGTGAGACACTGGAACAGGTTGCCAAGGGAAGTTGTGGATGCCCCATCCCTGGAAGTGTTCAAGGCCAGGCTGGATGGGGCTTTGAGCAACCTGGTCTAGTGGGAGGTGTCTCTGCCCATGGCAGGGGGGTTGGGAACTCGGTGATCTTTAAGGTCCCTTCCATCTCAAATCATTCTATCATTCTATGAAAATACCGTGCATCTAATTGTGGGGTACCCTTCCATGCAAACCACTGGAAGCAGAACCTCTGGTTAGCCTTCACAACAGAAATTGCTCAACATCCTTGGGGATATGGTGGGCTGGGGTGGTTTTTTTTGTTTGCTTGTTTCTTTATATTCATTTTCTATTTCCCCCCATCCATATGCAGGTTCTGGAGGCCCACAATCAACATTTTGAACTCATTGAAGTCTAACTTTGTCTTGATCTTTCCTTCTTCTCAAAATGGACAAGCAAAATACATGTATTTAAATTATTAACTCTCAAAAACCTAATGTCAATATTCTTTAGAGTTAACTGATTTTTGAGTGTCAGAATAAATAGAATGAGAAAAAGAAAATCAAGGTTTAGCAGTGCTCATTGTTTTACATTAGACCCCATCCTGTAAAACACTGAAGATGTCTATGGAGTGGAATGCTTAGTTTGTTTGTAGTTAGACAACTAAAGGATTACCCTGCAAGGAATGAGCAGCTTTATTTTTACTGAGGGCAAGACAATTGAAGATGATTATCTACATTATAACAAACATGGTTTCAGGGACAGTTCTTTGTATTTACAGCAATCAGAACAATAATTCATCCAAGATCCTTCTCCCCCAAACTAAATGCCTTAATCTTTCTGCTTACTTTCCGTTAGGCTCTTTCTATCTTTGATGCTAACAGCCACATCTTTTTTTGCACAGAGAGTACCGTGTACCTCATCAGGAGACGTGACTGAGACTCCTCTTTGGGATGTGGAAGCTGTTGTATTATATTCCCTTGGGCTAGGGCAAGCAACAATTCTCACTTCCACAGTAGATAGCTTGTCTCAGAGCTCCTAAAACGGACACTTCCATCTCAGGAGCCCAGTTCAGTTATGCATAGATTACCATATGAATTTCAGAAGACTAATGCTAGACGTACAGCCTAAATCAGTGTTTGACTTCTAGAGAAGCTCAGAATTTTACCTTGAATCTAGAGTTCCCCTACAGGGAATTCTGGACAGCTCTCTTGATAGTGTAGAGAATTTATAAGCCATTATTCAGCATTATTCATTAACTGCATAGGAAACCCACTGACATAATATGGCATATTTGCACTGATGGTTGTGGAACCTCAATACTTAGGTATTGTTTTTCCTAACTTAGGTGATCTGAATCTTGCCTTGGATATTTCAAGCTGAAAAAGAAGACAAAAACATTTAAAATCCTTTTGCAGCCTGATGGGATGACTTCCCCTGCCAATGCCTTAGGAATTTTTCTTATTAGATATGACATTTTCTCAAGACAAACTGGAAAAAAAAAAGTATAAAAATATAGAAAAATATATTAAATTTGCATAGTATTACAATATGAAAGCACTGGCTTAGCTTAAAAGTTTACTTCATCTGATGTTTTCAATTTCAAAACATGGCTTTTTTAAATTGTGCACATCATACAAACTAACCAAAATCAACTTGAAAAGCAGTAAGTTTGGTGTCTTGTGAATGAGACCATCCACATAAAAATCAACAATTACAGTGAATTCTTCTCTATTCAGCAGAAGAATTAAAGGAGAAAAAGGCCAATCAGTATTGCAATTGCTTGAGACTGGAGTTTAAAGATACCTGAAATTTTTCTGCATTGTTTATTTTTAATTTTAGGCTAAACTAGAGTCATTATGGGAAAAAAAAAAAAAAAAAGAAAAATGCGAAATGCATGGGCTTTGTTTTTATTTTTTAAATATGTGTAGTCTAAAAAAAAAAAAAAGCCCCAAAAATACGCAATAACAACCAAAAAAACTTTAAGGGGAAAAATACTGATTTCCAAAAAGAATTCAAAAAGTGCATTTCAGTTACATTAAATTAGCTAATCTGCAGTTTTCTGATGGACTCGTCAACAAGGAGTTACCCAAATATTTATAACTCAGTGGAATTGTGTATTTTCAAAGCTGAATTTCATATAAACAGAAAAAAAAATACTGTATGTGGTAAAATAATCATAATGAAAACAGAAGCAAAAACCATTAGGAGGGCTCTATATATGTCATATTTCACCTATTTGTTCATTCAACGCAAATCACAAATCGTTTACTGAATTTAGAAAGCATGATTGCAAGTTACAGTGGTATGAATGAAAGGTAAGGTATTTAGTAAGGAATTCTGCTTATTTGCCTTCTACTACAAGACTACTTCTGCTGTCAAAGCCAGTCACTTCATAGAGTAATTAAAAGAACAATTCAGCTCTAGCACAGTACAAAACTTTTGTATTGTGAATAGCATGTAGCTTTTTTTTTTTTTTAATAAGAGAAGGCAATGTACAATATATAGGTAGTTACCCTTAAAAACAGGAGTGCTACTGAGAAGATTCACAGAATCACAGAATCATCATGGTTGGAAGGCACCTCTGAGAACATCGAATCCAACCACAAAAAAAAACGCCAAACAACACAAAACCTAGAGCCCTGGAACAGGCTGCCCAGGGAGGTTCTGGAGTCCCTTTCTTTGGAGATTTTCAAGACCTGCCCGGATGCAGTCCTGAGTAACATGCTTTAACATGCTCTGGGCAATCCTGCTTCAGCAGGGCAGTTGGACTAGATGATCTCTACGGGCCCTTCCAACT
>JAHREE010000279.1:8856826-8880388 GCA_033628505.1 Tringa tobata | reverse complement strand
CTTTCCAGCCACTCTTCCCCAAGCCTGTAGTGTTGCCTGGGGTTGTTGTGACCGAAATGCAGGACCCGGCACTTGGCCTTATTAAACCTCATCCCATTGGCCTGGGCCCATTGATCCAGTCTGTCCAGATCCCTCTGTGTAGCTTTCCGACCCTCAAGCAGATCAACACTCCCACCTAGGTTGGTGTCATCTGCAAACTTACTGAGGGTGCACTCAATCCCCTTATCTAGATCATCAATAAAGATATTAAGCAAGACTGGCCCCAAAACTGAGCCCTGAGGGACACTGTTGGTGACTGGCCACCAACTGGATTTCACCCCATTAATCACAACTCTCTGGGCACGGCCATTCAGCCAGTTTTTTATCCAGTGAACAGTACACTTGTCTATACCATTACATGCTTATTCCATTGTATTGCATTTTTCTCCCAGTAACAACCATAGCAAATGCAGAGATGACTATCACTTTGTCTGCTTTTGCTCATCAACACCTCAAGTTTTGATGCTTCCTTTAATCCTGCTGGAAACTGTTGATTTTTTAATTACTTTGGTATGAAACTTTCAGATTTGGGGGAGTTGCATGGCAATCTGATTCTAGCTAAATTACTGTGCATCGTACATCTCTAAGATGTACAGACAGCTGTATTATTAAATGAAACTTTAAGACATTTCATTACAAAGAACATAAAGTTTCCATATCGTGTATTACAATTCTCAGCAGAAAACCTGATCAAAGCCTCACATCATCAGAAAATACTGTATTAAATGATTGTTTATAAGAAGCCTTTTAACTCTATCTCTGCAACAAGAAATCATACAAGGCTGGATGGCTGTAGAGACATATTGCAGACTAAGTGCAGACAATTTATTTGCTGCAACCCTGCATTCCTGTAATGTTTCTCTGTGTGTCCTTTAGAGTAAAGTGGAAATACAAACAGGAAAGTGACTTGCTTTGTGATAAATGAATGTGTCCGAAAACATGAGACAGTGAGAACAGCCGAAATAAGGGATCCAGGCTTGTTGAGCACTGGAAAGAAAGTGGGAGAGAATTTCTTTATAATGCCAACTTAATCAGAGCTTCAGTCTCTACAGCCACAGAAGCCAATGGTCAAAATGAAGATATCATGCTGTTATTAATGCTTGGAATTAGGTAAGTTACTTGAAGGAAGGAGAGAAGCTCCTATTCATAAAGTAGCTTTATTTTTAGCAAGCTTTTAAAAAAAGTATAGTATTACTGTGTATCTGATCCATTAGCACTCCTGAATATCTCTTACTACTATATTGATGATAATCTCTACTATTATAAAGGTCTTCCTGCTCCTTCATGTTAGCTTTGCTGAAGTGTCAGATTTAATAAAAGAGGGTTAACAGAAGCAATAGGGATTATCACTGCAGTGGAGGATCCTGCAAAGCATAATGGGAAGTCTGATCTGCCTTATTCTCTTTATTCTTTAGGTTTTATATTATATAATCTTTTCATCCTTTTCTTTCGACAAATATTTATCTATATGGGTAATTGTTTACTTTTGGATATAGGAATCACACAATGAATGTTTATCCACATGTCAATAATTGATTTCCAGTTATTCTTAAAAGGAAAGTATTACTTCACATTTTCACTCCCATCAAAAAAATATTGATAGGTATACTGTGGCCTTACCTATGTGCTTTGATGACCAGGACTCCCTGAGAAAACAGGGAAGCACTTTGGAGCAGATAGGTGACAAGAGACTGAGAACTCAAAGTATCTTATATTTCACCATGTTGTGCTGAGATATCAAAGTGACAGTGAAGTCCGTAATGACAGGTCACATCTTGTGATGCAGAACATAGCACAGACCCTTGCTCTGTGATTCATCTTTACCAGTTGTTTTACTGAAACATACCCAAATGAACCTCAATGTGTTTATGACAGGTGTTGTTTTATGTAGAAGTTTCTTTATTATTGGCAGCTTGGATGCCTTCTAAAACTTCTGTGTTGACAATTTGTCTTTCTTAAAGGGCAGAAGTCACTGTCATCCTCAGTCCTTGAATGACAGAATGATTCCATGATAATGTAATTCAGTGATTCAATGAATTAGTAACAAACAAACACGAACTTGGGCGAAAATGTCCTCAGAATTGCAATCCAATGATTATGCCATGGAACAGATACATAAAGAGACACTGCAAGGCTCTTGGGGGAATTTCTAAATCCAAAGGGCATGGGCAGCAGTGAACCATCAGACACACCAATTCTGAAAGTGCATGTAGCAGAGGTAGGCAATATACTTTCTGCAAGGCACCAGTCACCAGTGCCAGCCTGGTCTCCCATTTACAGTGGCACTCTTGGAGGAGAACTGATATACAGTAGTGAAATTTGATTATTCTGCAGCTATGGATGGATCAATCTTGCCTTCTGCAAAAGGATGAGGATCAGTGCCAGGAGCTTCCTGAAATACTTGATGCCTAACACAATGGAAAGCATTCATCATATTTCCACAAAAAATCATTTTGGAGGCAATAATAGTCTTTCAACTCTTGGGTTGCTAGTGTTTTTTAGAAAATTTCTCCACTTAGGAATCACTGAAATTACAGACGTGCGTGAAACCAGACCTGATTTTCAAATGAGGCTTTCAATCTATGCTGGAAATGCTAAGGAAACTCCCTGCCTATATCTTATATTACGGAAAATGTACACAATAAATTAGCTAAAAACAGTGTTAGATTCTTATTGGGTCAAGGGAAGATGCAGGAAGATGAACATGGGGAAAACTGAAAAGATGTATAATGTCAGTGCTTTGGCGTTTATCTAGGATAGGATCTCATTTCCTTTTGATATTGTGGCCCACACATTGCTAACACTCATAAGCACTGATTTATGAAGCCAGATATAAATAAGACAGGAACATATGGAATATGTATTTCAGTATTAACAGGGACAGAACATTGTAAATAGAAACTTATCTGACTGGATGAAAATAGCTTATCTCAGGATGCCTTTGTGTGCGTGTGTGCTTGTAGTTAAATTTCCCAGGAATTCTAATGCACATATGCATACATATATTATCTGAATAAATTATTCATGTTAAAATTATTTTTAGTTATTTGAAAAAATAATGCAAATCATCCACGGAAGGAACATAGTTGTCCAAGAGATCCTCAAAGCAAAAGTAATGTGTCTAATATATAACCATCTGACAACATATTGGTATGCAAAACATGAGGGCTTAAATTTCTTGTTGAAATAATTTTCTGAACTGCCTGCATGAAGTACTCTTGTGGCAGTTTGCCTTTCTGAAATCTATGGATTAGGTATGTGAAGACAAAAAACACTGATTTGTCTGTCGAACAACATATTGATTTAAATACACCTTCCTGTACTTGCTGTTTGGGAATAATGTACTGTCAAATTAGTGGTCTATATAAACTGTTTCATCTGTTATTGAAGTTCAATGAAATATTCCCGAAAAAGCTGCTTCTGCTATTGGAATTAAGCCAGTAGAAGTAACAGCTTTAACAGAGAGCTTTATTAAACTAAGAGGCCTCATAAGCTTAGTTGGAACAGTACATCATTGCCAAATAGAATCATAGAACAGAATCATAGGATCATAGAATGGTTAGAGTTGGAAGGGACCTTAAATATCATCAAGTTCCAAGCCCCCTGCCATGGGCAGGGACACCTCCCACTAGAGCGGGTTGCTCAGAGCCCCATCCAGCCTGGCCTTGAACGCTTCCAGGGATTGGGCACCCACAGCTTCCCTCGGCAACCTGTTCCAGTGTCTCACTAGCCTCACTACTTCCAGTGTCTCACCACCCTCATTACTAAGAATTTCTTTCTGGTATCTAATCTAAATCTCTTCTCTTCCAATTTAAAACCGTTGCCCCTTGTTCTGTCACTGCTCTTCCTGGCAAAGAGTCCCTTTCCGGTTCTCCTGTAGGCTCCCTTCAGATATTGGTAGGCCGTTATAAGGTCGCCCTGGAGCCTTCTCTTCTCGAGGCTGAACAACCCCAGCTCTCTCAGCCTGTTTTCATAAGAGAGGTGCTCCAGCCCTCTGATCATCTTCGTGGCCCTCCGCTGGACCCGTTCCAACAGGTCCATGTCATTTCTGTGTTGAGGACTCCAAAGCTGGACACAGTACTCCAGGTGGGGTCTCATGAGTGCAGAGTAGAGGGGTAGAATCATCTGCTGTGACCTGCTGGTCACACTTCTCTTGATGCAGCCCAGGACATGGTTGGTTCTCTGGGCTTCCAGTGTGCACTGCTGGCTCATGTTTTGCTTCTCATCCATAAGCACTCCCAGGTCCTTCTCCTCAGGGCCGCTTTCCAGCCATTCTCCGCCCAACCTGTATTTGTGCCGGGGGTTGCCACATCCCAGGTGCAAGCCTACAGCACCCGGTATTCCCAGGCGGTCTCCCATCCAAGTACTAACCGGGCCTGACCCTGCTTAGCTTCTGAGATCAGACGAGATCGGGCGTTCTTGGGGTGGTATGGCCGTAGGCCATAAAAATAGGCCAAATAAATTAATATGGCCAATAAATTAATATGGCCAAATAAATTAATATTAATCTAATGGGAGTGGAGAGAAAGGTATATACATAATGGAAGGCCTAAATTTCAGGGGGGGGGAAGGAGTACTTGTGGTACTTTTTATCTGCTTTTCTTCTTTCCTTTCTTGTGCTTTTCCTTTTTCAGCTCTGTGTCTCTTCTTGGTATAGTACCAAGAAGAGTGGTCGGGCATTGGAATAGGCTGCCCAGGGAGGTGGTTGAGTCACCATCCCTGGATGTGTTTAAGAGACGATTAGATGTGGTGCTGAAGGATATGGTGTAGGGGAGGACTTTGTAGAGTAGGGTAGATGGTTGGACTCGATGATCCCAAGGGTCTCTTCCAACCTAGATGATTCTATGATTCTATTCTATGATTCTACCAAGTAAAAATGGAATGAGTTTGTTCATTCTTCCACCGAGGAACAGCTGCCTCCACAGAACAACACTGAAGTTGTTTGGAGTGCTGCATTGGGGGACTGCACCTGAACTGGTACCTAAAACAAGCTAAGATCCTTCGCAGGTGATTCCACAGGCATCACATGCACAATAAGAGTTTACAAGGATCATTTTTCTCTGGCGTGTCACCATGCGCTCTTCCTACCACCCGTGCTCTCCCTGTTACAGCAACTGTACTTGGAAGTTGGCTTTTCTTCACTGCAACACTGTCAGCAGGTTGTCCCAGTTTCAGCATTCACAAAATCATAGTAAGAGAAGAGGGATAGATCATTTGGACTTGCATCTCATAACCTTAACATTTTGTCCCAAAAAATCCAGCCAAAAAAGGAAGTGATCTCTTTCCTCCCAAGATGAATTAGCAAGGGCTGCTCACACTTTCAGTGAGTCGAGAGTTAAAGCACTTTATTGGCCTTTTAAATTCTTATCTACACTTTAATTTGTCACTGATATATATGAATGTATATATAAAAATAATTTTGGAACAATGCCTGCATCAAAATGCAAGGTACTACAGTCATTGAGACAGTCCTACTACACATTGCTTAGTGTGTCACTTTTTTTTTAACCATATGCTTCTTGGTTTCACTTATTTTCCCTTCCGCTTCGGTGCCATATTTACAAGCAATGATAAGGAGTAATCACTGAGCATTGTCACATTTTCCCTGCATAATTCCCACATTAAATTATCGCTGATCAAATCCAGAGAAAGTAAAAAGCAAAATCCTCCTTTGTTTCATTCCCCACTGATTATATATCAGCTACCCTCTTTCTTTACACAAAACAGATAACAAAGGTGTTGTGCAACGGACTGTATATATAAGAAGATCAAGGAATTTTCTGCTGAAGAGATGCCCCAAGGCTACTGCTGTACCATCCTGATCATGGGCTCAGGCTCTGCAAGTCTCACCTGGACCTTTGACACTCATCAGGCTGCCTGACCTTCTGCCAGACAATTCCTAGCCAGAGTTGGAGATTTATCTCAGTTCAGGGGCTAACAGGCAGGCTAAATGTGGTTGCCATGTTTTAGAAGCTAAATGGCTAGATAGCGTACATCTGACCAGGCAAGGTCACTTGGCCTCAGGTGCCAGCAACTCTTTAGGGGCCTAGGCTACACAATGAAGAAGGGATGTCCAGGCTTGGGTGCCTGCAGGACCATTGTAGTTTCAGGTATTTTAACAATAGTCACAACCTGAGATGATACAAAAGTAGGTCTCTCACCTCTTTTTCCCCATATGTAAAATTCTTGTCCTACAGGAGAGAGATGTATGAAAGGAAGGCACTCAGACCATTGGACAGTTTCACTTCATGTTCCTCGTGAAAAAAGTATAGCACTAAACCAGAGAATTTTCCCTTATAAAGAAATTTCCTTGTCCTAGCTGTCCTTCTGGGACTGTAATCTGATCAAAATCAAGTTTCAGTGGTGAGTGTGACTGTGTGATAAAATTATTGTTCTTCCCAGTATTTATCAAATTGGGACCATGTTTTTCTGACCATGCTCCTTTGAATGTCTTGGATAAACCAACTGTAGTTCAGGGCAGAAGTGATGTTGCAAGCACTTCACAGCAGTCTGAAAAGCAAATGAAAGGCACAAACAAGAAAAAAATGGAACAGAGCAAAAGACGAGTAGAATAAAAGCCACTTCATGGAAACACAGTCTCTGGGAGACAACTACAAACCAGGCAGTTCCAGCAACTGTAAAAATTAAGCAGAGGTCCAGAACTGGCCTTTGGCTGACTTTTGCTCTGCCTTTAGAGATGGATAGGCAATCTTTAAACATATACACCAAAGGAAGGCTTAGATATGGGGACAGGCATATGTCTTATTGTCAATTTAGATATCCTGTGACAATTTAGACATGGTTATCTACTCTTTCCAGGCAGGCATTGCTTTTGCTGTGGGACTCACTTTACATGCATTGCTACTAACTAATACTTTGCTTGAACTTGTGAAATTACTTTTAAAAAGATCAGAAATTCCTGAAATGTGCATGTTGTGTGTGAAAAGGCAAAATCTTTAACAGTGCATTGTGGAATGGAAATTAAGATTGTACTTAGTTGGAAAAAATAATTTATATTTGAAATGCCCAGAATGGAAGAATCCTTATGTTATTGTTGTTCTATGTTAAAAAAAAAAAAAAGGAAAAATCATCTTGACACATTTATGAGCATCTTATGCATTCTGGCAAAACACAATTTAGTAAATACCAAGAAGTGAATAAATCTGTTGAAAAAAAATTATAAATTTTGTTGAAAAATTTTGATGGTTTGAAAGCTATGTTCCTTAAAGGAAAAGAATGCCTACTATGTGAAAAGTATGTATAATTCATGAAAAACAGTATTAATGAATTTATGAAAGGAGTTCTAAGATGTGACATGAAATATTAGCCAATATTGTGCTAATTTTGAGCAATATGCCTTGATTCCTTAAAATCTGTATGCATCTACTTTCTGTGATTTTGGTAGGATAGAATTCTAGTATTAGGATATAAAATCCCTATTCTGAATGAGCAATTGCAAAATAAATTTATCTGGAAAATGAATTTATCTTCCAAGAAAGTTATTCCATAGGCCATAGCAAAGTAATTGATAGCTGTTGAGAAAATATTAATATTTTACAAATTTTTAAGACAAAATGTTGCTCTTTTGCTGCAAATTGAATGTGTGGACAATGAAAACCATGTGCAAATTTAGAAAGCAGCAGTGTTATTTTTTTTTCTGCTTGTATAAATGCTATGGTAAAAGTATTAAACATTGAAGTCTTTCATGTCAATGTTTTTGCATTTCATAATTCTGTCTAAAAATGATGTGACATTTTGAAATTGGGTCATTTTGATGGACAAAACAAAACCCAAAAATATATTTCATTTTGCATCTAAATGCTTTTTTTTGCATTATATTATCAGATTTAATTTTTAACTAGTTTCTCTCTACATTCTTCTCTCACGACTGACGCAGAACTGTCATCTCTTCCTCTGTTATACACCATTTTTCCCTTTCCTATTTTCCTAATCAAATTATGAAATAAATAACCCTATGCAGTTTCTAAACAGTGGCTATAACACATGAGAGGAATTGATACAGTTCTGAATTATGTGTCTCTTTGCTGTACATCACACATGAAAAAAAAAAAAAGGATTTTCTTCCTTGGGTACTTTTCGAATTTGCTGTGTATATCATTTTTAAGTGAAAAGCATAGACACGGCACAATAATAATTAACTCTATGAAATACAAAGTAGGAACGAAATGTAAAAATTTATCCTATATTCCTGGGCACAGCGACAGCAAAAGTGCTATTTGACCGCAGTCACTTTTATTAAACTATGTGAGCTCTTCTTTTTCAATCCATATATGCTTTGTAAAATGTGTGTTTGATAGTTTGTGCGTTATTTTATTATATTTATTATCTTCTTAATAACATCCACTATGGGGACTTCTCTTAAAAAAATAGTACTTATTTATAGTTGGTTCCCACATACTAAATGTTTTCCATACACTTTCTTCAAAAGAAAAAGGAGAGTAAAAAATCACAGCAAGAAACAAAAACCTCAGCCTCTTACTTATTTCATCCTCTGAGGAACAAGAATAGAAGCTATAGCATCTGAACAAATTAACCAATCCTACTTTATAAAAGAATAATATATTATATCAGAATAATAAAAACTGCCTCCTCCTCCTCCATAATGCACCTGTCCTGGACTTGTAGATGGGGATTTCTGTGTGCTATAGTAATTTTAGTAGATGATAGTCAGCTGTATTAGCTACATATTGTTCTTTCCCCTTTCCACCACTCCACACCCCTCCCATGTTCGGCCTTACATAACCAAGCGTAAAAAGACACAAACACCAGGAGTGCATTTAAAAAGCATATAGATTAATTTTGAATACTTTATTTATTTTTAAATCTCAAGGCATTAAATGTATGAAAAAAGTAAGAACTACAAAATTACCTTTCATAGAAACTTTGCCTAGTTGATACAGTAGCTATAATTGAAATTGATTCTATCTGGCATGCATGTATGATACGACTCTATAATATTAAGTTAAATGTATATATTTGAAAAATATTTGTTATGTGGGCTCAAATTATCACATACTGGGAATGATGGTGTGGTGCTATAATATTTCCTTGACAACACAAGGGTTGTTCAGCTGAGGAAAATGAAGTCTGATTACATGCCATGTATTTTATTTCTGAAAAAATACACTAATATAATTAAAATGATGCTGTTAGGAGGAGAAGGTTTTATTCAATGAAGAGTGATGGATAATTTCCCCTGAGTAACAGATAGAATGGATGGAAGCCATTTTTCTAATGTGTATGAAACCCACTGAACAAAAATAGTTGTAATAGCCCCTGAAAGCACTTAACTTTATGTATACCTGTCTCTTTAAAAAATAATTCTCTTGTACCAATGTTTTTCAAAATGGAAAACACAGTACAACTGGAAGTTGCTGAAAATAAAATTTCTTAAATAGGATTATGTAGACATTTCTATTGATTTACACAGCTTTTTGTGTTGTTATCTATGCAGTGGTGATATTTACAACTTTAATGGTAATTTTGGCTTTAAGCCAAACATTAAAAACTTTTTGTTAATTTTCTTCTTTATTGTTTTTATTTTATCAATTTGATTTACAAAAGCTCCAAAGTGCTTGAAACTACCTTAGACATGTGAAGATCTTTTAATAGGTCTTTCCTTACAGAGCAAAGTCTCAGAGCAGAATTACCCAGCACATAAGCAATCATACCTTTTAGGAACAAATAACTGAGTCAGATATATAAAAAGCATTCAGATGGATTGCTTTTAACAAAGAAATTTTCTGTAGGAAAATAATTTTCTCTTATCTCATGACTTTTTCTCCAAGAGATTTTGACCTATGTGGTTTGTTTCCTCATACACTTGTGAACCAATAGTATAGAGCTGCGTATTAGAAGTAAGTACTGCTTTGAAACTGCAAGTATAAACATGCTTTGATATTCCAAATGAATGAGATATATAATGATGATCTTAAAGAGCATCATATACATGTCTGGATTAAAAACAAAAATAAAGAAATCACAAGAAGACATCTAAACACAACTATCTCTGTGCCATCTGCCTCTTTATTAAAACATGACAGTGTTCAGAAATTATCAGGAAAGCTCAATGCTTTCTCAGGAAAATTTGACATCATCAAGTCTGAGAGCCCTTGGTACTTTCAGAATGAAATGCAATATCATGAGGGGAAAAATTGATGGCTATTTATTTTGGATACATGGGGTAAGGTTTTCTGTTTTGTGTTTGTATCATTTTAAACACTGGATATTTTGGATTGCACTGTAAATGAAGATACTGATGCTGACAATAACCATCTCCAGTGGATATTTTGTTCTCTTACTCTCCTCTACAGAAATTCTTTTTTCTCAGGTTGGTTTTTGTGTTCAAGGGTAGAATAAGCAATGATAGACCTTTTCTGTTTCCTCACCCCCAAATTTGTCATATTTTATTTATAGAAACAACACATAAGTACAGAGACAGCAATGATCTCAATTCATACTATCTCACTTGTGGCTCTGTTTCAGCACACTGAGTTAGGAAGTCTTATAAACCTAGAAAATTCTCTAAAAGCAATTGAGAACAGTCAAGATCTAAGTCTGTCTTGTGCGAGATTTTGAGTAACCTCACAGAATGTTTTTAGCAGCTAGATCATCAGTTGGTAACTTCAGCTAAATGCCTGAAGCTGACCATAAACTGGAATGAAACCAGGCCATAAGTCAGGTTGTCAAGTTTAGAATCCAAAACAATAAGAACATTCTAAAGGTTGTAGATAAAAGAATTACTAAATATCACCTCTTCTTTCCAACAATAACAAAAAAATCCTGAAAATTTTTTGAAGGATTATTACAAGTGACACAATGACAGAGCAGAAAAGTGTCTCAGGAGTCACATTACTTACTAATCTTAAAGTCTGTGGAATAACTGTGCATTACAGAATGACATTTGTCAAGTGTTGAAGAGTATAAATGTGTTTTTATGGAATGGGGCAATGAAAAATATTAAATATAAGCATGTGAAATATCTCTTGCTAGCAAATAATACATGTTTGTTATTGATTTGGTATTTTGTGCTGACTTTATTAATGTCAATATTTATTTTTTTTTTAGAACTAAAATAGATTAACTGTTAATTTAGGAGACCATATAATCACACTTTTTGATCTAATGGGTGGGTACTGGGGACACTGCACTATGTACATCTCCAGCCCTATGCTTCTGACATTCCATGTGTCCTGAAACCCAGCTTTATGTCAGCTTCTGTGCTTCAAACTTGACAGAGAAAAATACATTCCCATATTTCAGCAGATTGCTCTCACATTGATATTTGATCAGAGAAAGGAACAAATTACAGTCAGTTTATTACTGTGCCCACCTATAATGTCCAACAGGAAACAATATTTTCTGTGGTCATATCTACTAATAACACTGAAGCAAAGAAGTCACATTTAAATGTGTGAATTCCTAACAAGAGATGTAGGGGGTTACAACATGCTCCCAGCACCCTGCCTGTATAAATGTTGACCTGGAAATATTTGCATTAGACATTCTGAGGTGCTATATGGAAACATGAGAGTCCACATAGCCTGGAATATTCCTGAACAAAGGCCTGCAAATCAGGAGATCAGCCTCCCTAAATTTCCTCTACAGCTACTGGAAAGTGATAGGTAACTTGTAAACTGAAGTACTGCATGTCAGAGAGAACTCTGATTTAAGAATAGCAGATAAATACCTAAAATTAGTTCTAAGGATGTGAACCACAGTTCAAGCACATTAAAGGTAAGAGGTTTGTACCTTTTGTCTAAGTTTTTGCAGTGCATTCTTGCTTGTGACCATACAGCACACAGAGGTAATAGTGTTTTAAATGCACTGGGCATATCCAAAACTGCCATGTGATTCCTTTTCTACCCAATTCTAGGAAAAATACCTTGCCTTTGAAATGTTTAAAATATGCTTTGATATTAATCAGTCACAGTCATTGAGCATGAGTAAAGCAGAGAGTAAGTTATGAAATGTGCATCTTGGTTTGTTTTCTCTACCTGTATTATTATAGATTACGTGTCTCTTAATAAGCTCTTCAGAATGTTTTTAACTGGAGCATACAATTTGCAACAGAATTCAGTCATTAAGTGATCTACAGTAGGGATCATTTTTATTTTCAGTTATTTTAAAATTAATAATTAATTAATAAGTCTTTAATACTTTCTTTTCTTCTCAGTCCGTTTTGTTTGACGAAATACAGATTCTTTCCACTTTAAAAAATGTTCAGAGTAGAAGTTTGAACTCTTACTTTAGACACCTTATATATTAGGGCTTACAAATATATAGCTGGTTCTTTAATCTACCTAGATACCAGTGTAACTGTTCCTTGTCTCTTTTTATTTTGGGTGTTATGTTCTGCAAATCATAATGAACTGTCTGCAGATGCTTATTTTAAGTAGGATTTATGTATGATCCACCCCTGCTAATTGTTTCAACAACATTTTTATTTTGTATTTTTGTTGTTGATGACCAAATATTTACCCTTCTGTCAGTCTATTTTTAATGTCTCGGTAAGACAAAGGGTTACGTTTATAACTTACAAAAAGTATATAACAGATATATAGAGAGACAATGTTGATTTTGCAATTTAAATTAAACAATGTTGGGGAGGGGAAATATCAGTATTTTTTTCTTTTCCTTTACATTGTTTTTTTGAGAGTAAGAAGAGAGAGCAAAGGGAGAGAGAGGAGATAGGCATGTTTAGCACAATGAAATAGCAGTTCAGTTTCTTTTTTGTTCGGGAAAGGATGGAGAAAATCTACTCCTGCTCATTTGCCAGCCAATACCTTTACTAGCAGAAAAGTTTAAGGTTAGGTTCCTAAAGACGGAGACTTCTGTTAACCAAAATGGAGCATCAGTTGGGAAATACTCTTTTGATTGGCCTTTGCAGGATGATAATCTCAACTAAGTGACCTTTTAGAGAACATCAGTTTTGTGTTTTCATACACAAGGGGTATAAAAACCCTTTGTAACTCTGTTATGCTCATTTATGTATTTTATAGGTATTTAAGAAACGTGTAGACACGGCTCTTCAGGGTATGCTCTAGTGCCCAAGATTATTGGTTTGTGGGTGGGTGTGATGTGGTGGGGTGTTGTGTGTGTTGTTGGTTTGGTGTTTTTTGGTTTTGTTTTAGTTTTTGTTTTGTTTTGGTTTGTTTTTTTCTGTGGTTGGACTCAATGATCTTAGAGTTCCCTTCCAACCATGATGATTCTGTGATTCCATGTTTCCATGTAAGGGAAGAAATTTTGGGATAATCTTTACGAGTAAATTATGCTTTGAGGTTCTGCAAGAAGGATTTATAGAAGGGCATCATGGGCTTGCGTCTGATGCTTATTTGCTTAATAAAACTCTTAGAAATAAGCAGGGGCTGATTTAAAACTTGTCTAATTGCTATTTTGAATTGTTATTGAATATTTATGAAAAGGTCTGTCACTTCTTGCTACTACTGGAAACCTTAAAACCATTTCAGCTTAATAGAGACTCATAATCTGACATTCAGATGAATTTTGTGAACTTCAGAGGGAGAAGTAAGAAACTGGAGAATCAGGACTACGTTAACTGTTGTCCTAGCCAAATACCACTCTGATGTGCTACCACTTCATACTGATTTTACCTATGTGGAAATGATGCCACAGAATGAAGAGCAATGATAAATGTAACCCCAGTTTCTGCCTAGTTTATCTAGTTCTTGTCTTGTGAGGTTTTTGGGAAAAAAAAATAATGCAAGAATACACAACTTCTCTATTTAATGGTTTAAAGCCTTTTTATATTCTAGAAGGCTACACAAATCTGTGGATATACTACTGTAAGTTAATAAAATATTGATAACAGAAACCATATTTCAGGGGGAATTTAGCCCACCACAGCCATCTGAGAAATTTTCATTATTTACCATAATGTAGAACCTTGTGGTCTACATTAATGCACTGTTTTTCTCCTTCATGCACAGATGGGGAGAGAAAGAGAGAAAGATATTGAGAAAAAAAAACCAAACATACCTGCAGTATTGTAAATGCACATAGTTTTATGTATTTCATTTAATAACATAAAATTATTGGGTGTCAAGTGACGTGCTAAACAAAGGAGATAGGCAAGCCACTTAGGTATAGTTAATGGAGTGCAAACTAAAGCTCTAGCAAAATGTTACAGTCCACTGGATTAGTTACACTATGTAGGCAACAATGCTCCATGACCCTTAATTAACACTATAAAATACCTTCACGTGTTTTGAAGATTATAATTGCAAGATTTTACAAAGACTAACATGCTTAAAACATTCTGTGCATTTTTGTGTATTGCATATATTGGTTAATAAGATCTATCAGGAAAAACATTATGAGTTCCAATTATGGAACAAATGCTACCTTTTCTGTTCAAGATGAGTGTTCTCTATAGGCTTTTAAATTTTATTTAAAGGCTAATTTCTGCTCAACAGCTTTTCTTAGGTTTTATAGCAAGCTGATATTCATGCGTTATATAACATTTTGAGACTTACAGGTATTATTTATAATAAAATTAGTTTTTCTTCCAATTATTTTTTTCTGTTACATTTCAGGGGAATATATTTAAATTCATGTTAGGGTAAAATATGGTTTAAAAAAAACCCTGAGATTTTAATGTATGATTTCCTACTGTAAATATTTATATGAGTGTGTATGAAAAAGGAAAAGAAGATATTTTTGGATTAATGTTTCTCACTTTCCTCAAAAGTCTATGCTGCTGTTAGAGATCTAGTAATGTAGGAATTGATCTGTATATTGCATGCAATTAATTATAGCATTTTCAGGAACGTGAAAATATGTTATTCTTTGTATGCAAGACCAGCAAACCACAAAACAGAAGAAACTAAGCTAACAATATTGTTTTCATTATTTTCACAGGGATTCACCCAACTACCACGTGAATCCAGTCAGAAGCTCTATTGTTTCAACTGATGACCACGATTCCTCACTATACTGTTGTGCAATGTAGTAAAAATCTTGGCTCCCCCTTCTCAGTAACCTCCTCATAGGTATGGGAAGGTGCCTGTGAGATGCCCCTGAAACTGTCTCAAGAAAGCTTTGCTCCCCCAGCCTCTCCTCATGGAGCAACTGCTCCAGCCCTGACCATCATGGTGGCCTAGAACTCACTGCAATTTATCAACGACTTTCTTCTATTGGGTCATTTATCAGAGGGGGAACCATGGACATAAAAGATAAAATATGACTGTGGCACCAACCTTACAGTCAATTGTTAACTTGCAGGATACAAACACTCCTACCACAGCCTTTCCCCAGCACCTGTAGGATCAAGGAGAAAACCGCCATTTTTAAGTTTAAAAGAAAATTACAATGAACATGACAACATGCTTGGTCCCTGGACAACCAAATCCAACTATATGTTGTCAAGCCGCTATACTAGATATTTGACATGTTTCATGTTTTGCAAGCAAAAAATCATTTATGGATTGAGGAGAGATACGACTGAGGCTGCAGTTCCATGACAGCACAAGTCAAAGTCAGTGTTGTTACAATCTCACACCCCAGCCACGTGTTTCTCATGCTAAGTCTATGACTTACCTGATCTCATGGTGAGTCAGTTTGGGGATTTGAACTGTTCCTTAAAATAACCCACCAAAAACCTTTCATAATTTTGTAGTTTTGTCCAAGTGCAGGTGCTGGAAATGGCTAGGAAAACAGAAAGCATGTGTCTGAGCACAGGAGTAGAATTACAAATTATGAACTCTGAAGCCAAAAGATAATTGATTGAAAGCAAAATAATATTATACAAAAGAAAAGAAATTAGGAAAAGGGTTAAAGCTAAAGAATTTGTCTTCCAAATGCATCCTCGAATGACAATCAAAACTGTTGACCGAGCATTCCTATACTTCCCACTTTTATGTGTTACTCATACAGTGGCCAAGAAAGATACAGGTAGAGTGAAGCAAAAAAAACTCAGATCCATGTTCTGCCCAGAAGAAAAGAAAAATAACTTTAACATCTTTCCGTAAGGCACTTCACTTTTATCTTACTCCTTACAAAACAGATATACTGCCTAAGTACAGATCAGCTTCCCACAAGAAAAAAAAAAGAATTTTAGAAAACAACTTAAAAAAACCCAACAACATTATTTTTACATAAAAATACCCTCTTTTTTTCATAAATTAACTGGATTTGTAGTTGGTTGAAGTAGTCTTTTATCAAATTTCAACATTCAACAGGGTCAAGGTGAATATTAAGGTTGAGATGCCAACAGATCAGATGCAAACATAACTTTAAGGCACAGGGTTTTAATTTATTTTATACATAGGATGATAACCTGGCTGATGTTATACCTCTAACCTCATAGCTAATACAGAGATGCTTAGGTATATGCATATGTCTAACTACTACATGCTATTATCTAGAATTAGTCTGCTCAGAAATTTGTTTGCTGTGTCTTAAGAGTTTAAGAGTTAGATTGTCCAAGCACTCTAAGCTTGCTAAGAAATACTTTTTTAAAGGAATTCAATCCAAAATGGACTTTTCAGTCCAGATCAATCCTCTTTCTAGGTTCTTGTCCTTCTGATGTCCTAAACAAAGCCTAGAGTGAATACTTTGGATTTGCAGACATAACTCTTAGACATCACAGGCTAGCCCAAATAAAGATCAATTTCCAAGTAAAAGGATTTTTGTGTTTTCAGGCTCTAAGAGGCATATGCTAATCCATTAGTGTAGGGTATCTGCCTCAGTAAATCCCAGATCCATTGGACCTCCTGAATACACACTATTCAGGAGACACATATTTATTTTTTCTGGTTAGTACTAGTCAAAGTGATGCCAGTCTATATAAGTCATAGGTTTATATACAGGTACTAAGGCCCAAAAATGGACCCATAAGAATAAGGCAATAAAAATAACAGCTTTTAGAAGCAGAAAAATGAATAATAATATCTGATTCAGTATCTGTTTTTGGTTGAATCCATCCCAATATTTCATGTAGCATCTGGAGACCAGTATGCTGCAGAATTGTTTTCTTCTGCAGACATTTTGTTTGGGTAACAAATAGATATTTTACATGTTAGATCACTAGTAATAGATTTCAAATAATAGCAGGCCTTTTTCTAACAAATAGTTACTTTTAATCACAATTTTAGCAGTTATATGTGTTGTAATAGTGCCCACAAAGTTGTAGGTGTTAACAGCACTTTCTATTTGCTCCAGTATTGTACCTTTACCCCTCCACCACTTTGCCTCACCAATTCAGTATTCTAAATTGCATTAACTAAACTAAGGAATTGTTTTTGGAGGTACCTGTGTGTTCATTAGGAACATAAGGGATAGCAGTGCTGCAAGATCTAAACAGAAATACATAAGACTGAAGCTCATGATCAAGAGCCTCTCTGGTCTCCTTCCTAAGGGGATGTAACACAGCCAAGGAAGAGCGCTGGACCTCCCAGCTAGGCAGAGCAGTCCAGCACCATGAAAAGAACCCCATGCCATGCCAGACACCTGATTGTTATACGAGAGGAGCTTAGATGGGTCTATACCTGCCTGTGAAAACATTTTCGAGCTTGTGCAGATAATTGATTTCTTTTTCTGTTAACTTAATAGACACTGAATGAGGTCCCATATTTGCTAAATCAGTGCCATCTGTGTTGTATTTTCTCTCATCCTCCTCAGCATAGTCATATTTTGATATTATCCTAGTCTGGCACACGCATTTTTCTTTTTAGGTTTAATTTCTTCATTCTGTTTGCCATATGAGAAAAAGACACATTTTACAGAGGTGATGCTTACCACGTATTAAAGTTTAAGTTTGTTGATTTTTTTAGATCTTCAGTCTGGAAACTTTATATCAGTACCAAGGTGCTGCTAATAAACTTTAACATTTTTGTTAATAATCCTTTCATCAGCTGCCTGGAAAATCCGAAAACATAAACGTTGGGAGATTATTTAGATGAAATCATTGCCTTATTAATCTAACCTGTCTTACATTATGGATGTAAAAGTGTTATATTTTGGAGGTAAAATATGGTTATGGACTGGTATACTGTAGGAGAGATACAACATTTCTGTATGTCTTCGTAGATGTTCTCACAAATTTTCTTCAACTCACCCTATGGCTGATGTATTAATCCCAGTCCAGAGCTACCCTTATACAAAAGAAATCAGTCCATTGGTGATTTTTAAAATCAATAGGAGACTGAGCTAAGTGATAGTTGGTGTACATATGCTCTTTACAGCACACATTTATAACATGTTTATAGATAATTAATTTTCTATTCCCTGGTTGGGACAAAGACAAGTGATGACACGTAATTTTGAAGAAACAGTGTAGCAGTAGGAGAAAATGTTCACCAATTACTAAAGTAATTATTTCAACGATTATTGAAGGGATATGAAAAGATAGGAGCAGTTTTAACCAACATCCTCCTGTTTAGTCACAGAGAATGAGCGGAAACAGCTTGTCTCAAACAATGGAAAAGGGATTTAACCTCATATTTTGCAGATTTCCAGAAGCATAGGAAGACAAAGTACCTCTACACAGCCTCAGCTGATCATTCTATGGGGCTGACCTTCTTTTAGATTTTTCTCTAAAATGATGAATCTATATAAGCGAATGATATCTGTGTAATAAATGAAATCTGTGCTGGAAGGGTTCAGGTGTTCCCAAAAGGAAGCAGTTGCAATTCTTCTGTCCTGCACTTTCACTCCACTCTTCAAACTTAACTTCCTCAATGATGAATAATGCTATGTTAAATAAACATTATGCGAAGAAAGTGGAAAAGATGGAATAAGGTGATTCAAAATGTTCAGCTATGACATAGCTCTTATGCAGGCAGATTAGAAAATATTCTTTTGCATGTCTGGAATTCACATTAGGTCTGACACTGATTTTACCATATTAGAAGTCTTTACACACTAAAATAAGTAAATAGTTTATCTGAATAAACCTTTATCCTAAACCATTATTAGGCTGCATAATTTTTCTATTAGTTCTAGCTCATAATTTATTTTTAGAGAATAATTTTAGCTACTAGTAAGAATTTTAATTCTATTTAATGAGCATTTTTAATCAAGACCAATATGTTATTATGGCAGCAGAATCTTTATTTTTAGCCAAGAAGGCCAGATTGCTTAGAGGAAGAGATTTAGTTGGAAAGTCTTCATGTTTTTAAAATCTGATTTATGTGCTTCAATATATGCAACAACTGACCCATTTCCTTTTTCCCTTCCATCCTTCTTTCCATCCTCCCCTCTCTCTTTCTCCCTTTCCTTCCTTACTTCTGCCTGTTTGCCTTCCTTTCTTCTTTTCACATAATGCAGCTCAGTAATTCCCTTTTCCCATCTTACAGGATCACAAAGTTACATAATACTTAAAAATACAATAATTGGCAAGTACAAGTAAAATCTTTGTAGTGTGATTTTATTTCAAACTGTAAGTCAGGTGCATTAATCTATATCCTGGTTTTAAAGCCATGCAAAAATACGAGAAGGGTTCTTTTCTCCTGTTTCCTTCCCTTCTCCCCAGAGCATGAAACTACTGTGAAATGTTGCATAAACTGGAGGGAAAATTTCCATCAAGTGCAGTATGGCTAAATGTAGAGGTAACTCAAATTTGTGCTGCATCGGAAACACAGTTAAGTTCATCAAACTCTGGCCAAAGCTTTAAAAAATTGAACAACATGTATGATGCCAAGATGTATCTTAATATACAATCTTAATTCATATTTCCCTTTCTTGTAGTTCTGCATTCACTATCTAAACATATGCAGGCATTGACTTTTCCAGACAGAAAACAGTTCCTCTCTCCCTCTTGAAAGTTCATTCCTAAGTGTGTCATAAGTGTCATAGCTTAATAAACAGAAAGGAAAAGTTCAAGGAGAAGTTCATTTTCTTTTCCTACTGTTTGAGGTAACTGCCTACAGAAAAATAAAAACCATATGGTGGTGGGCAAAAACTTTTCCCTTTCTAGAGCTTCCCAATAACCAAGAAAGAAGACAAACATTTAGGTGCTGTTAATGTTTACCTTAGTAGACCAGATGTCTCCTGGTCTAACTAAGGGAAAACAATAAAACTAGTTAGTTCCTAGAGAATTTAGTTCACCTGTGCCTTATATCTACTATAGAAAATTGTAATTGTCTATAAACCTTGTGTACTGGGACCCAATACACACTGAATTTTTTGTCTTGATCTTTATCTCTTCTTATCTTCCATTCTTTTGTTTTATTACTTCCACAGCTTGGCTACATTTCCTACTAGGCCTAAGAATGGGACAGCTGTGATTCTGAGATTTGTTGATGAATCCATTTATGTCATGAACTTTGTGAATCAATCAACCTTTATAATTAGAAATCTTTCTTCATTCATTTATCTGACTGTGCTTTCCTTCTAGCAACTCTTTCTCATGCCTAAATAACTTATGCCTCTGACAGTAGGATTATGTATCATTTATTTTATTTTCCAGACTTTGATGTATTTTTTTTCCTATATTTATATAGTATCTAAACAAAAATTCACCAGTACAAGCAAATTCATTTATAACATTGTTATTAGCAATTCCAACAATTTCTTTTTACAAGTATCTTGATACTTGTATTGGCCTGAGGTGTGAAAATCCTCATATTCATTATTTGGATTTCTAAGTTCTTCTATGTAGGCATATAAGAAGTGACATTACTATAGTTAACAGTGCATACCTACAGTGTGTTTAAATGGGAATTTCTATCAGTGTATCAGGATAACTTTAAAAAGCATATTTTCACCTCCAGAGTAAAGAAAAACAACTGAAACATGCTGAGATTTTTTTTTATTTCATATATTTAACAATAAATTTCCATTTCGAACACTACACTTAATATTAAGCAGTACTTTTAATCAATTTCTCCAAAGTATGGTATTTTATAATCACATCTCATTGAGAAACAGCATGATCAATGAGAAAGTAATTGAATTAACAGTATTGAAAGGTAAAAATATAATCAATCTATTGCACAATTTTTAGCTCTCAAAGGCACTCTCAGAAAATGCATAGCAACAATTGCCTAAAAGTTCCAGGAATCTTTTCTTTGTGAAGTTTGAACACCAAAAATACCTGACTATTGGTGAGGTTATGAGAGAAGCAACTTCATAGCAAGGTAAGAGATCTGACTGTATGGTATCATTCCTTTAATGGATTACGTAAAATGGTGCAATATGAAAATACAAAATGAACTTTTATCAGTCAGATTTATTTGGTCTCAAGAAAGTATAATGCTATCATCCCTTTTTTTTTTTTTTCTTATTTTGCTTAATAGATGACCTGTTTATGAGCAACAACAACAACAAAAGCTGTTCATATGTTATTTTCATGTTATTTGCTACTAAAATATCACAGATCTTCTATTTATTATGAAACTGGTGGTCTGAAAGACTGGTAGTTTTCATCCTGCCATATACCATTTAAATGTGTGCTTTCCCTATTATAACCTCAGAAAAATATTGTGTATGTCATGCATAAAAGGAGTAAATTTACATTTTGTATCATTACTGTCTGATAAATTACACAACTACCTTTACTGCAGTTATAAAATAAAGAAAATTTCATATAGCAGCTATTTCAAAAGCAATATTAAATGTCAAGCGTAAAGAGAGAAAATAAAATCTGATCTATAAAAAAAATTCCCAATATGTAGTTCCTCTGACTTTGGTCAGCAAGGCAGCTTAGCATGTGTTTATGACTGCCTTCCAATCAAGGCATCAACATGGATTTAGCAGACAACAAAAGTAGCATGACTATTAGCAGGCTATCATTAGGTGGAAGATACGGAGGTGCATAATGGCTATGAATTCTGTAAATGACTTTGAAATTTCCTCTATGTACTCTTCTCTACTCCACCCTCATGAGACCTCACTTGAAGTCCTGTGTCCAAGTCTGGAGCCCCCAGTACAAGAAAGACATGGACCTGTTGAAGGTCCAGAGGAGGGTCACAAAAATGCTCATAGGGCTAGAGCACCTCTCCTATGAAGACAGATTGAGAGAGGTGGGGCTGTTCAGCATGGAGAAGAGAAGGCTCCTGGGAGATGCTATTGTGGCCTTTCAATACTTAGAGAGGGCTTATAAGAAAGATGGAGAGAGATTCTTTACCAAGGCATGTAGTGACAGGCCAAGGGGAAAGTTTTAAGCTGAAAGAGTAAATTTAGATTAGATATGAGGAAGAAATTTTTTATTATGCAAGTGATGAGACATGGGAACAGGTTGCCCAGAGAAGTTGTGGCTGGATGGGGTTTTGAGTAACCTGACCTAGTGATAGATTACCCTGCCCATGGCAGGGGTGTTGGACTAGATGACTTTTAGAGATCCTTTCCAGCCAAAACCAGTCTGTGATTCTGATTCTAAAGTAGATATTAGTAAAAGACATTTTTATATTCCCCTCCTCTTAGACAAATGTATAAACTTAGGTAAATTCCACTCAAGTTTCTTCTTTATAATTGATGAAACTGATATAATGAATCTCAACACATCTGCTATCAATTTTTTTTCCAAATGTATTTTTAATCAGAACTCTGTGGCTTAAGCATATATATAAAGGATTCAAAATACTCAGTGAAAAAAACTGGTGGTCTAATGTAAGATGTCTAGTTAATTTCAGTCAGATTGTTCATATAAGTTCAAATTTATGTATATATGAACACAGAAAAAAAAAATCCACGTAATAAAGACCATAACTCATTTGTTATCAACTTCTGTCTGATAGGAGAAAATTAGTGTGGAACAGCTGCTCATTTTGATCCTTTCATACCTGTAGAACTTAGATCAGATATTTTAATTACACTTTTCAGATTTCCTTGTTCCAGTGAAAATCTATTTTGCAATATTTTTATGACCACTTATGTTAATTTAATGTCAAGAATTATTATGCATTATTTTATAGAGGCATACTGTGCTTTTAACTGAAATTATTAATAAAACATAGGGGACTTTTGTGACTATTTTTCCAGCAATTGGTGAGAAGACAGTTAATATTGATTTCCACAGGAAAAAAAATATAATATATATATTGTTAAATATATATATTATATATATTCTGTTAAATATAGTGCATCTGACCAAAATTTGAGACAAGACGAATCAAAGAGCAGAAAGTTGACTAACTGTCTTCAGGACTTTTTGACAGAGTAAGACTTCCACTTTTTTAAAAAACTATTACTTCTTTTTGTCCCTGTTTCCTTAATTAAGAATGATGATTAGCAAGAAGTTAGATTTTGCCTTTTTATTTTAAAAAATGTGTCCACATACTCGAATGGCAAAATCAGCCACACTGCTTGTTATGACTGGTTTTTTTAGCAAATGAAGAACATGTCAGTGTGTCTACATCTGTGTATGTGTGCACACTTATGTGTGTACACACAGGCATCTGTATGGAAAACAGTGAATGCATACATGCAGTGAAAATTTTTAGAAAGGTTTATGCTTTATTTTATTGTATTCCAGCACTTTTGTGGGAATCTTGTTCCCTGTGGGAGTCCAATTCTCTCTCAGTTACCTGTTAGATACTGAAA
>JAHREE010000279.1:8779033-8852312 GCA_033628505.1 Tringa tobata | reverse complement strand
ATTCATATTATTATTATAATATGAATTCATTATTGTTATAGTTTATTTGTGTGAATTTTTACTGCACAAAGTTTCACTAAAAAGAAAAACAATTGTGATGGTGTTTTTGCTGGAAATGGGTTAGTTCTGTTAAACTACCATAGGCCTATACCAGATTTGCATTACATACAATGAGAAATGACCAATAGTGATTATCCTGATCCCCTTACACAGTTTGGCCTATAGTTACTGTCAAGCATTCATCAAGAAATGGTCAAACAAAACAGGTACCCAAAAGGACAGAGCAGGAAGCTGCATAATTAAGCAAAACCTGAATAATTACGCTTCATTCATCTGGAGTTTCTGAATGCTCTACAGTTGACACATTACTAAACCCCTATTGAGAAGCAAAAGAGGGCAAAGATGTACTTTTTCAATATTTTAGTACTGTAGTGAACATTTGTAGTGATATCAGGTTTGAAATTCTTGTAAGCTTCAGTTGCCTGGCAAAAGATCAGGCTTCTCACCTGCCCCTGTTAAATTCAGCAGCCCTTGGTACCTATGCAATGCATCTATAACATCTGTGCTTATAAAACCCTCATACTAATTTGTGGCATTTTTATTCTTGAACATCAGTTATTATCATTATTGCTATAGTTCCAGTCTATTAGCTTTCTCACAGAATGGCATTCATTGCTTAAATTTGACAGAATTTTCGTACTGATATTTCATGCAAAATCCTCTTGGTTACTTTTAGTTATACTGGGCTGTGAATTATAAAACCATTTTCACTTTTGACATCTGTTCTTAGAAAATGTAAATGCAAACTTGGCCCACTCCTTTTTCCCACAACAACCCTAGAATTTCTTTTTTCTTTCGTTGCTCCAGGCCATAAATACTGAAAATCCTAATTAAAACACAAAGTTTGACTCTGTTCTCTTCAGGGATTATAGGAACTAAGTAAGTGAAAGGAATGTGAATTAAAAAATTATACTGGTCCCAACAAAGACACCCTCAGAGTTTTAAATTGTTAACTTTTCTTTGCACTGGGATCATGCACCTTGTAAGGGAAAGAGTTACTGTGGAAAAACTAATGAATGTAGACATCATTCAAACCAGTTTCACACATACATGGAGTGTCAATGTGAATAGGATTTCAAACAAAAACATCTAAGCAATTATGCAAGGAGGAAAGAATGATATTTTCTAGATACAAAGACAGCTTTGTTGCCTCTGACTTCATAGAAATAAGTACACTTTGTTTGTGTATGTATGTAAAGTATGCCTTTACAGTAGTAGTAAGGTTTCACCACTTGAACAAACCAGGGAAGAAAACTAACAGGTTTTCCAGAGCTGATGTCAAGAGTTGTAGGTCAAGGTCAGGCTGAACATAATACCTTCTCCCTGTACAAGGCAACTTTGTTTGATTGCTGTCTCTCTTCTCCTTTTTTTTTTTTTTTTTTTCCTAGAGGTAACACTCTCAAGTTGAAAAGGGGAAAAAGTAGCTCTTGCCTGCAGCCTCACTGTTGATAAGAAAACCAATCTAACAGTGCAGCCGGATAATTCCTACAGCAGAAGAAGGGTGAAGGATAGCCAGTATGTTTCATGGGGTGTTTTTGCTTTGTCTGTTGCACTGTATTAAAAATATTCTAAAAAGAACTCCAGATACTGATAATGAGCCAGATTCCGTCTCTAATATTGCATCAAAATAAATTAGGAATCTTCCATGGTACATGATTTGGCTCATGTTATAGTGTTTGATAAGTGATCTCACAGTGTTTTAACAGAAATTAATTGGGGTTTTCAAGGCTATCAAAATATTTGTTAGATTAAATTAAAATAGATAGAATACAAAATTTCAGTTGGAAAGGACCTACAAAGATTATCTAGGTCAACTGCCTGACCATTTCAGGGATGACAAAAACTTTATAGAATCATAGAATCATGGAATGGATAGAGTTGGAAGGGACCTTAAAGGTCATTGAGTTCCAACCCCCCTGCCATGGGCAGGGACACCTCCCACTAGAGCAGGTTGCTCAAAGCCCCATCCAGCCTGGCCTTGAACGCTTCCAGGGATTGGGCATCCACAGCTTCCCTGGGCAACCTGTTCCAGTGTCTCACCACCCTCATTACTAAGAATTTCTTTCTGGTATCTAATCTAAATCTCTTCTCTTCTAATTTAAAACCATTGCCCCTTGTCCTGTCACTGCTCTTCCTGGCAAAGAGTCCCTCTCCTGCTCTCCTGTAGGCTTCCTTCAGGTATTACTATATAACTATTATAATATAACTATTATGTATGTTAAGGGCATTTTCCAAATGTGTCTTGAACACTGTCAGGCTTGGGCCATCAACCACACCTCCAGAAAACCTGTTCCAGTGATTGACCACCCTCTCAGTAAAGAAATGTTTCCTAATATTAAGCCTGAACCCACCCTGACGCAGCTTTGAACCATTTTCTCCAAGGTGCCTCAGGTGAGATTCTAATAATCAAAGGAAAGGCTTAAGAAGACAATTCAGCCCTCTCAAAATTTAAGGCAGTTGAAGTTGATTTGGTTTCTGAATGAGACATATGAATTTAACATATAATATGAAGTACAATACAGCACCATAGACCTTGAAGATAGGTATTGGAGTGGCTCTTGCACATGTCAAAGTCTTTCACTGGAAGTAGCCTTGACACCTCAAATACAGTAGGCCTTAAATTGGGAAACAAATACAGAGTATATGAGCAAAAGCCAGGTAATGGAGTGTTGCTTGCTTGTTTTTTTGTTTTGCCTTTGTATTCTTTATATGTGTATTTTCCAAAGATTTTTCTCCTAACGCACAAGAATTTATTTAATCCAAATATATTCTGTTACTTTTACTTATCATGTGAGTAGCTAAAGAGTGAAATGAAGACTAACATCTCAGCTAGCTAAACAAAGTTTTATGAAGATATGAAACATTCCTCAAAATACCTGCAAGTAAACAAAGACTCATAGAATGATTAGAGTTGGAAGGGACCTTAAATATCATCTAGTTCCAACCCCCACTAGACCAGGTTGCTCAAAGCCCCATCCAGCCTGGCCTTGAACACTTCCAGGGATTGGGCATCCACAGCTTCCCTGGGCAACCTGTTTCAGTGTCTCACCACCCTCACAGTAAAGAATTTCTTTCACAGAAGCATAAATCAGATTCTGAATACTAAAAAATACACAGTTAATTGCATGGCCGTTATTCTTTCAGGATTGCTTTTGAGAGCTATTTATGAGCCTATTCTTAAAGACTTCTGCTACTGGAAATTTTACTACCACACCAAGCACCCTACCTCCTAAAAGGTGCTACCAATCTCCCATTTACTAACCTTTTTTTTTTTTCCTGCTGGAAATTTAAATTCATACCATCACAGACATGGATAATTGGTTGTTTCCCTCCTCTATGCTGCTAATTCTCATGTATTGAATGTATCTTCTCCCCTCTCCCCGCCTTAGGTTATACAAACATTCTTCATTCTTTCTTCATTTACCATTCTCTCTAGATCTCTGATAATCCTCCTTGCTCTCCTCTGGGTCTGCTTCTGTAGGACTACATTAACATGGAACTGGGCTGTAATGTTCATATATTCACAACTTTATCCATCACTTCTGAATTACAGTATGTAAGGCATATAATATAATGTACTTTAAAGAGCTAAAAAGCAGAGGCGATCAATAAAATAGTTGCAGGATATCTGATGTGTACTTGTAATAAAAGTTTGTAAGTCAGTGTTCTATGATGATAAAAGGAAAAAGCAGAACTTATGAATGTTGTCCTGTCACTGAGTTGAAGCAATTCAAATGAAATAAAAAGCAGTGAAAAGGAAAAAAATATAAAAATTAAGGTAGATTTAGGTTTGAAGTAGACCTATAAAACTTCCAAATTATTTTTGTTACTAATATTGGTACTAACGTAATACACATTTTTTAAGTAGAAATCCAGAGCATGAGAAAAGCTAAATGTTTGGATGACAACACTGTTTTCAGTCTTCAGAAGCTTATGAGGAGCTCCAGAAGTTGAAAAAATATATGGTAGCTGGGCAGTGAAAGCAAATTAAAATCACTGTGGAGAAATGCAAGCTAATGTACAACAGAAGGAACAATTTGAACTTACACAAACTGGTGGATTCTAAATTAATTGTAGCCATCCTAGAAAAAGTAAAATAACAAATAAGTACAATTTTTAAAAGATCAGGGGAAACATCTGTTCAATGCCCACTGGCTGTCAATAAAAAAAAGCAAGTGGTAGATTATTATGAAATGAATACATTAAAATACTGAAAACATTATGTAGTTACATGAGTCAGAAGGATAGTTTCTTCTTGATAAAAGAGAAACAAGTACAAAATTCAGAGAAAGAGAGCAAAAAACTTCAGAGTTATTTTTTGGTATTATTGCAAGAAGATATTAAATACAGCAGAACTATGAAACCAGACAAACAGCTGATTAAAATTGGTGTAGTGCCTTTGATTTTATTAGTATTGTACAATTTACAGCATCTGAAAACTTGACCACTAAATTTAAAGAAGAGATGAATACCAGATGACATGACTGAGAAGTATAAAATAATAATTAGTTTAAAAGAAATTATATGTTCTTGTTTCCCCCTTTAGTTATACAAGTAAAAGACCAAACACTTCAATAAAAAGGCAAAAAAAAATAAAAAAAAAAGAAAATCAAAGTAGTAACAGTGAAAAAAAAGCATAGAGGTTAGGGGGCGGGCTAAAAACATTTTATTAGAAATCGATACCGCAAAGCAGTAAGCCATACATTTTATTCTCTGTTACTTACTCCACGCATACAAGTTCTGAGTTCAATTTATGTGATGTTCCTTCTTTCCTCTTAATTTGGGGTCCCTTTTCATTCTCTATGTGTTTTCATGATACGTTTCTTAGCATGGCCTACCTTAAAATATATTTTTTCCAATCAACATTAAAAAAGATTACTACTGAAATAAGCATGTTGGAGGAAGTCAAATCACTGATAGTCCTAAAATAAACAAACAAACACCCAGAAGACCCAAATACATTTCAGAGAACAGTAATGCATGTAGAATCGTCTAATTAACCTCATAGAAAATGTTATTTGGGTTAAAGCCCTGAAAACAACTCTGAGTGTCTGATTTCTTGTCAATTTATGTGTATATCAATTACTTTCTCTATGTGTCATTTAAAATAAAATTAATAACACTTTTTCATCTCAAAAACCATTGTTAGTTACATTTATAATGTGAGGTAATCTTAACTTTTATTTGCTCTAAAGAGACCAAATTGTCTCCAGGTGAGATTATTTAAAATTAAACTAGTGTTTCATTGTTTAGTGAACCAGTCCTAACAATGTAAGTGACAAATCAGTCAGACACAGGTGAATTAGGAATCCAGTCCAGTGCTAGATATCTAAATTCTGGTAGATAGCATCTTCCCCTAGAGGTCTGCAAAGTTACCTGCTTCGCGCTGTTCACTAGATAAGAGAGGTAAGCACTTATAGGATGTAAAGTTCAGTAAACATCCAAACAGTACATGAAAACATGATTCAAGTGGAAAAAAAAATTATCACATTTCAAAACCAAATCTTTTTTTCACACATTATTTGTGCCTTTCTGTACCTGTGATTCTCTCAGATTTACTAGCCTTTTGAGAGAAATCTTTCATTTGTCGATAGATATTTTACTATGCTTTTTCACAAGGTTGTTACTATTATTGCTATGGCTATTGCTACTGTTATTTACAAAAAAATATTCATCGAGAAAATATGTTATATAAGATCAAAATTCTTTCCTCCAATCCACATTAGTAAAGGAAAAATTGTGTTAGAATATTATATTCCTGCATTATGAATTACAGATCTATTGTGATGATTATACAGCAGAATTTTTTCCAGTGTTACTGTATTTGGAAATGAAAGGGGATCCAGGAAATTTTTACATGAGAATTAATATCAGTGATCATGGTCCATTTTCATCTCTGAAATGTTGGAAGTCATTTAATTGAAACAATATTGTGCTAGTTTGTAAGTGTACATACCAAATATAATTAGGACTGGGTTTTTGGTTGGTTTGGTTTTTATTTTCAATATTTGGGGAACATAGTTCAGTGGAAAACAGCAGAACACATTAAGTTTTGCTCATGGTGAAAATTTCTTTTATTCTAGAAAGGACAGAAATTGTCACTCTATATAACAATCTTGATATCTGTATTAAGAGAGTTCATCTTTATAGGAACACACAATTTGATCAATACAAGTTGCTGCATCTAAAATTATATATTATATCATTTTACTAAATAACCGAAGATAAATGGAGCTGAAGTTAGACGTTGATAAATTCTCCCTGCAGGAAATGTTTTCACAACAGATGGTCTCTAAATATGTAACTTACGTGAAATATAATTCCCGGTAGCCATTTTTATAATAAAAAAGTTAAGTAAAGAAAAAATAGACATATTACAATTATGGACCTTAATTGCCTGAGTAGTTAGAATAGAAAATCCTTTGAATGTTAACAGAACAAAGCAGAGAAATGTTAATGATCTATACCTAAGTAAATGGTGCATGACACAGAGTAATTGTATATTTTCCAAGATCCCTTCCAAACACCGCATTTATTTTCTTTGGTATGGCTGAAATTACTAAATAACTAAAGAAGACTAAAATGTTTTCTATCTAAGACCTCATTTTTCTGTTTTTTAATTCATTTTGTTCACATGGGCTTTTTCCTGCATCACATAACAACACTATACAGCATTAACATAGCCAAAAAAGAAAAATATCACAGCACAAAGATTTTTTCATGGGTCTTAAATATTTAATAAGCGTTCTGTTTCCATTTTGAAGAAAAGGGGTGAGGCCCAAAGCTTTGAAGAAGAGATCACATAACCTGTAATGAGGTTTCTCAGTGCTCCAGAAGGAGGGAGGATAAAGATGTCTTCAACATTCCTGTGGTTTGAAATACATTCACTGTTGGCATCACATTAGTGGACGTTTACAAATATATATTTACTCTCTGCAGCATGAAACTGTTTATGTATTACACACTTCCACTGTGGTAGAAGTGGCTGTATTTCTTTAGTAACCTACCTAAATTCAACTGTTGAAACTTTAGGCTTCAAGTCTAAGCTAGCTGTCTGAGCTCTGCCTCCAGTCAATGAAGGCAAAAGGAGGAGCCTTTCAAGGTAGGTATTTAAGACACCAGTAACAGACTCAAATTCTGAACACATCTCTCTCTCTCAGTCTCTCTCTCCTTCTCTTCCACCCACCCATGACCTCACAGAGAGCTTAATTAGAGTCCAGACAGATTCCTACCCCAAACAGACTTTGTCTCCTCCAATCCAAGATGCCTTTCCTCAACACCCTGCATGCTCACAATATTTAAGTTTTCTTTTTAGGGCAGAGTCAGTTTTTTATTATGAATTTTTGCTGTGCTCAGTAGAACACTTACTGAGAGGTGTGGTTGAATTCCTAGACCTAATATCATGTGGTATGTTGTTATTCTGTCTAACCACCTCATTCCTCATTGCATTTCATCTGCTGATTTAATGTATCATAGTTGGCCCAGTGAAGAGTTATGGTAAGCTGTCAAATATAGAGATATTAAGATGTTTGCATAGTTAAAGTTTCCTTTGATAAATGATTTCAAAACAATTGCTATAAAATAGAAAAATAATCTTTTAGTAAGAAACACAAGTCTGAATTTCAGGCCAAAATTCTGTGATAACTAGTGAAAAGTTCCACGTTACAGCATTTATATAATACAATAGCTTGGTCCAGATATCAGAAGTATTACAATGCAGTAATAAGGAACATGTAATACAAGGAATCCTCCACACATCACGATAGTTGTGCCTGACTTAAGGTACAATAGTATCTTCCATTTTAATTTAAAGGTAAAAGTCACTTATATAAAATAAACTATTTTGAAGGTTTAATTTGTATGCCAGAGTTAAGTAATTATTTCAGGGTGAAAACAGGACACAATGTCCAAGGAAGTCTGTTCTGAGGAGGGGCATGTAGGGTGGCACAGGATGAAATGGGATCACTTCCCCAACATAAACAAGTAAAAACTACAACACAGAACAAATGTCTATATAGCAGCAAGTAATGCCTTGAAAGGGAAGCATTGTCTTGATAAAACATTTTGTTACATTTACTTATTTTTGTAACTCTGTTATCCCATTTTGCTAAAGATTAAACTGTGTTTAATTATACATATTAAAAAAAAACAACTCAAAAAATAATAAAACCACCCAAAAAAAAAACCAAACCATCAAAATACCAAACCAAACCCCACCCTTTCATACTTTATTGAAACAGCAGTAGAAAACTGTTCAGATAAGCCACGTGAGAAAGATTCAAACTAAAGTCTGAAAAACTATCACTCTTGGAAATTTTGATGTCTTCCAGAGTTGTAACAAAGTCTGCGTATTTCTGCTTCCATCCCTAGGAAAGCTTCTTTATTTCTCTCACCAAAAAATGTGTCAGGACCAATAGCCCAACTGAAGTGTATCTACACCAATGCACACAGCATGGGACACAAGCAGGAGGACCTGGAAGCCATTGTGCAGCAGAAATCTGTGGTATAGTTGCCATCACAAAAACATGATGAGATGACTTGCATGACTGGAGTGCTGCAATGGATGTCTATAAACCCTTCAGAAGGGATAGGCAAGGAAAGAGAGGTGGTGGGGTGGCCCTGTATGTTGGGGAGTGTTTTGACTGTTTAGAGCTTGATGATGGTGACAATAGGGCTGAGCATTTGTGGGTAAGACTCAAGAGGAAGGCAGATATCATGGTGGAAGTTTGTTATAGACCACCCAACCAGGATGAAGAGGCAGACAAAATACTCTATAAGCAGATGAGACAAGTCTCACAATTGCTAGCTCTTGTCCTCATTAGGGACTTCAACCCCGGTCTGCTGTATGCCCAGACTGTATACCCAGATGTCTGCTGGGCATACAATACAGCTGAGAGGGAACAATCTAGGAGATTCCTGGTGTGTGTTGAGGATAATGTCCTAACACAGCTGGTGAGAGAGCCAACTATGGAAAGTGCCCTGCTGGAGCTGTTGTTTGTGAACAGAGAAGGACTTGTAGGGAGTGTAATGGTTGGAGGCCATCTTGCACATAGAGATCACAAAATGACAGCTTTTTTGATTCTTGGAGAAGTAAGGAGGGGAGTCAGCAGAGCTGCTACCTTGGACTTCTGGCGTGCAGATCTTGGTCTGTTTATGAACCTGGTTAAAGGAGTCAATTGAGATGCAGCTCTGAAGGGCAAAGGATTCCAGGAAGACTGGACATTCTTCAAGAAGGAAATCTTAAAAGTGCGGGAGCAGGCTGTCCCCATGTGCTGAAAAACAAGCTGGCAGGGAACAAGACTGGCCTGGCTGGACATCAGGGGAAAAAAAAGAGTTTATGACGTTTGGAAGAAGGAGCAAGGGATTCAGGAGTACTGCAAGAATGTTGTGAGGTTTTACATGGAGAAAATTAGAAGGGCTAAAGCCCAACTAGAAGTTAATCTGGTTTCCAGTGTTAAGGACAATTTAAAAAGTTTCTATAAACAGTTTCTATAAACAAGGATGAGGTACTTAATGTCTTCTTTGCCTCAGTCTTTAGTAAGAGGACCAGTTGTTCCCTGAGTACCTAGCCGCCTGAGGTGGAACACAGGGAGAGGGAGCAGAATGAAGCTCCCATAAGATGTTGTGCTTAGGGGTATGGTTTACTGGTGGATGTGGCAGTGTTTGGTTAATGGTTGGACTCGATGATCTTAAAAGTCTTTTCTAACTTCAATGATTCTATGATTCTGTGATACTGACTTACCATTTTATTTTGCAGAACACAGTTTTCCTATTCTTAGCCTTAATCTTTCTGTTGGTCAGATTGCTCCTTAGAGATCGCTACACTGAAACACCATGATGAATAGGCACCACTGAGGGTTCTGCAGAATTCTTTTTCCCACTGCTTCTTTAGCAGCCAAAACCAAGTGCACCTATGCAAGTATCAGACTGTAGAGACACGATATCTGGTACTGGGGAAGGTGCTGTAAGCCTCACAAACTATTAGTTATTACCTTAATAAAAAATATGGCATGTATGTCAACTGTTTTGAAAAAGCAACAAACTTTAACAGTCCTTAGAACTAGTCATTGTGTATTTCCCTTTATATATGTATATTAGATTCATTTGTGCAAACTATATGAATCTACTCCTTTAAAACAAATAATGAATCATAGTCTTAATAACATGATCTAATAGCTGACACACTTGGCAAGATGTGCCAATCTCCCAATAGACAAAAAAACACAACAAAACTTGTTTTTAACAGATTTCAAAGCAGAAATCTAAAAACATTTTCTGTATTTTTAACTTACTTTACTGTGATGCTCTTCTCACTGTATTAAGATTTAATTTGCAGTCATGCTAGTTTACCATTTAAAATGACATTGATGTGGGAATTTTGTACATATATATATGCAATATAGAACTGCTCTCTTCTGAAAAACAACTTATGAAAGGAAAAAAAAATCCCTTGGGAATTAATAGATAAATATAGATGGTCATCCAAGAATTAGATCAAGGATTTTCCAGAACTTTTTGGTTATAACAGAGTTAGAACCTGGCCTACTGCACCTAGACATCTAATTTTGCTTAAATTATATTTGCCTAAAGCACTGGTCGCTCTAAATATATTAAGTTCTTCCACAGTCAGTGGAAAGTGGCTTTTAAAGGCTACCAGAAGAACATTATTCAATCTAACAAGCATCTTTTCTATTGACTATAAAGTCTTTATTAAATGTCCCTATACAGGATTAGCTGTAAATGGCGCATCCCTTTGTTGACAGTGGAACATACCACAGTTCCCTCCTCAGTCTGTGCATTAGAATGAATATGGCACCATTGATTTTTTTATACTCTTCATTCACAGGTAATGTCAATAAACATGAGACTTGTAGCCATGATCTTGGGGGAACAAATGGATGAATGGCCCCCATGATCACTGGCTTAGAACTATCATTGGATAGATATGATTGGACAAACAATGGAATCCAGTATTTTGGCGGGATTTGATGGTGCAGGATACTACTATATAATGTCCTCTGTGGTCTGCTTTCTAAACTAACAATATTTGATGAAAACATACATATTGCTCTTCTGCTAAATGCTGTGCAAACATACCAGGTGTACATCTCAAGTACTGAACTCTAGTTTAGTAGGAAAAAAGCCAATAACATACCCAAAGAAAGAATGGTGAGATTACTGTCCATGTGTCCATGTCAAATATGTAACTGTCACACATGTAGACAAGTTTAAAATAAGTAATGAAAATGAAGCTCAGAAGCACATACTTTAATATATGATTTGCTTAGCATTATTCTTTTAATTGAAGTTCAAGCATCCTATCTCATAAAATTGTGATAAATAAGAGTTGCAGATGCTGGAAAGTAATCTATCCTCCAGTGTCTTTCCTGTATCTCTACAATAAGAGTTATTATCATGTTACTATTGTTACTTTAGAAAAGACTGGTAATTTTAGTGACAGTGAGTAGATTATAACAGCCTTTCTGGCTTTGCTGCACAGAGAGGGGTCCACAAGAAAATGAAGCTAGCAGTAAGGCTTTATCCCATCCTACCACACTGGGACACTAATTTTCCATGTTTTACATTAACCATTACAAGTGTATTTTTAAAACCTGCCATTTATGTATTTCTTACTGGAAAATATTTTAAGGATAATATTCACTGTGCATGATTTTGAGATGTCTTTGCCTGAGTCTCTAAGTAATCATGCCCTTCAGGCCAGAGAGCATGGAGGGGTTCATGTCCACAGTGCTTAGGAATAACATCCTTTGGACCAGACTTGCTGAATCCATGCTACAAACTATTTGGCCCTAAAGCTTCTTTGACTTCCTATACTATCCCTAAAACATGGCTATTATTCTGTTTGGGTTTTGTTTTATTCATTTCAAGGAATGCAACATAATGTGACAGTTGTATTATAATTTTTTGGTTTTTAATGCATGAAACAAGGGTTTAGTGTGAGGATATGAGGAGGCTTCTGAAGATACTCAAATTTCTGGGATAAGTTTTGGAGGACTTGAAAGAGGGAACAAAACCCCAGTTGCTGAAATGCCGTCATGAACAGACCTGGAGTGAACCATCCCTAGACGATACCCAGGTATTGTCTTGGAGAACATATTTTGAGTAACCCAAATTGGCCAGGGAGTAGAGCAACAACTAAGTGGTGTGAGGCATGGATTTCAGGCTTGTGTTTATTCTCTGGTTTTTATTTACCATAGTAGTACTCACACTCCCTCACTGTGTTAACATAATTCACAAAAACAAAGATTGACAAAAGAATTCTGTATTTCAAGAAATCCAGACACTGAAGATACTCTTTCCTTCTTTTTTAAAAAGGGATATTTCAGGAGACGGATTTTCCAGAAAAATACATTCTGTCCAGAAAACCACATTTTGTCCAGAAAAACAAGTGATACAAATATCACAGTTATTCACGGTGCTCATAAATGAGTACACAGAGGTAAAATGACTGTGATTGCTAGCAGTTGTGTATGTCATACTCCCATTTAAAACATCTAATTATTTGTAGTTGTAACAGTGGAGTGAGGAGCAAGGCAAGAAAAGACTGAACGTACATGACGTTGTGACATGGGCAGAAGTTTTTTTGTCCTTTATGAATTAATACAACATCAAAATATTCACCAAACTGACTCAAGTCTAAGACAGGAACTGAAAAATACCAAAGGAAACTTATGGAGTGGTACTTTACATTTACATTTGTTGCTTTGTCAAATCATTTTTTTCAAGTCTTTGTTTACAGATAGTAAAGTACATTCATTTGCAATCATAAAAGGCATCAATTACTAATACCTTTTTGTGCTTACTCATCTTTGTTCTTTCTTGCAAATGCAAATATAAGAGTTAACACTAAGTTCAACTGTGCCATTGTTATTATTAGGAATGGCACCTCTCTGAAAGTGGTCTCATATACTGGTTTCTGTATAATACAGAATACCAAAGTTTCTAAATGACTATTTTTTTTAAGCAAGCTTCTAACTTTGCACGTGCCCTGAAACTCAGAATTAAATTATATCATTTTCTTACTGTTCTTCAAAACCTATGGCCATATATTATGAGTCTCACAATGGCAAATGCTAATCCTACATGAAGCAGTCCATAATTCATTCTTAATTTTCTATCGCTATTCTATCTATGTTAACCACAGACACACACAGCTGGAAAGATGGAAGAAAAGCCTATGGTTTGGTTTTTGGTTTGGTTTTCAGGTTTTTTTGTTTGGTTTTCAGGTTTTTTGTTTTTTGTTTTTTGTTTTTTTCTCATCATCAGGCACTGTTCTATCAGCATTATTCAATGGAGAAATTGGTGAATATTAAACAGCAATAAACTCTTTAGATTTTGAGGTAGGAAGCTATTTCTTTGAAAGGATATAAATCTTTTCCACATTAAGCAACTAAGGCTAAAATAACATAATAAAATAAAGCTACATCACAGTTAAAACCTTCAGGATTATTTTTAACTGTTGGCATTTTTCTGTGAACATAGAATAGGCTTCACTTGAATGGTTACGTCATATGCACTGAACACATATCTAAGTGCTTTGATGGGCTAGGGCTGATATAATAGTAATTTTTTCCAGGAACTACTGGAGGCAATTCACAAAATAAAGCTCCATGTCTTTCTTTTTTAAAAAGCAAACTTCCTGAAGAATGGATAGTGAAGATAATATGTCTCAAATACACACAACATTGGAAAAAACTTATTGCATCTCTATGATCTTCATATGAAGTATTGAAAGAGAACATATACTACCTCAGACTATGGGGTTTTGAGGTGATAACTGCAAAGATTAAAAGCTATTCCAGGAGTTGAAAGCAAGAAAAGGTGAATACTCTCATCTGCCATATTCATTTGGAGCAACAAACTAGACAGGAACTATGAAAGTATGATGCTGTGGAGAGCCCTTTTTCTTAACAAAAAAAAAAAACCCAACAAACCTCGAGGCCTCTGTTTTCCCGAGCATTCTGCTGATTTTCTGCAGAGAAGTAACAGGATGTGTTACTATAGGTGTTCATCAGAACACTTACAGCAAAGATTTTGATTAGTAAACAAAATTCTCCCTTATGCTGTTTGTGCCCAGCTGCAGTTCTGCTACAGAATTTGCCAGAGTTGTGCCTGTTCCTGCTGAAAGAGAGAGAAGGAGACTGGCAATGAATATATCTTTTTATTTTGATTTTGTTGTCCTTTGGTAATACACAGGGAAAAGAGGTTAATGATTAATCATTATCACTAGTACACAGGCATGCACATTCGGTTGTTGGGTGAACTTACTGACTTTCATTTAAGAGTGTGACTTAAGGAATGACTCCAAAACATACAAAAGAAGATGTGACAATTTAGACTGGGAATATTGTGCTGACTGAACATAACAGTATGTTTTTAGGCAGTTATGATAAATACATACTCCTACAGAATGGTTGATCAGAAGTAGTTCATAGTTTTAAGAGTAGGTAAAGAATACTTACTGATTAATCTCAGACAGCTGTGTCTGTTGTGCCATTTTAGATTCATTTTACAGATTATTACTGAACTAGCAGCTCATTTCAATCTGCACTATAGAAATCATTACAGCATGATAAAACGAATGCCCCAGGCCACCCACAAAGTGAGATGATTAATGATTCTAATGTGATCAATAGAATAAATTGATGTGCAGGTATTCCTTATGATTGCACACTAGAAAAACTGTATTCAAAATCACATTTAACCTACCTGTTTAGTACAAAGAGAAACACCACCTAGTTGTTTTTAATTCCTCTTTGCCCTGTGGAAAGTGAAACAAACAGCAATTTACCAGAATTTTAGTTGGAGGTCATTTACTCTTCCTTTCCCAGAAGACTTTTCCCATTATTCACATGTTTTTAAATATGCATAGCAAAAAAAATGTTTCCATTTGTTTAGAAATGCTAACAACTGTTATCGCTGCTAACAGTTATCCTGGATTTTAGAGCTAGAGATTTTAGAGTTTAGTGTGTGCTATCAGATTGTAGGATACATTTTTTTCCTGCCTGTTTTAGAATCACTTTCTACATGGTCATTCCTCTTTTCATGGCCTATGAAGTTCATTTGAGCAAGTCTTTGAGGAAAACTAATTGCACAGATCCCTAAAAAACCCTTTCATGTCTCTATATTTGTGATTGGGTTGGGTTTTTTTTGTCTCTATTGCCAGAAACTGACAAAGAAAAAAGTCTTATACAGTAAAAAGATTAAATACAGCCCAGCACTGTAATTCTAACAAATGCTAATGCCTTTTAAAGATAACAAAACTATCAACAATTTCTAATAAAAATATACAGAAATCCTAAATATAAATTGGAAAGTAAAAATTAAAATATTCATAAATCTAGTTCTTAAAAAAATTTAAATACTGCTATTGCAAACACTAAGGCATTGTTTTCCTGCATTCTGAAGTTGAATTCTTATTAAAAGTGATCTGTTCAAGTGACAAAGTGAAGAAAGAAGAATACATTTTCATTACGATCTACTTTAATCTTATGAAAAATAAATTACAGTGTCCACAGAGACAGATTCTTTTCAGGATTCTGGCTATAGCATTCACAGTCCAATAGTCAACTCAAGTTGCAATTCTGCTTTTTATTTTCAATGGGACAAACCCACCCAAAAATTCAGCAAGGTAAAAATAATGAAAAATCCACGTGAAAAGCATGTGAGTATTTTTATGTTCAATCTCTGGTTTTATGTTCCATGAGTGGAACTGACACAGACATTTTGCTTGCTATTTTAGTAGACACAAAACAGGACATCTGCAAAAGCTTAGCAGACCTATAAAAATACAAATTTGAAAAGAAAAAAGAAAACGTACATCTGGGGCAGAAAATTAGCTAATTCCACCAATCAAAAAATTATGAAATCGCAATGGACTTTATGAGAGGATAAAGGTCAGTCTTGGACAGTAGGTGTGTACATATTGAATATTAATTTGCATACATTTTAAGAAATAAGACATTCACCAGTAACATTCTGATTGCCTAGAAATTATTATTGTTCTTAAAACAACTCCAGTGGGAGAAGTTATATGGGTTTAATGTTAAAATATTTGAAGATATATAGAAATAACATATAGACATACTTCTTAACATCTAGGTGTGTTTTCCTATTGAACTGCTTGAAAGATCCTGTGTCATTGTCTGTTTTCTCCTAACAAATGGTATGTGCAAGAATATTTGCTGCCATGTATATTTCTGCTGGTGGAATTAAATCTCAAATTGTGATTCAGATCCACAGCCCCTTTTATTGCATACTTTCACTTCTCCAGTAGAAAAATGGGAGTAAGTCCAAGAGTTCATAGAATGGTTTGAGATGGAAGGGACCTTAAAAATCACCAAGTTCCAATTCCCCCGTCCAACCTGCCACAAGCAGGGACACCTCCCACTAGACCAGGTTGCTCAAAGCCCCATCCAGCCTGGTCTTGAACACTTCCAGGGATTGGGCATCCACAGCTTCTCTGGGCAACCTGTTCCAGTGTCTCACCACTCTCACAGTAGAGAATTTATTTCTAGTATCTAATCTAAATCTCCTCTCTTTCAATTTAAAACCATTTCCCCTCGTTCTATCACTACATTCCCTGATAGAGTCCCTCCATATACTTCCCCAAGTCCTTCCCTTCTTTATAGGTCCAAATTGAGTTCTTACTAACTAAAATGATAACTAGCCATGAAAAGTGATATCAAGTTTCTGTTTTGGAAGCTTTTAACACTACGTCCTGGTTTGAAGTAAAATCAAACCAATTTTGTGTTCTGTAATTTTACATTTTAGCTGGGCCTCCTCTAACTCTGTAAAATTAACGGCATATTGTGGAGAAAACTGCTCATTCTCAGAGTGATAAGGCCAATGTTTGTGCTAAATGCCAAGGAACAGTATGCAGAGAGGCCCTTGCTTATGCTTTTTGCTATAACAACTAAGGTCAGCCAATTTTCATTATTTGCCCCTTAGAGGGTCCGAAACAGAAAAAACGTAGAGGGGTCACATCTGTGGGTATGAACGGACAGGACAGGTGACCCAAACCTGACCAACTGGGGTATTCCATCCCACCTGCCTCATGCTCAGTATAAAAGCTAAGGGATCAAAGGGTCAACTCTCTTCCTGCTTTGCCTGACGTCCAAAGAGGACTCTGTCTGTTTGTCTCCCTTTGATCCCGATCCATGTGTTCCTGACTCCAGAGCTGGAATCCAGTTCCCATCCGTCGCTGAGTCCAGTCTGGGACTTCCCCAGTGCCTGCCGGTGATGGGACTATCATCCTGGGACCTTGATACGGTTTTGTATATATTGTATCTATTTCATTATTTTCTTCTCTTTTTTTAATTTCAATATTAATTCTTCATTAAAGTAGTTTAGTTCATTCTAAACCTTTGAATCTCCTTCTCTCTTCCTCTCCTCTTTTGCCGGGGTGGGGAAGGGCCATCTGTCGGTCTGTTTGCGGTGATTTTGGCTGAAATCACGGCACACTATAACAGTTCTTATAAATATCCAGTTGTCTTCGAGACTAGTTAACTACTTGACTTTAAAAACATGATGATGCAAGAGGTTCTGCAGCTACAGGAACAGTTACCATCTTTTGACATTTTTTTAATTCATAGTTCTTTGTTAGTTTCTCATTACATTTCCAAAGTGTTTACATAGAGGAAAATGAAATATACTGTTCTGCCTCCTGTATATAGTTTGTTGCTATTATGAGCAAATTGTCAGGACACCCAGTGACAGGTGCTTAGAATTAAAAAAAGACAACAGCCCCTGCTCAAAACAGTTTATAATCCCATTGTAATTGATAAGTATTATTTTATCTTCTCCGGCTTCAAAAACACCCTCAGACTTTTCTGCCTTCCCTTTTGTGTGATTTTCCCTCCATTTTCTCATCATTCTCTCCACCCTTCTCTGAAAACCCTGAAATGCTGTAAAATCACTTCTGAAAAGAGGTGATCAGAGCTAAATAACTAGTATTGTGGAAGGAAGCATATCACTGGGTTGTATAATCACACAACTGTATTCCATTCTGAATGAGCATTTACAGTTTTCATTCCTTCTTGGAGCTGTATTGAGGGTGCTCCAAAAAATGCCTGTCAGAGGGAAGGTGTATGCAGTGAATTGGTAGAATCTTTGGCTGCTACACTGGCACCACTTTCCTAATGAAAGCACTTAATTTTTGAGGTTGATGTGGTTGAATGTAGGTTGCTGACAGAGGTCTGGAAAACTCTCTGAGGCAAAGGTGCAGCTGCTTTCAGACTTTCACATCCAGCACCCATGTAATTCTAGCAGAAATCACCATATCACATGGGCTAAAGGAAGCCCATAAAGGACAGCAAACAAAAGCATGTACTAACACCTCTCAAAAGCCACCCAAAAGCATGGTTCATTTCAGCAGAGCAGGAAAAAAGAAAGACTGGTTTATTTCTTTGTGACTTTTCCATCAGGAGTATTTTTTATATGATTAACTATGAAAAAAATTTCTAAAAGTGCCTTGCGGCAAGTACTGTTTGTGTATCTCAGGCACAGCCAGGACTATAAATATAATTCTGATTCTCATAGTCTCGTAATGCTTATAGTATGCATAACACCCCACTGCTCTTACATATATTAAAAAAAAAAATAATAATTACAATTTCTTCTTACATGTAAGTGATTTTTAATGTATTTTGTTCCACCTCTACAAACTGAGTATGTTTCTGAACCAAGAAAAAAAAAAAAGAAATATTTAGTCAGATTATGTTTTTTTCAGGTTTTCCTATTTCAATTTTTTGTATGGTTTTATTCTATTTTACTTTTAATAACAATGCATCAGACTTAGTCCAGATCCTTGAAGTCCACATGAGACAAAGCTTGTTTTCAAAGCAGGTTGATGAAGGTTTTAATGTACAAAAATCACTTCTATTATCATACCACTGCTTTTCGCAATGTTGTTTCTTCTCACTGAAATGCCTGGGTTCACCAGCATGCCTGATACCATGATACCTACAAATACAGTTCTCTCAATTGCTTAACCTTGCGTAAAATCTCAGACTATTCCACTTTCGTTTTGAAGCATGGTCCTTTTGTTCTGTAAGGATAGTTACCTTCCATCCATCATATTTCTCTCCGAGTTAAGTGTTTTTACCCTATTTGAACTTTGTCTTGTCTAATCCTGGAATGAATGCTGGCTGAGCAAACTGAGACTGTTGCCATCATATGAGCCCAATAAGATTGTGATCATACAGGATGCCAGTAACATATAATCACCTTTCCAGCAGTAAGTGCAAAAGCTTCTTTGAATGAAAGCTTAAGCTAATGTTTGACTCAAAAAAGAATCAATACACATAATTATTTTATAGCAGATCACTGTTCAGTGTTCATGTATCATTTTTTTACATTGCATGTTATTTGAATCTATATTCTCAGGCAATGGAGGCTAATATATTTTGATGCTGTTTAACACGTTCTGATATTGTGAAATCCAAAGTATGACCAGATTATCATATTGTTTATATCTGATAACAATTATGCATTAATATTATTTATTATATTGATTATAAAAATCATAACCTAAAGATATATGCTAATAAGTGACAGAAGATAGGTACAGTGAAGTGAAAAGCTTAGGAAAAAAAATAATGAGATGCCAAAAATCTAGACATTTATTTTTTAAGGAAGGAGAAAGAGATGGGGGAAAATAAGAAAAGGACACAAGATTTAGTTGTCCAAAAGCTACTAAAAGGAAAGACAGTTATTTCGGTTTTTAGAAAAGTATTTCTGATTTCTCATGCTCAGACAAAGGTTGATTTCAGGTGCAGATGTTGCACTTCTGTATTGCAATAGAAGCAATTTACAAATCTTCTATTCCTGGAAAATGGTTTTTAGGAATTTGCATGATTTGAGCACATGAGGACATTTTGGTATGTAAATCCTTCTCTTTCATGGCTGCAGAGCACAAAGGAAGGTTTTCCCCTAAGTTTAAGAGCTTTCTCTGTTTATTTGTTTTTAACACAAATCACAAGGAATATTCATTGAAAGCTGAGAACAGAAATTCACACTAAATAAATAGGAAATGATTTTTATAAAAGCATTCACTTTATGCATTATGAGCCAGAAAGAATCAGAAAGGAATCATGGGCATTACAGAGGTAGGTTTTAAGCGTGTCACATACATCAGGTATGTCTGCCAGTATGCTGATTTTTGCTTTTCACTTAATTTTTATAGACTTCTTAAAAATTTATGCTTGCAGATAGAATAAATTTAATGTCAGAAAACTTGATCTTGCTGCATATAATTGTGAAAGTGGAAAAATATTTGGTGTATAGCAAAGAAGAGAAACACTGAATTTAATATTAAAAAAAAAATAGGAAAAAAATACTTTTATAGTTATGCAGAGTGGCAAAAAAAACCCCCAAAGCATACAAAGTTTTGTAACTTTCTTAGGCTACCTACAGGCTCCTATAGCAGTCTAATGGCTCCTCTTTAAACTATGTGAAAGGGGTCATGAGAGTACCAGAGGAGATGGGCATTAGCAAGGTTGATAGCTGCAACAAACTCAGAGAATCAGATAACATTTAAGGAATGATAAAAAGCCTGAAGTTTTTTCCTGTCTTTACTGATGATGACAGTTTTGTATATATTTATCTTCCTAAAATCAAGTGAATGAAAGAATAATCAAATCGCTAGTTTGTGGTAGGGTTTTTGCTTTGTTTTCTGGATAATTCTGCATAAAAGCTCAAGGCCGTCAGGTCTTTAGTCAATAGTTATGGAATACCTTGGACAAAACTTCAGTGAACTCAATCAGAATAGTTACTTATCGACCAGAAAAGGCTAGTCTTTCTAAGCAGGAACTGCGTTTGAAATGCCTTTGGGTCAATTTGACTATACAAGGCCAGGAAAAAATGGAGACATAGCTTTGCTCAAGTAAAGAGGTATTCTTTGTGTTGTGACACAGAAGTGGTAGGACGTGTCATAATATAAACTCAATAAACATGGTGCACATACCCTATTAAATGTTTTCTTAAGAACAAGGAGACTTTAATTACTTTCACTTATAGTTTTCTGATTTAACTGTTCCTTAAGAAATGAAGTTGAAGCCTAATCCCATAAACCAACATCTTTTCCTAAAACTTTCTAAAGATGATGAAAAAGGGCTAATACCTGGCAGTAGATTTCCTATATGTATTCATATGATGTGTGACAGGCAGAAGTTTCACTGATTTCCCTTGTTTCCTTGCATATTCTAAGAAGTCTGCAAAGAAAATCTATTCACGAGCTTAATGTCAAGCTATTGAGCAGATGTTCTTTCTGTCTGTACACCTCTCAGCAGATATCTCTGGCTTTTTCTCTCCAGTCATCAGCTAAAAGAAAGATACGCGATATCTATACTCCTTTTCCTGCCAGCTGTTAACCTTAAGCCCTATCCTTCTCCTTTTCTCCAGGGGAAGATGAGCAAAGACTTAGGACAGTAGCCAAAGGCAATGAATTCCTGGAAAGGGACTGAAGTGTCAATACCAATTCAGGGGCAGGGGTTGGGGGGAAGGAATGGGAAAAGGAAGAAGAAGAACCTACGGATAAATGTACAGAGAAAGAGATACTGAACATCGATAGGACTGAAGAGGTAACGGAGGAAGATTATTTTCAATGCTGGAGAGAATAGGAGACAGAATTTAAGTAACAAGCAATTAGAAGTTACTGAAATAAACACGTAGGGTATAATAATGACCTCAAGAGAAACCTGGAATTCGGACAATTACACTGACAATTGCATAAAGCTACCAGAACGGCAGTTGAATGCAATTGCACTTCAGTTATGTGAAAAGTTTGCATTTGCAGGAAGTAGTGCTTCGGATCCCAAATCCTTTCAGCCATGAACCCTAGATTTGCAAAAGGAACTTTGTTCTCTCAAATACAGCTGCACCACCTGATTGTTAGGGGTCAGCCTCTGGCAGTGAAATTTACTTTGCTGAAACAGTTTCTTATTCATTGGATGGGGCAAGAATCAGGCTTCTGAGTCTGGGATCAGAACAGTGGGAAGGAAAGGTGTGCATGCGTTTGGGTACCCATCTCATGGGTGCAGGCAGACAGCCCTTTAAAAGCGTGATGCAGAACTATCTAGATTAACTCCATCCAGAAATATGGTGCATTTAGAGAAAGACATGCTGGCAAAGGATGGTTCAAGGCATGCAGCACTGGGGGAGGGCTACTTAGAAAATGCTAGTAACAGGAGTATCCTAAAGCACTCTTTCTCAAGGATTAGCAGATCTGTTTAGGAACACTTCATGTTCTTGAGCTGGAGAGCTCCTGTAAAACTAAACATATATGAGGAACACAGTAGATTGGAGGGGGGGGAAACGTAGGAACGTAGGGAGGGATGTAGGTGGTGTGAGAAGTGTACTTTTATAATGACATGGTAATTACCAAAAAAGTGGGAGGCCAATGTTCAGTTCTGTCTTGAGCCTGAGGAGATTCAAACTCACATCTGCAGCAGCTTTAGATAATTCCTTAATCACTAGGCTGGAGAATAATTAGATGACGTGCATTTTACATTATGTAGTGAGGCAGCTTACCACCATCTATCTCAGTGCTCAGCCTCCAAAAGTAACAGGTTCAGGATTTTTCTTGCTTGTGTTCTCTCTGAACGTGAAACTATTCTCCTTTGTATGAAGCAAAAGAATACCTGATAACAATGGATTTAAAGTTATCATTCTCCTACTGATTTGTAAGTTACTCAAACAAGTGTAGAAAAGCATCTTGACACTTTTGTGATTTTAATTGAATCCCACTGAAGTCAGGGGGATTAATCATGCACTAGACTGAGGTTTAACAAATAATACTTACCTCTGCGGTTTCCAACCAATGGTAGGGAGACTGTACTTTCAGTTGTAAATGGATTAAGATGAAATGCTTTCAGAAATTCGATACTGATTCCTTTTGTGGCAAGCTCAGCCCTCATAAAGTGGTCTCAGGACTTTATTTTTAAGTTAGGAACTCAGTAATGTCTGAGCATTATATGGACAGCTGTTGTTGGGTCACAAAGCCCTGTGAAAACAGCAGTCTTCATCCTCTCTTTTAGACAACATAAATTGAACAGAATTCACTCCTAAAAAGTCCACAGGCAAGACTCTTACAGATTATGTCATTTAAATATTGGTATAGTTGAGGATAGAGCCACGCAATCTTTTTCTTGTTTGTCTTCACTCTTTAAAGTGCTCCATTCTATTACTGGCAAAGTGGCTTGCTCTATGACAGTCTATACTTTTGCTTCTACTTTCCCCCCAAAATTACTATTCAAATTACAGGATTTAATTCAGTAGGAAGGTATTGGAAAATTTCTACCATCACTAGCTTTGCCTTTCTTGTATGGTGTTGATGTGGTAAATGTATGCCATTAGAGGGCTAACAAAATATGATATATTTGAGAGGAAATTAAAATGCCATAGTTAGCATTAGAAACCATTTACCAATTAAATATGAGAATGATTTAGTTATTCCAAAGCATTAATGAAATAGCATGGAGGTGATTTTCAAAAATACTTAAGAAGATCTAAGCAGACAGTCCCTATTAAACACCTCTCTGGAAATTGGGCTTAATTCCCAGAAGACTTTTTTTTAAATTCATTTTTAATGTCTGTGTCCTGTTCTGGAATTCCAAGTCTTTACCCTTAACCTATTTCTCTCCTGTTGCTTATCACTTAGTTTCATACTATTTTTCCTTCCCAGACCTCACTTTTAGAGTTTTCTTTTGTTGCCCTGGTTCTCACTTCATTCTCACCATCTGCTTACTGCATGTTTTTCTGTTTCTTTAGTCTAAGTAGCTTTTTGCTTTTTGAGAATTTATACCTGGTTCTTCTTTCCTCCTTTCCAATAGGTTTTTGTCTTCTTTTTGTATTTTTGTAATTCCCATTGCTGCTTCAACCTTACCCTCAACTTTTCATTTCTTCCATTTCTGTGTTTGTTGACGCCCTAGCTGTAAATTTTCTTAACACCTTGGAGGCTATAGCCTCCCTGGAAACCTAAAAGACCATTTAGATCTCTAAGTTTATGAGTTTATATTTGAAATGCCAGATAATTTGAGCATACTGATATCAGACTGATGGTTATAGCATGGGAAATGCAAGAGCGAAATATATTGAAATTCTATGCAAAATGCAGGTCCTCCTGTGAGATTTTAATATGCAACCTGCACCCTTTTGGGTTGCAAAATTAACCTTCATCACAGCTTGTCTTCCAGTGACAATACACTGTGTGAAAGAGCTACTAATCTGTCTTTTATATGAACCTTTCAGAAGATTCTACAGTTATATTCTTATTCATTTTTAAATGTACACAAAAGGGTTTCTGAGATTAAACTTTTGAGTACACCAACATATAGTTGTGTACATTATATCAGGACCCCGAGCTACATCTCAATAAACTGACACAATGCAGAACTAGGCTGCATACAAGAAACCAATACAGTGTGTTAGGACAAGCTGAGTTCTTCCTTGGAGTAAGTCAAATACATAGAAGTAATTAAGAAATTTCAGTGCCAGCCAGAGGCAGTCCTTTTGTTGGCCTCTGGGAGTGGAGAGGGGGACGGGGACAGGGGGCTCAAAAACCAGTTCTTTATTCTGAACTGTAGATAAGTTAGTTACTTCTCAGAAGATGATTTTCTCACCATCTGCCAAGTTTTACTTGGGATTTACTTATATCTTTCCAACTGACTTGTATAATAGGAAACTTCAATATAAGTTTTTTCAACCTAATAGAACAAGACATTTTGAGGACACTGATAGCTTTAAACCTGACACTGTACAGAGAGTTTCCCATCAGCTTCCAAGAATCAAGTCTTTTTAAGACAGAAAAATGTTATAATCATGAATTTTGTCATATGCATTCATGGCCTTTACACACCAAACTATCCACATGCTCAGTTTGACATATACTGAGGGACACACAACATAGAAGTATTCCAGTAACACGAAACCGAAAAGTTCAAGACCAAACAAATAAAGCAACTCTCTGGAATAAGTCTTCTTTTGGTAACCATATGAATAAAATAAATAAATAAATAGACATTAAAATTCTCAGAGAGTGCTTGCAATCTGTCAACTGAGATGAAAGTCACAAAGATCCTGCAGTGTCCACCAATAAATCAGAAAAATGTTAGTAATAGTGCTATAAGCCATTGTTTCAATCATTTAAAGGCTATGAACAAGACTGGATACATTAATTTGTGGACTTAAGCATGTATATTTTGTTGGGAAATTACAAAAAATACTGCAATATTAGAAGCAGGAGGTATCTAGTTGAATAATGCCCTTGTGTGTTACTGCAGATCAGAAGACCAGTGCTTGCATTTATGACCAAAATTTCTTTAAATATTGTATTTCCACCAAATATATTTCAAGACTGCATTGAAATATAATAGATCCCATTTACGCCAGCAAACAGAAAACAGCATCAGACTTTTCCAAACCAGGAACTATACAGCTGCAGGCACATCAGTCACATCAGACACATCTGGCATACAATCATTTGCACAAAAATCCTCTCCTACTTGCACTATCATTTATAAGCAGCGTCTAAATACTGTTTTCCCTTTTTTTTGCTCAATTGTGAGGCGTCTGTATGGTGGGAGGTGAATGTTTCTGTTTTGTGAATCTGTGGCCAATGGGGTAATCACCTTTAAGATCAATCTTTGGTTTAGCCATCCTAATCTCCTTTCAGGAAGAGACCACATTGATCAAATTTGTTATTTGGTGTATTTTATTTGTTTGTTAGTGAATTTTATGGAAATTCTTGAGAACTCACCCAGTCAAGGAGGATTTTCACCCCTGTTTAAAAAAAACACCACACAACCTTAAAGAGTAAGTCAGCAAAATAAACCAAAAAGCACTGGAACTCTTATATTGCCTATGGCAGAAGATTGTTCCTGGACACAGGACACGTCAGTTTTTCCAGAGAAAATTTGAGTCCAGTCTGTTTAAAGGCTTAATGATCTCAGTCAAAAGAGCTCCAAATTGAAACTGAGTTCTCACAAAAGCAGCCACTATTACTAATGCAAATACTAAAACCATTGAAAGTTGAAAAATGATAGATGGAGTTCTAGGTGTTATCTTTACGGAAGGCAGATTTGGCAGACAGTCTATGTTTACTTGAAGGGTGATACGTAATTTCATTGTGATGTTGATTCCTTCTAAGTATAAAAATAAAGTACAATCTGAATAATTGCCTGTTAATTGAGCTGTCATATATCTAATAGAAGACATTTGTTTGCTTATTTTTAAGTGCATGTATCTCTGCAAGCACAAACTTGGGCACACGCCCGTTGGGGAAGCCATGGGAAAATACGAGAATGCTTTGAACCGAAATACAGTTCACTTTCTATGACATCTGTAATACATGGAGGGCAACCATAGAAGCTGAACCAACTATTGACCTGGCAAAAAATATAATTAAGATAGCAGTTACAGAGTGAGTAAATACAGAAAATTTAAAGAAAGAGTATCCAAGAGAGAGGTCCAAATTGAAAGTAGATGTCAGTGACATGGGAAAAAATGAGGATATATTCAATCTATTTATAAAAGTACAAAGACTAGAGAAAAATATGAACAGTTCAATAAGGATGGAAGCTAGAGAAAAATAATTTTTAAAAATTAGGTAAAAATAATAGAAAAACACATGCTTGTCTGCCAAAACATTTTATACACAGATACCTAAAATAAATGGTCAAAGATTGTTCTGCTGAATGGGAACTTGACATTACAATATATAGGTAACTTTTCATTTAGCTTAAACAGCACCTTAATTTCATCCTCCTTGAAACACACATATGGAATTGGTACTTGGAGATATTCATAGAAGTTTGTGTTTTCATGTTTTTCTGATTACGCATGTGGAAGCATAGATTTTTGTTGTGACCTGTACTACTGATCCAAATACTTAATCAGTTGTTGGTGCTTCTTAATACTCCAAGATCCAGCAAATAGTTAGGCAAATGATTTCCTAATGATTTCCTGTCATTGTGCAGTTCTGCCTAAAATGCACATTACTTGACAGTATTTCGTTATAGTTGCTTTGACCACATTCCTGACCATGCTCCTTACCTGCCTTTCTGTCAAAGCTGGAGTAAATCTTGTCTTAAGAGGCATGGTCACTTACGCACAACCTTCCAGATGAGGTATTATGAATATTTTGACTAACAGCACCAATATTTTCCTGCTGTATTGGAAATACAGTTTTGAATCCATTTTTTTTCCATGCCACATTCTATCACAGCCTGACATCATTAAATACATTAAGGTCTTTGTTTTCCTCAAGGGAAAGTTCTGAGTGGGTAGCATGTGGCTTACCAGTGACATTTCCCTCAGAATCCAACTGGAGAGTCTTGCAGTTTTTCATGCAAATTTAATTTCCTTTGCATTTCTTCCACGTTCATCATATTCTTCTGATATTTTCTGTACAAAAATTATTCCCAGCCTCAAGTTATTAGAAAATGATATCTATGCCCTCCCTTCCTGTATGCAACCAGGTTTCTTTTAGGTTCGTTCACTAACCTCTGCATAAATCCATCTATTACCCCTTAAAAAACTTGCTTATTAATGTCAGACCATATAATTTTAAGGATACCTGTGAGGTATTATGTCTTCCTAGGGCAGGTCACCAAAAAAGCACTTTCCTGTTTCTGACCATACATTCCCCACGTGGGAGACATTTTGTTTTCTTTTTTAAAGAGGAAGAGGAGACAGGAAAAATTATTACAGATAGTTTAAAAAAAAAAAAAAGAGTAATTTGATATTATTTTTACAGTACTAACTCTGAGGGAAATCAAAGGTTCAGCGTATCCTGGTATAAGTGACTGGAAGCATGTTTGTTAAATGAAAATTTAGAGTAGTGTTTACGCCTATTGAAATAAAATCAGAGGAAGTTTACAATAAAATTCCGTCTCCTTTAGGTCATGAAAATTTTGTTTCCAATATCATGACTTTAGAACAAGTATGTATATGAATATAAATGCACAAAACTAATAAGGAAACCATCAGAATTTCTGGAGTTTACTATTTTTAGATGCTTTCTCACTAGACAAACTATGAATAAGTATATATGAATACAGGAACTATTCAGGAAGAGAAAGAAACTGATTCTGCACAAGCAGTAATCAAGGCTAGTTATATCTTTTATTTGACTGACATTTGCAGATTTTAGAATGTTTTTCCATCAATACAGATTTTCAGAGGGTTGCACAGAGGACTGTAGGTAGGTTGCGTTTGTAGATGTTCTTACCCACTTTAATGGAAATGTGATAAAAATGAAAATGAAAACAATGAATGTTCACATAGAAAATATCTTAAACTTGATTTGCAAAACCTCTTTGAAACCCAGTCCTTCCAAAACTACTGTGATAAACCAGAAGTCTATTACAGACAATGTAACTGTAGTAGATAGAATGCGAGAAGAACCATTGTAATTATGGATCTCTAAATTCTCTATATTTAGGATTTTCAGCTAGGAAGCCAGACTATTGTCTTAAGCATTAGCATTAAAGAGAGTTAAGTACATTTTTTAAGGAATATCAGGTGCCTCTCTGAATATCAAATTACTTTTTTTTTTCTTTTTTCCTACCCCTCTCATGTAGATGTCTATACGTGTGGCACCAAACATTGCTTAGTAAGGTTGCTGTTCACCTGTTCATTCTCTACTGCAAGCTTCCTTACACCATGGAAGTCACTGACGGTACAGAATATTTATGAATTATAAGATATCTTAATACTGTCTACTTATTAAAAAAATTGCTCCTGCAGGTGATATACATTTTCCGGTTTTGTAATGTATATCCTGGAATTAGTGGCATTCATGTTTTCATGAACAAGATCAAACAATGTGTGGTTTATGTGGAAAGCAGTGTTTCTCCATGAGGGAAAACAATAATAGTACAATCATGTAGTGAAATTCCACATCACAGTGTTTTGAAAGCTTCACTTTGCATCACTCAGTAAACTTTTAACCTACATGCATTAAGACCTCCATAGTACCATTTTCTGCTCTGTTCAAATGTAGTCTTTTAGATATGAACCTGCTGGTAGACTATAAAAAGTGGAAGAAGCTTGTTCAAATGGAATTTTTAAGTGAATACAAACTATCACCTAAAACAGGAATCACCAGTGCTGAATTCTGTGGTTGGCTGATGTTATATTTATTTTAGAAAAAAAAATACACCTTTGTGTTTAAATGTAGGGTAAATAATATAATGCTAAGGATACAAACTTTTTAGATTTTACATTAGAATACTTTAAACTTATTTAGTTAACTCCACCTCTAAGTAGAGGAAATTAGCTCTCAGTCCCTAAGCTTCAATAGAGGGTGATATGGCAAAATAAAGCACAGTTTGATATTACAAATTACAATGCATAAAGTAGCCAGCTCTGTCTGTCATATTGCTCTGGCTTATTTTTTTCCTTGTCCGCTTCATCATTTTCTTCTCATGGTGAGCCTTTATGACTTAGCCTTTTCTGAGTTTCAACTGAAAACAAAGTGAAAAGAAGAGAAAAATCTCTTTTTTTAAGGGGTTTGCTAGCACTGCTCCCCAGGAGGCTACACTCTTAGGTTGAGAAATACTTCACCAAAGAACTGGGAATTGAGTATTCTTAATCCACTAGAGCATACAATGACCAACTCTCCAAGGAGCTGTCTTGTTTCCATTGTAGCTTTCTTTTTATTATGTGAAAATATTTGAGAGTGTGTGTGCGTGCATGTGTGTGTGTGTGTGTTTGCGCGCACCTAAAGAACAAAGCAAAGACAATGTAAGTTTAAAGTCTGGCACAGGAGGAGTTTTAGCTATGTGTGTGGTTCATGTAGATAAATCATTCCCTTTCAGATTATTCATTAAACCAGCTAGAATTATTCTCTTTGGACTGTTGTATTAATGTGAGCTGCAGAATGCAGAAAAAAAATCCTAATAGAAATTTTTTCTCTTTTTTTTTTCATTACAATGATTAATTAGTATGCAATTACTTTAATGAGAAAGTTAAAATAAAAAATCCTAAAATTAAACATGCAAAGAATGACAATCCTTTATTTTTAGTGCCTTTCTTATAAACCATTCTGTAATATAGCATTTAAAGGAAACTATACAAAAATAAATTGCGCTGTTTCTCATGTTAGCTGTTGTTTTGAATTGCTTTGATCTACCACCCTCATATCTTTTTCAGAACGTGGTATTATTGGTAAAGGTCTGCCACTCAAAACCTGTAAATCAAACAGTTTTTCAAAATTACTTTTGGTCTGTAAGGGCAGATGACAAATTCGATTATACCTATGGCAGAGCACACGCAGGATGTAAGACTGAATTTCAGTGTATAGTGTCCTTGCAACGGAGCAAGTACGATCTATCTTTTTTGCAACCTAATCATTTGGTACCCCCAGCTTGCTGGTACCAGAGCATTCTCAGCTCCCACTGAGATCAATAGACGTGCAAGGTGGCTATCTTCACTCAACATATCCCCATCGTTCAACATCCTTCCTCCCATCCTTTGGAGATACGTCCCACTGTACGAGAAGGAATCCAGGATTCACAGGGGTTACAAAAAGTAGTAAGCACGAAGGAGCCTGACTCCATATCATGAAGGAACTCATGTGAGTGACGGAAGCTCTGCTTTCCAATTCTTGCTCATAACAAAGTTTCTGTGTTTTTCTACATGGTAGTTCAACAAAGACTTTGGGAGTTTGGGAGTCCATGGCACTCAGTTATGGAATCCCATACATGATTGCTTCCCCTCCTTGACCCATTAATCTTTCTTTCTCCATATTGTACAACTGGTGCTTCTCCTACATCACCACAGCTTTATTCCCCTCTGATATCTATGTGGCAACATCAGTTTGATCCCACTCAGCCCAAAGTAATGTCTTGTTAAATATAGCTGGAATCACTCATTTTGAAAAGAATGAGTAAGTTAAATGTCTACACACAAGGTAATTATTTGGTTTATAGCTGTGATCCAAGTATCACAGGGCCTTGTCACCCAGGATTGCAATCTGCAACTAATCCCAGGGAAAAAAAACGGGGTTTCAAGCATGCCTTTATATTTTGTGCTTTTGCTAAGTTTATGCATGCCTCATGCACATTATTTTTGCTCTTCTGAACAACATTATATGTGCCAAACTCTCCCCGCCCATTGCACACAGAACTTGGCTTTGAATAGGTAGTTGAGCATGAAAATGCCTTTGTTTCCTTGGCCTATGTGAATTAGCCATTGTCAAATAATGGCTTTGGCAGAACAGAAATAACTAATATTGCAGCCTAAACCATTGGATTATCCCTTCTCTAGCTATTTGCAGGATGGAATAAATTCAGAGACTATGAATATTGAATATAAAATATCAATAATTTGTATTACGCAAAAAAATCCTGTTTTGAACATTAGATGTCAAATTTTCCCCCAGGAAACACTCTTCACAAATAAAAAATTCAAAAAGTCTCAAGACAAAAGAGTTTCATTAAGAATATGAACATGAAAGCCAGTTTATTTTGAGGATCTAAGTTCCACAAGTAAGGAAGGGACTAAAATTTGATATTTATTCCTTCCTTTTTGTTGTAAAATACTAAAAAACAACAGTAAACACTTTCTGTCATCAAGAAAATCATGGCACAAGTATAAGGTCAGAATCATGGTCAAGTTACCATATTTTAATAAGTAACTGTATCAGCTGAGTCTCAATGATATCCTGTGTGCTTGCATCAGCATTTTGGTTTTGATTAATTCACCATCATTGTGTCTGGGTCATGTTGAATCCTTTCACAATTGCTACAGTTTGTGATTCCCCAACTACAGACCAGTGTTTAAATAACTGCTGTCTACATTCTACCCCTTCAGCCTCAGTGAGTTTCTTTCCACCTAACCTGACTGTGCTAATAAATTTGGCTGCATAAAAGGGAGAACTGACTAAATGTGAGAGCATGTAACTTAAAAGCAGAAAGAGGAGTAGGGTTATGTAAACTTTTATAACTCTTCAGATAATATTCTTTACTTCACTGGTTATTTTCAATTAAACAGCTAATGTAAGTTGAACAGCACTTGTAGAAACTAAGCACATTTATTCAGGTGACATGAGAGGAATTCTGGGATGAGAAGAAGCAGGTTTTGCCCAAGACATTCTTTGGTTTTCTTTAAAGATATGAAGTATACAGAAAGTAATTTGGGGAGTTTAAAACATTTCTTATAAATTTTCATCTAATTTTTGACAGATATCAGTTAGTGGTAAATTGAATTTTTCTCTTAGGGCACCCATCCTTTTGAGGCAATGTCTTCTGAATATGAAGTCAGGTCAAATGTGGACCACAGGAAAGAAAAATATGGGAGCAGGCTAGTTTCTATTAGGGCTCTTAATTGAGGGAAAAAAAACCAACAAACCAAACATTACCCTTGAGCAGCTTATTGGTTCTATGAGAAGCCAAATGTATAGACAAACTTAGTAGACTCACATTTCTCCCCGAAGGTCCTACCAAATTTCTTGTTAAAGATCCTTTTCTTTATAAAATGATAGCCATTAAATGGTTGACAGTTAACATGGGTAGTACCTAATAGTATAATGATTGACATGATTATACAAGGAAGAAGAAGAAAAACTTATACTAATGCATTAATGAACATTTGGGTTGCCCAGTGGGAGAATCCTGGCAGAATGGTACGTATCATGTTAAAATTCAAACATGAAAGATGACAAATCTGAGGAAAAAAGTGCACTAATACAAAACTGCGTACCCTTCTCTTTACTCCTTTATTGTAACTTTCAATTCCAGTACTGTGAATTGGTCATTAATTCACAGGTAACAGGGCACACATTTAATGCTCAGTACAAAGAAATCTACAGCTTCATCAAAGCTCTTAAAAATACGTGTATAGATATATATGCATATTAGAATGGTACAAATAAGGTATTTACGCCTTGTTTCTCAATTAATATATACACTGCTACTTAGAGTAATTTTCATTTTTAAAAATGATTTTACATTATATCAGTCCCCATTCCCCTTTCTAAATTGTATTGTTTTGAAGACATGAAGGTAATAAATAGATAAAAATCTTTAAAATATTTTCTTTTAGGTAAAACAAGAAGAAAACCCAAACTTTAGGTATTCCATTACTGCAGTTAATATCCTTTTAAGAGCCTGTACGTAACACATAGGTGCAAGAAGCTAACATAGTGTTGCCAAGGCATATTTAATTTTCTTAAAGAGTGTAATAGAAAGAAATACTGAAAGGCTTTCTTAAAAGCAAATGCTTTTGCTTATTATTTTAAGAAGTGGTGCACAGCCTTCATCACACTCTACCAAGAGAGTGGTAGCTGTTCATATTAATGTCAGCTAAGATGAATCCTTGACATTTACAAAACTTCTGACTGTGAGTTTCAGAAATAAAGAATTAAAATAAAAATATTACAAACCTGCAAGATATCTCAGCATACAACATCATCAGAAATACTTATTAGATCAAATGGAAACATAAATAATATTATCCAAAGAAAGCATTACCAGGGTTATTATTCTTTGTTCTTGGTTTCTTAGCTTAAAGCTGTAGAAATTCCACAGCTGTTGCAAAATTTGAACCCAGGAAGCAATAATAAAAAATAAATTTTATTCTCCCAACATTTCAGTTATTTATTTATTGACCATCACAAAAAAGAAAATAAAATAAAAAAAAATAGAGAGGAAATCTGGTTTGTCACATTTTTGCATTAATCTACCCATTATGAAAGAAAGCTTTCATTGAGGAAAATGTAAATTTCTCTAAATAAGCTGGATTCCTTTTACAGTCTGTGAAAGAACCAGACACTTTTGAGGAGCAGTTCACTTCAGGTTTTGGACTTCTGCTTTAGCATTAGATGAAGTATGCTTTGGAAATGTATTCTTCCTTCAGCTGTCTGAAAAGAAAGCCTAAGTTGGGCAGATGTCTAAAATGAGGTAAAATGAATCCCACCCAGAATTTCTATTCTTTGAAATTGTTCTATCAGCCAGTGAAAAATATCAGACTTTTCTCTTTTTTAGCATTTTGGAAAGAATGATATATTTTTAACACTTAATTCAGTTCTGGTTTCTTTGCTTTCACTCTCACTACTGCATGTATTATTTCATACCAGCACCCCCTTAGTACTTAATTTCATTTTACTCCCCTTGTTATTGGTATTTATGCTTCAGATTTGTGCTGAAAACATTGTTGATAACACAAAGATATTTTAGCTATTGCTGAGCAGTCCTCACACAGCATCAAGGCCTTCTCTGCTTCTCATACCACCCCAACAGTGATTAGCTTGGGGATGCACAAGATGCTGGGAGGGGGACTGAAGGGATACCTCACACCATATGATATTGTAATATGATGCTCAGCAATAAAAGCTGTGGGAAGAAGAAAGAAAGGGGAGGATGTTTGGAGTTATGGCGTTTGCCTTCCCAAATAACTATTACATATGATAGGGCCCTGCTTTCATGGAGATCATTAAATGTCTGCCTATCGATGGGAAGTAGTGAATTAATTCTTTAATTTTTTTTGCTTACACAGATTTTGCTTTACCTATTATACTACCTTTATCTCCAACCACAAAGTTTCTCACTTTTACCCTTCTGATTCTCTAGCCCATTCATTTGGTGAATGGGAGAGGGGCTGGATGCTACTTAGCTGCCCACCCAGGGTTAATCCACAACAACAAACACGTTTTGCTACCCGTTTCCTTCCCCCTGCCTCCCCAGAACTCTGAACTGGTGGAAGCATTTATTCTCTCTGAGGAACAGCACAACATACATTAGGGAATGTTACTCACTTACTGTTACTACTACTCTTAATGGCCAACATCCTTTAAGAGTTGAAGAAGCCTTATTGGTCTCACTTGTGAGAGCGACAGCCTGAGTAAAAGAAAACTGTTGAAAAGATATCTTCAGAAAAGTTGCACCAAAGATAGACAATTTCCTTTACTTGATGAATTTATTATTTCACTAAATTGCTTTAGGTTTTTGGTTTGGTTTTGAGGTGGTTTTAAGTAGAACTCAATATTTTTTATTGTCAAAATAAATCTCAAAAAGTAAATCAAATATAACCTCATGTGAGAAGTGCTGAAGCTGGGTATTCTTTCTGCACCTTACAAAATACAAATAAGCATTTAATCAAGAAAGAACAGATTTCTTTATGGCAACAGTTATGTATTAAGATGTGGGCAACAGATCAGTGTTTTTTCTTTCCAGACTATACTCTACTGTTTCAGTTTTTTGAACAAATTATTTTATTCTTTCATGCTACCTAACCATTAAGAAAGGTATTTCTGTCTTTGTGATAGTTCTAACTATCTCCTCTTAGATATGGTAACTCTAGCAATATATCAGTTCTTCCTGCTTCCATGATCTTCACTTAAATCTAAAATCTAATTATAAATATGACATAATCAGTGTATCTGGAGTCTATGCCAAGATTTAGTGTCCATACTGATTATTTAGCTATTAGCTGCAATTAGTGTCCTTGATTGCTGTGTGAAGTAGTATCTGAGAAGAACAGATGGATTTTATTGTTATAAGTCTCCAGATGTCTATAGAGAACCAGGGCAATGCTATTAGCTGGTTGCTCATACTACCATCACCTTCATTCGTGTATGACATGTGATTTGGCACAGGAATATCCAACAAAACAAGTAGCTCATGTTTCCAGGCCCTGGAGACAGAATAGTTCATGATGTTAAGAAAGGTAGTAGTTTATCTGATCCCAAAAAGTAGCTCACAACTGATCTATGATATGCATAAGGGAACGATAGATAGAGAAAGAGCACTTCTAATTAGTAATTTACTCTGTTTCTGTGACACTGAAATATTTCTTCCTACAGCAACTTTGTCCAGATGAGTTTTGAGTGCCCTGCATGCTTTGGCCTCCACACTTTTCTTAGCAGCCATTTTGACAATGTAATCACACTTCATTGTCAGAAAGTTTATACAAATGTTCAAACAAAATATCCGTCCTGAACTTTCATTCCTACCACTTATATCACTGATAACACTTGAAGTAATTCTTGCTCTATTGTTGGTGCACATAGCCTCCAAAGGCTTCACATGACAATATCTTCTCTTTTACAAATTGAAAAGCTAATTACATGTATACTGCTCAATGAATGAACTACTGTTTAATCCCTAAACTTATTTTTCCTTGGAAATCTGGCCAAAAGTCAGTAGTTCTGCAGCAACGTCTGCATTAGCTGGCAGAGTGGCACAACATGATTTAACCTGTACGGCAAAACCATTGAAGTTGAGGACCTCATGTTCACGCTTGATTTGTTGTAAAGTGTAACTTCAGAATTACTCTGGTTATGCAGACTCAAAAGCCTTGAGTTTGAATCCATCTTCCTGTCCAGAGTTATGTGAAAGAAACCCGGTTGTGTATGCTAAACAAAGATAATTAAGTGGGGATGAGAGAGATACTGCCTTCAACGCACAATCTAAAAAAGTAATGTAGATGGAGCTGGTTCCAAAGTACTTAAATTTGAATTCACAGTGACTGCAATGAAACTATACATCACAAATGAGATAGTACATTTGGTCTATGACTTAGTATCTCTGCAACTCAAAGGGCCCTTGTCATGATTCACTGTGGCCACAGGAAAGGCCAAATTCCAATTGAAGTTGCTGTTCAGTATCCCAGGGGCTTTTTCATTTTAGTGTATTGCAAGATTTCCTTTTTATTGAATACTCACACTATAGGTTATATATTCTGAAAGGTATTCAGTTACAACTTCTCTTTTCTGAATCTCATATGAGGTGCAATTTTTTTTTGGTAATTGTAAAGATAATTAGCCACTGAAACAATGTACCTAGGGCAATGATAAATTCTCTAAAATGTGAAGTTTTAAAATTGAGAATAGATTTATTTCTCAAATAGAGGGCCTTGCTCATCCTAAAGTTGTATAGAAATCACTTGTTAAAATTCTATCGTCCGTGTTATTCAGGAGGTCAGACTAGATGATCATTATAGTTCCTGCTGGTCTTAAAATTTATGGAACCGCGAAACAATTGGATATTTTATGTGTATATTACTAATTCTCAGTCTCTTTCTGTACTATTTCTCTTTCCTTGGAGGTTTTCATAACACCTCCCAAATGAATTTAGTATTATCTCTGAATTTCATTTACATGCTGTAAATTCAGCTGAATATATTGCCATTTATCAGTGCACTGTTTGCAGTCCTTCAGCAAGTTTTCATTCTGTGTGACAGTGTTCATATCCATGCCAATTTGAATTAATTTTGTGAGTAGAATTTCATTTGACACTATATCAAATGTTTTAATAAAAGCTAGATATATCACATCTATTTCATTCCCCTCATCAACTGGTTTTGTCACTTTATCAAAACAGAGCATTCATGTTTGTCTGGAATGATTTATACTTTGCAAAGATATTTCTAATTTTGATCATACATCACCAAGTGAGAGGTGCTAAAGGGTGTTATAGATGTTTTCTTTACAAACTGAAACCTTTAAAAATGTAAGAGGGGACGAACCTCACACTAATTTGTAAATTTGGAATATATTCATACTTTTATCGCACTCACTTCCCACAGCTGACAAATATACACATTTCTCTGAGTTTCTAAGATACTCAGTAGTGGTCATTGTTCACAAATTCAGAGATCTACCTTGAATCAGTTTGTCTAACAAAGTAGTATAAGTAATACATACATTTTCTTTTAACTTGTGCACCAATAACATGGGTCTAATGTCAAATGTAGCTGCCTTATGAGAAAATTTTTAGGCATAAATTCCATCTTTCATGACCTTGAATGTATAATATACCAGAGGACTGGTGTCTCCATAATTCTCTGCCTACCTCCCAAGCTCTGAGGCTGAGGGTATAAAAACTGTTACTAAGAATGCATATGTACAAAAATACAAATTTTCACAAACCTGCATTCAGAAGATGAGGAAAAAAGAGAAAATTAGGGGAACCATCTGCTCAAAGTTAGACATCTAAGTCTGTACTCTTCATCCCTTCACAGTTATAGAGGGCCAGGTCTGAAATATGTTAGCTCAGGGTTCTTTGTTGAAGACTTTGCTCTTCCTCATTCAGAGTGAAATAGAATCAGGTAAAGATGAAGCTCTTAGACCTTTTGTATGACATGCCAGTGTACAGGCACATAAAAGTTCTCTCAAAAAAAAAAGTAGATTTTTGAACTGAAAAGGAATATTATGGAAAAAATCTCTGGATAACAATTTGTTAAAATATATTTTTGTTTAATTCTACTCTGGAATATAAGCATATTTTTAAAATAATAATAAAGCCTCCAAAACTGAATTGTCATCGACTGATATATTCATAAAAAGGACAGCTCAGTAAATAATAATTTTCTTCTAATCACGCATGTGAATATTTGTAAAACCACTGGCTGCTGTCAGCTATGAAATCTTGCAGCTTATTTGCCTATATAGCATTTACTACAGAGAATGTTAGCAGCCTGTCAGGGTGCCAATTATCTGAAAGAGTCTGTTGCACAAAGGCACTTCCAAAAATTCATTGAGTAGAGTCTGCTAATGGAAATTAATTAACAAAAAGAAATGAAATGTCAGTGTAAAACTAGGTATTAGGTCAGCATCCCCTATATTTGGCTGAAATTACTGGCTTCTTCAGCCTTAGAACCAATACAATATCTTTATTCTTACCTACACTCCCTTACAAGGATACATGCTTCTTATGATATCAAGCTCTTACTTCTTTGCAAGCAGTTTAGAGAGGAAGCTAAATGAAATATGACAGAATGCAAACCAAGTGTCATATTGCACAAAAAAGAATGGGGTTCTTTAGTTCTGCTGTGTATAAAGTTGCATGAATAGGTGAAAAAAACTGTTTCATGAAATCTTATTAGTGCCTTCTTCCTGTCCTTTCTCTTTGCCTCCTCCCTGATCATTTGCAATGCTTAAATACACTCTATTTACTTCCTTATTTACTTCACTATCATATAGCAAAGGACTCTGTCTTGTGCTGAAATATGAGATTTTATAAATTATCTCATAAATTATGACTTGTCATTGATCATAAATCGCCAGAAGTAAGCTTTTTCTGTAATTCGAAAATAAGTGAGCCTATGTTTCACGTTTTGGATTAGGCTGTTGCAGACTATTTTTGAAAGTAAGATAACTGAACTTCTTAAAAGTTTCTTAAGTAAAATAATTGAATGCATACAAAATTGGTCATGCATTTTTTAACTAATAGCTATGTAAGATCATTTTTGCATTCTAATAATGTCTTTCAGTTATTTATTTTTCTTTTATTTGAGATGCTCTTGTTGTGTCACTCTGACATCCCGACATAATCTTTTTGCTTCTTTGGCCTTTCTCATCTCTGCCTCGTTTGCTTAGTTCCTGTGGCTGCTTCTGCAAGATTTGTTGGTCATGTATCTATTCTCCTGCAGGGCCTGTACATTCATCAGACTGTTCAGCATCATACATAAAAAATACCCAAGTTAACTAGTGAACTGAATTTTCATTTTCTGTTTCTATTTATAGAAGAGCAGTCAAAATAAGAATCTGCTTGGTGCTGAGTTCTTAAGCCTTTAATAGCCCAAGCAGTATACAGAAAATTATCTTTCTGATGTAATTTTTTCAGTCCAGTTTGTTCCCATTTCAGTGAGGCTATTACCATACGTAGTCAGAGCTCCAGAAAATGGATAAGGTGATATTTTTCACATCATAAGTTCCTACCAGGTTCAGACCAGTAAATATCCAGGTGAATATTCACTTTGGCTGGATTTTTTTCTTGGTATTAGAAATTGAAAAGATCTATTGATTTCAAGGATGCAAGAATAGATCTCAATTTTGTATAATTTAATGAAACAGGAAAACATTCTTAATTTAAAAAATGAAAGGATACAGCCCTTACAAGAGCAAATATAAGCTGTAACTTCTCACTCCTAATGTCCCCTGGTAAATTTTGGTGCAATGTATCTTTCTCCTGTGTTTTTATCCCATGTTTTTCCCAGATCAAAGGGAGCTGAGGGATAAATAAAGGGTTTCAGTTACTGCAATAGGTCCAAGTTTCCTTGGATTTCACAGTTTTAATATTTAAAATTAGAAATGCTTTGTTCGTAATCTTGTGTGCTTGGTATGTGTGTGTCTATACAAAAATATGCATAGTCCTGTGACAAAATAACCATCTGTTTTAGGGTTTATTTGTGACAGTAGACTAAACTTTACATCTCAAAATAGACAACAGTGATTCTTCTCCCGCTCTCTTCTACTTCTTTACCAGAAATGTTGAGGGAAAACGTTTTCAATACAAAAGAAAGATATTAGCATAACTACTCTTCTAAATCCTAGTCTATCTATCTGCATCTATATGCAAACTATAAATAGAAAGGACAGATAGTCTCAAAATTAGGTGTTTGGTCTGAATGTGTACCCAGATCTGCAGATCTCTGCTCACACTAGCATTCCTGTTCACATACCTGGCACTAGAACTTGCAAGAGGTTTCTGAGTAACAGCAGAGTAGGTTATTTCTGCCATGTTATACCTCCTGGGAAAAAGGAAAAAAAAAAAAGTCCAGAAGAATACTCCTCTGTAAGGGATAATAATATATGCAGGGCTCATAAGTATCATGGATTCAGTGTGGGAAGAAGGGGAAAGCAAATGATAACAGGTGCTGAAGAGGTTTATCATTTACATCCTATGGTACTATTTCTTAAAATATATTATTAACAGGTTGTGAAAGTTCTGATTATTTTAAAGATATTGGTTATTGTGTCATTCAATGAAACTATACTATTAAATATAGATTTTACAGAAGAAAATTCAAGATCTACAAGTTTTACAAGGAGGCACTCAGCTGTAACTACAAAATACTGGTTGCAAACATTTGTAGGCATCTACAGTATATGAATGTGGCCACTTCTACCTTACATAGTATCATTAAAATTGAGGATCTGTGTGTGCATACAGAAGGACTGCGCCCACCGAGTTGGTTTACATAGAGTCCATCTTAACTGGCATAAGTTCAAGGGAGAAATACAAAAAAATATAAGTAATGCCATACACACCCACAAATAAGCATGCAGGTTAAAGCTTCTGAGTAAGAATGCATCTTGTAGTTTTCTTGATTGCATTTGGCTGTGGGACCTGCTTTGTCAGTTTGTTGATTTTGGAGGGTTTTTTTAAGTTGTTTGATTTTCAGCTTGATATAAAAACTGAGCCGAGATAAAGTCTAGTAATTTTTATACTCATAAATCCTTTTTCTGAATTGACTCAATATCTGTATCTTGTATTTTTTTAAGACTTACTTTCCAAACAGCATTTCATTTTAAATAAAAACTGTGGTTTTTCAGCTAGTTCTCCAGTGTCTTTTCCAATTAACTCCTTAAAGAAGTCCTCAGACCTTCCAGAACCACTTCTGGGAAAGCTTGGTTGATGGTTGGACTAGATGATCTTAAAGGTCCCTTCCAACCTAGACAATTCTATGATTCTATGATTTCCCTGTTCATGTCGTGATTGCAGTTAGGAGTGGGAATGCTACTGATCCTCTGACACAGAAGCCAGCAGAGGTAAAAGTAAGTCAAGGTCATCCACGTATTAGCTGGAAGAGCAAGGCAAACAGCACAATGAGAAGATTAAGGAGGAGTAAAATTATTTACTCCCCCTTCTGCTCCCCTGCCAAGGCAGGGAGAAAAGGAAAGCTGTGAAAGAGTTTCCAGTCTCTCCAGTTCATTCCTGGGACAGAGCTGCTGCGTGCTTCCTCTCCTCTTCCCTTGCGACCCCTCAGTTTTGGCTGGGCCCAGGATTAGAAGCAAGCCCCTCACAACCAGAGCTTCTATTGGAAACAGAAGTTTCATGTGTTGAGGGTTTATGGGACTGGACCCATAATTTGCTCAATTACTAGTGTAAAGAAAACCATAGGGAACCTGAGTAACAGCAACTCCTAACCAAGCACATTTGCACTTCATCTGAAACTCGGTATGATTTATCAGGATCACACCCCCTCTTTCTCCAGGATCTAAAGCAATTTGTGTAGCTTAAATCAACTATTAAATGTGTAACTAGGAGATAAAATCACAAACCCAGATCTAATTGGTATAGCTTAAATTAAGTTTTACATTTATTGCTGGGAGATAAAATTTGGATAGAATAACTATTACAACAGAATTAAGAAAAAGAAAATAGATATGGTGTGGGACCTACGGTAAGTTTTATTTAAAACACGTGTCTGATGGAGGCAAGAGTCTGCAGAAAACATCTGATACTACTGCACTCTAATCCCCATTTGCTGGTGCAACACCATACTGGGTAGTGAGAGGAAAATATTAAATCTTAAACACAATGCTGATTTTGGAAAAGATGTAAAGACATAGAAAGCTCATTGACAATGCATGCAGCTTATGTGTACAGAATATGATGAGAATTATTCTCCCAAGGGAGATCTTTTTAACAGCAAATTTTTTATAAAGGTTTAAAAGGTACGGTCTAATAAATGCAAAACAACTGGGACAGATAAACTGGTTAAGATAATTACTTTACAGAATGTTAACATCCAAGGAGACTGAAAGTGAAAAGAAAGTAAAACAAGAAATTCCAACTTAAAACAGTGTAGTTTGTTTCTATGTGCAGTATAATAGATATTGCCCTAGGTTTTTCATGTTCTCATTATCAATGTTTCCTTTTTATTTCCTTCTACAATTTTATAATAAAAAATATTGAGTCATATATGTATATCAGGTATTTCTGTTGAAATGTTCAGCAATTGTCTTCAACAGATGTGATATGTTAGCTTTAGAACTAGAAAATAATTTAGGTTGGGAGGGACCTCTGGACATCAACTGGTGTAGTGTTGACTGAAAAGAAGGTGTACTTCACAGTTAAATCACATTACTCCAGGCCTTGTCTAGTCAAATAGTTAAAATCTTCAAAGACACAGCCTCTCTAAGCAAGCTGTTTGCAACTTGTTCCTCTGCTTGACCAGAGTCACTATGGATTTTTTTTCCACATATCAAAAAGCAAATTCTTTTGCTGCAGCTTGTGTCCATTGTCTTTCGTCCTTTCAACATGCACTTCTGAGAAGAGTGCCAGGAAAATGTCTTTTTCAGTCCTCCAAAGCTAGGTGAAATAGAATGAGCTGCAGGAGTCTGAGGAGAAAGGCACAGGAGACAGGCTCAGACAAAGAAATACACATTCAGAATTTCCCAGGTCTTCACGCTAATGCAAACATCTCTTAAATGAGCACTTTAGTATCTGGAAAACAGCAATCTTACTTGCACAGGAAAGTTTGTGCTCAAAAGATCATACAATGAACTCTGACTAAAAATCTCCAGCCTGAGTTGCTCTGTTTAATAAAGATCCTGCCTTCCAGTGACCTCTGTCACTGTGTATTTCTTATCCCCATATTGCCAACAGAGCTCTAAGTGTTTGCACTTGTACAAATACTATCTGATTCCTGATAGATCCCACTGAAAGTGTGGGATAGTGAATATTTTTAAACCTCTTGTTTTGCTTTTAATAAACTTTTGCTTTTTCTAGCGCTTCAGGTACTCTCTATTCTGCCATTTCCAGCACAATTTAGGCCAGGAGCTCAGAGGGATTTCCAGAAGACAATTTTAGTGTTAACTTTCTCTCTTTCCACAGAGAGAGGTTTAGATAACCAGAATATCTTCCATATGGAATGGAGATATACCACAGGCAGGTAAAGTCAGCTGAGTTTAAACCTAGTTTTAGGATTGGCCTTTGCCACCATTATTTCCATTAAGAGACTTCCAAAAGAGGCTTGTAGGAGAGGAAGAAGGCAAATAACTACAGCAATTCTTGTGAATGACAGCCCCTCCCAGACAGTTACTGCGTGGCATCTGGAGCAGGTTACTACCAGAGACAAAGAAATAAAACTTAAGTGTTTTGTGTAGTACTCCAAACTTCTGCACCAGTTACTGCTTTTTCCAGAGGACACACAGTTGGTATTGCTTGTGTACACTTACTCCAACACAACTTTACTTGCAATTCAGCTGCTGTGCAAAAATGCAGTGCCATTGCTGCTGCTGCTTTTCATAGCACTGAAACTGTATCTTTCAAAAGCAGCCTTTAAAGCCACAGTTCTAGGTGAAAGCTTGATTTTTAATGCACTTTTCATCTCCCTTTAATGTCTCTGCTTGGAAAACCTTCACTCCTCCCTAACAGATATCATATTCCAATATAGCCATTACTCATCTTCAGCTCCCTGTACCTGTACACAGGTACCTTAAAATCAGCTGACCCATTTGGTTTAACTTCTACACCTTTTTTCTCAAAAAGCTTGTGACAACAGTCAGTCAAAAGGATTCACTGAAAAGGTTCTTTAAAACAAAATATTATGTATGCATTGCAAATTATGTCCTGTGAAAGAGAGGATTATAAAGAAGATCACATGTACATACGCAGTAGTCTATATAAATTTCATTGAACTGAGATTGTTTTCTCTCAGGACTGGAAACAGTGGATGCACTTATTAAAACAAACAAACAAAAAATACAAACAACTCAAACCCTGACACACACCCCCCAAAAATAAAAATATCTCTTTGTCATTCTCTTTTTGAGCACCTTTGCTGACCACTCGTTTCTTTCTAGGTCTAGTGTCTTTATCTACCTGATAGCAAATAGGCTGGCTGAAAGGAACAAGTAATGCCCCCAGTCACTCTCTACAAATTCATTTTCAAAGCTAAACACTTTAGCTATAGAACAAGCAATTCACAGATCAAACAGGTCTACTTTAAAATACATAGAGTGTGGCAAAAGAAGCAATTATGTACTGATTAGCTGATGTAAGTTAGTACAGTTCTGTTGAATTCAGCAGAGATGTATGCATTTGGCAATATTGCTAAAACCATTTTTTCCCCTTTGTTAACCGCAGAGGTAAAATATATTTGCTACTTGAGTCAAGGTACTTAATATGCTCCATTTTTAATTTTTCCCCTTTCCTTAATTCTTACCAGCTTGTAAAGCCTTTAACTCAATCTTTGTAACTCTTCTGAAGTACTGCAATACATTGGGATATCACAATATACAGAAAGTAATATTCAGACTTTTCCTTCACTTGAGGAATGATTCAAGCTGAACTTAAATACACATCTAGGAAATAATATTATTTCAGATGCATCTGTTCAAAAACTTTAAAAACCAGACAAATAAAAGTAATTATTCCAAGAAATATAGCTGAGTGGTTACATTGCTTTTAGGAATTAATGTTAGGAGATGTAGCCAAGTACTGTTTCATCTCCTTTGCCATAAATATGATCTGTCCTTTGGGTCAACTGTGATCTAATAGGTTACACTGAATATTGTGGTGATTTTTTTTTTAATAGTAGTCAACAGTTAATTACTTCTATTTTCATTTCAGGAGGAGTTACAGATAAGATACAATTGTAGAATTTTACTAAGAAACCACCTTTATCTTTTTTTACATAATGTGAATTTTTATTTGGATTAAACCATTATTTAAACTTTTTTCCCCTTCATTTTCTTATTAATAGCAAACAATTTAAAAAAATGTTTCCCTTACCATTCTTAACTGTAAAACTAAACAAGTAATAAGAAGTCTGTGTGATATTTTGTCTGATTTTCAATTAAAAAAAAAAATTCTCTTAAATTCTGACTGCCTTTAAGACTACAGTGAGAAGTGATTGTGCAATAGGAAATTTAGGAAAACCCTGATAATATGATAAACTAAGCTAAATAATTGGTACAGATTTAAAGTCTATGGAAAAGGATAGAAAAGAGGAAAAGCTATCAGAAAAAAATTGTAAGAGTAGCCAATTAAAATAAAAATTATACATATGATAGTAGAAATTTTGTGGATTAGGCTTTAATGATTAGATACATTAGATACGTGTGGAGGCCTTAATTAACATAAATATTTGCTTACTACATATAATTTTTTTTAAAATTAGACATAAAGAAAGTGATCTATTCTCTTCCCACTAAATAAAAGAAAGAAAAACAAAAATTAAGCACATAAGCATATATCTACATATTTTCACTTGTCTAGGTGTGTAAAGAACTGAGTGATCATAATAAATAGTTGGTAAGTTATCTTTAGCTATTGAAAGATTGCATAGGAAGGAATAGCTTCAGGAAATGCTGTAGAAGGACTATACTTCAGGACAGAAGTTTCAGCGGAATTAAAACGAGTAATGAGTCAAAGTCAAAAGGGAAAAAAAGTTGAGTACAGGATACTGAGTACAGTCATTTTTTTTTCCTTAACAGTGGGGTAACTTTTCAGGATACAATTTTTCTACTGGGAGAATAAAAAAGAGTGAAATAAATACTAGGAATGTAACACAAAGGAAAACTATGGGATGACATATGATATGTCATATATGATGCCCTACTTTCTTCTCACTAGGACCCCAGATATTAACACCCTGACAGTACTGAAAATACAATTAAGAGATTGAAAGTTATCTAAATAGAAGTTTACTGTTGTATCTAAAAGAAATCTAGAAAAATTCAGAATTTAGCTGTGTCTCCATATCTCATTTCTTTTGTTTTGTACCACTTATCCCTCTTAGTCCTTCAGCACTCCTAAAAATTAACACATTTTATTTTTATCAAGAACTTATAGCTACAACCTCTGATAAAAGAAAGCATGATAAGGTGTTGCAAAACATACCTGATGGTGAAATAAATCCGGCAGACTACTGATTATTAAAGGCTAAAAAATATTCTTTCTTAATGATCTTTTTAGATAGTGATCAAAAAGTTGAGAGTTCTTCTAAAGAGTAAACCTTTCCTTTATTTTTTTATTGACCAGAGAAAAGGAAGGAAGAAGGTATTTATTATAATAAAATAATGGAACTAATATTAATGGGAAAAATCAATTATGATGGAAAAATAATAAATTGATATGAAATAAGCAATGAAGAACTAATGGAAATTATTTGACATATTGATAGGAGAAGCAGCAGATGAGCCTCACAGAATGAGATGCATTTGGATTCTGTTACAGAATTAAATACATTTTATAATAGCATATTTACAAAAGGTATTTTGGTCAAATATTCACTAAATTGTTTCTCAATCCTCATGTATTTCAAATGAATTAAATTAAGTTTATTCTATCCACACTGTACACAGAATATGGAAACAATTTGTCCATGTAAAATGATTCTCTGATTTGAATCAAGTATTCTTAATTTATCTTTCATAATTCAGCCAGCAGTAATTCAAACTTGCTTGGAACTGAAATTGATTGAAAGATTGTAAACAGGAGCAGAATATCATGCAAATCGTAAGTTTGAGAGAAAGCCTTCAGCAATGTATTGCTAAGATTTGAGCTGTCTGATTCCAATACAGTTCTAGTGAACAACTGTTTCCAGAGAGACCCTCTGAAAGGGGGAGACCGAGGCTCATCTGGGGTGTTAATACCCCTTAACCACCATTGCAGTGACACTGTTGGTGTGATGAGCAAATATACTTACTCTCTTAGTTTTTAATGGTACCAAGTGAACATAAAAATTTCTTCAATGGTCCATCCTGCCTTTTATTAAAGGACTAATATAAACTTCTTCAAAATCTAAATGTAAAGCCAGCTCTTCATCTGTCATAAGTCTGTTATTCCCTTTGATTTTAGCTCAGCTATGCCAATTTATATTAATGGTCTGTCCCTATCAGAGGCAAAACTGAAAGTAAAAATCCACCCCATGAATAAGAATGTGTGAGCATATACATGTATATACACACATTCACATGTATAAGTTTATATACACTTAAAGATATAAATATACATGAACAGATAGATATATATATGTGCATGCATTTGAAAGCATCATTCAAAGCAGGTGGAACATTTAAAGATTTATTTGGTAATCCTAATGAGTACTAGAAAAAACGAGCTCCAAAAGGCTTTACTAGTTTTGCATTATAGATTACTCTTAAACTCCAGTGCTTCTGATGCTGTGGAGTCTTCTGTGTGAGAGGTACAGCAGATTGGTCAGCTGTGATGCTTTGACTTCAGAGTGAGTCCGGTATCATAAAACTCTGGTTAGCAGATCACTCGGAAAGGCAACGTAAAGAACATATAAACTGAATATACCATGGACTGTTTGATTAGAGATGTAAAGTACAGTGGTGTGCTAAGATGGTAAGATTTTGTGTGAAAACTAAATTAATCAGAGTTGAGCCATTCCTCTGCTAGCAAAAGGGACCAAATGGCTAAACATAGGACAAGAGGGCTTGGGCAATTTAGAAGTAGCCTGCAGTTTGTATAACTCTGCTGTTGGCAAAAATGCATCTGGGATGCAGGCTTGTAGGCCAGTACATCTGGCCATGATCTGGTACCTGGAATTTTCTGTGGAGGGGTGGTGCCTTCAACTGTTCCAGCACGAACTGAAGAGAGATTGCTGTTTACTTTGGTATTACTGTATTGCTGAAGCAGGAGAGACGGTGAGACCATTGTATAACTTCTATATCATCTAGAAAGCAGAGATTTCTGCTTTCAGTGTTTCCCTGGAGTTTCAGTGCTTCTCATCTCAAATGTCCACATAGATAAGATGAAGTTTTCTGTTCCTCTGATGTGTTTAACTTTAGAGTTGTTTTTACTCTGAAGTTCTATTTTAAGTTACATCATTTTTCCCTAGATATATTTTAGTTTTCTGCTTTCAGAATGCATTTTGTCTACATACATAAGTGTGCGCCATGGTTTTCAGCCAATGTCCAAGATGATTGCTTTTATTTCTCATTTTAAACATTCATTGGCATGCAATGATGTTTTTGAAGAATGAACTCTAGTCCTAACCTTTATATAGGAAGTATAGCTACTATGTGGAAGAAGGTTACTTACAAATAGTCACCAGTCTGGAGTATATAGCACTGGGTTGGGATTTATATCCTGACAAACTTATGACCAACTAGTTATGACTACTGTGTTCAGGCTTGTTTTTGAAGGTCTGGCATTTTGACATTTACTATGTCCTTGTCCTGAGTAGAAAGCTTGTAACTCATGCCTTTGTACTCCTATGAGAGTGCCTAAAAATTAGACACTGCACTGTGTTATCTTTCGGTGTCTAAACTCTTTATTTAATCTAGTATTTACAGTCCTCCCCTACTTCTCCCAGTTGTGCCTTTGAATTAATCTCCCATTTTACAAGAAAAGACTCTGGCTTGTGAGGGGGCTTTTTTTTGAAAGTAATCATTTTTTTAGCACCACAGCTCTTTCAGGGTTACTGGGTATGTAAGGGGAAATTTTATTTCATTTATCTTTCTATTTACCCTTTCTTGCTTTAGGAACAATTTTGAGAAAGCTCTTCTTTCTCTCTCTGTTCAGTGTAAAAATCAATGGCAGAAAAAAGAAAAATCCCTCTTTACTGTATACCAATTCTTTTGCAACTTTCATTATTTTAATCTTGTCATTTAGTATTTTCATGTATAAGGTATTACTTGTCACCGGCTCAACTGGCTAGTATATGTGCTAACATCCAAAAAATAACAAATACTTTCAGGCATTTCTGCAGGATTTCTGGATGTATTTTCAGAATAGTACTAGCAAGATGCTGAATGTCCAAGTATCCTGGACTAATAGGTACTGTGAATCCGCATACTGACTACAACGTACGATAAGCAACTAGTCTGGTGTGTCCTGGCACTGAACTTACTGTGCTCACATTGCATGGAAACACAGCTCTGCTCAGGAAATCTTGGGAATAAATCTGGAACATCCACCTTAATTTCAAATGTTGGAAAGTATTTCTGACTACATTTTCTTCCTTGTCTAGGCTGAGCCCCAGGTCTGACCTAAGTGTTGGGCCCTAAAAGCAATAAACAAATGTTATAGGACACAATGGATAGCATTGCAGAGATACTCTGCTTCACAATTAAGTTCAGCATATTAATCCCAGAATTAATATAGCTACATTGCTTCTGGTGTCTAAACTAACTTGACTAGCTCTGTGCTAGTCTCTGTAGTGTGACATCGATGTGCCCTGTATATGGTGAGCTGAAGAAACACATTGTAAGTTTAAAGACTTCTGTTACATTATGAATCCACTGAGACAGAAAATGCAGAACCAGATTACTGTTGTATTTGTATTCTTTTCTCCTGAAGTTCTGTCTAGACATATATGAGTACAGCATTGCAATTTATAATTACATAGGAAAGTATTTATTAACATAAGTCCAAAATGAAGATTACAATAATTAGAAATAAAAGTAGGTGTCACAAGATTCCTTATTTCAAAACCAACTTCAGATTCAACTACCTACTTTGTCCCTTCCTGCAAATATTTTCCAGAATAAACTATCATTTTCTCAAGGAATTGTCATAATTGTAACATACTGTCCAATAACTTGCCCAATTATGTCAAATGCCTGATGAAATTCAGTGAAATTTATATGGGAGCTCAAAAAAAACCCTCAACCAAGCCTGTAGGGTCAGGAAAAAAAAAAAAACAAAAACCCAAAACCAAACCTCTGACACTCTTAGACATATATTTTAGTAAGATTTCTACCTTAAGATCAAAATATTTATGTACGTTAAGTATTTCAGATAATATTTACGGAATGTAATTTCCCATTATAAAGAAAATTCAGCTGATATGATCTCTATTAATTTCCCATGTTACATGCTGATTTTAGACTACTGTATTATGTTGTCTCTTAATTTTTTGTACCATTTCATACTGTGAGTTTTAATGGGTTTTCAGAGCATTCCTTTTTCTTTCCCTGCTAAGCAGAATTTGTATTTACTGAAAGGTTTGCTTATGGGTTTTTCCTTCAGTGTTTCCAGCTGTGTCATAGTTTAGTAAATTATACCAAAGGTCATTAATATTTTTTGTTTGTTTGTTATCTGCTCTAAGTCTACAGACATTTAGTTTTAATATTTGTTTTTGAAAGCCTGTTTTCCCTTCTTTATTTCCTGCTGTGTATGTGAGCAACTGAATTATTTTCCAAATGAAAACCATTGAAATAATGGAGCGGGTTTCATCTACTTTTAATCTGTCAGTCTGAAATTATTGTCTGTAACGCTGGCAATGTTCTGGGAACTTGAATATTCCCTAATAAAGAGCACCAAAATCTTTGACTATCACTAGCATTTCTTTAACTTTCTGCCCAATTGTTTTAAAAAAATATTAAATATGTAGCCTCATGTCTACAAAATAATCTGATGTGTTGTGTCTGGGGAGTTTGCTGGTGGAAGGTAGGGTTAGAAGGGAAAGGAAGGGAGAAGACATGGAAAAGTTTGCGTAAAAAGTTAGCTCTGTAATGGATAATGTAACTTTGTCCTAAATTTTTACTTACTATAGTAAACATTTCTGGGATATGAGATATTAGAAAATAGTTCTTTTTTGGCAGAGGCAAACTAATGTAAAGAGGCAACTAATGTCAAGAACCTTTATGACCTTTTCAGCTCTTGCCTGCTTTTCAATTGAGGAGAACACCCAGATGTTCTCTGCTATTTAAAACTTGGAAAATGATGGAATTGCTTGGATGGTTTCTCGAAGAGCTCCATTAAAGGTTTGTTTCACTTGATATATTATTTCCTTTTCTCTGAAATAAGAATTAATGTGAAGCAATGATTTAACTCTATTCCAATCGGCAGGTTGGTTTTAAAAACTAAATATGATCATCAAATAAAATTAAAGATATATCACAGTGAGATTCTTGTTACTTTTACATGTGGCAAAAGTGAGGTTTCCCACCTTTAACAGATCTACTACAACCCTTGCCTAAGCATTCTCACTATTAGGAAGCCATTTTCTATCTTCAAAGAAGAGTGAAAATTAGAAGATAATCCATGTCTTGAAACTTTGATGCCAATGGAAGTTTTCCTACTAAGTTCCAAAAGTCCAAACCTGGTCGCAAAGGAAAAAGGAAAAATAAAAGCTCTTATATGGTAATGATGTTGTTTTCTTATTGACCTGGACATATTTAGAACAATAACCCTTGTAATGAGAGCTTTTTTAATCTATTCTCAATATTCCGAATAATTCAATCCATTTTAAATATTTGATTGTTTTCTTCTCATATAATATTTATGATACCTTTCTCTAGAACATTATCAATATTCTAGATGCCAGTAAACATGAAGTCTTTTTTTTTAATCATCTGCCAGTAATACCAATAATACTCCTGCTGCAGACTAATGGGGTAAGACATGCCTTGTGGGAAAGGCAACAGCAGCCCCAGTGCAGCACGAGTGCCTGCCTGTTAGAGGAGGAAAGACAACTTTCTCTGCTTCTGGTCTGGTTGCCCATCGTTCCTATCTTCACAGGTGGATTTTCACTTTCTGCTTGCTTGTGACAAGCCTGGAAAACTTTCTATTCAAGAGTATTGTTAGACAGGTTAAGCCATGCTAAATTAGAGCCAATTCTTCTCTAAAAACCAGAGCTGGCTCCTTTTACCTTCTCTCCTGGGATGGGGTCTTCAGGTGTTCAGTTTGGGCAGCAACTGGAGGCACCTGCAATGGAAAGGTGACAGTTAACAGGTGGCAAGGACCTAGCTGCCCAATTGCTTCCTTTAGATCTGAAAGGCAGATTCCTTGGATGGGTTTTCTTGGCTTAGTTGAGCCCCTTCTGGTGGGATCACTGCACAAAGTGCCATGGCCAACGTGCATCAGCCAAACTCTGCACTTTTTCAGAGCTTCAGGCTGCTGGATGACCCCTTCTGAGGGGGGAGGCTTTTGTTGCCCTGACATACCTCTGCTGTTTCTGCATCCAGCTGCAGTGCTGGTGATTCATTGCCTGAGACCCCAGCAAGCCCAGCTACCTCCTCCTCAAAGAGTTCCCCCTGGTGCTCAATGAGAAACTCCACAGCTAGAGTTGCTGTGCCACAGGTCAGCAGACTTTACCTTCAAGATGGCCAGCAGGGATGCAGGCTGGCTCTGGAGGTGGACCTCTGCTTCACTGTCAAGGGCCTCCCTGAGCTCCTGGGAGGTGTGTTTGCCAGCCGCCAGGCGGAAGATGCCTTCTGTGGATGGCCCGTGCTCATGCAGGAGATCCAGCAGGTCGTGCAGGGTACAGAGGAGAAGAGTTGCTTGGCTGGAGAGGCCTTGGGGCAGGTGAACTGGCCTTAGGGGCAGGAGCAAGTGTGGGCAGCTCTGCAGCTGGGGCAGGATGATGGTGGGTGACATGGGGAGGCGCCCACTCTGTCCCCGAGGCCCACCTGGCATCCCTCCTCTTGGGCCACTGTCTCTCTGGAGGATCCAGAAGGATGGGCAGCCCTGGCCATGCCTGCTTACCTGGATTGGCTGGGGCAGGGTGCCATCCTCGCTATAGAGAGCTGCCAAGGGTCAGCCAAAGAGAGCCCCCCTGCTGCCAGAGCCCGATGGCCCAGGCGTCTCTGCAGTGGCTGAAGTCCCTTGCCATGCAAATGGCCATGGCAGATACCACCTCCTGTGGGTCTTGCCTGCCACCAGGGAAAAGAGAGCAAAGAGCCATGGAGGAGAAGTGCCAGGCAAGTGCTCCCGCACCCTCTCGGCACAAGGGCACAAGCAAGGGAGAGGCATCGTTTTGGAGCAGGGGGCCCTGGGGGCTCAGCTCTCTCCAGCCGCAAAGCGATAGTGTCAGACATGCCCTGTGGGAAAGGCAACAGCAGCCCCAGCGTAGCACAAGTGCCTGCCTGTCAGAGGAGGAAAGAAGGGCCAACCTGTTCCTGTCTTCTCCCAACTCACCAGCTGTGTAGCCAAGTCCACCTTGGCTACCAGAGGTGATGGGTGGTGGTCACTGCTTGGGACCAGCCTGCAAGAAATGCTCTGAGCTCAGCGAGCAGCCCCACAGCAGAAAGGGCTCTGCTGTGGGATGAGACACCAAGACTCACCAGAAGGTGATGACACAAGAGCCACAGGGCCAGACAAGGATAAGGGACTTGGTGTCCTTGCCTTCCTCTTCCTTGGTGTCATTGCTGGTTTCCCCCTTGCCACTGCTCAGCACCTGCAGCATGGCCAGGGCCAGACAGAGCTGCGGGCATGGGCCACTGCCACGTCTGTAAAGAGGAGCAGCAGGGAGTGACCTGGAGCTGGCTGAGCCCAGTGGCTCCACTCTAGCATCTGTCTGCCACAGGCACAGCCATAGGTGCATCCAGCAGCAGGGGGCCAGGGGCCTCGGGCCTCTCCTTGTCTGTCCCTGCCTTGTTGCTAGGGCCAGGGCTTGGGAGGAAAGGCAGCTGGGGTCTGTGAGTCTTCCTTGGCCTTGGCGATGACCAAGGTGTCTCTGAAGTGGAGGAGGTCTTTCTTCCTCATCTTACAGACCTGGGTCACCCGCATATGCTGGTGTTGCAGTGGCTCAGGTGGTGCTCCCACAGGCAGGCTCTGCTGCAGGGGCTCAGGGTCGACTCTGCAGAACAGACAGCATCAGGCATGAGAAAGGCAGCTGCTGTAGGGCCCACCTGTGTCAGCTTGTCCCTGAGCCATGGGGGGAGTTCACCTGGAGCTGTGGCAGCAGTTCACTTGCCATATCTTGACAAGCTCAAGGGAAGCCTCACATGAGACACAGCTCAGGCCCAGTGCTCAGCTGGCCCGTGTAACGCTGCCAAGAGGGCTCCTGGTGCAAAGAGGGGCTGTGACAAGAACACTGGGCAAGAGCTGAACTGTCCCCTATGCCAGTCTGTGCTGGAACAGCAATGTCCCTGCAGGCAGTGGGGCTGTTGTCAGGACAGCACCGGGTCCAACATTGTGATGCCAGCAATCTCACTGGATGGGGATGGAGGTGTGTGTGTGAGGGGGGCTCTCCCCAGTATGTCCATGTCCCCCTTGTACTGGGGAGCCCAGACCTGGGCACATCACAGCAGGCACAGCCTCACCAGGGCTGAGCAGAGGGGAAGAGTCGCCTCCCTCCAGCTTCTGGCAAGGCTTTGCCCAGTGCAGCCCAGGTTACCACTCACTGCTGCCTTTGGGCAAAGGCACCTTGCTGGCTCCTGTTCAGCTTGGTGTCCACCAGGGCTCTTGGGGCCATCTCTGCCACGCTGCTTTCCAGCAGCTTTATAGAATCCTAAATTCATAGTATCGCCTACGTTGAAAGGAACCTTGAAGGTCATTGAGTGCAGCCATCAACCTAACACTGCCAAGTCCACCACTAAACCATGTCCCTAAGCACTACATCTACCTATCTTTCAATATGTCCAGGGATGGAGATTCTACCACTTCCCTGGGCAGCCTGTTCCAATCTTTGATAACCCTTTCAGCGAAGAAATTTTTCCTAATATCCAATCTAGACCTTCCCTTGTGTAACTGGAAGCTGTCTCCTCTTGTCTTTTTGCTTGATACTCAGGAGAAGAGCACAAAACCAGATCTCTCCACCTCCTTTCAGGTTTTCAGCTTTGCCAAGCTGCTTTTTGTCATGAGTATGTGTGGATGTGTCCCGGGAAGCTTTGTGCACATACCGCTACCATCTGCCATTAGTCCCACCCTTTCTGCAGTTCTCCCTGTGCCACTGCCATGAGGGTGAGAGTGGCATGTTTCCTCCAGCCAAAGCACAGGTCCAAGTGGAAAGGCTCTCTCTTGCTATAGGACAGGGAGAAAGAGGGTGCACCCTGGCAACAAAGTCCAGAAACACAGTTTCCACACAACTCCATCTTTCTCTTTTAACCCTAACTTCAACCTTCACACCAACTTAGTTTTTCACAAAAGACCTGGGTAAAGGGTGGTGCTTGACACTCTCTCTATTAGAACCCAACCTCTAAAATATTGAGGGGAAACTGCAGGAAGCAGAGCAGACCAGAAGCGTGGGGCCCAGAGAGTTGCAGATGTATCCTGCTCAATCAGCAGAGGGAAGAAAGCAGTCCTCCTTGTTTGAGCCAGCTTTGCTGTTTCTTTGGCTCCAAATGGTTGAAGCTATGTCAGGAGAATCTAAAATCCCAAACCCAGGCTGTTTGTGACATTTTGTGGATGGAGGGGAAGGAAGGGAGAGAGAGACAGGAAGGAAGGAAGGAAGGAAGGAAGGAAGGAAGGAAGGAAGGAAGGAAGGAAGGAAGGAAGGAAGGAAGGAAGGAGTGATGTGAGAGGGGAGAGAGTGAGCAGCACTGCAATGCCTCCTCCTCATGCACCATATATTTGCAAAGATCTGAAGAAGGATGTACTGGATGGCTAAAAAGCTGGGTAGGGGAGTACACATATTTTATCTTTGTATTTGTCACTGCAATTTTACAGGGGTTTCTGGGCATCATTTCACCTGGCTTTTTCAACACTTCCTTCTCATTTGTCCCTTGGCATGTATCATGGCTCAAAGCAAAGCATCACAACTTGATGCTGCGAGAACAAGGCAACATCATGATTAGGAGTCAGACACAAGATGGGACCTTCTTGTAACTCAACAGCTGAGCACAGGACCAGTGGGAAGGTAGAAGAGATCGAAAGCATAGCAAACTAATGGAAATATTGACCAGTAGCCTCCTGTGATGGGCAATAAAGTAATGATTTTCCTTCCCAGATCAGAGGAAGTAGTAACATACTGGGTTCTTTTCTCGTCAAGACTTTTTCTTAGGTGCAGGTGTGGCCTCAGGTTTCCTATGAGAAAAAACAAAGCCACTAAAAACTGCAGACAGTCTGTGCTCTGTGCTCCAGCAAAGGCAAGAGAAATAGGCGCATCGGTTGTTCTGTCCTGTTACAACCAAAGGACTCTGTCAGTCCTCAGATTTAAGACAGCTTTGTTTGCAGACGGCTGCAATTCTTGCTCTCATTTCCTAATCACATTTCAATAATCCTTTATTTATTAAGCATTTTGGTTGCAATAGAGAGTGGGACATCAGTGATATGGAGAAAAGAAAGGGCCACAACTTTATATTCCAACGTGTTAGCAGAGATTTTAAGCCTGTAGAAAGCACTAGCTACTAGACAGCTGCATGTGCAACAGCACCATTGACTCCGGTCAAGTAACTCCGGAGCAAATACTGCTCTGCAGTTCTCAATTAAGCCCAGAGGCAGGTAAATGAATGGCAGGGAAATGGTAAGAAAGTCCACAGTAAAGTCTAGAAATCTGAAATTTCTCCCTTTTCAGTGTATAAGGATAAGAAAAGATGGCATTGCCTCTGAAACATTTCAGATGCCAGCTAGGAGAGTTGCATCTGAATTTCCATGCTCTGTTGACGCCTGCACAATTGCACAATCTGTTGACGCCTGTTGTGGCTCGCACTTGTATTTTCCCTTCTGAATGGACCTCAACCCCATCAGACATCATACGGGGCTCAACTAACTCTAGAGGCCCTCGAAGTCTCTGGACCTTTGGGAAAACTGGTTTCCAAACTCGGTTTCTGACTGGCAGAAAGGGGTGTGTTTGCTTGAGTCCAGAGAGTGATGATCTGCAGGAGAAGAAGCAAAAAAAGGAGCATTGGATGCAATCTAGTCATCTTTGAGCCAGAATGATAAGGAAGGGCAGTCTGCTGTGTGCTGCGTACGAGTACTTGCACTGACTGAAGGGCAGCTATGGGTGCTCCCTTTGTGTATTGAGCAAGTTGGTTCAGCATCCATCTACAAAGAATGAGTAGTTGTAAATAAAAACCAGAGTTTTTTGTAGTATGGAACATGCTGGCCAGCATAAATGTCATCCTTCATGTCCCCCCAGATTATATGAACCGACGTGCGTAACACGTTCCCTGTGAAGTTCACATGCTAGCGCCCAAGCTGGGGACATGTACCAGCTGGTAGGCATTTGCTCATGGAGCTGGTGAGCAAGGCAGCAAGGCCTCCTGCGAGGGGTGGATGGCTGCAAGGGTGGTACAGGGCTGCTCCAACTTAGTACTTGTCCTGTTTGGAGGTAAAACAGAACCCGTTTTCATTTCAGTCATTTGACTTTGCCTCTTCTAACTCACACTCTCTCTGAAATTAACAGCATCTTTTTCAGACAGTGTCCACTTCCAGCAGATAAAGTCTGATGTTTCTAGTGAATACCAAGGCATGGTATGCAGAGAAGTTCCTGCTTATACTTATTGCTAGAACTAACAGGGCCAGCTCATTTTGTTGTATACAAAGTTGGAGGATAAGAAGCGCAATACTTAGCACTTGTATTTTTAGTTAAATCTTAGATAATCCCAGCCGGTGATTGCCACAAAACAAAGGATAACTCAGAATGAAAATTATCAGCACTGCAAATATGCCACAGGAAATACTTTTAAGGATAATTAAGGAGACCATTAGATAGAGAGGGAAGTATAAAGAAAACATGTATTTAAAAAAAATGTGAATTTTTTATTGCTTTTCACTGTTATGAAAATGTAATTTTCTCTTTCTGTAATTTTCTCTTTCTGTTGTGTTTGCAGTCTGTATCTCTGAAGCAAGGATATTCCCATGTGGTGTTTACAACAGCCCACTTACAGATCAGCAGAGGATCTACATTTAAGAATGTAAGCCTCTAACACTTCTCATTTTATCAATTTATAGCCTCATAAATAACTCAATCTTTAAACAAAGTCAGAATACAGGAAAAAATTTGCCAATGGCACTTAGCCCTTTATATTTAGGTTGGGCACTACCTCTTTCTACTGATGTAGGTTAAAAGAAACTACTTTTAGCTAGTTTCTCTGAAGACCTCAATTTCTTAGATATGCTTTTAGAACAGGCACTTAATTGGAGTACTTAACAGAAAAACATTAATTTTGTGTGCCTCTGTGAGATCATGTATTAACCATTAGAGAGCTCAGCTATTTTAAGATTGTGGATACTCTCAACTGTCTCAGAGAAACATGGGCAGTTGTAGAGTGTGATATTAAATGTCGGTAATGACAGAATTTTCAGCATTTCCAGGTTTAGGTGGGTAGTGGGAGAAGATTTCCATGGTGGGGTATTAAAAATATATTTCAATGATGTCTTACACTGAGACAGCAATCCAAAAATTTGGTGCTGTGCTAAATCTGTTCTTTATTGGTATTTCTAAGGGACTGAGACATGTATCAATCTTCCCTAAACCTGCTTTTCAAATTTTATCTTTGTGGAGTCAAGTAAGCCTGTTAGAATTTACAAAAATTTTAACTTAAAACAATCATAAATTCTGGGTTTTTTTTTTCCTTTTTGAAAACATTCTGTACATAGTCCCCCTCTCTATGGAGGGGGGGAACTTTCTGTAAAAGATGGTGGGAAAAGACTTCTACCCTAGGATTCAGGGTAGGTTGATTATGATGATGATTATTATTATTTTAAATGTTATGTTTAAGTAGAGCTAATATATAGACTTTCTTTACAAAATGAACATTCAGGATTTTGTCTAAGTTAAATTCTATTCATTGAAAAATAATGCCCAATGAAGTTATGCAAAAAAATTTATACACAGTGCAAAAGGACTTTTATTCTAGTCATTGTTTATTATTTTTGCAACTGTACCTTGTCCCTACGCAGTAATAGAGCTCTGCAGACAGATCTTGAAAAGCACGAGTGCAATCCATTTGAACAGAATTCAAGCACAGTTATTATACAATGCACTGTCTTTAAAAAAAAAAAAAAATTCTGTCATGGATCTGTGATATCTTGTACTGTGTACCTTAAATAATGTTTCTCTTTTTTGGTAAGTCTGAAAGTACTATATTCAACTGTTTATTGTGAAGGGAGGGGAAAATAAGAGTACATGGGTTGTTGGGCCACTAGGCTCTGGAGGAAAAAAAATAGTTTCACTTTCATCTAGGAAAATCAGCAATGGATGTGTTTTCCGAAGGTGTGATGCTTTCAGATCTAACAAGTGCCCTTTTATGCATGCATGCATTATGCATGCTTTCTGGATACTGAAATAAGGAAAGCAAAGTTAAGTCTGGAGTTAAGTCTGAGCATAAAAATGAGACAGAGATATTGCACTGAAAGTAGCATGTTTCTGTCCCTCTTTAATACATCAAAGAGAAACCAACAGCAAAACACTTCTTACAACTGAGAAAAAATATTAGATAAGCATCTAGTTCCCATGACTGCTAGCAGCTCATGTTGTTGGGTCCTGTTGGCTTGGCCTGACCCGTGAACACTTCAGTAGAAGGTTCCAATCTAGAGATCTTTCCTTTTTAAAAACACATATTTGATTCTCTACAGGTATAATGGGATTTTGCTCCAAGGGAAGCAGGTAATAGATAATGTTTAACACTGCCTTGTAACATCAGATTATGTCAAATGAAATTCACCTTACTAGGAAAATATATTTCTCTACTTGATGAGTAACTGTGTCATAACCATACAATAGAATCAAAACAGACTACTAATAAATACAATATTATGCTGTGAGTCTTTAACTTCCATTTAAACCCTCACACTTTAGTGCTATGCTAGTCCCCCTGTTTAAAAAAAAATGTATTGCATCAATGAATTATGTAAAAAGATTTTTGTAATTCTTTCTTAGCAACACCACTCTGAAATTCATCTCATTTACTGTGCAAATGTATCATACAAATGCATATTACACTCCTAATTTTATACTTCTATTATTATTGTGATAATTTTTGTGCATCAGAATATAATTATGCTCTTATTTACATGCACGTTTAAAATCTATGGTTGTTACAAAGGTTTAAATCCTTGCCTCAACTTGAATTGCATAGCCTCTAGTTCATTTATATTTTTGAAAGAATTTAGTTTATAAAGTCTATAGTAAGCTAATATGATATGCATGGAAAATGAATTTGTTCATTCAAGTAGAATTTTCTGCTGAGTTGAGACCTTTATTTTTCACTGAGTTAACCTTCCATTAAAATAAAACATCTGAAAACCAGCCAGCAATTCTGTAAGGCCATCATCAAATACAGTTAGAAAGCTCAATGCAAGAAAATTCCAATCAAAACAAAGCAAAAAGCAACAGTTCTATATTATTTCTAGTTACATGTCTAATTTTTAAACATTGCAACTGATATTGAAGCTACTTTAGAAGTCTGAACATTTTATCACTTAGTTTAAGGATGACTGATAAACAACACCAAGTGCTACATGAAAGGAACATACACGACAGAGATACAGTTAAAATTTTGCTTTTAATGTATTTAGAAATATTGGTGTTCTTTATTAAAAGAAAAACAAAGAAAAAGACAAAAAGATTAATTTGCAAATCAGTAATCCAATAGTAGAAGAGCCAGATTTTATATTTTGCTTTTCCTTTTAAGCTGATTGCTTCCAGAGGTCCAGACTCCTCTTAACTAATTTACAAACGCAATCTTAACCTCCTTACTTCTGACTTGGTTCTCAGTCTAGTAACTTCTGAGTCTAGTCACCCTAGGAATTCATGTTGTCCATGGGGAAAAAACAGGTATCTTCAATAAACAGAGATATATATCATCCTCTGTAAGTACTTGCCTCCTTATATTCATTTTTAATGAAAATAAAATAAAATAAAATCTTTAGGCATACCATATAAGATTAGAAGAAAAAAAAAAACATATTTCTAGTGAAGTTTCTGTGTACCCATGAAGGAGTAATTACTTGTCAATATCAGTTTATTGCTCATAACATTCATAATCTTAAAGAACCGTAAAGAGAAAGCAGTGTCCAATGAAATATCTTTTCAGGAAATTCTTCTCCTCTTTCTCCTACTCCTGGATATTAAGGGAAAATAAAGTTCCTGTCACAGCAACAAGTGCCTTGGCCAACAAATAAGTTCTCAAAACTCTGCTGAACTCTTACCGAATTCTCCAATGACTATGGATAAGGGAGAGAGAACAGGTTTCAGCCCCAGCTGTACAGGGGTCGGAAGACATTTTCAGAACCACTTATGAGAACCAAGGATCTCGATTCTCCAAAAATTCCATTTCAGATACTTGTATATCATTTTAGGCTCTAAATACCATGGCTTCATGTCTAGTATTTATTACATTCCAATGCCCCCCCAAAACCTCAAATAACTAGAAGAAACTGGTGGGGTTTTGTTGTTTCTTTTTTTTGGTTGGGGGAAGGGGTACTAGGGGGGGTGTGGAGGGGGTGTATGTCCGTATTTCTTGTACCAGCAGGATCTGAAATTACTTGAACCTGCCTCTGAAAGTTCCTAATGAATTGTCCTGGTTCTGCAATATGATCTTTGCAAAGGCAAGGCCTACTGTTCTGCAGAGAGGAGGCCTACAGGTGGAGTTTATGTGCGTGGATCCAGTTTCAGAATCCAGAATTACATTTGCACCCACTAAAAGGTTTAGAAAGATCAGATGGCATTCTGTATTGTTAATGCATTTCTGAATGACAACAGTTTTATGGCTCATCCATCACTCTGTTTTCAAAATACCAAGTCCTCTTTTTCTCCTTGTAACTGGGTTGCAGCCTGTAGATTAGTTAAAACTTGAGCTATAAAAGCTTCCACCTGGCTTAACCTGTTTCCAGGCACTATATTAATACAAATAATAAATAATAATATGGAAAAGCAGCAAAACTGAATTAGACTGAAGACTTTTAAAACTAATATTTCTGGCTTTGTAATACTGAGAAGATAAAGAGGTATACATTGATGATCACTGGAAAACAGCTCAGAACTGCTCTTAAAGGCAAAAATAGAAGTATGAAATAAAATGACACTACCTGAAATGGATTAGAGATAACAAGTACAACAAAGTAAAATGACTATGTTCAAGCATTCGTTCATTACTGTTGGGCAATTGCAATGCAGAGAAATACCACAACTAGCATGAGGTTAATAAAACAAAGCAAAATTAATAGAATCATAGAATCATAGCATCATAGAATGCTTGGAGTTGAAAGGGACCTTAAAGATCATCAAGTTCCAATCCCCCTGACATGGACAGGGACATCACCCACTAGACCGGGTTGCTCAAAGCCCCATCCAGCCTGGCCTCGAACACCTCCTGGGGCAGGGTATTCACAGTTTCCCTGGGCAGCCCATTCCAGTGTCTCACCACTCTGATAATAAAGAAATTCTTCCTAATATTTAATCTAAATTTACTCTCTTTCAGTTTAAAAATGTTACCTCTTGTCCTATCCCTACAGTCCCTCATAAAGAGTCCCTCCCCATCTCTCCTGTAGGCCTCCTTTAGGCACTGGAAGGCTGCTATAAGGTATCTCTGGAGCCTTCTTTTCTCCAGACTGAACAACACCAAGTCTCTTGGCCAGATGATGATGATCATTTCTGATCATCAACTAAATATAATTCTATTATTCAAAACTGAATTATGAAAACAATTAATTAAAATAGCAACAACATATGTCAGAGGAAGGGACTCATCTTCCAGCTGCTTCTGGAACACAGTGCTGGAGTAAGGTGTAGACATCTTGTCAGATTATCTCTGGAGCAAATCTAAAGTTCACTTCTTTTCCTTCTGATTTAGAACCCTTTAAGTAAATGTGGTCAGCATAGCAAGTTTCATTGAGTTCACTGAAAGCTATAAATAGAAAAAGTAATTCAAATTAAGTTCAAAGAGGTCAATGGGGAAAGGGGAAATTCATCAAAAACTAGCATCCATTTCAAGCAATGTAAAAACATATTACAAATGTCACAAACACCTTAGAACATCAGAATATTTTCAAGGAACTATACTGATTCTGCAAAATGATGTATTTCCTTAATGCTTATGTCCTCCATTGTTTTCTTGGTTGTTTTTGTTATGGGCTTCAGATTTTTTGTATGGACACAAAGGAAAACTCAAGTGTCTTCAGTTGAATAATCCACAAGTATTTGAGTAATTTTAGATAGAATTTTAAAATTTAAACATAGTTTCTGGTACTAAGAATTATATCCTAAATTCTAATTTAGACTCTTTAGATACTCTCTGTGTAACTTACCTTGTTGAATAAATGAGTGTGCGAACCATCCACTGTCTGCAGATGCTGCAGTACTGAAGCCATGAAGTGTGTCCTTACTATAATGGAAGTGATTTTAAAAGCATTCTTACATGTGCTGAGAGAAACGTGGCAGCGTGATTTCAATATGTCTCACAAGGGATTTGAAATGAGTACCGATATTGCCAAGCACCTGCTTGCAGGTGTGAAAGAACACTGGCCAACCTGGAGACATTTGCATAATCTCTGACCTATAGTTGGCCAAAAAAACCCCTAAAGAAACAGAAAAACAAACAAATAACAGCAACCAATAACAACAACAACAAAACAACAACAAAAAAACCAAACCACACAAAATAAAAGACCCCAAATAAGACAAAATTAGAAAATAGGTTTATCCAGAGGAAAAAGACACAGATGAGTGCAGACATGCATCATTATTGGCCTGTATACATTTTTGAAGAAACATGCATTACCAAGGACACACAATGCTACAACTGACCCCATCTCTGTGGAGAAAGAAAATGTTTGTAGCAGTACATAAAACAAAAGTCTTGACTTTTCCAATCTTTCACAGAATCACAGAACGGTTGAGGTTGGATGGGACCTCTGGAGGTCATCTTGTCCAACCTTCCTGCTCAAGAAGGACTACCTAGAGCCAGTTGACTAGGACTGTGACTAGATGGATTTTAATATCTCTAAGGGAGGAGACTCCACAATCTCCCTGGGCAGCTTGTTCCAGTGTTCAGTCACTCTCACAGTGAGAAAAGTGTTTCCTGACATTCAGAGGGAACCTCCTGTGTTTCTGTTTCTGCCCATTGCTTCTTGGGCACCACTGAAAAGATCCTGGTTCAACCTTTGCACCCTTGTTTCTGGTATATATACATTAATAAGATCCCCCCTGAGCCTTCTCTTCTCCAGGCTGAACAGTCCCACCTCTCTCAGCCTTTCCTGATCTATGAAGTGCTCCAGTCCCTTTCTGCATTGAGTCCATGGGTTAGATACTTTGTTTGTTTGTTTGTTAAGAAATGAATATGTTATATGGTCCAAATAGTATTTTAAAGCACTCGACCACCTACATGATTTAGATTGTCAAAATAAAGAAAATCCACTCCAGCAAGCATTTCATACTTGAAAAGAAAAATATCCTTTATATCATGGGTCTCTCAGTTATGAGTTGCAACTCTGTCACCATCTAAGACAGATTTCTTATTTTTATAAAAGCAATAATCTTTTTAGTCTGACTTCATGAGGCCTCGTAATTTTAAAACATGGTGGCACTCAATGTACATTTAACAGGTAGTCCTGTCTTGCGAGTATGGAACAAGGGACAAATGCTGAACTAATCTGAACTTCAATTCATTCAGAAGTGGGGTTCTTTGGAGTGACTATAGTAGCTCAGATACATTTTTTTAATTCCTCCCTCAATATCTACCTGAATGTACACTCATGGTGTGAAGTCTCACTTCCACTGGTAATATTCTTACTAACCTCAGTGGGGTCATCATTTCATTCATCATGTCCTGGGTTGTTTTTTTTCCATTTGGATTGTTTTGTTTTGTTTTTTCATAGGAGTTGAATTCCACACTTCTCATTTGTTTTATTTGTAGATATTACTTAGCCTTGAAATCAGGAATTTATTGTTAATATCTTCAAAAACTGGGAATCCTAAAGTAGAGGTTAAACTTTTTTAAAACAAGGCTATAAACGCTCTCTGCTTCAGTATATTTTTAAAAACTAAGATATAGAATTGCATTCTACTTTGGAAAAGTTACTATATGAAAGAAAATTTAGTATGATGACTTTTATTATACATTTGGTACAATAGAGGTTTTACGTAGTCAAGAGGTTTTGCGTAGTCAAGAGATTTTGCATGGTCATGTGGGTTTATATCATGAAAAGTAATTATTCTGAACTTTTTCTTCTCTTCCTTTCTAAAACTACCTTCAGGGCTTTCACTTTCTTCTGATATCCTATAATAACAAATTAAAGAAATCAATGGAATATGATAGCGCAGATTTCTCCTTGAGAAGTAAGATAAACAACTGTTTAGGTACTGAGCAGGATGTTGGGGAAAAAAGTGATAAAACCAGTTTTAACCAATCTCTCCCCCTGCCTCTCCTGCTTCTTAATGTCTAAATATGCAAACTGGCTAATGTAACAGCTTTTTGTACAATATGGCCTTCAAAATACTGCTTATATACTGATCACAAAGGATACTTACACAATTTTTTTTTTCAGAGAAATGAATGTGCCTTGCTTATACAGGCTCCAAGGTGAACCAAAGAAAATGACATGCATAAAGACTAAGCTGCCCAGATGGTCCGTCAACAGTTAATTAAGTGGCAAACACACAAGTATCTCTGATGCTGCCAACAAAGCTGCCTGCAGAGTCTGCCATGGTCTCAAATTTAGATTGCTGGAGGAAGATCTTCTGCAGATTGGCATCAGTCTCTTGTGATGCTCATCTGAAAAGCAGACAGAGTAAATTTCACAAGCGACATCTGAAAATGAAAACAAGAGTAAGAGAAGTGCTGTCTGACCATATTGCTAATAATGGAATATGAGTTTGTCATGCCTGTGCTGCCAACATAAATCCAGACCAGAGCAGTAGTGACCAAAAGGGATTTGGTAGTCTCAGTGTCCATCCATTCCTGGTACTCATATCAAAAGAAGCTGATATTCTTTCCATCAGACTTGCAGTTAGAGTTGAATGAACATGTGAACTCTGCTACCTACTCATTCCTGACAGTGAAAGAGCTGTAGGGTTACATGTGAAGTTTTCACCAGTGCAGCCAGCACTGAGAGATGATTCTGCTCTTTAGCGCTGTTAGACAAACACTCAGCTGTGTCTCCTCTGTTTCTCTGTTCTTGCAATTTCCATTTTTCATTGACTCCTTCTACCTTCGTTGCCCACCCCTACTTTACCCATACTGTCCTGCAAACTCTTACCCCTCCTGATTCAACCTGTATTCAAAGAAGAAATTATCTGCATTTCTTGAGGCTCCTGCACTGCTAAAACCTATAGAATAGTGCTCTAATATTTGATATTAAAATAGAGAAAAACAGGTTTTTGCAGGGTAGAAGTAAGTTTTGAATATGTGTTTCAGATAAACTTTAACTCTTTGCTGTATTTATTTTTCCCCTGAAAATATGCCTGCTTTGCCAAGTCATGTAATTCCATTGTCAATAAGAAAGCTAAAAAAATAGATTGCCACACTTCCAAATGTAAATCTACCCAACCTTGGTTAATTTAGTATAATTATTAAATCTGCACTTTGACTCAGATTCATGGATAAAACCACAAAAAATTGGTTAGGCAAGTGAGAAGATATATGAATTGGATAGTAAGTGAATTAGTGATTCCTCCTTTGAAATTTGTTTCACATAAAAGAGCAGCAATCATGAATATTTTAAAAGCAAGTACTCTTTAGATTTCTTTAAATATTAATGTAACAAAGAGACAACATTAAATATCAGTTAGGAGCATGTAATATTTAAACTATTAAAACATAAAACTACAAGAAAACCAAACCAAAAACATTGATATGAAACAGCTTGCCATTTCTCATATTTTGGCATTCAATTTCTTACATACTAAATGAGATATTAATTATTTTTGTCCATTTTTTCCCCTAGACACTCTTTGTTTCTCAAAGACTTGTTCTATTATGTAATCTGACAGAAATTGGTTAGAAAACCCAGAAAAAAACAGAACAGTGAACGTCTGAGACCAAATCACCCTTTCAATTAACTTGTTATGGAGTTGCTGGAAAAAAGTACAAAACAGACCTTAATTCTTTCACAAGAAAAGTAAACCAGCTTAAATCACTTAATTTTGGCCATGAATTTTAATGAATCAGTTCAAGATTCAAATATTGAAAAACAGAAAACCATCAGTTTGATGAAGCTCTTCAAGGTGTGCAAGATCAACTGGTGTCCCTTTGCAATTGACAAGTACTCAACAAGAGTGTAAATGGACACTGTTGGTTTTGAGTTAGAAAAATATGTTTCCATTCTTTTTACTGCTGCCGTGTTTGGGGTGTAAACTCATGTAGGCAACGCACATGTTCTCAATAAAATCACAGTATTGGATATGATACTAGAAGAAACAAATATGCCACAGAACAGCATCAAAAAATAATCTTATTCCACTGAAAGTCCAGTCGTACATGAAGTTTCAACTGTTCCCAAAAGGCAATCTTTTATACATGGCAATTTTTCAACTTCAACTTAGATTATCCAGGGAAAACTACTTGCTCTATTTACAATGAAAGAGTGAATACTCACAAACCTGGAGCCTGTGTTGGCACATCTGTACTTATTTTCCACCTGCAAGTACTGCAGCCAATGTATTCTAGTGATTGCAACCAAAATAAAATAAAAAATAACAATCTAACAGGTAAGGCACTGATACTATTAGACACTGTACCTCATCCTATGTTTTCTTTTTCTTCCTATTCTTTCATTTCCCTGTGGAACAGGAGGCAATTTAAAGCCAATAACAATTACAGAACTTGCATACAGATCTACACTCTGCATTTATTTTCTCTAAAGCTAAATCTCACAATTATCACAGTTGGGAAAAAAAAGGTAGACGCTTTTTCAAATAAAATATGCTTTTGCCTGATAAAACTTAATTTGAAGAGAATATGATTACCAAAAGAAGTACTGTTAACATAGGGATTGACACAGGCAATATTCAGGTTCAAATAACTAATACAGGTGTAAAATTTAAACATGCAGAATATCATCTTTTTCAGTTCGGACCATACCACATACCAAGCACAAACAATGAATCACCTTTGAAAAAAATAAACTGGTACTAATTTTAATTTGATATATAATATTTTATTTTATTTTATTTTATTTTTAGTGTTTTTCTTTTATATATATAAATTTAGAAACAATACAGCCAGACAAATAATTTGTTTTGTTTACTTAGTTATTATACTAATACCCTCTGTCTGGGAATGTTGAATTCTTAGGGCTATACACCATCCTATGACTTAGCAGGTCATCCAGCAGGTAACCATAGAGAATCACTAACCCAGTAGTGAAAACATTCATTTGGAGAATAAATTTTAAAAAGAGGAGAAAATTGTACATTGACCAGATGTAAGATTTTATTTGAGAAGCAGTAAGCACCTCTGATTTTATCTTTTTCTTTTTTTTTTTTCCACTTGGATTATTGCTCTAGATGGATGAAATACCTTAGTGAGAATTTTTCTTTTTTTTCTTGCTTGCATTTATTTTTTTATGCATCTTTAGATTAAATAGAACATTTTTTTCTAAACAGCCATTTTTTGATGATGTGAAAAAGTTTGGATCTTATAGATAGTTGATAGGGCTCTTACATAATTATTCAATTCTTAGGAGAATATGTATCTCTGCAATTAATTTTACAAATTCCTTGAAATCCCCCAGTGGCAATTAAAAATCTTTGAGGCATATGGGTGCCTACCAGACTGATTGCTTTCATATGCTTCATCTTTTCATTTCTCTGTCATACACTTAATTTGCACCTCAAAACCATAAAGGCAGAAATGGTCAGCACAGAGCAGAATGGCAGCTAAGAACCAGCTCTTCACTCATTACTGAGAATTTCAAACAGGAAGACAATCAGGATGTTTGTAATATTGCTCCTGTTTATGTAGCAACTCATTATTTCAGTATTGTCTTATTTGCTGAACTCATATAAGAGATGGACCCACCACTAACCCATGTATCATGCATTCAGCATGTTTCCTGGAATTTCAGAAAATATTGTCAGTGAACTGAGAAGGAATAACTTGTATAGTTCCTTTAAAAAAAAACAACCCAGTACAATGCTGATAAGATATGAGTGATGTGTGTCTATTTGTGCAGCAATGTACAAAGGTTAGTAAACTTTTCACTGCTGATCTATACAACATATGGCAAATGAAGCCATTTCTTTGGCTTGCTGCATGGCAGTGCTCTCACAGAGCAATTTGTTTGGCCTGGGCTTGTGCTGGTTGAGCAGGACAGCAGTGACTTACAGCTGGTGTTCTTTCCCTTCTGTATGCTTAGCAGAAAACTTCAAGGGGACCTGTCTGACAAAACTATATATAGAGTAAAAACATAATATGGAGGAGAAATTGAAGGTAGATGGAAGAGGAATGACATTATTATGGTGGAAAAGGTGAAAGGTAGGAGTTTTGGGAACCTGCTATTAAAAAAAATAATCAAAGTTTTAGAAGCTCAGCCACTCATTTGGATTGCTCCCCCATACGTCAGCTGATGGGAGGCTGCCAATATGCTGTTAACACTACACAGTTCCCACTCCTTGTTCTGCATCCTAATGCTATCAGCAGGCCATAAGAATACTGTTGCCATCTCTAAGCTCTTTTATTTACCCCACACACGTCAACTGTTGTTTACCTCACTTTTTTGATCCAGACACCTTTGCTGAAACAAATGCTCTCAGGCTCTTGATATCACTTCAGATATCAGTAACACTATGGAGTTCAAACAAGGGGTTTCTAACAAGATTTTCTTTTCTCCTCATCAAGTTAAATTTATGGTTGAAGAGAAACTTGTGATTGCTTTGGACTGAAGACATGGGGATGTGAGGGGTAGGAATCATTGGTATTCTTGCCTTAATACAGCTTTCGTTCCCAAATTGGATTCTGAGATGTGTCCTCCTTTGCTTTTATAGAGCTAAGGTTTTTGGGGTTTTTTTGCTCAGAGGTTATTTTCTTTTACTTGTGTGCTGCTTAATGGAAATACATCAAATTCTTAGCAGAGGGAGTCAGTGAATAAAACAAAGGTCTAAATGCTAATATGAATAATGAAATTTCCATGGTAGCACACACAGGAAAGAGTAGAAATTGCTAAGGCATAAGGAAATAAATTATATTTCATTAAAATCTCCCTACTGAAAAGATATTACATACAAATATATTTTCAAAAATGTATCAATGTATATTTTCATTCATAAACAAAAATCTTGAAATACCAGTTTTATATTCATGTGTTTATAAAAAAAGTATATCTGGAAGCACTCTTTATTATACAAAGTGATTTAGTTGCAAAGGAGAATAAGAGTATTGTTTAGGGAATGAACAAGCACATAAAGAATTTGTTTACTTTCAAAGTCAGCTCTGAAACTGTCCTAGCTTTATATTAATATCAGATGTACTTACACTCCTTCCTGTTTATTTCTGACATACAGTACAATGCAGGTGAGTAAAGCTCCTTTTAAATGAAAAATTTGCAATGTGAACTGCCAAATTTGTAGTTTATTGATTTATCTATGGAGTACATTGGGGGGATTTTATCTACTGCTCTGTGGATTGAGCAGAAAGATACTTAAGTTGGTAAAACTGGCATTCAGATTGTATTTTACATATTTTTAATTTTTATTTTAATATTAAAATATTTATTTATAGATGATCAACTTAGACATTCCCTATCTTGTAATTTCAGTTCCTCTTGTTGTGAGAGGGAAGGAAGAATTAAGAGAAGAAAATAAAAACTTTTTTGTGCTTTTACTAGCTCAGCCTTCTCTTCTTTGCTGTTTCCCAGGGTATTAGGAAAAGAAGGATATCTGACTTGAGTAGAATGGGAAGAGGGCCAGACTGGAATGGGAGAGAAAAGAAGATAAGGATAAGGAATCAGGGTGGAAGCAGAGATGGTGACTGGGAATGAGGGTGGGAGGGTCTGGGAATTCAAATATAAGAAGGAAATTGTGAAGAATATGATGAGATAGTTGCAAAGGGAAGAGAGCCTGCCTTTGGATAAGGATTTGGGGAGACTGTCAAGACTAGAATGGTACAACTGGGACTTATGTGCAGAAAGTCTTGAAATAAGTGAATCTGACAATGTGATAGCATGCACAGTGATAAATGAGACTATATTAGCAAAGACAAGGAAACAGCTTAATCTGAGCAAGTTACAAACCATCAGCCAAGACAAAGTAATTATCTGTATGTTTGTTCTTCGCTAGTTTTGTCAGGTAGAACATGTAAGTGCATTGAAAAAAAAAATCAGTTTTTAATCTTACTTTGATAATTTTATATAAAAGTATTTAATTATTAAAAATGAATTCTATGAAATATTTAGATATAATTGATCTAGATTTTGCCAGGAAAAAAAAAAAGTTTTATTCTAATTTTTGACAGTTTTACATGTATTTCTGAGTTTCAAGAGGTGAAAATTACAGAATAAGATGGGGAATACATAAAATGTGCTTGCTTTCTACTTGCTCAAACTTGTTCTAAATATTGTCTCTTTCTGAGTGAAATATCAAAACACTTGAATAATAGTTAGTTCTTTTGCAATGAGTACCTGTGTGTCTTTTCAACAAAATGGAAAAGCATTTTTATCTTTTTTGGCCTTTTTATTTAGTTGTGTTATAAGTTTTAATATAAGCTATACTAAAGAAAGAGCTTTATAAGGATATGTTATGGTTTGAGAAAACCCACAATAATTTAGTGTCATTTAGGCAATTATTCCGTCATGCAATGACCCCTCCCCACCTGGAAAAGGGAATTGGGGAACACAAAGAACCACGAGGGTTGAAATATAAATAGATTTAATGGAATAAGACTAAATAATTAACAATAATACAAAAGAACCAGTATTAATCCTGATACTGATTTAAGATATACAAAAATTAGACTCAGCCAATTGTATCAGTAGGGAGTTGTGCACTCCCAGCAGTGGACAGCAAATGTGGGACACGGTGAGTGCAACGGCTTTGGGAGAAAAGGAAGGCTTCAGGGGTCTGGCACCAGGGCAAGGAGGTGTCTGGTCCATCGCCATCAAGAGAGAGAGAACTTTTCTAATTTATATTAAATGTGAAGTTCATGGTATGAAATAATCCGGTTGGCCAGCCTCGGTCAAATGCCGAGGCCTTGTTTCTCCTCGATCCTGCACCTGACAAGGCTCGAAAACACTAAGACCTTGAATCCCACAGAGCCTGGCTGGCTATAAAGTAAATATTTTCATGAATTCAGACACTAGTCTTCTAAAAGTGCAGTTTTCTCAGCATTAGAAGAAAAGTTAGTCCTGTGTCTCTCAACCTAGGACGACGTACCTCTATATTTTTAGAGTCATTGCTTCCAGAAGTCTGTTGTGTAAAATTCGTTATAAAGAATCTGACTGATCATGAGCTCATTCCAAGAGAATATCAGCAAGTATGGAGTCCTATTGACTTCAATATAATTGTGAGCTTGAAGTTAAAGCTCATATTTATATATTTGGCAGACTAGTTTTATAATATTCAAAATACTGCTAAATAAAGGTCAAAATCACTGCAGTACTGACTAACTTTATCGAGGTCACTCAGATATAAACTGAATAAAAAAGTACTTAGTGGAACAGAGGTGTTTGGCTACCATTGTTTTCCCACTAGCTTCTGGATTTGGGCTCAAAAGTAAAAGACATCACTGGGTTTTCATCCAGTCACATGCATAACACACACAACTCATATTTTTCTAGACTGCCTAAGTTGCCAACAACAGAACATTCAGTCTGGGACCTCTTTAATTAGTTCTCACTGAACAGTCCTTAAAATGTCTACATGATATGGGCTTTTCTTGGCATCATCAGCAGAATATTGTCCTTAGTATCTTCCTTTAGCTTTAAAGAATAATTATATAATTAATATA
>JAHREE010000279.1:8666299-8778635 GCA_033628505.1 Tringa tobata | reverse complement strand
TATATAATTAATATATATATTAAAGAATAAATATAATTATAAATAATTATATTTAGTTTTAAAGAATAATTATATATCCCAATAATTATACCAGCATTTTCATTTCTGGTATTTCTTAGTTTTACGTTGCTTTGGTAACTTGGTCAACAAAAAAAGTGATTAACCAGCTAATACAGATCAGACATTGGTTAGCCTGATCCCTGAGGCTCTTTTCTACAACTTATGCAGGCAGATATTGTCTAAAAGCACACTCTGACAGTTAGCAGAGGTGCCTTTTAAGTCATACACAGAGTGGCAGATATATCAGATCTGTAAACTGAAGAATCAAAAGTTCTAGACTGATCTTCAGATGCTACAGAAAATTAACCTTCATCAATAAATGAAATCAGGGTAATAAAAAAATATAAAAGCTATATTTCCTTTACACTATGATGCAGTGCATCTCAAATTTAGGTTTTAAAAAAATTTAGAAAGCTGGGATTCTCAAGCTCCCAGTTGTAATGCAAATTATAATAAAAAAATAAGTCCTTCATGTCATGCATCCTGGCATAATACATAACTTTGATTTCAAGCTGAAATAATAGAAGAAGTGGCTAGTACCACAACTTGCACATTTTATACTTTGTTTTGTTGAGAATGAAATATGAAGACAGAATGGTGAGCACTCATCTGAGAATCAGAGCCCTCGCCTGAGAGCAAAGGCTGCAGCTCTGGTTCCATGGTCTGCACCATCTACCCTAGCCATGGCTGATGCTTCCACCCCAACAGGGCTGCTGAAGGAAGAGGTTGCAGTGTAGACCCCAGACTGCAGGAGGTACATAGACCTTTCTGCTGGGGTAGGGATAGGTAGCACACCTACCTACAAAATACATGCCCAGGTCAAGGATGATCTACAGCAGGTGAGCTGAAGGAGGCAGTGAGAAGGCTGCATAACATCAGGGAGGCTGAGAAGGACATAGATAGCTGATTCCAAGCACAGGCTACAGTGGATCAACAGTCAATGGCCAAACAGCCAAAATGTCCTACAGTGCCCAAGCAGTAGAAGGCAAAGGCAGGGACTTGGGAGAATGAGGAACCGCTCACTGTAGGTGAAGACCAGTGAGGAAAAGACCAGAGACCATCTGAGGAACCTGAAGGTACATAAGTCCATTGCATCTGATGAGATACATCCACAGGTCCTGAGAGAAATGGTGGATGAAGTTGTTGAACCACTAGTCATCATATTTGAGAAGTCATGGCAGTCCAGTGAAGATCCTGCTGACTGGAAGAAGGGAAAACATAACCTCCATTTTTAAAAAGGGAAAAATGGAAGACCCAGGGAACTACATAACAGTCAGTGTCACCTCTGTGCCCAGAAAAATCATGGAGCAGATTCTCCTGGAAACTCTGTTAAGGCACATGGAAAATAAGGAGGTGATTGGTGACAACCAACACGGCTTCACCAAGGGCAAGTCATGCCTGACAAATTTGGTAGCCTTTCATGATGGGGTTACAGCATTGGTGGATAAGGGGAGAGAAACTGGCATAATCTACCTGGACTTATGTGAAGTGTACGACACTGTTCTGCATGATATCCTGATCTGTAAATTGAAGAGACATGGATTTGACGGATGGACCACTTGGTGGATAAAAAATTACGGTCAACGGCAATATCCAAGTGTAAACCAGTGGTGTTCCTCAGGGATTGGTACTGACACTGGTGCTGTTTAACATCTTTGTCGGAGACAGTGACGGACAGTGGGATTCAGTGCACACTTAGCAAGCTATGTGATGCAGTCGACATGCGAGAGGGAAAGGATGTCATCTACAGGAACCTTGGCAGGCTTGAGAGAAGGGCCCATGCCAACTTCATTAAGTTCAACAGACCCAAGTGCAAGGTCCTGCACCTGGGTTGGGGCAATCCCAAGCACAAATACAGGCTGGGAATAGAATTAATAGTGAGCAGACCTGAGGAGAAGTACTTGGGGGTGTTGGTAGATGAGAAGCTCAACATGAGCTGGCAATGTGCGCTTGCAGCCCAGAAGGTCAACTGTATCCTAGGCTGCATGAAAAGAAGCACAGCCAGCAGGTCAAAGGAGGTAATTCTGCTCCTCTACTCCACTCTTGTGACACCTCACCTGGAATAGTATTCAGCTTTGGAATGCTCAGTACAAGAAGGACATGGACCTGTTGGACTGTGTCCAGAGGAGGGCCACAAAGATGTCCAGAAGGCTGGAGCACCTTTCCTATGAAGACAGGCTGAGATAACTGGCGTTTTTCAGCCTGGAGAAGAGAAGGCTCCAGGGAGACATTATAGCCGCCTTCCAGTGGCTAAAGGAGGCCTACAGGAAAGATGGGGAGGAACTCTTTATGAGGGAGTATACTGATAGGACAAAGGATAACAGTTTTAAGCTGAAAGAGGGAAGATTTAGATTAGATATTAGGAAGGAATTCTTTAGAGTGAGGCTAGTGAGACACTGGAACAGGTTGTCCAGGGAAGCTGCGGATGGGGACGGGGGCTTTGAGCAACCTGGTCTAGTGAAAGGTGTCCCTGCCCATGGCAGGGGGGTTGGAACTAGATGATCTTTAAGGTCCCTTCCAACCTTCTTCTATGATTATATACTTGTGGGGCTCTTTTATTTTTTTTCCCCTCTCTCTTTTGTATTCAGAATACATTCAGAAAATGACGCATCTGAACAGCGGAGCCTTCTCCAGGAATGATTCATTTCTTTGCATGGCTGTTCTCCCAGGTAAATTACCTTTAACAGCACTAAAAATGAGAAGAACTGGTTTGACAAGTTGTGAGCATGTAAACTTGCAAGTGTATTACGAATCTGATCTATTTACTACTTCTAAAGGAAATAGGCACTGTTTTCCATTACTTCAAATGGCATATTCCTCAGAAACTATACTTGAAGGAAATATACCGTAATCTTGTAAAATGCCTTTTGGTCGGTCCTGGACCAGGGGCTGAAAAAGAATAACTATTCACAGGTGGTACTTCAAGGCAGGATATCAAACCAGGGTCTCAGGCTTGAACTCAGCAAACAGCACTCTGAAATGGGTAGTTTCTATTGAAACCTAATTCTCAGAAGGCTAGGTTTCAGACAAGATTTTAATTTTCACTTGGAATTATTTGTGCTTCTTTTACAAAAAAACTACTCTCTCATTTCCACAATGATCATAATCTTGTTGCTCAGAAAGCATTAATTTACTAATATTCACATCCCAGGCAGCTGTACCTCTATCCGAGAACTCAGTATAGTAGCCATTTTGGCACCATACCTCATTGGCAATAAATAATAAAGCTCATAAACTGAGAAATTCAGATTCATGGTCATAGCATTTGTCAATTTATTCCTCACTCCAAGTGATCATTCAGGTGAAGACTGACAATAAGGTTCATCTTTAGAAAAAGATTTGAGTTCAGCAGGCTTAAAAGACCATTTAGCATTTGGCTTCAAGATTGCTTTTCTCACTGCATAATTCAAGATCTCACAAAAACATAAATAATGGAAAAGTAATGTCTCCCCAGAAAAATAAAGTACAGATAGATTTCTCCCTGAAAATCTTTTCATCTGTGTCAGGGTTTGGACTCCTTTGATAAGGTTCACCCCATGCCCAGATTTAAGGTTAGGCTTAGGTGTAGGTTTAGGTTTAGGGTTAAGGTTGGGAGAGAGGCAAAGCCTGTAACTCCATTTGCTGTGGAGCTGTCAAGGAGAGGGTTATACTCCAGAAAAATTTATCCACTGAGAATATTTTCATGTGGGGTACCCACAGTCAGTGGGGAATCAGCAGACTGCTTTTGCAAGCAAACTCTGCAGGGCAATGTGGACAAGAGACACCTCCAAATCAGTAAAACAAGGTGGAAGGGGAGTTGTTTCTGTGCCTATAAATGAGTGAATACAGAAAGGACAGCGTTAGGGCGACTGAGCCAGTTGAGAATTTATGGGTGAAGTTTAGGGAGTAGATCAAGGTGGGCAGTATCATTGTGGGTGTTTGCTGCAGACTGCCTGATCTGGAAGAAGTAGAAGAGGGGTCCTTCAGATAACTATTAGAACCCTTAAGTTATCAGACCACGGTCCTCACTGGGGGTTTGAACAACCCTGGTTGTTGCCTAAGACTTATACCATGCCTAGATTTGGGGTTGGGGTTAGGGTTGGGAGAAAGACAAACCCCATATCTCCAGTTGGTGAGGAGCTGCAAAGGAACTGCCAAGAGAATCAGTATGTTGCAGAAGGAAAAGTCTCATGCTTCAGCTCTCTTTGGGAGACTGCCCACCTGGGGACTGCCCACCTGGGGACTGCCAAGGGAACTTTTCATGTCGAGGTGTAATACTACAGTAAGAGTTACAACCCAAAGAGAGACTGAGCATGACGAACCATTTTTCATGAGTCTCCTAATGGATTCCCAGTGAAAGGGGTAGGCCGCAAAAAGACTTCTCCACTGGGCCATGGCTGGAGGTCCAGCAATTGAGAATCAGTCTTAGTTTTGGTTAGGTTCAAGCCTGTGGTTCGCCAAACATCATTCTCCACTTGGTGCATGGCTTCCAAGGGCCTTCTGCAGAATTCTTCCCCCCTTGCTATAGTAAGCTTTCTGAGATAAATTTCAAATTAGTGGCATAAAATGCTAAATAGTTAAGGAAAAGTGACAGCCAATAAGGTGCTGGCATAAGCCTTCTGTTATCACCATGCAATTCTGACCAACACAGAAGACACATGACATGCTGCTCTACCAGGATGGGGCAGTATTATAAAGGAACTCAGCTATAAATGGAATCAGTACTATGTTAATATACTTTTCCCTTAATTTACTTGAAGAATCAACCTGCCCTTGGCTGTTTTCTGTTGATAGTAGTTCTTTTTCTCTAATGAATAAATGTTGAGATAAACAGAAGTCATTAGCGTGTGCTTAAAGTGTGGAGGATTTCTGATCAGCAGAATCTGAATATATTTTAATGCAATTAACAATTAATAAATGACTTTGGATTAGTGATATGACAAACAGATTATAAAAAGTTCATGTAGTCAGTTTTTTGTAGTTAAATAACTAATAAAAGTGCAGGAATAGACATGAGATTTTTAAAACCCTATATATGAGACTTACTATGAGAACCTATAAACTGCCAGAGAAAATGGCCATAAGCATTAAAATGTATTGAATACTGTGAAGATGTCCAAGCAGTGGCAGGAAACATTAATCAGGGACATCTTGCAGTGAGTTAATCTCATCTACTCAATCATATTTAAATATCTGGATCATTAGGGATCCAGAGCTGTATTCAGAACTCCAATTACAGTCCTAGGAGACATCTGGGCATCTCTTAACTTAGACACCATAGCACATGTCCACCATCATCTTAGGTCCTTTAGTGTCTGAAGTAAGATCTTCTTCCTCAAAAGTGTTTAAAAGATAAATGAGAGTCTTGAGTCTAACTTTTTGTTAGTCTCTATTAACTCTCATTGATATTGGACGGATACTATTTCTAAGGGATGGGCTTTTTCATTGATACTTTTGCTTTGAGAATCAGGGCTAACCCAGATTCTGATAAAAGTGAGTGGGTTCATTCAAAGAGAGACAAATAACAGCTATGTCCTGAGGTTTAAAAATTCCCACACAGGTAAATTGTGAAGTCAGAATCACTGTTCATTACATAATAATAACAAATGACATCACTGTCCTGATCCCAAACATTCTGCTTATTTATAAAACAGATATTGTTTGTAGTTCATATTTTTTTGCAGTGGCTGACTTGAAAATATCCTGCAGTCAGGCAAATTAAAAAGCTCAACTTTTCTGAAACTGCTGTAGTTATTCCCAGTAGGAACACTAGAAGGGTGGAGTAATGTACAAATTCAGAAGTTACTATGCAATTCCAGTTTTCTGCAAAAGCAAAGCTAACAGTATCGCACTGATATAAAAATATGTAACAAGGAAAAATTATGCTTTCATATTGGCAGAAGTTTCTATATAGTAACCAGGACAAATTTTCTAGCATTTATGGTTTCCACTGTTAAAAAATGAGAACTTGAAGTATTTGTTAACTTAAGCTTGTCACTGAAACACTTGTTCTATAAAAAAAGTTCTTAGATGTCCAAATAGTGCCAAGTATTATTGTATAACAAGATGCAATATTAAAACATTTTCCCCTCTCTAAGAAAATTATTTTTGTATAGTAAGTTTCACATCTTCTGTCAATCACATAGAAAAACTAGGAAGGCTTTTTTCCTATATTTACGTGTTTGATAGTTGTCCGTACAAACTCAGTGGAAAGAATTCAACTGGCTTCAGGCATGCACAATGATTTTTTCCACTGGTAACCATTATTTAAGCCCACAATTCTATTTTCAATTTATTTTTAATGCATAGTTACTTGTGCTATCTCTGATTATTTTCTCTCACTAACCACTTAAATATCTTTGAAATTTATTTAATTGTATTTAATAACAATGAGATCATATCTATATCGCAATCATAATTACATATTGCAGGTAGCTTCCAAATGTGATTCATATATAATACACACCCTGACACTGTGAATGTATTTTAAGCCAAAAATTTGAATTTCACAAAAATTTGAAAACATACGATTGGAAAAGATCTCACAGGACATTAAACATGTCTCTAGTATGACAGGTATCATGGGATATAATCCCTCTCATAAATACATCATACTTAAACAAGATTGGAAAGGCTGTGAAAATACAAAGTATGAACGGAAGGGTCCAATTGCCAGTGTCTAAACTAATAAATGTGTCTCCATGGTGCAACAAATTTCAGACACAGTACAAGATTGTTTATTAGATAAACTGGTTAGATAAATCACAGTTATATCTTTCAGTATCATTCTTGGTCTTCAGATATTGATCTTGATATTTTGATTCAAGTTGTATCTGCCCCTCAAAAATTTCTGTGTCTTTGGTCACAATACACTCTAAATTGATATCTTCTCAGCAACCAAAAAAGAAAACAACCCACTCCAAACCCAAAACCCGTATAAAAATATCTATGCAAGAGAAATTAAATACACTGAGAGTGCTATTTAACAGGAAATAAGTGAAACATTTAAAGGGCAAGAGGATTTCATGCAGGTTGTAGGGTTTTTTAAAATGTGAGTAATAGATAGCTAAAATAAAAACATGCTACTGACCAAAGGAATTCTGAAAGGAGGAAAAAGTCACTGTGTCTGAAATTCAGCTTTAACAGCTGAATCAAGGATCTTGATAGACATGGAAAAAATCCTTCAAGTGGAAGATACATACAAATTAAGAAAATGTAAAGAGCACATAAAACATGACAAGTTACATGTAAGTGTAAATTACAATAATGCTGAAGAAAGAAAAAAAAGAACTCTGTAAGAATTTTCTAAACCCATAAAAAGTAACTGTTTTAAAATTTGTAACCCATCAGGAACAGAAGCTTACTGCAGAGTAGAGTCAGGTCTTAATGTGAGTTGTATGAGACCCAACAAGTATGTGAATAAAGTGACCTGGTACACATACTTGGCTTTTCAAAAAACGTTCTAGTCTGCTCAAGATATTAATATATGTTCTGGAAAAATATGGTGATGAACAGTGATGTTAGAAAATTTTCAGAGGATAATAGTTGTTCAAGATAGTTGTTCTAGAGCTATTTGCAAGATGCTATATAAAGTTGGAAAGTGAGGTCTGTCACTCCCTAGAGTCTAGATTTTGCAGTTTAATCTTTAGTGGACAATCTGTCATTTAAATTACTTTTTTTTTTTTTAAATGGTATTGTAGCTTATCTTCTGTAGACAACTTGCTTTTCTTATAAGATGCAGGAGTAATGACCATATTATTCTTCTGCACAGTAACTTTCCATCAAAACTTAAACACAGTGAAGGTTTTCTGGTAGCCAATACACAAAAAGCTTTTAAAATAATTTATCAAAGTATGGCATTAACTTCAACCTTGAACTGCATAGTAAAACTAATAAATACCAGTGGAGTTTCAAAAGACTATTAAAATATTTTACCCTGCTAAAAAATGTCAGTGAGGTTGGTGAAATTGATCTTTTAGCCTACAGTGAGTGCTCTTATAGAACTCCACTGAAAACATATTTTAAACTATAAATATCAGTTGTTTCAGTGGTATTAAGTGGGAAGGGTTTCTCTCTATGTAAATCTTCTGTGGTGTCTCATGAAAACTAAAAGGATTTGTGACTGTGTATTTTCATATTTTCTGCTAGTAATGCAGTTGTCTTGTTAAAAACCTATTTTATTAAGTCCACTTTTGAAGAACTACGCTTTAATCATAGGTAAAATAACACACAAGTTCTCTTTGCAATAAGGCTTTCTACATTATCTGTATATCCAGATTACCTGATGTTATTTCATGTTTGTCTCTCCAGCACCCCTCTCTTCTTGAAGGTAACTCATGAATATATTCAATTTTAATCAAATTTGACAGAATGATAGAATTCTTACAGATATTACCAGCCCAACAGTTTTATGAAAGTAATTAGCTAAAAAATATGAATATTTGAAATGGAGCACTGACTATCATTCCAGTGAGCTACTCATTTGGTTAACCATCAACTGGGTGGCAACACCCAGAAGACCAATAAGCATAAGCATGCTAAAAAGCCAAAGAGATTGCATAAAGCTCCAAAACAATTCCAGCACTTGCTGCCTTTATCTTGAGTTGCAGGCAAAGTACCAGTAAAATCATAGAATCGTTTATGTTGGAAAGACTTTTAAGATCATCAAGTCCAACCATAAACTTAACTGCCAACTCCACCACTAAACCATGTCCCTAAGCATGATGTCTACGCTTCTTTTAAATATCTTCAGGGATGGTGACTCAACCACTTCCCTGGGAAGCCTGTTCCAGTGCTTGATAAACCTTTCAGTGAAGACATTTTTCCTGATATCCAATCTAAACCTCCCCTGGCACAATTTCAGGCCTTTTCCTAGTAGTGAAAGACATGGAAAAAGCTGAGAGTATGATGATGTGAGGACCTAAAGAGCATCAGGGAGAACCTGGAGTAGCAGAGAGAATGGTATTGCAGGGACACGTCTTAGGAAGTTGGAACAACCTGGTTATGCTATAGAACTAAAGGCACTGTGAATGAGCTGGTGGGCAAGAGTAGATGTCATAACTAAGATTGGTGGGCAGTTGGGAGGGATACCTGGAATCACAGAACAAATTCATGTAAAACCACTGTTGACAAAAACATTTGTCTTAAATACTGTAATTTGATTTGAACACTCTCTAACAAACCAACTTAGGGAAAAAAAAAAAAAAAGAAAAAAGCCTGAATTTACTATGATCAAACCAGATGATCACTAAGAGAAATGTTATTTGGAAAATAAAATTTTACAGATTTCTCTAGAATTCCAACACAAGACATAAAATTATGACCTGAAAAATATGACACTGGAAATCACTGAAAAGAGTCCAGATCCATCATCCTTCAACCCACTCTTTAGATACTTGTAGGCGTAAATAAGGTCTCCTCTCAGCCTTCTTTTATCCAGGCTAAAGAGCCCAGCTCTTTGAGCCTTTCCTCGTAAGGGAGGTGCTCTAATCCCTTAATCATCTTGGTTGCCCTACGTTGGACTCTCTCCAGTAATTCCCTGTCTTTCTTGAACTGGGGAGACCAAAACTGGATGCAGTATTCCAGTTGTGGCCTCACCAGTGCAGAGTAGAGGGGGAGAATGACCTCCCTCGACCTACGGGTCACACTCTTCCCTATGCAGCCCAGGATTCCATTGGCCCTCTTGGCAACAAGAGCACACTGCTGGCTCATGGAAAGTTTGCTATCCCCTAGGACTCCCAGATCCTTCTTCTCAGCAGTGGTTTCCAGAAGATCCACCCCTAACCTATATTGGTGCCTGGGGTTCTTCCTCTCCAGGTGCAGGACCCTACATTTGCCTTTGTTGAACCTCATTAGGTTCTTCTCTGCCCAGCTCTCCAGCCTGTCCAGGTCACGCTGGATGGTGGCACAGCTCTCTGGAGTGTCGGCCAGCCCTCCCAGTTTGGTATCATCAGTGAACTTGCTGAGGATACACTCTGTCCCCTCATCCAGGTCATTGATGAATATGTTGAAAAGGACTGGGCTGAGTATTGACTCCTGGGGGACACTGCTGGTTACAGGCCTCCAACTTGACCCTGCTCCATTAATTACAACCCTCTGAGTTCTGTCACACAGCCAGGACTCAATCCACCTCACATATCATACAGCCCAAAGAAAATTTGTTTGTTTTATTTTTAATTTACCACAGGCTTATGTTCCTTTATTAGCAGCAACATTAGTTTTTATAAATAGTAGCCCTACAAATTAACATGATGGACCATGTCTGTTCTTTGAAGAAGCACACATCTATGATTTCTGTTGTTACTCAGGTGGATGGAAATTAATGACTTGAAAAGAATGAAACTGAAATTAGCAAGTGCTAACAGAAACACAGGTGATTTTTGGCAGTTTTACAAAGAAATTCAAGGGGCTTACTTTTACCACAGTATCACATTTTTACCTGAAAGACTTCCATTGCTTCACTTCTTAATTTGTAGTAAAAGGTGACCAACTAGTTAACCAGTTGGGATCAAATCAATCTCTACTGTAAATATGCTAACAGGAAATCACCCCAACATAAATACATTTTTAAGAGGAATATAAATACAAGAGTTCTTGTACATAGTAAGCTGGTTATAGTAATGGTTAAGTAATTTTTGAGGGAAAATTGTTCATTTTCAACAGCACCAAGAATGGTCTGTTTGAAATACTTCTACTTCCTTATGTTTTTATTTTTCCTTGGAAAAAGTCTTCCATTCAACATGACAGATCCATTAAGCCCCAAATTAAATATTTGGTCCAGATTTATCCCACAATCTTAGGATCTTAGGATAGGATTCTCAGTTAAGTGCCTACACTTAGCTGGGATGAATCCATAATTTTAGTTTTTTAATCCTCTCTACTTGAAATAAAAAGGGGAAGGGAAGGGAAGGGAAGGGAAGGGAAGGGAGAATAACTCACACATTTATTAGAAAAGAAAAATTGTCATATCAACCTTCAGTTCCTTCTGTAGCTGGGAAATGCACCTTGGACATAATTTCCCTAGGCAAATGTGAAAGTTGAGAACTCAACTCTGCCATTTGCTACCTATGTTTTATCTAGAGCTACAGAGAATCATTCCAGCATTTGAGGTACACCTCTTCTTTCTCACTTCTGCTTAGAGTTGCTGGCAATTCTTCTAGGCAACAAAATGAGCAAATACCATTCTTTCTGGGTTGCAATAGCAACTGTAACTATGGCAAAGGGATTTGGATACTTTCCTTGTCAGTTGAAATACTATTCTTGTTCCACCTTTTCAGTGTGCTGGCTCTTAACTAAACTATATGGCATCTGGAATACAGTTCTATCAATTCTTCCTTATAGCATTCAGTTTTTCCCTCATATAATTAAACATCTGCTAAAGCACTAGCAAGAGCTGAGTTATTCTATTTCAGAATTACTTTAACTTATAGCAAGAAGAATGTTCTGCCAAGAGATGGAAAATCATTTCAGATCCACTGTATTCCTGATGTATCTAAATCAACATATGCCATCTACCAGGTGCCTGTGCTTAAAGTTTTTTTAACTGATTTTAGGGACTAATCAAGGCATAAACCTAGCAGGACAACCTTAGGATTAGGTACGATGAAAGGTAGGGTGTCTTCAAATGTTTGGGGAAAAAAAAAAAGAAAACCTACAGAGGAATGATGAGTGTCTACCACTTCAACAATAACTACTGTGGAAAAGCAAAAGATTTTTTTCTAGTTAGCACTGGAATAAGCTTCCCAACACTGGAATGTGCCCAGGTAGGTGGGGGAGTCTTCTTCTCTGGAGACATTCAAAACTCGCCTGGACACATTCCTGTGAAGCCTGCTCTAGGTGGACCTGCTTTCGCAGAGGGGTTGGACTAGATGATCTCCAGAGGTCCCTTCCAACCTCATATGATTCTGTGATTCTGTAATTAAAATTGTCAAAATGCAATAGGAAATTGAACTCTCAAATTCAATTTAAACTGTTGCTACATAAATCAGACCATTCTATGGCATGTTGCGATAGGGCATTCAGAAGTCCAGAAAACTTTAATAAAATGGGAGGAGTAGACTACCAGATGGATCAAAGTTTTCTCATGGTTTGGAATTCCCTACCCTTCACAAATACTTACACACATTCATTAATTAACACTTAGAGCACTAGACCTGCAATCAAAAGAGAATCCTCTATTCAGTATGAATAGGATGGTTGGTCTCCTCCTTAGTTTTAGGAAATCAGCTCTGAGTTAATCAGTTTGATTAGTAATACACAACTGAAAAGGAAGGCTGAATTACACGATTCTTTAATCTTATGTGTTCTTTCCTTGAACATAAAGAAATCAATTAAACTTTTGTAAACACTACCTTCTATTGCTAAGAACAATGTAACATGAAAGGCATATTACAATAATTACTATATAATACAATAAAATAAAGAAAAACGGTAATTTTTCTGCTTGATTTTCCTTTACTGTCAGCAGAGTCACCAATGCAGAAGAAAAGAAAAAGATTTAAAAAAAAAACTTCAAAATTTTGAATAAAAACGATTTCAGAATTGCGAGACAAAATCAGGTGTTACACCTCAGACAGAAAGGTTTCCATGAGGCCGAGTGACACTCATTTTTCACATCTTCATGATTACATAGAATCATAGAATGGTTAGAGTTGGAAAGGACCTTAAAGATCATTGAGTTCCAACCCCCCTGCCATGGGCAGTGACAGCTCCCACTAGATCAGGTGATAGTCTGATAGGGAGCAGCAAAACACAAGGAAAATAAATGACAGACTGTGATTATTAGTTCTTACTGAATCAATATGAAAATTCCAACAAATTTTCTCACAGACTAGAGCACAGAAATCTAAGACCAGCAGTTCTTGCAGAAGTTAAGATCAAATCTTTTTTCCTGAATGTCTTTCCTCACTAAACAAACAAACAAACAAACAAACAAAAAAACCAAAGAAAAGCAACTAGTCCAGAATATTTAATAATTGTATATTATCCACTTTACATGTAATTGCTTGCTCATGCAGAGATGCTGCTTCAGAAGTGGATACCACAGTGTTATTTAATGGAACTCCATAGCAATCTATTAGAAAATAAGTAATGGCAAGTATTGCCATACAGCCTCCTTCACCAAAATTGAACCTGAGTTGGGTCAGAGTAAATACAATTTATGTATAATATTTTGCAATTTATAATATTTCTTCTATTCTCATCATATATTTTCCTTCTTAAGTTTACATCTGCCATTAAAGTAAAAGAGGCACTGTGGTGACAGCGCGCAGTTTAACCAAGGATAAGAGTACAAGAAAAATCATATACAAAACTAATCAAAAGCTTTTTGAGGTGATTTGCAGTCATTTAAAAATAAACTTAATTCTCTGTATCTACAGTGTGGTGACCAAAATAACTTAAGTTACTTCTCCATTCTTAATGTAAATATTTTTTAGGAATTAAAATAAGGTGATAAAATAAGTTCACCTTAAAAAAGTTCATGCAAGTTAAATGCATTAACAAGAGAATATTAATGCAGGATCATTTTGCATTCACTCAAGTCTGTTGAAAAATGTTTAATTCTGCTTTGGTTTTGTTAATGTTATTTTTTTAAAACAAAATTTTAATTTTAATTAAATGACGGAAGCCTCTCAAATAGCCGTCATTAATTAAGGCAGGGAAAGTGCTACCTGGGAAAATTTCAATGCTCAATTAACACTCTTCACAAAAAATTATTTTCTTTTAATTGGGTAAAATTAGTAAGCAACAGCTACTTATGTCCTGTTCTTAATGACAAAGGAATAATTTCAAATTATTTCCTCAAATACATTAAATCCTTATAGTATTATTCATACTTTTTAATTTTGCTAGCCATACATTCATTAAATTTCTTTTTACTTTACATCAACTGACTATAAAACACACTGTGATTTGTTAATAAGTCTTTTAATTTTTTAATTTGTTTGTAAATAATTATACTGAGAAATTGTCATGAACTTCAGTGCTTAGCTCCAAGAACTTTCCTTCTAATATTTTACAGTGAAGTGATTAAAAAAAAAAAAAAAAACAAAAATAAATAATTAATAAATACCAGATGTTGACATTATTCAATGCTGAAAAAATAAGATAGCATTGACAGGAAAAAACCCCAAAACTCTCTCATACATAGGCTAAATAAGAATATACCAGAAGTCCATACAGATATGTATCAAAGTCTAATCAACCTACTTTAAGAAATTCATGTCTTGTTTTCAATAAATTGTATCATATTATATACATAGGCACTTACATATACACTTGGAGTTGCGTAAAATAAAGCAATGCAAAGCTCTTTTTTGACTACTGTAGGCATACAGTTTAATATGTATGATCTACATAGTCATATAGGTTTTTGCTGACAGACTCACTTCCAATAGATATAAGATTCTATTGTCTATAAGGAAAAGTGGATAAAATACCAATAATGTTGATTGCCAAGAACATGGTCAAGAAACTACCAGATTATACATGATGAATAGATACAGGCCACCTATTGTCTTGGTTTAAGGAAGGCTTTTATTGTGTTACAGGTACTGAATTGTTTTGCTTGACTGAGATTGAAGAATTTTTGCTCATGCCTAGAAACAGAACTTCAGCCACCAGAGGACTTTCATGGCCAATAAAGCTCTAAAGCTACTCTTTGCATAGAGTTTTTAGAGTTTACAGGATGGAAGTCTTAATGATATTTAATGAGTAATCAATATTATAACATCACAGGAATACTAAAAGTAAAATTTTAATTCACCCTGTGCTAGGTAATTTCCCTGTATATACCATTACTCTGTTTGTGGTATGGTGAGTACTTCACTAAATTTAAAAGCTTCTTTGTATAATTAAATTAGATCTGAAATGCAATGACTGGTTGCGCTTTGATGCTACTGTACTATGCCAACAAACAGGATAAATCTCCTAATTTCTCCCTATATTATTTTGACTTTTGATGTAAAGTCAGATGATACAGATCCAAAAATCTCTATGGCTCATACAGGAATATTTATAATATTTTACTAGAATAATAACAGTGGTAACACACAGAGAATAGATACAAGCAATGCAGAGGTTTTCTTAAAAATATATCTTAGTTTCAGTGATCTGTCTCGCATCAAGAGCTAGTAAAAAAATGAGATTTAATTTACCCTAATTTTACAGAATAATGTCTTTAACTGAGAGAAGAGGGAGTTTTGCTGATTTAATATTTTTTTTTGAAACACAGAGGATAACTTTTTTTTTTTTAATTATTGTTAATTCCAGATATTTCTAAATTCAACCTTCATTAGAAATTATTCACGTGGACCACACTTTTAAATTCATACCAAAGAGTTTTATATCAGCTGACTGAAGTCATAACTGATAATTTCAGCCTGCTGACTGGTTTTTGCCATTATCACAAGTAGGCAATATAGTGATAATGATGCTACAATCTCTTTATAGTACTATTAGAAGGGGAATTGGTACATGTGAACTTACTCCAATTATCATTCCAGCTGATTGTCAGTGTCCAACTTGTGTTGGAACAGCTAAGTCTCACATTAAATTCCAAGCTCTAATCAGATTATTATTTGGTGTTTTCCTTGTCATCAGCAATTGGCTGGCTCATCACAAAATACTCTCTGAATTTGTTTATTCTTTTCTTACTAAAAAATATCCCCCTAGGTACGTGTGTATGTATAAATAAGGCATTCTAATGCTGTTCAAGTTTGTAAATTTGATTTTTGGTAATATTCACATGACACAAAGTAGATAGCCACGTTGTATGGCATATAATGTTTCCAGTTAAATCCATACTACATAATGAGAGACATGGCAGTGTTCCTAAAACTACTGCCTTTCTCTATAATCTGTTACTATAGCACCAGAATAACAGCTGATAGGTTTCAACCTCTGTTCCACACCTGCCAATGCACTTCTGGCTCAAAAGTATAGAAAAAATTTAGATAGCTTACTAATGTGTGCTTAGTTAATTTTAGTTAATTGTTTATTAAAAACTGGAAGAAACTACAGAGGCAAGTATAATAAAACCGGAAGTACTAGATATAGCTAGTCATAGATAAAATACGCAATATCATATGTAGCACAAAATATTTTTCAACACAGAGATATTACAGTTCCTGAAATGAGTAATATATATAATCTTACAAACAGGTAGTTTTACAGAGGTGATGCCAAATTCAACATATATCTTAAATAATTATATTTCTTGAATATAATTTCTTTGAAGTTTCCAAAACAAGAAATAAAAATAAGCATTGGAAAAGTGAGATTTACAGCTCAGAATTCCATCTACACTGCAGTACCTGCTCCATTCCACCTTTAGAGAATAGTGTTCTAGAGAGAATATGAAATTAGAAATTCAGGAGAAAAAATAAGTAGCTCTTTGCTCAGCAGAACTAATGAAGTTTGGTTCTCTGTAGATTTGTTTTGTGAATGATTGACATGAGTACCTGAAAAAGTGTGAGATCTGACTGGAGGTTTACCAGTTTGGGAATATCTTTAGATTTTTATTCTGCTTCTCCCTCACATATATGTGAATACAAATGGAGGAACAGAGAAAACTCATGAAATAACTTCACTAAGAACCTTACACATCTCTATAGTTTAATAATAATTGAGTGGAAGAGCAATAAGGATCATAACTTGATTGCTTGCAGATAACTTAGACAGCTAACTTTAATTCTAGTACTTAGCATCTTCAGCCCAGCTCAGGATATTTGTCTAAGCAGAGGGTACAGGTTGGTTCACTCTCTCTTTCCTCAGAGAAAATTTCACATACGTCAGTCTCATCCACACTGCATTAGTACAAATCTCCTCCAGACTCTGTGTGATGCCTTGGTGGCCCAAAGACAGGATTAATCATCATCATTATAACTAGCACTTCTTTTTAATTGTGCTAAAATTAAATTCCTGTTCAAATTCTTTGAAAAACTATAGGTCTCTGTCACAGTCTACTGAATTTTTTTTCTGTGAGTATGGTGCTGCAGGTATGAGCTACATTTAGAAATCTTGTGAGACTGGAAATAAAATCAGAGATTTTCCTTAAAAAGAATAATTCATACTTTTAAAACTCTACTGAAGAAAACTGTCTGCACTACTAAGAATACTCTCAACTCCCTTTCAGTGGGATATAGCAGAAGAATGACTAACCTGGTATAATAAATAAGATCTGTGACAAAGAAGAGAGAACTATTATTGACATACACAATATATTAGACTCTGTTAGGTTATATGTCTGTCATCTTATACACAGTACAGATATAAAGAGAATAAGACTTTTCTCCAAAGAATATAAGACTAGAATATCTTGGGAGAACAAACAAGTAAATGGAAGAAACTGGATGGGGTAGATAAGATTGTGAACAAAACCAACAAAAACAAGAGAAAGTTTAACTACAGGCTAACTATGTGATTACTACCTAATTAGTCAGCTCTGGGGAAGAGCTATATTAATTAATGCATTTATCTGATTGAACGATCAAGTCCTTTTTCTTAAATTGACAACAATTTGACCAAAACCACCCAATACTTTATTCCACCCAAAATATTTAAATGAAACAAAATGAGAAATATTTCTTTCATTTTTTTTTAAATATTCATTTTCATTTAGATTAAAAATAAAAGTAGTACTTAAAAAAAATACGATTAGAAGGAAACATTAGGAATCACTTTCCTCTATTCTTCTTCTACATTTCATTTTGTTTTGTTTTGCTTTTCTGAAAATACTTCTTTGTTGCACCCTGAATCTGTGAACATTTACAGTCACTGCTATGGGAATTTTTTTCAGTAAATAGTACATATTTGGGGACAGATAAGAAGGAGAATCATCAAGAAATGGACATAACCTGCCTAACTGCTATCAAATTACCAGAGCTTTTTAAAGTGGATTTGAAAAGCTGAAAGGTGATGTCTTTATTGAGTATTTTGTTGTTGCAGTTTTCCTTAGATTAAAGGTTGCACCAGTTATGAAAATATCTGTGGAAATGAAAAGAAATTAGGGCAAACTGTTATAATTTTTAAATAAAAGCAGTTAAGTATTGATATGGTAAAATGACACAATAGGTTTGGAAGACGATGACAATGATGACTGCTACTTTGTTTTTGTTACAGCAAAACTGGTGGAACTGGTACAGATATTTGTTTAAGATTATGATACAAGAACATTTAAGCATGAGTGGCTTAGTGAAATCAATTAATGTATTATATCTTTTAAGAAGAATAAATACTTACCTGGTGATATAATCAGGGGACCTGAAAGATACTTTCTGAGTGAATAAATCCAGAGATTAAAATAAGTAGTGTTGTTCAACTCCTCCACAGGCTTTCATTCGATTTTAAATCGGTAATCATACCATATTTCACTCTTGTGAGCACTATAAGTGAATAAAAAAAAATAAATCTTTGTCCCAAGAAGCATAGGAAGAGCAACTTCACATTCTCCTGTTTTTGACAGATAGTAATGAAATTTACAGCCTTTAATGATGTCATTAGAAAGGTAGCACAAACTGATGTTGGTACATTCAGAATTTTTAATGTCAAGCATTGGTTAATTAAAACATGACTAGTGCTTGTGGCTTAGATACAATTGCACACTATTTAAAACATTGTGTTTCATATTTTGCATTTACTGTGTCACTATTTCTTCCCCCAGTAAACTAACAATAAATTAAGGAGCACAGTGAAGGAAATTCAATTATATGTTACAGACCAGCACGTATTCCGATGTCTTTTGCTACTCAATACACCAGTACTGCAAAGAATGATCTCATCATAGGTCACATAGGAGTGAAAAAAAAAATTTCTTCTGCAGAGGTGGCATTTTTACTAATTTAGAAAAGAAAAAGGTGGGATATGTGTTATTTAGTTGAGCATAGTTCAGCTTCCATTGTGTAGTGTGCAGGAAAGTGCATATCAAGAGAGAAGGCATTAGGGTGGAACATAGGTTTAGGTAGAGCCACAGCTGATCAAAGCAAAAGGTTAAAGTAGCATATGCTCTAGAAAGCAAATGAGAAATATATCACCTGTGAAATAAGAGTTTTAGATAATTCCACATTTCCATAAACTATTTCTAATGCTTCCATTTGTTTAGAATAAACATGAAGGGAATAGTCAGGATACATTAAGAATACCCAGGAAAGAAATGTATGTAGGCCATTCAACTTCAGCAACAAAAAGTTATCCAGTGCCGCTACAATAGCAGCTTTAAGGTGTAGTTTGCATTGGCTAAACCCTTAAGAAAACTTCAGAGAGTAAAATAATACTGAAAAGTTAGAAGTTGACAGTAAATTGCAATTCTGAGGATCAGCCTTGGACAGAGGCAGGTGGATGACACATTTCATCCATCAGACTCTACCCACAGGGTATCCTAAAGAATAAACACACAGGTACAGAATTTTGCAAAAATAAAAGATAACAGGGAGATACACCAATCTTTTCTAAAATGTCAATTCAAATCCATGGTGATTTTTTGCACATATTTCTTTTTCATCTGGCTTGCTTTGTTCTTCTGAGGTGTGCCTTACTTATTTTACAGCTGTGAGGTAAAAGAATAACAGTTGGTTTTGTTTGGTGGTAGAGAAGTAAAAGCAGTTTGTAGACAGATTATTTGAAAGATTAACAGAATTCTTTTTTCACCCTCCATGAAAAATACAGCAAGAACAGAAACAGAAGTATAATGAATGTCACAATATTCATTCTGTGAGAGAGCCTGAAATACCAGGTCCCTTAATCATCTATCGAACATCTGCCTTGTGAATGAGTGTATTAATAGAACTAGTATTCGAATGTTGTTACATGATGATGAAAGGTCCAAAGATGAAGAGAAATGGAAAGAAGCTGAAATGGCCCTAGCTAAAATGCAAATTATATTAAAATATTTGATCAACAATATGCCTCAATCTGCCTTTAAATACTTACTGTAGAGACTAGGATTCATTGGTCACCTTCTTACCTAGGAAATAAGTGACAAAAAAAATGATAATGGAACGCATCAAAGAAGTTAAAGCTTTGTAATGAAAATTGATATTGGATAAAGAACTAGAACTAATAATTAAACCACGGAAAAATAATTTAACTGAAGAGGGAAAGCACAGATAGAGAAAAGCAAAATAAGCCAAAGGGAAGGAGCTGCAGACAAATTTAAACAGCAGGATTTAAACAAAGAAATGGCATTTCAAGCAAATAGAAGCTTTTTATATCCTTAGCCTTTGGAGAGAGGGGAAGAACAAAAGGAAAGAACGGTATGAATAACTCAGCAAAGAAAAACTTGGGGACAGAACAGTAGCTACTCATCAAAGCATGAGTGCCTGTGTAGCTGAACCACATTAAAATAAATATAATTATACTTATCTGCTTGAAGAATGTAAATAAATATAATTATACTTGTCTTTTGTATGATTTTGAGAAGATATGAACATAACCATATGAAGAACAAAAGAGAATATGCATAAGAGATGATGTAGAATGAGGAAGAGTGTAAGAGTTTAGATTGTATGGAAGAACTTCCTCTCAGCCTTGTGGCTATTTCAGATTTCTGGATGATTACAACATTTCAAAACTGGATTCTCTTAGCCTAATTATTATCTGTTTAGATTTAAAAAATAATGCTGACTTCTACTGTCCTCAATGGTTGTGACAACAATTTCAATAAAGAACAGAAAACACATTTGAAGTGATTTCTCAAATTCAAAGAAATAAAATGTGTGAAACAAAAATTAATTCCAACCTCTTTTTTACTCTAACTATATAATTCAAGTGTATTGGCTTTTTTCAACTTGATTTTCTTTTTTTTTTTATTTAAGGATTTACATTTTAAATTTCCAGTATAACATCAGAGGATCATGAAACCAATTACACAAAGTAATAACCTAAGATCATGACTTAGAATAAAGCTTTCCATTGTGAACTAACAAACAGACCTTAGAGATTGCTGCTGAAGACAAAAAAAGTAAGTATGCAAACATAAAAAACAACAGCAAGGAATACATGAATAGATGATAAATCTCATCTTATCACATAATTTTTCAGTTTTCTTAACGACACAGTCCCTTTTTGTAAATGACGTTATAAATTCAGCACAACAAAATTACAGTTTGGTACACAAGACAAAGCAGGATTACCTGTTCTGTCACTAGCTTTCTACAGCTGCAAAGTACCTAATAGTTTCATTCTCAGACACGGAGTGATGAAAACAGAATAAGGAATAGCGGAAAAGGGAGGAAAAGACTGTAGTTCAGTTTACCCCTACATACTCACTATAGTACCTTCAAAAAAATGGGACTTGCAGTAAGTAAGAAGTTATCATTTCATGCGTAGCACTAGTAGGTTATTTTCTGGTCTCAGAGAAAAGGAGGAAAACTGAAAGTCTAGGGTATGAAGCAGAAACAATCAGAAAATCAAATTTATTTCTTTCTGTGGAAAATTCTGCTTTTTTTTTTTTTGAGGAATGAATGTAAGCTTTAAAAGACAAAACATGGAAAAAAACCATATAAAATTATTATTTTTCAAATGAAATAGTTGAATAGCGCCTTTCCACCCAACACCCTGGCTATAATCGTAACCAAATTGTTTAGTTATACTATATGATATAGTACAATTACACCTAAAACTAAAACATAGTATTGGTTTTAAACAGTAGTTTAGCTCTTAAACTTATCTTCAAAGGTGGGGCAAAAATTAAACAGAAGGAAAGGCAATCAGACCCATTACAGGCACACTTCATATCTGCTAAGGTGGTCCATGATAAAGACAAAAATAATGGGTAGGAAAAGGCATAATACTATAGTTTCTACTGCTGGTAGTAGCCCATGGCAGAACTCAATTTTTTCTTTCTAACCTTCTACTTCACATGTTTCAAGACAAACACTTATGACCCTGTACAATAAATTACAGGGTGCATAAGTAGCTCTTACAGTATGAATATAATTCCAATATTTCTTCTCTTTCAAATATGTGTTTAAAAGGTGACCAACTCCAGCTTTGTTAGCTCTGAACATATTTTCAGAGATAGACTCCTACTTATAATTCTCTTGACATGGAAAAGTAAAACAAACCAGAGAAATCCTTCCAAGCAGTTTTTCTTCTAGTAAATTTGCCTGTAGCTATCGCACCCCAGGCACTTATTTGTACTTGCTAAACTGTGCAAGGCTAGATGGATCAACATAAAAACTTGTATCAATACTGAAGAGGTATCAAAAGTGGCAGGGAGACAGCAGGTGGCATTCTCAAGTAACCCAGATCTAATAATAATAGGAGCACTTTACATATTTTAAACATCATAAAAATAATCCAAAGACCATGCGTGAAAGTTAGAGATTTTTATTGTTCTGACATTGGTTTGGGGTTTTTTTTATGAGACGTGAAACAGAACACCAACACACCTGTGGTCTTAAAAACAATGGCGCATTCTGCAAGTGTTCTACTGAAAATGTGCAATTATATTCTAACTACATGTCTACTGCAGTTCTGTTTAGACAAGTTTCATCATCTAATTACTTTTTTTCTCTTTGATTGCTAAATAATGGTCGTGTGTAAAATTTGAGGTGTCTGCCTTTCCTTGTTCGATAGCAACAATATTTTGTATAACATTGCTCATCTATTCACTGTAATTAGAAGGGCTATATGATAAACAATACTTTATAAGGTAATTATTTTCCAAAGTTAGTTCCTAAAGGTATTTTTAAGGAAGAATTAGTTTACCCAGAACCTTTCAGTATCCTTTCATTTTTGAAGTTTAAAATTTGGCCCTCAATGCAATAGCAACAAAGATTAGTGAATGAAACATGGAGCCATCTAAATATTGAGTGACACTTCCACATCACACAATCATGCTTCAGATTCACATAACCACACCTCAGAGGTAGCCTAATGAGAGGAATAACATAGGTCAAAACTGAAGGACTGACCTGCAAACACCTGTCTGAAGTACACTTAGCTTTAGCAAATAGTATTAATACTTTGTTTTCAAGAGGTCTAAGTTCATGTAATTACTCTAAATGTTGTTCTAACTTTTCAAAATGAACCCATGAAGTAATAGACCTTTTCTAGAATCTACCAGCCTGAAACTGCACAACATTGTCTCTAAAATAAGATTCCTAAAAACCTCAAAACCAGCTCCAGTTCAGCCTACAAATGGATGCAATTTATCTCTCCCCTTTGCTTTCCTTTGCAGAGTGAAACATGAATCATGGACGCTCATTGTGTTGCACATGGGAAAGAAAATCTGTTTCTGGATTGACAAAATAGTTATGTAAAAACCTGGCAGCTTTGAAGCAAAAGCAATGAATGGAAATACTTCATGGGACTACAGTGTTACTGTATTTAATGTTACACTCCACAGGTTCCTGTAATATTACAAACACAGTATATTTTAGAAATAAAATTGTAACATTGCAAAAACCCTCAGTTATTTAAAATCAAAATGGCATCAAACTTATATGTGGATAGAATTTTAAGAAAATCAATATATGCAATCCCACTGATTTCAAAGGCACAATAAGAATTTGCTCCAGCAGAGGATTTTGTCCTGTACTTTCCATGACCCACAATCTAAATTGCAGAGAAAAACAGCTATATTGAGTATATTCTTCAGAAAAAAAAAAAAGTTTGGATATTTTAAAGCCAATTTGATTTTATTCTCAGTTTTCTGACCATTCCAGTGTGGCAAACAATTGTTTCATTGAAGGAGGATTTTCCCAGGTTTTTCCTTTTGTTCTTCTTTGCTTGTATGATCAAAAAGCCACTATTCCTTACCTTCTCACTCACTCCTGAATTGTGCATACTGCTAAGTCTACTTTGGCTTAGAGAGTCAGTGAAGATTCAAAGACAGCATATAAAGTAGCTTATAGGGTACCTTCTCCTGCTTTCTATCCCAGAAAAAGATATATGAAAGTAAGAAAAATAATGAAGAATGTCATATCCATTCCAGGCTTGACATCATTTGCACAGGAAGATGGTCTTAACATGATCAAAAATATTATAGTTCTTTTATCAAAATATAATCTTGTTTTTTGATTAAACTGGTAAGACACAAAGAGAGACAGAAAAGTATCAGCCCAGATTTTGGGATGTTAATTTGCATTGTCTTACCTCCATTTAGGACATCCCAATACTAGAAAGCAAGCCACAATGGAATAAAAAATTGAAAAAATGCTGAAGATAATGCTTCAAAATGACTGGAGCACGTGTTTAGAGGTGATTTAGGTTATATAGTCTCCTTTGTCAGTTGTCATGACATAGATTTGTAGCAGTGGATGTCTAGAATTTCTGCTAGGTTCCCAACATCTATATTTGATGTATTTTGGATTTGCTGCACCCTGGACCAATGGACTGACTATCAGTGTTTGAACTGGACTAGATGCATTCCTGGAGAATATCTTCCAAATCTGTTTCATAAAAAAGGAATCTAACACTCACACTCCAAGATTGCTTTTCAATGTGAGTCAAGGCAGAGTGAGTCAGGACATTTGAGGATCAAAAATGCAACCCTGATCTGAATCAAAACACAGACATAGACACACCCAAAGTCAATTGACTTGAGCAATACCAAAAGACAAATGCTGAGCAATTATTTGATGTATGTATGTGTTTGCATGTTCTAATCTTAAATCTTCCTACCCAATATTATGCATCTACTGTGGCAACTATATTGAAAACCTTAAAAATCAGTAGAAAGCGGTTACCATAGGGTGATTCAGCCTGATACCTGAATTGTCCTTTGCAGATGCAATTCTGATTATAAACTATCATCTAAGCCAAAAACCTCCTCTAACTTCTCTCTTCTCAGGTAGATACTGTAAAAGCTGTGTTGGGACAAACATGCTCAGTGTTTACCTGGCTTTGGCTAGAAAAAAGTGTGTGGTCAGCTCTGGGAGAGAATGGGTTATTTCATTTTTGAACTACCTTTATTCCATCATCACTGAGCTTCATTCAATATTTTTGCTGGCTCAGTCTCCTTGGATATAACTTGCATTCTGTTTCAAAGTCATTCAGAAACAAACATCAGTAACATGTTCACCTCTCTGCTTTCCGTAGGCATCATTCTTCACAATATATTTACTCATAACAAAAAAAAATTGAGAATCATGAAAAACCCCACCCAGACTTAAGCTAGAACAAAGAATTTTCTTGTCTTACTTCAGTTATCGTAATCTAATAATGAAGATATTATCATATAGATTAGTAACTATAAGAAAAGCCCAAGGCTATTAAAATTATTGCTGGCAAAATGTATACTGAAGCAGGAGCACATTCTCTTGTGGTAGCATATCTAGCATAATCACATGACTATAAAATGCTCAACTTTCAAAGGATTATTGTAACTCCACTGTTTTGATTTTTTTTTAAATTCTAATTAAAAATCTCAAAGAGTTGGGTCCATTCCTCGGGGTAACCAGCACTGATATTTTCCTTTAAAGGATTAGCAAAGCAAATTACCAGACAGCTGTCTTTCTATATTCCTTCGATCCTGAATATAATGAATTATCCACCCTTCTCTTGCACGCATTTTGTGCAGAGACCTGTGATACAGTCTTGTTCCCAGTGTATCATACAGATACTGTCTTTAGTTGAAGAAATCTCTGCAGTTATATGCTTAGAGATATTGCCTCTGATCCCTAACATGTCACCATAAGGAAAAAGTTAAGAAAGATCAAAGATAAAGAACAATCTTGAACTGATAAATGAAGACTCTCTTGAGAGGGAAGTATGGAGAGGCAGAGGCAAACCTGAGCACTTAGAAGTTAGATCCTTATTCCCCTCATGTCAGAAAAGGAATAAAAAGTAGTCAGTAAGCTGTATTAATACACTCAGTAAAAAAGCATAGGTTTGTTTTAAATCTGCATACTTTGTCTGAGACTTAAAACCTCATTCAATTACAGTGGGTGACTCCACCAACCAGACCCAATATTTAGCTATTTCTTCCCTATCAAAGAACTTCACCAGGGAAGGGGGGAAGGTGAAATTCTTACTTCACTTACTTTCCCTCTAGTATTTAGGGGAAAAAAAAAAACAAAACTGAAGATGTGAATCTAAGCTCTTCAGGCTCAAAAAGGCAAAATAACCTATAAAGTTGATCGTTTGGGCACTGACCCATCATCCTTCTCCACTTCAGAAACGTTGAACCTTCTCCTCTCATGGCCGTAGTAGATGTCATTCTGAGCTCTTCTCTCTATGTGAAGCCAGGATGTCTAACACAGAATTCAACCTTGCCGTCAAATACTCAAATGGTAGACATTTAAAAAACCTAAGCCCTTAGCTTAAGACCTTTATTAGATGGGACAGATGGAGTCTGTTAGAACATGACTGTTATTATTTTTGCAAAGATTTTTCCTTGAAGCTAGGTTTCAAGTGTTTTATTTCTTCAGCCTTACTTATGCCCTTCTCACACCAATTTAGTGAAAACATTTTTATCGTATTCTAACATCTACCCCTGCATACTGATATCCAAACATTTTTGTTCTTTTTCAAAATATTCTGTGTATTATGAGGAATTAATTGATGGAGTCTATATTGTTTTGTGAATCTTTCAGGTATTACACTCTCAGTACACTTGCTTTTTGTACTGAATCTTTATATTCTAGCAATTTTTTTGTGAGATTCTCAGTTGCTAGAGGGCATATTTCAATGGAATTGAACAAATATTTCCTCAGCCAGTTTCCACAAAGAAAGAAGTTGTCTGGTATATTTTTCACTTCAAATTTATATCAAGGCTCATGTTATCAGTTTTTCAATTTTGTGCACTTTCATAGAATACTGGATGAACAGCTTGAGAGCCCTTTATTGTCTTCACAGAGAGCATATAAAACAGACAGTAACAGGCATGATTTCCAAATGCTGTTAACATGCCTGGATCCTGACCTTGAAGGAAACACCTCTAAGATAAGAGTCGATATCTCAGAAGCTTGTTTCATGGCCCAGACATGTTCAGAGAAGATATTTTATAGGATTTATTTTTATTTGTGTGCTTCTGTGTGAGCTTTAATTTTGCTGATGGCGACGGGAACCATTTTAGCTGTCAGGTGAGATCAGGACTGTAACTATGCCTGTCAGTGCAGTAATTATGTTGAAAACAGTGAATTCATTCCATGTGCAGTTACAGAAGCAAAATATACCCGCTCACACCTTACACTGCTGCAATGGCAGTCACTAAGAACAGAAATACAGCCATTTTCAATACAAAACAAATATATGCATCATTTGTGTTAAATAAATGGAGTTTTCTGTTCCAGCAGTATGCATTCATATCGATGAAATGAAGTAAACCAATGAAGTATACATTAAGACTACGTTCACATCTATGTTGAGAATCACAACCTTTTGCATTAATAATGCAATGAAATGAAGAATGCGATGAAAAGGTACTTTGGGAGGGGAAAAAAAAGGATCTTTACAGATGAAACTTTGCGAAAATGGGAAACTATGGAAAGCAGGTGTTGAAACTGAATCATAGCAACAACACAGCAAGCTCTTATAAGATTCCAGATTCTGATTTGCTGCTGTTCTGTTTGGGCTACTGCACAAACACAGCAATTTAATTCTTTTTTTTTTTTTTATTTTTTCTCCTTTAATTTCTAATGCGAAAAGATAAAAGAAACATTAATGCTAATCTTTTATGTCAAGATATTATTCTCTTTTCCTTTGCATCCTTAGGATTGTATTCAGAAGTGACAAACAGTTGTAGATGATCATATTCTTCAAAATTTTGAAATACTGTAAAAATTGATTCAATTTAAGGATTTCCAAAGTGGAAATCAGTGATCATATCTCAGATACATGTTCTCTGGGTCATCTCATGTTTTCTTGTTGTGTACAGTAAAATCACCCATGGATAGAGTAAAGAGACAATAAAGGAAATCTGATGGAGCTCATGAAGCCAAAATGATTTCAAACTGTCACCATCTGGAACAAATCCTGATGATTTTATAAGTAATAGAAGCAAGCCTTTCATTTATTTAATTATTTTAATCATAATAAATATCAAGCGTAACAGATAAAGAATATATGTCAACCCATTCTTCTTTTTTCTTTTTTTTTCTTTTTTTTTTTTTCTTTTGCTTCTGATAAAAGGGCAAAGGCTGGTGAAATTGTTTCATTTTAACTGAGAAGGGGATTAGATTAGATGAGTATAGAAGAAAAGCCATTCTACCTCCTCTGTTCTCCTTGCCCATGGCTTACAGCGAGAATGAAACTGCAACTCAGTTCCAACTGAAATTAGATTTAAATTTCTACCATGATTCTTACTGTTGTTCCTAAAAGCAATCTCCATATGTTCTACTGTGATTAGTAACACTCAGATTGCATCCAGACCTACAGTCCTGAAGGTAAAGCATTTGTCCAAGACTAAAACAACTAGTTTCAAATGGTTGAAGTCACTTCAGCTCAATCTATTATTTTCAGTGTTTGAAAAAATTCAAGAATGAGAAATAAAAGATTAATATGGCTGTCATTATCACTTTAGTACAATATAGTTATTTGGAGAGCACCTATGGCAACTTACCTGCAAACAGAAATTATTAGCTCTTTTTGCAAGTCTGAACTGGCTGAAGATTCTCACTCCTGATCTCCGCCAACTTCCACCAACCAATCCCTCAGCAAGAAATAGCAAACAATAAATAAACAAAATCCAGGGTGTTATACCTTCGCCTTATCATTATTGCTAAATCAAATACAAGATCACTATAGAAAACGTGAAGGGAATCAACACTAACTGATGCACTAAAATTGTGTTCCGTAGAAAAATGGCGCAAATCAGATTTTTGATATGTCTTTTTAACCAGTCATTGTCCACTGGTGTCACGGCACAAAGAGCATCTACATACCAAAAGAAACATTTCTTTTACTTCTCTACTTAATATGACAAATTGATTTTCACCACCTGTGTTGATATATTACAGCAAACCTGTATAGCAAAGGAAAATGAAAGCTGTTCTTTGGATCTACCCTGTGTGTTCTTACAGAACACATGAAAAAAGGAGAATGTGACCTATTCTCAGTCCATGGATCTATTAATGCACTTGTTGGGAATTTGGGGAAGAATTTGTAACAAATACCTTCAGAACACTACATTTTATTTAATCAGAATTTGTCAAAAATAGACATTAAAAAAATAATACTTTGCTTCAATTTCTGAAGATGCATACACAGAAAGACAAACAAGGAAGGAAAGACATCAACATAAAAATATATTTTAGGTTTCCATAGTCATAAATCAGAGTAATTAGAAAATAATAATAAGATTTTTCTGACAAAAAGAGAGCATACTCTCCCCCTGTACTTGGCACTTTTTCCCCTGTACTCGGCACTCTTCCCCCTGTACTCGGCACTGGTGAGGCGTCACCTCGAGTACTGTGTCTAGTTTTGGGCCCCTTACCACAAAAAAGACATTGAGGTGCTGGAGCGGGTCCAGAGAAGGGCAATGAAGCTGGTGAGGGGTCTGGCGAGTAAGCCTTATGAGGAGAGGTTGAGGAGCTGGGGTTATTCAGTCTGAAGAAGAGGAGGCTGAGGGGAGACCTTATCGTGCTCTATAACTACCTGAAGGTGGGGTGTAGAGAGGCGGGGATTGGTCTTGTCTCCCAGGTCACAGGAGAAAGGACAAGGGGAAATGGCCTCAAGTTGCTCCAGGGGAGGTTTAGATTGGATATTAGGAAAAATTTCTTCACGGAAAGGGTTATCGGGCATTGGAATGGGCTGCCCAGGGAAGTGGCCGAGGCACCATCCCTGGAGGTGTTCAAAAGACGGGTTGACGTGGTCCTTAAGGAATATGGTTTAGTGACTTTTATTGTAGGTTTGTTGTTTTGGTTTTTTTTTGTCAGAGTTAGGTTGATGGTTGTACTAGATGATCTTTAAGGTCCCTTCCAACCTAGATGATTCTATGATTCTATGATTCTGTGTTAGCATCTACCTTGGGGTTACTCTATGTTAGGCAAGATATAAAGGGAGGAATTATGAGAAAATCAAGTGAACACTTGTGTGTGGAAGGCATGGATGAACGAGAGGAGTCTCAGGACAAGCAGGATTTCAGACTTAGGAATATAACCAAGCTAGGGACAGTAAGAGAAAGTAGATTTAAAAATTAAGTTTTGAAAATAAATAGCTATTCTCACTAATACCTATCTGGGCAACCGATGGATATCTTAAATTTATTTGACTGGTTATTTTTCTTCAGTCTTCAGTACAGCTAGGATGGTAGGTTTGGTGTTTTGTGATGTTTTTTGGCTTCACCTCCAGGACAAGTTTCTGAGGCCAAGCACAGTGTGTCATAACACGAAGTCGGATACACACATACATCTACACAGTGCACAGCATATTTTGTTAAAAGCACCTAAAGAGAAAGAGCAGTATTTTCCTCAGAATTGTGACACCAAGAAGGAACATCCCATTATGAAAGACACAGACATACAGTTCCTTACTGCTAAATTCTCCTGCCAGTTATTTCAAATGTACCTCAAAAACAGAACAGGTATAATACCGCATGGTAGCTTGTCAGCATTCCAAAGCTGAGTCTCAGTAATACCTGTGCAAATTGCACTTATGCCAGTTTTGTAACCTGCAGAGATTGGAAACACAATATGCAGAAACGGAATTTTCCCTCCTTTCAGTTTTAAGTATCACCTAATTTTAATATAAAGTAAAAATATATTAAAATACTTTGCTGCAACACTGAAATGTACATACTGAACAAAACAGACCTTACAGGAAAAGCATAGACAAAATAAAGATGAAATGAAAGGAACAGTTCATGAATTAAGTTGTCCATGAATAACAGTTCATGAAAGTTGCCCAGAAAGCCAACCGCATCCTGGGCTGCATCAAAAGAAGCGTGACCAGCAGGTCACAGGAGGTGATTCTACCCCTCTATTCTGCACTCATGAGATCCCGCCTGGAGTACTGTGTCCAGCTTTGGAGTCCTCAACACAGGAAGGACATGGACCTGTAGGAACAGGTCCAGCAGAGGGCCACGAAGATGATCAGAAGGATGGAGCACCTCTCCTATGAGGACAGCCTGAGAGAGGTGGGGTTGTTCAGCCTGGAGAAGACAAGGCTCCGGGGAGACCTTATAGCAGCCTTCCAATATCTGAAGGGAGCCTACAGGAGAGCAGGAGAGGGACTCTTTATCAGGAGTGTAGTGATAGAACAAGAGGTAACATTTTTAAATTGGAAGAGGGGAGATTTAGATTAAATATTAGGAAGAAATTCTTTACTGTGAGAGTAGTGAGACACTGGAATGGGCTCCCCAGAGAAGTTGTGGATGTGCCATCCCTGAAAGTGTTCAAGGCCAGGCTGGATGGGGCTTTGAACAACCTGGTCTAGTGGGAGGTGTCCCTGCTCATGTCAGGGGGTTTGGAACTTGATGATCTTTAAGATCCCTTCCAACTCTTACCATTCTATGATTCTATGATTCTAATTAAAAGAGAATTAAGAGGAAAGTAATTACCTTACATATAATCCTGCCTTTTCTTGTCTTCTGAACACATTTCTTTACTTGCTTGCTTTTTTTTTAATAGTCTCTTTAGTTTTCTACCTGGACACATTTTTTCTTGGACAGAACATAGCAATATCCTCCACCTCCCCCTTTCCCCTTCCTGCCTCCTCAAAAAAAAACAAAAACAAAAACAAAACCCCAAAACGCCCAAACAAACAAACAAAAAACCAACAAAAAAACCCAAACCAAAAAAAAAAAACAACAAATCCACACAAAACCCCAGAGCTGAATGACAGAGGAAAAAGAATGTAATTCAAATTGAAACAGACTGAGCATACAGCATATTGTATGCATACACAAAAATTCATCCAATTAAGACTATCCTAGCATAAGTGACTCATAATTTTACCACTCAACTGTTCGGCAGTGATGTTGAACCTGTGTACAGTGGTCATAATCACTGTGCATATGTTAAATATCGTCTTCTACAAACTACAGAGACTGTTTTCCACCACAGATTAACTGCTTTGTAAATGAGCATCCAGGCAAAACTAGACACCTGATATGATATGATGCAATATGACACATGAAATTTTTCTGTAAATAAGAATGAATAAAAGTCTCTGAGGCCACTTTTTATCATTTAAATTAGCTGTTAGAAATGCACAGGTTTTATTTATATGCATCTCTTGCCATTCCCCTTTCTGCTCTCCGGCCTCCGTTTCTGCCTACATAGCCAATATCTCATTTTTAAAGTGAACTCTGTAATTCTCTTTCACTATGTATATGTTAGCTTACCCAGCAGCTCTCCAAAAGTGCAATACTATCCAACTGAGCTAACATTATCTTTGCTGACTTTGACACAAAGTTTCCAAAAGACTTCACTTCTCCAATAGATTTTTGGGCCAGATTCACAAAGATGTAAATGGAGGGTAAACAGTCATATCACCATGACCACATCATTCAACATGGGAGTAAGACCTAAACCAATCACTGTTCATGGTAATGCTTAAGTGTAAAGTTACTTTAGAATCTCTTATAATTTTGACTTCTCTACAGTTATTTTCAATAAAGCTATGTTATGCTACACTGAGCTTTATTATCTTGGCCATGGTTAGAAACTCAGATTACCAAACAGTTCGTGTTCCAATGAAGAAATCTGTACCAAAAGGAACCCTGAAATTTCTCGTGTCCCAAGTGAAAAGAAGATATTTTTCCCTAATGAACAACAAAGCTCAAATTCTCAAAACATTAACTTCAAAACACTGAAACAATTGATTTCAACAATATTAAAATGCTTGTTTTGAATAAGAAAAAAAATTAAAATGCAAATATGGATAAAAAAAATTAAGTGTTAAAATCAAACAAGAATGTAAGAGATTTACTTAAGCATTTCGATTTAAAAGCCTATAAGAAGCATTTCATGAAAAGGTAAATTTCAACACCTTATTTTTTCCCAATAAAAAATACTATTTTGCAAAAAATTTCAACTAGTTTTACCATGAATGTTCTACATTTCAGATCTCAATGTGATTTTTTTAAGTGGTAACTTACTTTTATGAGAATTGAAAGCACTTAAAAACATCATTGACATAATGAAAACAGAATAATATTGTATAATGGAATGTAAGATTTTCAACGTTCTTACCTAGAATAGAACAACAAAAAGATACTTATTTCAGCTCTCTGAAGTGTGTTACCAGAGATCAGATTTTCACAAATAAAACCTGTAGACCATCTCTAAGAAAGAGGGAATACAAAAATGTCATTACAATTCATCAAGGGTATGTGTTATACAGGTGTTTGATTAAAAAGAAAGATAATGAGTTCTTAACCCCTTCTTCCCAGAGGCTCTTCCCATTTCAGAATTCTTGTGGGCTATTGTCATACTTCAAGTTCTTCCATTGCTTCTATTTTATGCACATTATCTCTGGCTTTCCTACAGTTATTTGCATTTACCAATACATTGAGTAAGCGTCAGCTATCATTTATGTTAAGACAGGGAAATAGGACAATTAAAATCACGATACCCATGTCCCTGGCAGAAACAACAAGCTTTACTTTTTGCTTAGATGTCTACAAACTTTTAAAGGTTCTATACACAACCTCAGCAGTAGTTGCTAGTTCTTAACTCAATAACTCTCGTTCTCTTTGTATGATATCCACAAGAAGGGTCAGAAGGATGATCCGGGGAACTACAGGCCTGCCAGTCTGACCTCGGTGCCTGGAAAGGTCATGGAATAGATCATCCTGAGTATCATTATGTGGCACATGAAGGACGCCCAGGTGATCAGGCCCAGCCAGCATGAGTTCATGAGAGGCAGGTCCTGCTTGAAAAACCTGATTTCCTTCTATGAGAAAGTGACCCACTTGGTGTATGAGGGAAAGACTGTGGATGTTGTTTACCTGGACTTTAGTAAAGCCTTTGACACAGTCTCCCAAAGTATCCTCCTGGAGAAACCAGCTGCCCATGGCTTGGATGGGAGTACTCTCCACTGGGTTAAAAACTGGCTGGAGGGCCAGGTCCAGAGAGTGGTGGTGAATGGAGTTAATTCCGGTTGGCGGCCAGTCATGAGTGGTGTCCCCCAGGGCTTGGTATTGGGGCTGGTTCTCTTTAACAGCTTTATCAATGATCTGGACGAGGGCATTGAGTGCACCCTCAGTAAGTTTGCAGGCGACACCAAGTTAAATGGGAGTGTCGACCTGCTTGAGGGTAGAAAGGCTTTACAGAGGGATCTGGACCAGCTGGATTAATGGGCTGAGGCCAATGGGATGAGGTTCAATAAGGCCAAGTGCCGGGTCCTGCACTTGGATCACAACCCCACGCATGTGACCGCAAGTGATACAAGCTTGGGGAAGAATGGCTGGTGAGTTGCCTGGCAGAAAAGGACCTGGGGGTGTTGGTCGACTGTCGGCTGAACAGGAGCCAGCAGTGTGCCCAGGTGGCCAAGAAGACCAACGGCATCCTGGCCTGTATCAGGAACAGCGTGGTGAGTAGGACTCGGGTGGTGATCGTCCCCCTGTATTCAGCACAGGTGAGGCCCCACCTTGAGTACTGTGTCTAGTTTTGCGCCTCTTACCACAAAAAAGACATTGAGGTGCTGGAGCAGGTCCAGAGAAGGGCAACAAAGCTGGTGAAGAGTCTGGCAAGTAAGTCTTATGAGAAGAGGCTGAGGGAGCTGGGGTTATTCAGCCTAGAGAAAAGGAGGCTGAGGGGAGACCTTGTTGCTTTCTATAACTACCTGAAAGGAGGTTGTAGATAGGCAGGTGCTGCTCTCTTCTCCCAAGCCACAGGAGATAGTACAAGGGGAAATGGCCTCAAGTTGCACCTGGGGAGGTTCATATTGGATATAAGGAAAAATTTTTACACAGAAAGGGTTATCAGGCATTGGAATGGGCTGCCCAGGGAAGTGGTTGAGGCACCATCCCTGGAGGTATTCAAAAGACAGGTTGACATAGTGATTTAGTGACATGATGCAGTGATGGTTTTTTGTTTTGGTTGTTTTTGGTTTTTTTATCAGAGTTATGTTGATGGTTGTACTAGGTGATCTTAAAGGTCTCTTCCAACCTAGACAATTCTATGATTCTGATATACCTTACCTCTGTCAAATTACAGCATTTGTGAGATGCCAAAAAACTATAGCATAGAAATAGTAATACAGGCATAATTTACTTTTTTCTGATGTAGGTAATTTTTTTTTGAGGAACTGATGAATAATAATGCAATAGACCCACTTTCTATCTAAATTATAGCCATAGAATCTTAGAATATTTTGAGTAGGAAGGGATCTTGAAGATCATCCAGTTCCAACTCCCCTGCCATGGGCACGCAGACCTTCCATAAGACTACATTGCTCAAAGCCCCATCCAACCTGGCTTTGAACATAACCAGGGATGTGGCATCCACAACTTCTCTGGACAGCCTTTTCCAGTGTCTCACCACCCTAAGAGTAAAGAATTTCTCCCTAATATCCAGTCTAAATCTACTCTCTTTCAGTTTCAAGCCATTACCCCTTGTCCTATCACTACACACCTTTGTTAAAAGTTCCTCTCCAGCTTTCTTGTAGGTGCCCTTTAGCTACTGGAAGGCCAGAGCCTTCTTTTCTCCAGGCTCAACAACCCCAACTGTCTCAGCCTCTCTTCATAGGAGAGGTGCTACAGCCCTCTGATGATCTTTGTGGCCCTCCTCTGGACTCACTACAAGAAGTTCATGTCTGTCCTGTGCTGGAGACACCAGAGCTGGACGCAGTACTCCAGTTGGGGTCTCACAAGAGCAGAGTAGAAGGGCAGAATCACCTTCCTCGGCCTGCTGGCCACGGTCCTTTTGGTACAGCCCAGGATGCAGTTGACATTCTTGGCTGTCAGCGCACATTGCTGGCTCATGTTGATCTTCTCATCCACCAACACTCCCAGGTCCTTCCTGGCATGGCTGCTTTCAATCCATTCTTTACCCAGACTGCATTTGTGCTTGGGATTGCCCCAACACGTGCAGCATTTTCATTTTGTTTTTCTTATCACTTCATCAATAATAAGCAGTTCAGAGAACTAAATGGGGATTTTTTTTTTCATCCTGGTCTTCTTAATATTTTCAGGAAATAAATATTCACAGGAGACTCATAACAGGGACAGGTTAATGTTACCATGTGTATACTTAGTATATCTCTAGAGAAAATTGTGTAAATATGAACTCTGTAACCATAAATTGTGTTGGACACACTCTCTCAACTTTGATTTATTCTTCAGAACTTGAAAATAAGTGAAAATAATTATTTTTTAAAAAATTTAAGGAGCTATTAAAAATATATTTTCATATATCTAGTCAAAATTGCCTGATGTACATTGCGTTCTTTATAAATTTGACTCTCTGGTCTTTGATCAGTTAACTATCTTCAAACTGATTTTGCTCAGATGTGTGCAGTTGTCCTGGTTTGGGGTGGAGCAGAGCCAACTTTCTGTTCAGTGAGAGAGGGTCTTGCTCTTACTTGTTACTATAGCAATCAGGGTCAGATGACTTGGTTGTTTACCCCTTGGAGGGGTTGCACCTGTGGGGAGGAGTGGACAAACAGGTGATCCAAACTGACCAGTAGGGTGTTCTATCCCATCTGCCATGCTCAGTCAAAAAACTGAGGGATCAAAGGGGCTTGAGTGGGTTCTTTTTGAATGGTTGCTTCTTCAGTGGTTTTCTTTCTTTGATACCTGAGGAAGACTCTGTCAGTTTGTACTCATCAGTGTGTGTTCCATCATCCAGTTCCCATTCCTCACTGAGACCAGTCTGGAACTTTACCAGTGACTGCCAGTGACATCTTCCTGGGAGCTTGATGTGGTTTTGTAGATATATTTATATATAGTGTATCTATTTAATTATTTCCTTTTTATTTTATTACTAATATTTCATTAAAATAGTATAGTTTTTTTCCTAAACTAGTAGATCTCTTTATCTCTCTCCTTCCTCTCCTTGGAGTGAGAGGTGGGGGAGAACATCTGTTGTCTTGTCACTACCCAACCCAGCCCAAATCATGACAGCAGTACAATGTGACAAATAATTTTTACAGTTCTCTATTATCCAACCAGAAACCTGGGGTTAGTTTACTTCGTCCACTTGATTGTCTTTGTCTGGCTTCATTTTGACTGAAAGTGCAGGATGAGATTCAGCTGTCCAAATCTTATTTATTTCTTGTATGCTTTCTGCTAGTTTCCTCTGAGGAGGAAAAAAAAAAAGCGAGGAAAAAAGCAAATCTGGATTTGAGGAATGGCAGCATGGTTGACTTCAGTAGGTCCTGTAATACAGCTGGTTATGGAACAGAACTGAGAGGCTCAACACAAGTGCACTTGTCTTGCAAGTTGGTAACATCCAGTGTCACTACAGAAAGGTAAAAAAAGGGATATTTATCTCTCTAATTATGAAGCTCTATAGCTGAAGTAGTCACGCTAGGCTCCCTGTATAGCTACTATATCCATGAGAAGCAGAATTGTAAAGGCATTTAAACACTATATTTTAAAGACAGGTACATCAATAACTCGCTCACTTCGTTACTGTTCATCTTTCTGATCACCTTGGCATTAGCACCAAAGGGATTTAGGTACAGTCCAAGACTTTCAGAACACTGTCTCATACAGAAGATTTCATCCAAGAAAAACACATGGCCATAACCTGTTCCCTCCCTTATTGTTTATATTTGTTCACCTTTCCACAGCAATGGCATTTTTGCGTTGATGTGGTGGGTTTGTTTTTTTTTTGTTGAACTGGGTTATTTTTTTAAGATCTAATTTTTCTCCCACACGTTTGCTGGCTAGAAGAATTGAGACTTATCATTTTTAAGAGCAATTTTTTTCTTTGATTCCAGAACACATTGGCATTGCTGCAGCTTATAATGTAAATTTAGCAAGCATGCTGAGAGAATTGAGTTGAAATTTCTTGGAAAGATTCTGAAAGGCACACTATGAGCAAAATTTCAGTCATACAGTGAAACCTTCATCAATGCATGAATACACACTCAATTTTAATTACTTTGTGATAACAACATAGCAAGTACAAAAAAATTCTTTGATTTGCTGGGTAATTACTTTATGGCATCAGTCCTCTTGTGATTGACTAAGTCAGTATAGCACTTCACATTTATTTTTTCACAGTGACATTATATTCAGAGAGTATAACGTACATTAAAAATTTTTCACATATTCTCTCATGAGGTTGCTTTTTGGCCAAGATTTTTCTATGCAGATTGCCTCAAAATACACTATTCAGTATTAGAAGATGTCTCAGTCACATTATTCAAAATGTATTTGAGGATATCTAATAGTCTGTCTAGCCACTAGCAATCTTTTTGGCTCTGTCATTCATAAGTGTCTCTACTATCTGTAATGCAAATGAATGAACTAAGGAAAAAAAACTTGAATAAGAACCAGAGACCCAGCAACTGAGGGCCACATCCAGGTAACATTTATAGCAAACTATTCTGTACAAACACAGCACAAACAAGATCTGTGATTTTGTTGCTTGTTTCCTGTTAAATCTAGAGGCACATCAGTAGCAATGAGTGAGGAGTTTGTTTTCGTCCGTGTGCTCAATTTAGTGTTTCACGGGTGGCCTGAAAAAGGATCTCCCCTTAGCCCCAGAGCTATCCCTGCCTTGCAATGGTTGAGAAGTCTTCAACTAGAATTCCAGCAAGGACCTGGGCAGATACTAAACAATTCTCTCATTAAGCTCCTCAAGTCTAGATCCTAAAGATATTCAGAGATTATGCTTAAAGTTTATCTCACAAAGGAGGAAACACATAAGATTTCCTGAAAAAAATGGCTTCTACTGGCTTAGACAGGTGTATGCTTTCCTGGGTGCAAAGCTGCCTGGATGGCTGGTCCCAAAGAGTTGTAATGAATGGAGTTAAATCCAGTTGGCAGCTGGTCACAAGGGGCATTCTCCAGGCCACTGTATTTGGGTCAATTCTCTTTAATATCTTAATAAATGATATGGACAAAGGGATTGAGTGCACCCTCAGGAACTTTGTAGATGATACCAAGTTGGGTGAGAGTGTTGATTTATTTCAGGGTAAGAAGGCTCTACAGGAGGACCTGGCCAGCCTGGATTGATGGGCCAAGTCCCAAGTCCTGTACTTTTGTCACAACAACCCCATGCAGTGTTACAAGCTTGGGGAAGAGTAGCTAGAGAGCTGCCTGGCAGAAAAGGACCTGGAGGTGTTGTTGACAGACAGCTGAATATGAGCTGGTAGTATGTCCAGGTGGCCACAAAGGCCAATAGTTTCCTGGTTTGTGGCCAGCAGGACTAGGGAAGTGATTATGCCCCAGTACTCAGCACTGCTGATGCTGCATCTAAAATATCGTGTTCAGTTTTGGGCCCCTTGCTACAAGCAAGACATTGAGGTTCTGGGGCATTTCCCAGGATGTATACGTATTCCCACTTTAAGACAAGCCTGTATTCTGTCCTCTTCAAATCTCAGCAAAACTGTAAAAGATGTTCCCATAAACCTTCAAGACATTCCTTCTTCTTGTATGTATGCTTGTATCTCCCTTTGTAAAAAGGGAGAAATATCTTCCTCTTCTGAAATGTTAAACTTAATACTTATCCCAGTCATTTACTTGATGTAATTCTAAGCCCTGATCTGACCCTGTTCTCTTACATCAAGGAAGATCAATTAAATCTTCTTCTTCTGGAAAAAGTGACACTAAAATTGCAAGAAAGAAAAGCAAGTTTCCTAATCTGAATTACTCTATGTCTTTCAGAATTCCATTTTCCTCCTCATTTTGTAGATCTGTCTTCTGGATGACATTTTTTTTCAGGAATAAATGGGTATCATCTAAAGCAAGAATATCTCATTGCTAAACCCAGCTAGAAGGAGTGGGTAATATATTCAAATTAAACATTTCTGTTCCTCATAAATATTTCCTTTTATGAAAACATCCTGTGGTTTTTATTGGCATACAACCATGAGAGGGTTTAGTACAGCTTCTGGTAGTGTACAAAATAAATTTAATATTAGATTTCCCTTGTTTATTTTTACACTGAAACTTCCTAACTTACTTTGTCTTATATTTTTAATTTCATTATCATTGATAAAAGAAAGATTGCTAAAAGGTGAAACAGTATGGAAGATTTTTTTAAAAGGTGTATTTATTTATAAATACTTGATTATACATTTCAAAGCCAAATCTTTGTACACAGTCCATTATGAAATTGGAATTAAGAAAGACATCCAATGCAATAAGAGAAATAAGAATGCTAATGCAGAGCAGTGGTTGACTCTGCTCACCACAGTTTGGTGCTTGTTTTATGCTAATTGCTTTTTTGAGGAGGAAGATGAACTCAAAGTTCTAATGCTCAAGGCAGTTGAGACCAGGTTTATGGTCTTAAGAGAGGCTGGCGTAGAACAGACAGTCATAATGCATAATTGTGTTAATTGTTCATGGAACTGCACTTCAGCTTTCCAGTGGGGTGAGACTATACTTCTCTGCTGATACTTATTTCAGACTATGTCCCTTTAGAGCAAAGCCTGCCAACTCACAAACCTTGGCAAACCTCAGTGTAGTTCTGTGAAGACTTTAGACCTCTAAGAAATAAAACCAACTAACTTACCATGTACTACATCCCTTTGATTAGAATAATTGTTGTCCTCCTCACCAAGCACTGATTTGTGGCCCCATAGGTGCAAAATCACGGACTAAAAGATAATTATACTCAAATCCCATTTGAATAGTTATATTAAATGAATATAATGAATTAAATTACTGATCTGTTGAAAGAACATTAATATTATTCAGTGATTCTGAGCCATCTTCAACTTCTGATCATATAAAATATCCTCTGAACTGTGTCTTATATGGAATAACACATCTGTAAACGAAGGTGCTGTTGCTAACAGGAAATCCAAAAGAAGCTAAATAGGAAAAGTATTCGTACTCATTTTTAGACTCATTATGAAATTGTTAAGTTTTCCAGAGAAAAAGCACTGTAATTTCCTGATGATACACCTTTTTAAGAGTGAAAATTCCTTAGCTATCACTCTATCTCTTTTCATCCTCTAGGTAGTCTTTAGGACAAATTCTATCCTTTTTGAGATTTACTATTTTCTGTGGGTTTTTAAATTTGAACTGCTAGGCTTCACAGCTCAAAGCTTAGATTAAGTGTATTTTGACAGATTCATTAATCATTCTGTGATTCATAAACATACACTGGAATGTGACTACAAGTTTTTTCTTTTTGTTTTGGTTTGTTTTTTTTTTTTTTACTTTTTTTTTGCTGTCACCATAAAGATAAACTTTTTAAGTGACAGCAAAATTTTAGCTTGTCTTGCACATAGAATATCTTCCATAGGATCACTAGGATCAAAATTCCTAGAGATACTGAAACAGTGCAACACTTTCTAGGCAGCACTTAACTTTTAGATGCCCTGTAGCCTAATAAAATCCTTTCTCATGAGTTAAGTTTTTCATACAATGCAAAGTAAGGTGAGGAGTGTAGGCTATACAGGATAATTTCACAGTGAAACACTTCATTTTCTGGTTGCAAGCTCTGAGAAGAAGGTGAGGCCTGTGCCTCATGATAGATCAAGAAACCTTTGTTGATATCTTCATTCAATATGACATGGAAAAGGGATTTGAAATCAAGTTCTCTGGGGAAAGGGAGTGAGGAGTCGAGGTTTTCCAGCTGTTCCGAACACCCAAGTGAATATATTTCCTGTGGTGGATCTATCTTTCTTTCTTCTCTTACTGTTCCTTCATTTAAATATATGGACCTGGATATGGGAAGGGAAGGGAAGGGAAGGGAAGGGAAGGGAAGGGAAGGCAAAGGCAAGGGAAAAGGCAAAGGCAAGGGAAAAGGCAAAGGCAAGGCAAGGCAAGGCAAGGCTGTAGTGATATACATTTATTATAAAATTCTTACAGACTTGTTTTAAATGTTATTTTAAATTTCAGCTGTTTACTTATACTGGCCATCTGCTGTTATAAAAATTTGTTGGTTGTTTTGATTTTTTCCATCTATCTTTGAAAGAAAAGTTATATTGAGAAAAGGGAATTTGGTTGTTGTCTTTCTCAAAAATATTCAAAATTGTTTATATTTTGCTTGAAAAGGCTCAGAAAGTAAAATCTCTGCAACTTGGCCAGTTAGCATCAAGCACCAGTCCTATTTTTAGAATTATTTTACCTTAGTATGGAAAACATCTCAGTGCATTTTCATAAAGTCCTTTAGTTTCCATGGCAAATGGGGTCATTATTTCTGTTGAAACTGATTGGTTTTACTTATACTTTCAAAATGCTTTTCATATGATGCCAACAAGACACACAAAACAAATGCACCAGAAGTCTATGGTTAATAGCTGTAAATTCTTAAAGCGAAATTTACACAGGTCAATATGACCTTGCATTAAGGTCCACTGAAAACAATGAATGATATATTGTAGTCAAATGGCCGACATTCCTAGCTGGAAACAATAGAAAGGCTTTGATCATTAATCAATTTAAAAAATAAAAAATAAAACAGGGAGGAAAAATTGGGATTTAACCCTGAGAAGTTATTCAATGCCTCAAAAATTTTCATGAGCAAAAGAATAAAGCAAACTATGCTAAATTTTTATCAACTGACTTGCTCAATTTTTAGAGAAGGCTAAAATTTCAATGTTCTTAACATACTTTTTTGTTGTTGTTGTTCCTTCATGATCTCTCTCTATTCTAGGGTGTTCTGTGAGGCACAGTCCCATCCATCTAGCTACATTCATAGCTAGAATATGACTAGAATGAAGTAATAATTATTATAGAAAACTCTGGAACATCTGCAGGGCCAAAAATTTGGGCATTTTATACATGTTTACCTGAAACAAGTAAATAAGCATGGTGCCTCAAGATGATCCTCCACCCTTTTTCTATGACACTTACCATGCCTCTTTTTATGGGACTGCCATAAAGAAATTAAGTTCAATAAGTAAATGGTTTTGTGCAGTCTGATCCAAAACATGCAAAACTGAGCAGTGCTATTCCTTCTGTAGTACCTGAAATGGTTGCTTGAAAATACTATAAAAAGAGATCTGTTTTTTTCTAAATTAAACACAACGTTCCTGTGGGTGCCTTGTTACCACACCTTCAGCGGGTATAAATCAGTATGGTGGTTCCACTAATGGAAAAGGAACTGTGACATCTTTTATAGCTTGTTTGCGTGCCCCTCCTCCAAGTGTTGTCTTAAAAGCTGCACAGATTGAAGTGTCTGGTAATACTTTGCACTGAGAGAATCAATGTCGATTGGCATTAACTGAGCCATGTATTTCTGCTGAAGCAAATATAAAAGCTATCTTCTGCACTCCTTCCACTGCACTCCCTGAGCGCAACAGAGAGAGCTTTTCAGTAGCAAGTGGGAGGCTTGCTGAATGGAAATGACTCCTTTCTCCACACATCCCACATCTCTATCCTTTCTGCTACTGTTTAATCTGTGCAAAAATTCTTCATCTGGCTCTAGAGAATGCCAGCACTTAAAATGAGCAGTGTTTGATATCACAAGAGTAAATGGGACTGGAATCAGGCCTATATATATATTTGTATAGAAACTGACTTATACACTTATTCCTATTTGGGTTTCTACAGGGAAACCAGAGAATATAATAGTACCACAAATATACCTGCTTAACATACAGAGCTATATACGAGTGGTGATGGTGTTTAATAAGCGTATAATGAACAATGCAAGCTCTTTGGAGAACCATGTCTGGTCATTTTTCATAGTCATAATTAAATGCTCAAAACTGTAGCTGGGTGCTGAGCCAAGGAGACCAAGAGGGGCAGTGCCTATTATCAGTGATACAGATATCAGGGGCAAAGGCCTGTTTCTCCTCTTTGTCTGGTTTTGAGTACCCCATTTATTACACAGTTTCGACAAGTTGATACTATGAAATCTATCTCACCAACCTCAGTACACATTGCCTTTCCTGTTAAACAATCTAGACTTGCCCTGAATAAAACGGATTCCTTTGCATACCATTGCAGTGCTTGCACAGTGTGTTTACCATACCAAACCACCCTTGTCCAGCTGACCTGATTGTAAGAGTCTGCAACACATGTAATGAGAGAGTTAAATAAGCACACAGTACAAAATGGAAACAAATACTATGCATTTGAGTATTTCCCCCAAATTAGAGGATAATGTTTCTACACGTCCACCTTTTGTTTAACAGACTTATTCTCATTCTGGTTCCCTAAATTGCCCCGACATATTCTGTCTGAAGTGTTGCAATGCTACTTTTTAATCCCAAAGCCTAAAAAAACCCCAAACAAACAAAAAAACCACCAAAACTCTACAAAACTTATTACTTGAGTTTTAGCCTTTCCAAAGACAAATATGAGTGAGACTGTGACTAAAAAAAGCCAGCATGCTAGTTTAAAGTACACTTTTTATGAATAGTAGCAAAAAAATTTTGTGTTTACAAACTGCTATTGTAACACAAATATTGTTCAAAACCTCCATTTCTGTTAAGGGGTTTTGAGACATTTCTCAGTGGTGGCAGGGGGTTCTTCTCCAGTTTATACAAGTCAATCCAGTGGAAACTTCCCTAATTTTTTTTTTTTTTTTTTTTGAAGGCTGGCTTTATGTATGCTCAGCATATTGAAGTGACTCACACAGCGGCCACAGTTCCCATATCTAGAGTAAAGAAAAGACATAGAAAGTGAAAGAGTGGGACTCCTCTTGTGGCAACAACATGCACATACACCAGATCACCCTTAATCAAAAGCTAATGGTATATTGTCTTTCAGTCTCTACTTACTTACTTCATTGGTAAGAATTTTGGAGGGAAAAATTTATTTTCAAGTTACATTTCCCCCTCTAATATATGGATCTATATATTCAGTATTTTTATCTACCACTTCCTTTTTTTATATGTTTTAAGTTTAAATACATATAGAATAATGCCTCTCTCATAGTTAGGAGATTGTCCTGCATTTTAAGCACTTGAAAGTCCATGCAGATTTTGTGAATGGGGAAGAAAGTTTACATTCCAACCTGCATTACACTATAATGAGGAGGACGTACCAAGGTAGAATATGACCTTACTAAACCACTATACTAAGTAACAAATGTTCTTAAACCAAAGCACTATAAAAGCTCACTCTTTTCTTTTTTATGTTTTATTTTTTATTGGAGTATTTAAGCATAATTTTCAATGTTATTTTGTAGTATGGCCCTGAAAGGCTGGTATATATTAGCCAAAATGGCTTTAAGTTGGTGGACAAAAAATAATTCCTCTGAGTGAAACAATTGTAATAGGAAAATGTCATTCTGAAAACAGATTCCTAAGCCAAAGAAAAATCACCAGTCACTGTCCAAACAAAAAAGCCCTGTACAAGGTCTCTGGGACTATCAGCAGAGAAACTTCACTAAGTATTTCTTCAGTGTGCATGAGAGAGAAAGATTTGCAAAGACCACTGGCAGTGACGAAGTCATGGAAGCTCCAAGCACTGAGTAAAAAAGAACCAAGAATGGCTCTGAGAAAAAAATTGTATGTCAAGGGTTGTGTATGAAATCTGTGAGCAAACCATTCTTGTTGTTTAAGGCTTCCTGTGTGAATTCAACTAGTCCTCATGTACTTTATTACTAAATGAGCAAGTTTAATCTAAACATCTAGCCCCATTATCAACACTGCTTCCTAATGGCTAAGAGGTGCCATGAACACTAATTGATTACAGGTACCAAAGTGCAGCAGTCCATTGCAGAGCCTGATATAACCTTGTCTGACTAAGCCTTACTGAATAAGCATTTGCCAGGGGCTCAGGCTATGCGAATACCACAGCTCTGAACAGAGGTCCAGCAACGTTGTGTCCTCATACCTGAGACACACCCAGAGGCACATGCCTGAGATTAAAACTCTTTGCCTATGTTTCGACCTGAAAGCTCATACCCATGCTCCAGGCACTTCTTTCCATTCAGTACTGACTTTTCAGTCATATTCTCCACTTGTCTCCACCCAAAGCTTAAATGTAGTCTTTCTAAAATACCACTGAAGGTGTGAGTCTTTTGGTTTACAATTAAATTCTTTTGAAGCTGCATGCCTGAGAAGCAGAACTGAACACATTACGGCTGTTTGTATGAAATACAAAGAAGATAAAATAAATTAAATATGGAAATAAAATATATTTTAATCTGCTTTTTGTCACTGAGAGCTCACCAGATCTTCCTCTCTTCACGTAGGGAGGATGTGCATCCTTTGTCCCTTCTGCTTTTGATTAGGTCTGCTATTAAAGTATATTGTCCTTCTTCTCAATGTCTTTCTCTCCCCCTTACCCTCCCTGCACATCTACCCTTATTGCCAGTGATCTTTTGTCATCTATGCAAGATGTCTTACCCTGGGCACTTCACTCTCCATCTTCTCTCTCATTTCAGAGAAAAGGAAGAAATTTCATCTCTCAGGCTGAGCAAACTCACCGCCAAAGGCAATTCACTTAGATGAGTGAACAAGTACAAATGACTATGGTTGTCCCAGCCTCCCAACCTATGATGGATACCCAAATGAAAAGGTGTTTCATGATGCAGCAGTGTGCCAAGTGACAAATTTAAAGCATGAACCAGAATTTGTAAGTTTCAAAAGCAAATGCTTATAAAACTACCACGCACGCAAATATGAAAGCAGTCAGGAGTTTTCATAACAGCAAGCTGGAGCCTCAGCTTCTACTGTCCTTCACGTAATTTATGTAAGCATATCCACACAGTAACATAAATGTTACAGTCAAAGACAACCTTTACCTCAGTCCTTTAGCAGGCATTGCACAGGTATGAAATAAGTGAAAATTGGATAATTAGACTACAGAAATTGAAGGGAACGCTATTACTCATTTTGATTAAAACTCTTTCACCACATCTTCCAAACACTGCAAACTACAGCACAGCTGATAAAGCCACAGTGTTTAATAATACTATTTCACATGAAGGGTCATATTAACATCAGTTGAGCAATTTGCAGTCATTTTAAGTAGAAGACTAAAAGGAATGACAAGCAAATTGAAAACTTACTCATGCTACCTCAGCTTATAACACTTACTAATTTAGTCACGTCATACTTTATAATCTAAGAAGTCAATTAACACAGCTGGCATGAAAAAAAAATAAAGTTTTGTGTGCACTTAACTTTCAGCTTAATAATAAATTGTATCAATATTTTCCTCTTGATAAATCTAATAAAGTGAACAAAAAAACCCTCCTTAGTTTAAGATAATTTTATTTTTCTCTTATCGACTAAAGCAGTCATACTTCAGGTTTCCGCTTTCCAGTTTTCCTAACAGTAGGAGGGAATTTCCTCCAAGGCCTTATCAGCCTGAACCACAACCCCTGCATTGATTTCTGGATCACTGACAAATTACACTCCCTTAATCCCCATCTGGGAAAGTTTTAATGAAGGAACATTTAGAAATTAAACCATACATGATAATTTCTACATGTACCCAAAGAGTGAACCCCCAATCTTATTAAATGGGAGACTAAACTTTCCACTGCAAGTGAGGAGACAGCTCCCCTTCCAACAGCTGAACTACCTTTCCTTTCACTCAGGCTAATGTGGCTTGCTTCCTCTGCTTACCTTTTTATTTTTGTAGAGAAGAAAAATAAATAAAACTGGTTTTAAAACTATTCATTATTCTCACAAAAAAAAAAAAAAAGGGGTAGAAGAATTATTCATGGTAAAGAGCAAAACAGAATAAGCTAAACATCACTCACTGAACACTGCAATAGTGTGAATGACAGTAGTTATTTTACTAACAAATCCAAAATTCTTGGAAGGAAAGACAGGTGTCGTGACTGCTCAGTAGGTGGCTATGACTACAGCTGCATGTACAGGGACAGGTAGTTGCACGCCTCTTCTGCCCATGTACTGCCCAGCCCCTGAGCAACAGAGGTTCTGCACAGGGTCTGACTCATGGAGAGAGCAGATGCACTGTGGCCAGGTTGAATTTTCTCAGGGACATGAAAACAGTGGCTCTCTGTGAAAGGTCGTTCCTGGTCAGGCCATTCAGTTTCTCATCTGCTTACTGTTGTTTTTCCTTTATACGATGTTTTGTCATGATAAGTGGGTACAGCATATAAGATTTAAATATCTGTCAAGTCTATTTTAATTGACTATCACAATATAGTATCTGTTATTCATGTGTGAGTTTGAGTTTTTTAAAGGAAAAACTTAAGTAATGAATGAGGGCCATGGTGAAGCTAGTAATGAGGAGCGGGAGAAGGAGTCATATTACTGAGACACAGCCCTGGAGATACAGGTTAACTCAGTCACCCTCAGAAAGCTCAGTATTGTCAAGTAGGTTTGGTACAATAACTGCTGTAGGGAGACTCTAGGTACCATTATGCCCCTTGCCCATATAACAACAGCAACTTCTGCCATACTCACTCCATTTCTTCCTAACGAAGAAACACCAGGGGCTGCTTCCATAATGATTTTTTCCCAGGGCTTGAGAACAGGTAAGGTAGATAGGAGGTCTGTAGTCATTTTCTAAGTTCTTACCATTCCCGATCTTTTAGGACATCTGCCTCCTTTCCCTATGCCCAGACCCAAGCTTATGTGTGCCTCTCTGTTTTTGTGTAGACATGTCCCTGGATTCAAAGTAAAGCCCTGTTTTAAGCATAGGCATTGGAAGTCTCACACACTTAATGCAGTACCTGCTCATTCCACCCCTCACCTACCTTGGCCACCAAGCATTGGCAGCTCTGCTGTGCCAGTCTTTTCCAGTCATAGCCATGCATTCCACTTTTGTGATATGCCTACTGGATATGCCTGGCTTGCAGGTTTATGAAGCTATTGTGCTACACTAATATTTACACTGGCATTTACAAAAGCAGCAGAGACCACACCAAAAGACAAATCCACCAGCAGCAGTGATCTTGCATCCCATACACTTCCCCATCACATGACTAACATATACTTGGCAGATAACCCCACAGTGCACCAAAGGCTATGCACTAGATTCTAATAAAATCAAGGTCTGCAGAAAGATCTGTCCTGTCCATTTTGAGGAAGACATTTCCTCTGTTCTAAAATTCTCCTTATTCTTCTCCTGGAAGAAAAGAGTGCTAAAGAGTTATGTTTCTTCTTATGAGTTCTGAGCATGCATTGATTCACAAGTCTCTTTCTTGCTATTCAGATAATATTCATGTTGCTGCCAATCTTAGCCTTGGTCCTCTCAGCTAGTCTAAAGAATAATTGTTTTATTATTTGATCCTCAAAACTATTTTGAAACATCAACCCTTTTCTGTCTTATAATGGTTCCTTGTGATAGTTGGTTACAATGATTGCAAGTTTAATAATGTTCATTTTCAGGACTTAAATGCCTGTATATATCAAGAGCCTGTGAGTACATCACTATGATGTGACATGTTTTGTAAAGATTTGAAAAAGAAAACCAAAAGACTTCACATATGTATCTACTCAAATCATATTTTCATTATTTGTCCAGTTGTGTTTAAAATCATTAAAACCAAGAAGGCCTGCAGGCTCCTCATTTCACAGTGGTTTAGACACCATTTCAAACTGCACCTTCAGTTCCCTCCACCAGGTATTTCTCCATTGTTTTAACTCTTCCAAACATCTCTTTCTCATCATTTACAGAGTAATTATGCCTAAGTGCCATCACCATCTCATTGATGTAAAGAAAAGATGATAAGATCATACTTAAAACCATAAGGACAGTGGCATCCTCTCCCTTTCTAGTCAGTTTGTAGAACTAATATTTTGGGATTTTTACTTCAGTTTTTGAAACTATTTTGTATTGTGCTTGACCAGGTTGTACTGAAACTTGAAGTTCTTCTAGAGAGTAGGCTGACACGTTCTCTCACAAATGAAAATAACAATGTCTGGGTCATGCTGAGGTGAATACACAGTGGGTATGTAGTTACCTTCTGCAACTTGAGTTCTGCTAAAATCCTTACTGAAACACTAAAAAAAGCTCAAATACATTTGCTAGTTTCATTACATGTCATACTTCATCCATGTTTACCTCACTGCAGGAAAAGTCTTTAAATGGCAGGGGATTTGTTACTGATTTAAAGAAACGTAACAAGAATAAACAGACTTAGAAGCAGTAAAAAACACAAACAAATTGGTACTGTCACAAATTCCAGTTATTGGATACACAGCAACTACAATAAATACTTGCTTCCACACACAGCATAGCAGCTAAATTGCCTACCAAAATGGTAATATATTTCCCAATAGTAAAAATAAATATTAAAATGGTACTTTAGAAAATTGTCTAGCTCTTCAAATATTCAAAGGAAAAATCTCACATCAGCTTTTGCTGCACAGCCTTGGTCACTCATTACCATCTTGCCAGGCAGTGATAATGTGAAGTGCTGCATTACCAGGATAATAGGATTTCATACTGCCAGGTGAAAGCTGTTCAAGAGCCTGTGACCTTTCACTCCAGAAATTGGGATATCCTATTGATCAACACAAGATGATGTAGCCAGTTTTCCTTAGTGAAATAAGCTTAATCTTTGAAGAAAGAAAAAAGAAATAGCATATTAAAAGAAAGAAAAAAAAAAGTCATAAATGACTTAATAGAGACAGGAAAGCTTCGTTATGAACCATAACGGGTAACAAATTTCTCTTCCCAAGTAAGAAATTTTTGCATTGACAATGTGCCTGTGAATACTTCAAGTCCTAACAGAAATGGGCACTACATATTTAAATGGCAATTATTCCATTGTATGTAGCACAGTAAGGCTGGACCACTCTGGACATTTTTCTTGAATATGACAGAAAATGTATTCATATTCCTCCTTTGAACATTTATCTTAACTGAGAATAAGAAAAACAGCTAAGCTGAAGCTCACCTCAGTCTTTTATTTCAGTTTAATCATGAGAGAAACTCTATGCATCTCAGGCAGTGAAATGCAGAGAGGAATTAAACTGCAATTTGCACTTACAGTTATGGCTCAAACCTGAGCTTGGCAGAATACAAACCCTTGAAGTTGATCTCTTGAAAGGTCTAATGTTTTGGATTGAAATATGTATCTCCAAGTAAACCGGAAAAGGTGGTGTGTCTAATCAAGAATTTCAAGTTCTAGGTAGCTTGAGTGCCTAAGAAAAGCACATGTAGGCATCTAGAAATTTGCATTTATGGAAAACTGACTAAATTAATGGAACACATTAAAAAAAGAGGGAAGATGATCACATGCTGAATACTCTAGGGGAAGAAGATAAAGTAGAAGAAAAGAATCATATACTATTTTAAAAGATTATAAATAAAACAAGAAAAACAGTGTTCTGAATTTAAGGAAAAAACAGTGTAACTGTAACAGGAAGCTCAGAATGTTTGTAATGGCAAAAGCAAGAAAGTACTATGAATAGTCACCAGAGGCCATATTCACCCACCTTTACTCATGCTGGATATCATCTAAATTTACTGTGGATATGAATAGCAGACCAAATACAGTCTGGGTGGATAATGAATTGAAAGCAGCCCTGCTGACAAGTATTGGAGGTGTTGGTGGATGAGAAGCTCAACAAGAGCCAGCAACGAGTACTTGCAAACCAGAAAGCCAAGCACATCCTGGGCTGTACCAAAAGGAGCATGGCCAGCAGGTCAAGGGAGGTAATTCTGCCCCTCTACTCCACCATCATGACACCCTACTGTGTCCAGCTCTGGGGGTTCCAGCACAGGTCAGACATGGACCTATTGTAGCGAGTCCAGAGAAGGGCCACAAAGATGATTAGAGGGCTGGAGCACCTTTCCTGTGAAGACAGGCTGAAAGAGTTGAGGTTGTTCAGCCTGGAAAAGAGAAGGTTCCCAGGACACTTCATAGCAGCCTTCCAGTGCCTAAAGGGGGCCTACATAAAAGATGGGGAGGTACTCTTTATGAGGGAGTGTAGCGATAGCAAGAGGGGTAATGGTCTTTAATTGAAGGAGGGTAGGTTTAGCTTAGATATCAGGAAGGAATTTTTACTGTGAGGGTGGTGGGGCATTGGAACAGATTTCCCAGGGAAGTTGTGGATGCCTGGAAGTGTTCTAGGCCAGGCTGGATGGGTCTTTCAATAACTTGGTCTACTGGGAGGTGTCGCTGCCCCCCATCATCAACTAGATGATCTTTAAGGTCCCTTCCCCCTCTAACCGCTCTGTTATTCTATGATTCTCTGAAGTTAAGAATCTTTCTGAGCCATTATTATGATTGTGAAAATCAGAGTCTGTCAAAAAAATTAAAACTGTGCAACATTTTTTTATAGTACATGCTAAATATTCAAATCTAATTTTCCAGATGTTAAGGGGCTGAAAACATATTTTTTTTCAGGATTTTTCATATTCAATGTTTTGCATTCACTGAATAATAGAACTTCAGCTTAAAATTTAAAAGTCATTGGACAACTGTGTTTGAAATACCGCAAATAAAGAAATTCTGAGGAATAATGAGCAATCATCTTGGATTTTGCATCATCAATGCAGAATATGGTGGTACCCAGAATTAGTAAGAGTTTGAAGTGATCTACCTAGTTCTTTTCCTTATTTCTGAAATTCCCAAGGAAGAAAATTAAAAAAACAAACAAACAAACAAAAAAAACCACAACCAAGCAAAAGCCACAGGTTTCATTAGGACGTAAAGTGGAAAAAAATAACTTTTTCAGAACAGAAAATTAAAAGTTCCTAGTTAAAAGGGAATAGAAATAAAAAGGGAAAAGAAATCAATCTTTTCTCATGTTCTTTTGAAGCATATCCTTTCATCCAGGCTTACTTTCAGTCAACTCAATGGCTTACTAGTTTGCAGAGAACTCTAACTCCCCTGTGTTTCACAAGCTTCGTTCTCTGTCCTTTTGGAAACATGATGCTGTAGACTCATTCCTGTCTGAGTCTCCAGTGTCTCTTCACTTGTGTGTCCCACCTTGCAGATTAGAAGCAATCCCTCCTTCCAACACACTCAGAAGCTTCTAAGAGCAGGAGCCATCTCCCCTCTCTCCCCCAAGACACTGTCTCCACTTCCTCTCCTCTTAATGAAACATATTATTGAAATGGCAGACCAACAAACAAAATGAACTGTCTGTCACATAGAATATCAGATTTTATGATTTTCATGGCCTTTTCTCAGGCTGTGCATCACATATTGCACAAAGTGTCTCCAGAGATAGCATGCTGCACATCCTTGCAGAGTACTAATGGTGTGGGATGGTGCTTTTCACTACTGAGTCACTGACACATTCCTCCTTCAGCATGCTTGCTGAGATACATGCAGCTATAGCAGACTCACAGGGTACATCTGCTTCTCTCTCACAGTATTTTGCATCCCCAAATTCTCCAGGGTTGATGCAGTTTTCCAGGAATTATGTATTTTGGATTTGCTGGGAAAATTCTGTGTGAAATCAATGACAGTCTATTTCGTAGCTATATTGGATCAGCTTGCAATTAAACTGTTATTAATTGATATCGTACAATTGTATAATGATTTTCAAATGAAAAGCAGATGTCTCCCTACAAAAAAATATATTGTGTCTGCCTCATGGATAGGGAAGATAATTACAGCACGGGGTTCCAGTGAACCACAGGAAGATTTCAGCAAAAGGTAATGCTTTAATTTTTACTGAATCCAGAAAGAATTTTCCCCATTACCTTCAAAGCAGTCAAGCTACTTCTCCAAGCCTCTGCATCCCCAGACTTTCTTTCTAGAAACTAAAGCATGCCGCTTTTTACCAACAGCTGATCATTTGTATTATGTATGCCCCAATTATTCATGCTGTACAGTGTAACTGGCATTTTATTTTAGAAATGTCTTTCAGGGAATTTTACTTTCCAATATTATCGCCAAATAATTCTCTAAAAAAGTGTTGTAATTTTATTGCTAAGAAAATAATTATATTTATTAAAAGATCGTCTTAGAAAAAGCTGCCTCTCACTGAGCTTCAGGTCCAGCAAGTTAATGACGTAGTCTCGGGTAACTTTAAATCAGGCTTATTTATTTGTTAATCTCAAATGACTTCTGAAGAAGGATTAGGTATATAGAAGTTTGAAATTATAACAGCTATCTGCTTTTGATGTGTGGCAGAAAAGCTGGACAGCCTTTTCATTAATTCAGATCCAGAAAATATAGTTCAAAACTGTCTCAATTCATTTTCTTGGAGACAAAACATAGGCATATTTAATTCAGAGAGTGATCAAATATAAGCACAGTATAGGACAGGCTTTTAATGACTGTAGCACCCATTCTTTATATGAAGTGGATGCAAACACATATTTAATTTTATAAATACTTTGTAAATACTGTAATATTTTTTTATTATAGAGGATTTTGAAACCTTTACAAAGTTACATTTTTTTTTGGAAGAATGAGACAAAAGAGGATTTTGGTCAGTGGCGGAGAATGCCATGACAACCAAGACCAATGCCTATGTATCTGAATTCAAAACGTCTTTATCCCTGAAATACTGAACCTATTAAGCAGTTGCACATGCATTTCTGCACAGTGCGCAGAGGCCTGGCATAGATGTTGGACTCACCCTTTTCAGTCTAGTGGACACTGCAGCCTCTTCAACACTCAGAACCCCTTCGTGGGTGGAAAGGAAACTTTTGGATTGCTGAAAAGATGTTCTTCCTGGGTCAGTCACTGCATGGTATTTGTATAGCTGGGGGAAGACTGATTATTTCTTCTGGCAAACAAAGGCAGTCTATATTTATTTGGTTTCTTCCTTCTTTAGAAAAGAACTGCAATGGTTGTTGGCTATAAAATTAATGATCTCTCTTTTTCTTCTTCTTTCATTGTCACTCTTGCACATCTTCTGAACAATTTAAGAACTATAACTAATTTAGTTTTCTCACAATTTAGTGAGTTCTCATAAAATCTAATGCTGAAAAATTTACCATCTTATTCTCTATGCTTTACTTACAAACAGCCATGGTATATTTTGATTTTGCTTTCTGCAAAGCAGCTGCTAAAGGATAGCACGTGAATCATTATATTACCAGTAATCACATCGTTCTTGTTAGATAGCAGCACATATTCCTGTGTGGTAATCCATTTGTCTCTATTGCAAGAGCAGATGTAATGTCATTTAGCAGTTCTGAGTGATAGTTGGAATAAAACAAACACAATATAGACAGGAGACTAGATATTGTTTGAGAAGCAATTGACCTGGCATCACTTCACAACTCAGTTTTCATAGGCTGTTGTCTCCTGTGGAAAATGGACCTGATCATCTGAGCTTAAATTGAAGTCTTCATATGACTGAAAGCTACACCTCACATGGTAGAAACCTGAAGAAAAAGGAACTCTGGCAATGTAGCAGGGACCTTCTAATAACCTTGATGCCAACCTATGTTGCACGACATAGTCCTAATCTCAGAACTGCACTTGAATTTCTTACCTGGCAGATTGGCAGCCCAAGCTGTCATATTGTTTTATGCATCAGAAATAAATTGTGACAATATCTTATAAGTGGCCTCTGACCCAACTGTTGTCCCATTTTTAACCTTTTTTTTCTGTAACTTATGCTTCCTAGATAGTTTTGACTATCTTTTGATTTTTTTTCAGTGTCTTGTCTTATGGAACAAACACTTAGGTTGCTACACCTTTGTATTTTTAATTAAATAAGCACCTGTGTTTTATCATCATATGTAACACTGTATACCAAGTATGGATCAGGAAATATAAAAAAAATTAAGTGCTTTCTGGTCAACTGTGCATTCCAGTTACAAAAGCAAGCATATGTTTTCATTGGAGGAAACACTGTGTTATCATTCTGTGGCCCCAATCCAGCAAAGTTAAAAAAAAAATATTATGTAGAAAATAGGTCCATTGAAGAAAATGGGATTAATGATGTGTTTAAAGTTATATGTATACATACATGCATTTGGGGGTAAGGTGGGTGGCTTAAAGGGCTGTGTCTGAAGCATGATATTTTCTATTGTTTCTGGGACAGGATCAGTTGTATATCTTAAATGATTTTGAATTGATTTCTTTTTCTACTGGAATATAATGTCAGTGAAAACAAAAGCAAATGTGCAGTAAGAAAGAAAGAAGCTACTATCTGTTGCAATGCAACAAGTTTACTTTGAAAATAATCAAGTGATTTTTTTGATTTTGTAAGGGATACAAATTGTTAATGTCATTCATAACTTTATGCTGGTAGCTTTGCAAAACAAAGAGGCTTAATATAAAAGACCCCTGAGGCTTTCAAGATGCCAGCTCTAAAATTATGGTAATCTTGTCTATATTTTGATATTGCTTCACTAGGAAAATCCCTTATGGATGATGGCTTTGGCAGAACAATGACACAATAATTTGTAGTAAGCTACATATTTAGTATAAGACAAAATAATGCCTGCATAACAGGTAATGAGATTAAACAAGAACAGAGAGACTTCTTTAAAATAAAAAATCTAAATGTCATCCTGAAGTGTCAGTGGAAATTTAGGGAGTGCAGATTTACAGTGGATTCCATGTCAAAAGCAGCTTTTAAATTCAAATAGCTTGAGGATTAATAAGGTCTGGAACAACAAGTTGTGACTATATCCATGTAGTTTATATACTGACAGAGTTTTAAGCTGACAGTAATGTCTTTGGGCTAGGGTGGGGATCTTTCAGCAGATACAACTAAATCATACTTGTTAAATGAGTTTATAAATCACACAACCAGCACAACTGAGATGAAGGTTTCATTTATGCTTCAGCTTTTTTTGGCATTCTGAGGGTAGAGAGAAAGCAAAACTGGTTATCTAACAATGTGGAGTTCTGCCATTTACAACAAAAGCTCTTACATCTGCATCTTTTTACATTGTAGCAATGGAAGATTAAAGAATGCATAAATAATTAAAAACGTACAGTATGGTTAAAACAGCTGATCAAGCGACAGTCTCATGTATAGACAACTGATACAGCTCCCACCGTTGTTCACTTCATCACAAATGGAATCAAAGGAGACAAAATATTATTTTCTGTGATGGAATAATGGTTTTGCTGTGACAGTACTTAAATCAATCAGTTGAATTTAAAAGCAAACTAATTCATGTAAGCGCCCTCCTTTTCTTGTTGATTAAATTTATTTCAGAACTTCATTAATAATGACTTATTGGAATCATCTTAAATTTAATACCATATGCATTACTTTTTTTTCTCCTAGAAAGATCGTAGGATTTTTTTCTAAGAAAATAAATTATTTAACCTTATGCAATGTCTGCTAATGTATACAAACAAAAAAAAAATATGTTAAGTAATTTCTTTCCATAAAAGTAATTCTTATTCTTTATTTTTGTGACTATTTAAGTAAAATTCCTCCAGACATTAAAAAAATTCCAGTGAATAACCACATATATTTCAAATCTGAATATGCTTGGTGAATCTATAAAGTATAGATTTTTGACAATAAATATCAAAGTTATATAAATTTAGCATTTTGAATAATAACACTTTTCAATGCCTAATGAGTTATATACAATTAAGTCAAAAATAAAGTCATCTGTCATTTTATTAATTTTGAAAACCATTCCCAGTTCTTCAGCATGCCCTAAAGAGACTTCTTGACACACCATGCCAGTACTCAGCCTTCTAGCCATAAGTATTTGAAATGAAAACACAAGCTCCAAAAATATATGGTTAATTAGGTTTGGAGGTGTTTGCTTATCAACACCAGTCTTATAGATAGATACTATTTTTGTACATAAACATTTATGCATACCTGTTAAAAAGAATGCCTTAAATAACCAATAATTGCTACTAAAAATCTTTCTACGTCAGAAAGCAGAATATTCAAAAGCTTAATACAAAATTTCACTGATCCCTTGCATAAATAAGAAACAGCATGGATTTTTTGTTTCTTTGCATCAAAAAACAAATTTTAGGAATGGGACTTTCATAAGTAAATAAGGTGATCATATATTATTTCATTGAAGGGAATGACTAACTTCTTTGTGCCCTTCAAAAAGACAACATGCACTTACAAAATACGATCCCCAAAGTATATATTACTTGGGTTTTTTTACTGCTATTAAGGGCAATTAATACAGTAATGGCGTTAATGGCAGAAAATACAGTAATCTAAACGAATACACTATTTATTGTGGGGGATGCTGGCTGTTTCAAAAACTCTATGGCATCTGTACTCTGTGGCCTGCTGAAAATTCACTCCAGGTCTGGGAGGCGGTGTAACACACAGTGGTACCTGGTGTATCTACTCACCTGAGTTGCCTCCCAATGCAAAACAAGGTATAGGGAGAGAGAGAGAACATCCCAAGCACCCAAGTCTCACACCAATATGGAGTGAGAACTTGGCCAGGATGCACACACCCCAAACCAGGACGGGGAAACATTCCCCCTTTTAGCTATATCCTTGAAATGTTAAGAAATGTAATAATATTAGCTACCTTGGAATTTTCTGCTAGGAAGGTAGCCAGACGTGTGCTGCTGCAGTAGACTGGAATTCTGGCCTAAGTAAACAAGAAAAGATAATTATCTCTTAAAGTGGTAGTGCTTACTGATTCATTTCTGTCTTTACCTTTGACCAGCACGTGTAGAAGTCTCAATTTTCATATCAGAGTTTAATCAATAGATATTATATTCTCATTTTGAAAAACACAAGTACTAGCGGGAAATATTTTTTTTTCCTCGCTTGCATATTCCGTCACTTATTTCAACAGTGTCACTAGCACTGTATTTTGAGGATTTTTTTTTAAATGGGAGGATAAGGGTGCATGCACAAAGAGGAAGCTATTGTTTATCTTCCTCCTATCCACAGAATGACAAGAAGAGGAAAAGTTTTCAGCTCAAAACCAGTGATATTTGAAGTTTTTTTAAGCTTTGTGGGCATTTTCAGATTTTCAAGGGATCAGAGAAGATGAAGCAGAAAGCACAAGGCATGTCATGGACTGCATGGACTGTAGAACTGAAAGAACTAGAGCTGTCACAGAAAGTTGGTTGCCTATTCAGGAACCATGCCTGTCAACCTAACATCTAGAGGTGATGGAAATCTGGGAATGTCTAGGAAACTACTGCAGTTCCCCTGGCATAATAATCTCTTTAATTCTAGGCTTTGTCTGTTGTTTTAACCCCTTAGGTCTGTTCAGTTTTATATCTGTATATATTATATAATATATAATATAATATATATTCTATAATATAATGTAATATGAATCTGAGAACTGTCACTTGGAAACACAGATACCCAATACATTTCTTTAAATGGGATCATGGTGGAAGCAACTAACAAACAAAAAAACACCTTTTCAGACATCTGGCTCACTTGTGAAAAAACTCAGTTTTTAGAAGAAAAATCAAGGAGCAGCAAGAACATTCAGGAAAAACAAAGCAGAAGGGGCTGGCAGTGTTCCCTCTAAAGTATTAAAAACAGGTGGGGATACGCTAAGACAAAGATGTTACCAAATTATCCTGTTGGTTAAGAGGTTTGAAAAAAATCCAAAGAAATAGAAGGAGGTAATATTATGGCCAATCTTTAAAAAGAGTGACAATATGGAGCATAAGCATAATAAACACATAAGCGTTGTGGCATCTCCTTCCTCATTATGGCCTATAAAACTCCAACTGTTCTATCAGCTTACTCCTCAGATAGAACAGAGAGGAAGAGAATAAAATACACAGTAGATCAAGTATTTTCCATTGGGCATTCAGCCAAATATAATGCTAACACTGTATCATAAATATAAAAAAAAAAAAATCAAAACAAAGACTTAAATGCATAAGATATGTGGTAAGGTGATGGAAGACAGCCTGCAAAAAAAATATCTCAGAAGGCTATTTTTATGAAGTTGACCTTTCTGACCAACCAGGAAAGATTACACTGAGCAAGATCTAAGAATTCTTAATACGAATGACCAGCAACAAAGCTTTGGCAAAAAGAGGTGGTGATAAACTATGAGAGCAGCCACAGATGTTGGTCATTGATAGAGCTATGGGACATGAGGAATAGAAATACCCAGTAATATATAAGGTACATTTGGTCATCATACCACGCTTTCATAAGGCATGGCACACACTCAATGCATGTCATGGGTACCCAGTCCAAGCTTAGTTGCTGGACTTATTTTAAAATCTAAAAATCACAACAAACCTGGTTTCCTGTGTTCCCTGTCTTGCAATCAATGTTCTGCTGTTTAATATGAGGAAAGCACCACCTAAGAGTTTCCGTCAGTTGAGGAACTTGTCACATATCTTTTCTATGTGAATATCTTATAAAAGATAAACTAGCACAGCAATCTTGCCCCATCTGATTTTTTATATTCAATTGTTTTCAGAAAACTTAACTGTGCTTAATCTTTGAGACATCTATCAAAAAGTTGAACCTATAGTAAAGCAAGCTAGATAGGTCAAACTAAGTGAACAATGAAGTACTCTGAAAATTGCAATTATTTTAAAGGATATTTGATATGCATGGAAACATTGCTTTAAGTACAGAAAGCACGTGTGCTGAGCTGTCAGTTCCTTGTGATACGCCATGTGCAAATGTTTAGCTCAATGATTTGAGGGGGAAAAGGTTTTAAAATATTTGAAAATATAAAATAGATCAGACAGACAATTTTGAAAGTATAATTTCAGCATAAAAATACCATCAAATGGAAATTATTGTGCTGGTTCTTAATTTGAATCTAATATTTTTCTTAAATACTGCAAGTTAAATTCTAATCATCTTTAGGCATCAGCTGTAATGTCACATAAATCAGTAGGACTATTAAAAAATGTGCATAATTGGGGCCGGTTCTGTTCCAGAATCAAATAATGAAATCTATTTCTTCCCTCTTAATACAAAATGGATTATAATCTAGATTAATTTAGTAGGTATAAAAGTAGTTAATGTCATACTGTTTATTTGTAAACAGCTTCACCTCTTGGGTGGGGTAAAAGTATTTAGTAAGGTCTTTTGGGCAGTGTGACAGGTATTGGTTTGCATCTTTGATTTATTGGCTGTTTAAGTTTGTTAATATTTTCCATCACTATCATCTGCAGTTATAACTCAGGTGATTGTATAGAGCACCTGGAGCTTGTAAAATACCCTTGAACAAACAAACCTATGTATATTTTCTACTTGAAACAGTAAACAATAATTATTTCTATCTCTCATCAATTTACAAACTGCAATTACTATGTTTACAGAGAAAATATTTGTTCACATGCTAACGTCATCAAGGGAAGACATCTCCAGAAGAACTTTCCAATGAACATTACTTAAGGACAAACAACATCAGTTTCCAATGGGATTTGTTCTATAAATTTGAGTGCTCATTAAGTCTCTAATATTAAAGTATCTAAATCTGTTACACCCCTTCAATGATCTCAATTTCGAACTTGATGCAAGAATTCCTTTATACTTTTATGTGGAAACACGTTGGAAGGAAATTGAAGCAAAGTGAGATTATTGGTGAGTATTATTGCGTAACTCTGGGAGAGCTGAATGACATTCCCAAGAAATTATGTCTGGTTTGATACAGACCACTTTCATTTGTTTTTATTGGTATAGACCAACAGTATATTACTTGTTTCTTTTTCTAGGTTTAAAAAAAATGGAGGATTTATTCTTTAAAGGTCTGTACCACTAGTCAGTACAGCAATTTATATATTATATCTCCCTCACGATTGTACCAAAAAGACCATATCCAACTTCTGATTAACCTAGCTTTTCAAAATAGATACTTACATGCATTAATTTTTGTGCTTGCTATGTATATATTCTCAGTTCCCTCAATATTCTTGAAAAAATATTCACTTGCACATTTGGGGACAAGGAAGTTCAAATCTAATCACGTCAGTAGTAAAGGAGAACCAAAACCCAACACAGATGGGACTCAAAAATTGCAAAGGACAGAAATCCCATGAATTATAATATGTAATTTCATCTTGGAAAGATGCTTAACTCCCAACCATTAGACATGTGTGGCAGTTCAGACAAAGTAAACTCTCTGTATTTAGAAAGCTATATTCTGTGCTGCAATTTGCTTTGCAGGGGTCCTCAAGACCACCTTTTTCTATATTTTTGCTCTAAGAAGGTGTGTAATATCAGGATATTCCTTCATATTGGGACATTTGGAGCCCATCCAAACCTAAGAAGTCAAAGCTTCATGCGGTTCGAAGTCAAATCTGCCTATCATGCTACCATTGGCTTTTCAGCCTATATTTGGCAAAAAGGCAGACAACATTCACTGACTTCATTTAAATAAGATCCTAAGTATGTGTTTAAGTATTAAGCCAGGCAAATACCACAACATTATGAATTATGTGCTGAGCAGTTTGCAGAACTTTAACTCTTCGATCATCTTTTTCCACATAACTGTGCCAATCCAAACTTCAGACTGCATTCCTATACTATTTTTCTTTGCTTTCAGTAACACCGTAACACAATATTTCTACATATTTTTTAACACATTCAGCCAGAAGCCTAAGCTTAACTTATATACCATAATCGTCATCTGGTACTAACTGGTCAACTGTTTAATGTCAAAAGATAGAGATCCTGTCTACTAGGATTTTCAAAATTTCTTAGATCTGAACTTGCCAATATAATGGATGTATCCCATGACATCCAAAAAACCTCTTCGCAATTTCAGTCAAGTCTGTCTACACATCTTTACAATTCTTCACAAGTTTCTCCAGTTCATTGTCAGTTTTAAATCAGTGTGTTGATTTATTTATTTGCATCTCGAAAGAAGTGTCTCCAGTAATCTTTCAATGTGCCTTGTGAAATTGATCCTTTATATAAGAGAGTTAAAGTTGGAACTAATGGGAATATTTAGGACTTTTCCTTTTCTTTCCTTGCCTTGCCTTGACTTTTTCCTTTCCTTTCCCCTCTACTTTTCCTTTTCCCTTTTCCCTTCCCTTCCCTTCCCTTCCCTGCCCTGCCCTGCCCTGCCCTGCCCTTTTTTACCAGAACAAAACCAACCAACCAACCAACCAGACAAAGCCTTTGTGTAAGGGTTTCCATTATGCAAATAATTCTATTAAATATGACAATAGTTAGATCTGGACCCTGGATTGTCCTATAGGAAAGTACATATTTCTCCACTGCTTGAGTTCATTTCCAGTTCTCTACCACAGTACAGATTTGTAGCTTTCTTAGAATTAACTAAGACTCAACAGGTTTTATTGTTTTATTTGTGTGATTTTTCAACCCCTGTCAAGCAGTAGTTGAAGGAGGAAGATAACAGTGAGTTGAAATTTCCACTTTAAAAGGAGAAAACAAGTGTTGGCAAATACTACTAACCTGATTTCATTTAAGGTAAGACAATAAAACATCTGAAGTTAGGAATATAACTCGATATGCATTATGTAAGCTAATACATTTCTCATAGTTGATATAAAATATTATTTTGTAAATAGTTCCTTTCAAATATTTTTTCTATTTAATTTTTTTAATAGAAATGTTTATCCTCATTTTGTGTATTGCATAAACTATAATGGTAGTTTTTAATATACTGTGCATATTTTGGGATAGCAATATAAAAATGGGAAATTATTGGGTGTCATTGGCATTTTTGTTCTATTAGCACTGTGAAAAAACCTCAAGAGCTGTAAAAATACAAATGTTAAAGCAATAACAAGTGTGTTTTGCACTAACAAAATAATCTTAACACTGATTGATTCATCTGTACACAGAGCTTTAGATGAGCTTAAATCAAATAGGTGGAAAAAAAGAGAACTCTAGGGGTGGGAGAATGCATTTCATTTCTATCCGTAAATTGGTCTAGTGATTCTCATAGCTGGCACATGTCATTTTTCATTGAAATGGAAATATATTTTTGCCTTTATTTTACCATCATTTCTCATATACTCCACCACTCTACTGATGAGGAACATGCCGTATGAGGGAAAAGGTAAATGAGCTTTGTTTTAAAAAACCATTACTAACAGAAATCAAAGCCATTACATTTATGGAGCAACCTATAGTACTTGCAAGCATGGACACTGATCCAAATCAATAACTTCATCTGAAGTTTTGTTAGAGTAGGATGAGGAAGACTGAATCCAAAACCACTGGGATTTTATATCCAAGTGACTATGCCATGTTAGAGAATTCTTCCTTGTATACTGCTTAAAACTATATTCAAATGTGGTCCTTTTTTTTACCAATATAATAGGTCTGGACACATTTGAGTTATTAGTAAGTAACTCTATAATATACTGTGGCTCATGAACGTAAGATATGCACCACAGAATGTGAAAGCTGTAGTTCATTATTCAGCTGTTTAGACAGCAGGGTGTATATAGTCATGATTCTGACTCATGCATTTTCCTACCTGACTCAAACAATCTCATAGATAAGCAACTATGTTTCTCTGGGCAACAATAAGCATGTGGGTTGTATTTAGAAAAGCGGAACAATTTTCTAGAAAACCTGCCTCCAGTTTTAGTGCTTAAGCCAACACTTCTGTTTATTGTATTGCTAAGTTCACAATACAGTAGCCCTTCACTTCAAATAAGTAAATTTCTCATGGAGTGAAGTGATTTGATGTTGAAAGTAGCCCTAGTGGAGTCATATATACTGTTCTTTAAAAAAAAAGAAGCCACAAAAACTAAACACAAAACACAAAGTAAAAACAAACAAAAAAATCCCACAAATCGTAAGAAAAATTGTACTCTGTTGTGCTAGAATCTGTGGTTTATCAGTAGGAATAAGAATACAAGTCAAACTGCAAAAGCTGAGGAGGAGCCTGGGAAAGACTTTCCTACAAGCTGTGACATCTGCGAACTGCTGAATTACTCCTATACTCTTTCTCACCTCCCTTTCTATATTTCACATAATTTGTGTGAACATTTGTATTGACATCCACTACAAGCATTATGTAAGAATGCAGTGAGGTTGCATATTCATCTTAAAAGGCACAAAATTCAATTCTGCAATAATTGTGAGGATTTCCTGTTCAACAAAGGGTAGAAATACACAGAGGGCCAAAGATTCTTCCTGATTCATTATGCTGTGTCCCCTGATATGAAAAACAACCCTTCTATTTAATTTTCATTTATAACTGTTTAACCATATTTTCTTGTCTACAAAAGTCCCACTGGGTTGCTGTTCTATGAACTTAGTGATAGTAAAATTTTTCTCTATTATCCATCCTGAATTCACAGGTTTAACTCATATTCCTGTACTAAACAGTATTTTTTGTTCTTCATATTTCTCTTTGCACTGATGCAAGGAAATATAATTGTTATCACATGCATTGAAGACATTGCCTAACTGTGTCAAACTAGCTCCTCTTTTGATTTCCTCTTATACTGAAATATCTTTACTTCCCTAAGTCTTGTATGATATATTCTCTGTATTTGTTTCCTTCTGAGTTCCGCTGTGTGGAGCAGAAACCAACAGCTTTGCAGGGTGATATTAAAACTTCCTTATCTGTCACACAAATATGCTTCTTAATACACTTCTTGGTCTGCTTTTCATAGTATCACACTCATTATTCACAGGTATGCTGTGATGAACCAATAAATGAAGGTCTTGCTCTTATAGTTTTTCAACTTAGCCTAGTTTATACACTATACTCTTGTAATTAATCCTTAAGTTCATGATCCACTTTGTATTATTCCTTTTAATTCCAATTCTAATTTTCAGTCCCTTAGCACCAGCCTATGCATTACGTACATTGATATTCTGGCATGCAGGCAATACCTCAGCAATCATGTGTCATCAGCATATTTTTATTACTTGTTCCAAGGTCATTAATGAAATGAAAATATTAAGTAAGATTGATCCCAAGAACAATCCGTGAATGATTCTCTCTAGCCTTTTCAGAACTGTTTATTATCTTCCCCACACAGACCGTTTCTTAGATTGTTCTTTTCTTTTTTTTACCTATCTCATTCTGTCACACTAAAACGCTTCCTTTACAGAACTTTAGGTACAGAATTTATTTTGCCTAGAAACTGATTATCAGAAAAAGATGTATATTTAATTGTCATGTTCTAGCCCAGAAAACTTTATCTCATATTTAGTTTCTGTTCAGTTCTCTTTATCTATATTGACTGAAGTGTGCTCTTCAGTTCTTTCTCAAGTATCTGTTCTCAGCATCTACCTTTTCCTCATAGTCAAATTGTTTTCCTGGACTCATAGAAGTGCCGAGCGATTCTGTGACCTTCCCAGTGAGTACTGTTGTTGAGAAAATAGTGATGAAACTTCCTCTCATCTCTTTTATGACTTTAAATCTCTACTTGCACTTCACAATTGTTTCAATCATACCTTTAATCTATATATCTGCCTGAGTTTTGTCAGCTAATATTCCATGCATTTAAAAATAATATTTCTTCCATTAATATCTTAACCTTAATTAAGATACTAAGCTACTACTTAACCTTAATTAAGATATTATGCCCTTAGTATCCTTCTATTGTTTGTCTCATCATCAGCATTTCATCATTACTGACGATAATCTTTTCTTCCCAGTTCTTAGCTTTGATGAAGGACACAGAATACCCCCTTCACATCCCACACCCCCACCCCCGCCCCTGTCCTATACAATTCCTTCTGCATTCTCTTCTCTGGTTGTTTGACTCATAAACATTCCATCTTCTGTTTCTTTGTTGAACTAAGTGGCTATGCATTTAGATCATTTATCAATGACTAGGTGCCTTTTTCCCAATTGGCTTCTATGCTCTGACACAGAAAAAATGCTTACCTTTCATTAATTTCTGGGTTCAAGATGCTTTATAAGAAATTTAAAGTATCTGATTTTTTTCAGTGCAGAATTTTCTTCTTCATGTACAAAGTTCTTCTGAACTTTGATTTCCATGATCTGTCACCATACTGAAGTTTATCTGTTAGTCAAACATGTCATCCAAAAAGGCTATGCTTGGTGTTTTCCCCTTAGAACTAAACTTTCATTATGTTCATCTCAAATATGAGTCTACTGTCTTATAAAAACATGAGTCATTTGCTCTTTCACTTTTACTCTTTCTGTATATCAGTCTTCCTTATTTTTGCTTTTCCATCCTTAACCATTTACATTTCCAAAGGGGTACTGCTAGCATATGAGTATGGAGCTATTCTGGTACGCCATCCAGGTATTCAGCATGAAACTATACTGTGCTATGCTATGCTATGCTATGCTATGCTATGCTATGCTATACTATACTATACTATACTATACTATACCTACTTTTCCCCGAGAACTATAATCTTCTAAAACATGATCTTAAATTTTAGCTTAGACAGCAAACTTCTGTGTAGGTCATTGGCTCTCATTGATCTAGGAATACTAATCTACTTGTTCTTGCTCTCTCATTTCATACATTACACTTCAATGTTTAGAGAATGCCTATAGAAAGTGCTATGAAAACTGGGACCAATATGCCACAAAAATGAGAATTAATCAGTTCTGTCTTGAGCCAATCATTGATTTCTAGGATGAATCGTTTGACTTCTCTGAACACTCATTCATCGTCAATGAGTTGGGAAAAATACTTCTCTTTCAGGCAAATTATGCACTGAAATACATTGTGTGCTGCAATTGCCTAACACTACCACATCTGCACACACACAAGAAATACAAGAGGAAAAACTCGGGAAGCAGTGATTAATTTCCTTACATTTATAATTTACAGGAAATTACAGTTCAAAAAAAGAGAAGTAACAAGGTCAATTTTTACATGGAAAAAAAAAGTGGCAAGCAATGGGATGTGCAGTACCTTTTGTAGCACCCAAAATATTGAAGAGAAGATGCAGAGCAGTTAATGGAAATACAATCTGGGAGAAACAGTAGCCACCTCTAACATAATCTGAGTAGGCAAGAAGTGAAAAAGCTCTTGGAACCAAAGGCTCTTTGGTTTGTTACCAACTTCTTTGAACTGTTCTTTAGGTTCTTATTTCAGGTAGTATGTAGAGACCTATAGGGTTCGTTCAGTTCTAAATAACATCATTAAATAATGCAAATAGACATTTGTCTGGAGTACTTGGTTCTATTTACATAATCAATTATATATATATATGTAGACAAAGAATAATAAATAAATAAATGTCTAGGCAAAGGAAAAAGGGCAATCAAAATAATTTATGGTATAAGTGGATCAACACGTGATGAAAAAAATAATGTTAAATTAAGGGTAAAAGAAAAAAACCCAATATATCTATATGAAAATATTCCTCATTTTTGAGTTATATGTAGTTATGAATAATTAAAAATACTCACTGCCTTTTTGATTTTTCTAATGGACAAAGTGACATCCCTGTTATCTTCAAAAAGAAAAACAAAAAAACAAAACTAAAGCCCAAACCAAAACCAGAACCTTTTAAAAGAAATAGAGATTTCAGGACCACATTTGCACATTGTCCTATGCCAATGCACAAAAACCACGGCCAAGTCCTCTGCAATTTCTCCCTTCAAATTTCAACTAAATGCTAGGAGAAAGCAGCAGTCAATTTTGGAAACCCTTGCAATTTTTCTTTAACACCAGCTAAAACTATGAAGGTGTTAGAAGCATAGCATGGTGGCATTTCTGTTTGTTTGTTTAATTTAAAGAATAATAAAATAAAAATAATAAAAATAGCAGTAAAGACTGAAATAATAATTGATGAGAAAAATTATATTTCAGTCAGGCAATGTTAATTGGATTCCAGAACAGATGTGTCTTCATATATTGGGAGAACTATGAAATTCTGATAATGACATGCCCAGGCAGAAAAAGCTGGTGCTATCCAAGCAAACTGACTTAAGAGAAGCTTCCTCCTAAAGGATTAGTTTCTTCCCTCCTCCATGTATTTTTGCTACCTAGTATTTTTTGGAGCTATGTGCTAGATGTGAAACAGTTACAGTCTGCATAATTTGCATGAGAAAGCAACATAACAACATTTTTATGAAACTTTGAGAAGTAGAGGTTATAAAACAACTCCAGAATATGGAATATAAATCACATTTTTTTCATTTTATGTTTCAGGATTTGACTATGCCTCATGTTTTCGGCAGAACTATTTATCCCAGTATGAACCTTTGCAAAAACACTTTATCATAATTTTCACTTCAGTTCATAACAGCTCATAATGAGGGAATAATAACTGACCTACCACTTCCCTGTTAATCAGTGCTAAAAAGTATGTAAACTTCTATATACAATGCTATGCTATTTGGAAATTACAAATGAGAGAATGTCAATTAATTTATCTTATCTGAACAGCAAATCATCCCCAATTCCAACAAATGAATAACTGAGCACCAGTGGAGAAAATTGAAACTGAGGGAATTATCTGGGTTATGTGCACACACTGAAATCAAGAAGTCTAATGATTTCATCGTGTCAATGGACAATCTATACATATATACATGTATACACAGTTTCTTTGCTATCTAGCAAAGAAATTGCTAGATACAAAGAAGCAATTTTATGTATTAAAAGTTAGACTGTAATCTCTAGCCATCATGACCTGCCAAAACTCCTTGCAAATTGTTTCATTTTTATTACCTATATCATCCACGTATGCAACTACTGGTTAAGTTGACAAATAACTATTTTTAGTTCACAAAAAGTTTTCATTCCAAGTTTATTGAGAATATCTTTAGAATCCAAAATGATGAGTCACAGCACCTTTGTAACTAATTTTTATATGTAATATAGATCTAAATGGGTATGTCCTTTGTAAAAACATATTTTAAACCAAAAATCATACAACTGTTTTCAGTTCTCCAGTAACAGAGCACATGAACCCAGATGTGTCAGGAGATATGTAGATGTAGGGAGAGAAAATATATCTTTCCTATAAGTTTACTGAATTTACTGAGCTTTACTGGGACAAGTGCCGTCCATACTTTCCTTTTTAAGCATTGTATGGATTGATGTCCAAAAGAAGGTTTTTTTGAGTTTTTGTTGTTGTTTGTTCATTGTTTTTTGTGGGTTTTTTTCCCTAAGAAACTGTCACTTCTAATTTTTTCATTAAGTAACCTAGTTAGCAGGAGAGCTATTTTTTTTTGACCAGTCATTAAAAAAATTATGTCTGGTGATGGAAATGACCAATGCTCAGCTAATAATGAACACAGACAATTCTATAAGCAATTTAAAACTAGAAACTGCTATTAAAAAGGAATTCTCCCTTAGCAGCTTCTTTCTAAAAAGCTAACAGCCTTTCACTGATGCTTCTGCTAGTGCAATTCCACTTCTTAGTGGGAGGAGGTTTTGCAAAAATAAAATTAGAAAAATAACTTTGCTTTTTTTTTTTTTTTTTTACCTGTAGAAGCTCTGGAAAAATATCCATTTTTCTCTTGAGCTCACAATGTCAAACTTTCCCCTTTGAAGAACAGATTCAGTTGCTGGGCACCCTGTTCCTTAATAAGATCTCATTAGTAGCTTGTTATTCTTTCTCTTCACAGCTAGAAAAAGCCGTTCCCTTGGAGTCCTCCCTCTGTCTTCCAGATCAGGGAGAGTTAATAGCAATAACATGTGCCTTCTCCCTAGGAGAAAAAGGGAGTGATGTCTGATGTGTTGCCCTTAATAAGGCCTATTATTTTTCTTAATGACACTGGCAACAAAATTATGTAAATTATGGTCCTGGAACCTTTGAATGTGATCACAAGTATGAAGAAGAGTAAAACAATCCCACATGAAGAATTCAATACAAGTATTTGGACCTGGTGATATTTAAAATTCCAAATGAAAGAAATGCACTTAGAATTTTCATTTCAGGTTTTCAGACATCAAAGTTTTCTTTCATAAACTGGGAACTTAATTCAAAATTGCAGACAAGACAGAACTTTCGGGTTTTATGAGCCACCTAATTAAGGTGTTCATTAAAAGTCAGATACTGTGACAGGATTTAGGATAAAGCTGACAAACTACTTCCAGTAGATGTGGGAACATTTCAAAGCCACTGCACACATAGAAAAAAAACATATTGTCAGTAAGGTCTCGCTTAAAGATGCACAAATCTTCCTGAATGCCAGTGATCTATGTAGGAAATTCATAGAAATGATAGGTGCAAAGAATTTTTTCCACCATATGAAAAATCTTGCGTTTTAAGAATAATATCTTCACAGAATAAGGAACTAATTTCTTTCAGAACAGTAATTAACTAATACAATCATTTCAGTCCACTCTAACCAAAAGTAGAACTACTATTATGTATCTGGGTAGACAAATTAAAATAGGCATCCTAACATCTTCCATCTTCCTGGATGCCCTCTTTCCTCAGTCTTCAGAATCTGGAAAATGGCTCTCAGTGGGGTATCATCAGGAAGTCTTCACACTCTGTTGAGTGACTAATGCACATACACTTATGTGTATGTATCTATATATATACACAGATATATGGGGGAGGGTGATTTAGCTTAGGTACCTGTGTCACTATAATTGCAAAGACTATACATTGCTTTTTTACCACAGACTGGCTGATATTTTGTTATTTATACAGCCTGTTGCTCCATGTCCACCTGTTTCTCTCCCTTGAACTGTTATTCTCTTTTTACACACCTTATACTATTTTCACTAAATAGCTTTGCTGTTGTTGTATACCTACCTTCACTGTGGCATTTAATTACTTGCAAAAGCCGTTCATTGCTGCATATAAAATTGTTAACCATGAATATTATCCCTTAATTAAATCCAACAACATCTAATGTGTCAGCTGGCATATGCAACCCTCCTTAGGGATATAATTCACCCAAAGCAGTAGGCTTGAAATTTAAATTTTCAGTGCCATCTAGAAGTACATTCATGCCACTGGAATTCCCTCTGTTGGTGCCTTAAGTTTTGCATGAAAAATTTCATCTAATGTTGCTCATCCTGGAATCAATTCTTATGTCCAATATAGTGATTATAGCTCAAATTTTCTCTGAAGGAAGCATCTTCTGTTGTAAAATCAAGGAGGAATCTGAATTGCATGGAGGTGAGAAGAAAACACACTGAACTATAAAAAAGATTTGTCTTTTGTCCTAAATCATAGCCCCAACCCTCTTTTTCTTTTTTTTTTTCTTTTTTTTTTTTAACTCTCCTGAAACATCAGTTGAATAGAGGACTTCATAGGATAGAAAACCCCATATAGAAAACTGAACTGAACGTGTGAAGGTGTATTACAGTTTAATACACTGAAGGTGTATTACAGTTTAAAGGAGAGTAGTAGTGAGAAACAAGTGAGAAGTAATATTTCTCCTGCATGGCTACACAACCTGCACAGTGTTTCTACCTACAAAAATCAGCCAGGTGGGAGTCTAATCTTTATTTTACAGAATTAGGTGTTATCATCTATTTAGGGAATATGTAAAATATATATATAAGAAAATTACCAGAAACACTGTTAAAGGCATAACGTTACACTTTTTCCTTCTTTAAGTCTTATAAGAATGTTATTCTGTCTTCACCGCAAAATATCAGCCAAGAGGACTGTCTAAACCTGTGCAAAAGAAATTCTTCCATCTATATTTCCACAAGAGAACCCAGGAATATGACGTCTTGTGTCATCTAATGAGCTATTGAGTGAGCCCCAGGCAGAGAGGTGTCCTCTGAGAATGTTACACAAAGACCCTCGAATTTGTAATACCCATTCATCTACCTAATTATATAGGTCAAAGAATATTTCTTGACTGCTGAGTACGATCTGCAGTCTGTCTCATGGTAGTGGAACTAAACATAAACTAAACTGGTGTTAAGGTACCAAAGGAACTCTACTGCTAAAACCTTGATATATTCTTTAGTCTTTAGAGTTGGATAGCAGGTAAATAAGAACTTCAAACAATGTGGGTTAACACTAGATGTCAAAGAAAACATTCAAAGACTTTAATTCATCTGTCTCCTCATCTTCAGACCTTGCTCCAGGTCTGACGACTTCCAAAGACCTCACAAAAGTACTGTGTCCAGAACTTCTGCCTGGTCCCACAATATTCATTCACAATATATTGCTTCCAGTAAAAACATTCTCAGTTTAAAATGTGAGAGATGAAGCGATCCAGTTGTTGCAGACTGAATGAGTTGAAACAGGCAACTCCTGGAATTAAAATTCTTGGGCTGAACTTAGGTCATTTTATTTTCAAATGCAGGAATATTGTTCATCCCAGACTGAAGCTAGATTTCAGAACTGGGAGACTGAGCATATAATAATTGATTTGCTATTTTATTGATCAATCTTGAACCACTTATTAAGCATTGATTTTGAAATAGGGAGTATAGACAGTTTTTCACGTTAAAATCATGTTTTAAGGCGATATCACTGTTGCTGGCATCACCAATAACAGAAAATGTAATTGTGTAAACATGTGCAAAGAACATTTACTTTACTTTGAAGTAAAAAAAAAAAAAAAGGAAAAAAAAACTAAAAAGAAACTGTTTATTAAACAGAATATTGTATTGAACATTGTGATATAAAAGCATACCTGCTCTAAAGGGCACATGGTATATGGTAGTGGATTAGGAAAGATCAGCCTTTTCTGATAAACTCCCTGTGGTGTGTCTGGTAGAAAAAGACTCACAAAAAGCAAGCAGAAAATTACCAGCATCTATCACAGTGAGAATGAAATGTAACAAAAGCCAGTAAAAGCTGTCAGAAAGAACAAACAATTCTTGATCCATAGTAGTTAAAAGAGATCTGTAAACAAAGCAGGTTTTATTTTCATTTCAAACAGTCCTGTGATCAGACTGAAGTGAGATAGCAGCTGCTTAAATGGAGTTAACAAGCCAGATACTTCAAACTCAATAAAATGCTACTGTATAGTATGGTGTGGCAGTTTGTTTTTAATGAAAGTCAGCTTTCTGGCTACAAACAATTTGTGTTATCAGAACTTCCATAACAACACTTGAAATTCCACAAAGATGGAAGTGTTAACACTGATGATGCGGAACCAACACATTTCAGGTTAAAATAGGTGTTTAAATAGGCTATAGGTTTACTTTTTCTGGTGATTCTTTTGTCACCAATATTTTCAGCTGACAGTACACATTTTTATTTGGAAGTTGTTAAAAATGGATGCCAAATTGCTGAAGTTTTGTATATAAATATATAAGGATTGCTACAAATTACAATTGTCTTCAGTGGTTCATAACTGTTAAGGTTTCCCATCTGTTACTGAATTATCACACTAGAAAAAATCACACCTCTGTTTTTCCACTGGCCATGATGTTCCACCTGCCCAAGTCACACTGAGCATTTTATCACCAGAGACTGAAGTATTAACTGCATATATATAAGAAAGTTCACTTGATGTCCAGTATCAATGGTACAACAAGATTAATCAATTTAGTAAGTGATATCACGTTAGTAAGTTTAGTAAGTGGTATCACTTTAGTAAGTTCCATTTCCAGGCTGGAAGAAATAATTCCAATTTGGAGAAACATGCAGTCTAGGAAGAAGAGAGCTAAGAAAACATACAAACTAGGCAGAAAGACATGGAAATTGTAACCCTCCTTATACGTCAGGCTTATCACTATGAATTTGACTTCTAAGCCTCACCAGCACTCTACCTACTGGCCCATTACAACATACTGCATTTAACATTCATATTTAAGTAAAAAGATCTAACATTAGTTTGACAAAAAATGAAAACTGTCAAAGAATTGTATCCTATTTCTTCCCTTTGAAATAATTACTTTCCTCTTCTCTTTTTCATAGACTTTCTCAGACTCCAACCAGAAGGCAAGATGGGGACCTTGGACCCCTGAGATACTGAGGGTTGATTGCTGAACTACTGTTAAGTGTTACCACCACATGATCAAGCTCTTGATCCTAAAATATTAAATCTGTTACCTTCATCACAGTACTTTTTTCTTTCTTTGTCTTACACCACTCTCTTTATTCACAAAAATTTGTTTCCATCATGAACATTTTTGGCCTCCTGTAATATACTCAGGTATTACCTATAGGTACCATAGAAGACTCTGTAAGGTAATTAATAAATCTGTGTTGAGAGCAACTTCAGTATTGTACAATAGATGAGACACAGGTCAACAACTGAACTAAGAAAAGAGAGTAAACTGTTAGGGAATACACGTGGAAGTGAGAGCGAGACAGTCCTGTAATAGACATGATGCAAGAATTTTTTTTGTAAGGGAAAAGAAGGTATTAAGCAAGCAAGTTTAATTCCAGTGTTCTCTAATTTTTGATAGCTTAACTTTGCAGCCCTCACAATGTGCTTCAGTACAGCATTTTGAGTACAGCATATAATGTCTTTTGACATGTATAAACATTCTTATGATTAGAAGTCACAGGGTTTATTTATTGTTATGAATTGTGTCCAATCCAATTTGGTTTCATATTGTCCAATTCCCAAGTATCTTTTGCTGCAAAGGGGATCTTGGAAATCTGTAAACGTTAGCAGCTCAGTTGAAATAGCCTGCCTTGGCAAACTCACTGAAACATATCTGTCAAGCACAGCAAAAGCCTTGTAAAATGCTCCTCTGCTGTAGGCCATAGAATGGAGCTATAATAAACTCTGACCCATAAAAAGTCATGTAGACATTATAACCTGTTTTTACTAGCCTTTTAAGTACCAGGAGCAATTGAGCTTATATGGCTTGGGTCTTTCCAGCTTCCAAGTCTCCATGAGCACCTAGGAACCTACATGGGTGTTCAAGTAGCCTCTGGCTTTGAAAGCCTAAAATAGGAACAGATACAGTGCTACAGCTACTTAGTTATTCACTCCAGGCAGATGTTTGATATTTCCAACAGCAAACACTTAAAAATGAAGCGCCTATGGAAACCACCTGACTGATTCTGTATTGTTAATCAAAATAAATGTCCATGCAATCTCGAGCTGTTCCTCTAAATGGCTGCATCTGTCATACTGGAAAGAAAAGGGGGGAAAGAGAAAAAAGAAGGAAAAAAAAGAAACATCTTTTAAATTTAGAGTAACAGTATCTTTGCCTTCAGGCTTTCTGACCATGACAGCTTCCGTAAGGTTGAATGTTGCTAGTCGTTTTGAGAAAAGTGCTGCAAACCTTAGTCCTCAGGGGAAACTGAAGTTCACTTCAAAACGCTTCAATGGGATTTTTGCCTGAGTAATAGCTGAAAGATTTAGCTCACTGCTAACTCCACGAACAAACAACATGAATTTTACAGCTTTTGATTTCTGCCAAATACTTACCCCATTAAATTGCTGTGGGAAAACAGCCATACAATTAAAACCTATTTTATGCCTTCAATAATGTTAATGAAGCAATTGTGGCTTTCAGAATTTTATATATGTGTGTGTGTGTGTATGTGTGTCTTTTGCCATCTCTGCAGCAGCTGCTGTTGGCCTCAGACAATTTCTCTTAAGTACATAGACTTAGCGATTAATGTGTACGTGACTCTGGTGGTCACTAAACCTCATTAAAAAAGCTAAAAGACTCTCCCCTATACAGACAGTTTCCATAACATTAACAAATTTTCTGCTTATTAATATGTGTACTCTATTCCTTCCATTCTTGTTAAAGAAAATGAAAATACAGAGGTAATGAAGAGTGTTCAGAATTTGAAACTGGTTTCCAGACAGCCTATATTTCCCAGGCAGGTTTTGAGACTACATCTGAATGTAGCATAATTTTTACATGCCAGTGTGTGGACCTGGAACTGAGTGTTCGATCTATCATTTATTTCAGTGCATTTTTCAGTGTTGAATCCTTACACCAGAAAGGCCTTTGGATGATGAATACTTTTTTACTTTGGTAGGATCTCTCATATAGACAGTTGGCAAAAAGATATTCTCCAAAATAATGAAATTTTTGTCTTGCTGTAAAAATGTATGTCATCAGGGAAAACTGTTCAAAATTCTGCTTTTGCTTTCTGACAGAATGACACAGGCAAGCTTTTGGCAAAAGATTTTGATTCTGAGAAACAACTACAGACATCTGAAAAATTCAGAATTCTGTTCTGAGATGTAATACTCACATTCTGTGTATTTACCTTGGAGGTCCAAGTTTAGAAAGAATGGCCTGAACTCTGGAAGAGGTGAATATACTTCTCTACCCAGAGCCAGAGTTGCAGTGATCACTTCAGGGTCACAACACCCATCTTTGGAGCATTTACATTTTCAGTGCTCTACCACTTAAAATCATAGAATCGTCTAAGTTGGAAGGGACCATTAAGATCATTGAGTCCAACCATTAAGCTAACTCTGCAAGAAACCACCGCTAAACCATGTCCCTAAGCACCACATCTCCCTGTCTTTTGAATACCTCCAGGGATGGTGATTCAAGTGCACTGAAGCACTTCCCTGGGTAGCCTGTTCCAGTGTTCGATAACAATCACAATCCTGAGCTGAGAAGTCCGGGTTGATGAGGGAAAGTACAAGGACATTTGGACACCTGAGATGGGAATTTGCAGGAAGTGGCTTCCTGAACACAGAATGACATAAACAAACAAATAAAAGATATTTGAACTAGGATAGGCTCTCTATGGATGAAAAATGGGAACTCAAATTTCCTCACAAGAAGAGAAAGAGGAGAAAGATCTTGACTGCAAGTCTTCCAGATTTAATAATTGTCCTGGTTTACTTGACACAGGATTAATTTCTTGTTCAGTAATTTTACTTTTCAGTAAGGTCTCTTAGGAAATGCTTGGTAAAACTGCACTTTTAGAAGACTCTATCGTCTGAATTTGTGAAAATATTTACTTTATAAACACCTATGGTATGTGCATTTCAAGATCTCAATGTTTTCAAGCCAGCCAGGTGCAGGGATGAGGAGGACCAAGATACAAGCACTTGACACAAGTTGGCCAATGGGATTTTTTCATACAATGAATGTCACATTCAATATTAATTAGAAAGTTTGCTAAGGAGTTGTCTCTTCCTTGAAGCCGGTGATCCTGAGAACTTGCTCCAGTTCCAGACCCTTGGGGCCTTCCCTTCCTCCTGAAGTTGTTGCGCTTGCAGTGTCTGATATTAGCTGTCAGCTGCTGGGAGTGCACAGCTTCTTACTGATAGCATTGGCTAAGTGTAATCCTTACTTATTTTATATTGGTATTGTGATCAATACTGGTTATTTAGTACTATTAATGTTGATTATTTAATCTTATTCTATTAAATCTGTTTATATTTCAGCCCTTGAATTTCCTTGCTTTTTTCTGATTCCCCTTCCAAGGGGTGGAGGGGTCACCAGGAGATAGAATAATTATCTAAATTGCAATAAATTGTTGTGGGTTCCTCAAACCATAACAATAATATAGTCAGGTAAGGATAGTCAGGTATGTATCACTCAGTACTAAAAGTTAGTACTATCTCTGATCAGGTTTGTTAAGAGTTAAAATTTGTTCTGAGCCCAACTCCTAAATCAAGCCCCATAGGTAATTCATGTAGGAGAGACATCATTTAAAGCATTTCAAAAGGCATTGAACTTTCCAGCACTCCTGGTATTTCAGTGATTATGTGCATGACCTCCTCCAGTAACTCTGACCATCGAAATTAACCACTGGAAATTTAGGAATGAGGGTCACTGTCAGAGGTGTATAAAAATATTGGAAGTGAGAAGAAACATACATTCATGCAAATATTTCTCTCTGGCATCTAACCACCAGTTCTAAAAATGTATTTTGCATTTATGAGTTGCCACCTCCATATTTATATCAGATGAAGGCTGTGGGGTTCTCTCCTTGCTTTTCAAAAGAAGTGCAATTCTCCAATACTAATTGCATTTGGGATATATCAACACCACAAAATAAATTATTATCCATCCTTTTTTTCCACCTTTTTAACCAGCTCATACAATATTTGCAGAGTCAGACAGTCTGAGTAATTTTCTTCTCACAGTAGAGAGCATGTAAAAAGTTGCTGTGTTTTCACTTTATGGAAATTGTTTCACTGGTGCAGACACAGAAGTGCTAGCAAACTCCTGTTCATATTTAGGTGCTACTGAAAACAGAACTTGATATTTAAATCGAAACAGTATGCTGACATCTTGGGCTGGGTGGTGTGAAATTTAATTTTTGCTGTTAAGCCTCAGAAACCTGGGGAAAACATGAGATGAACAACAGCCATTAAACTCCAGTTTTACAGTATCCTCCAGAAATGCAATAACAACTATCTGCCTTATGGATCCAATGTCCCTTCAAGGGCCACACATACAGGCACTATACCTGAAAACTGTATTTGACTTTTGGATTTTTATTGCTGTTTTTTCCAAGGTACAGTTTTTTAGGCACAGTGTATAGAAGCAGAACAGAGAAGTAGCAGAACTCTATCCTGGCATGAGCAGTTGTATTCTGAGACTTCTAATTTTATTTTTTTTCACCAACCTCTTCTTTGTAATATTTTAAAAAAATAAAAGCAAACAAAAATTTTATAACTCAGACTTCTTCAAAATTTCAAAATTGTCCAGTACTTATATTCATAAAGTTTTCCTAAACAAACAAGTGCCTTCCCCACAACAAACATTTGCAAAATGAATTAATAAACACATAAATTCAACCAAGAAAACCTCAAGAGGTATTTCTAATGTCAAGCAAGTTTGAACTAATTAAAACTTAACTTCTAAGCAGGGGCCCAGTCAACTACCTCTGGAGAAATTAGCACCAGAGGGAAGAATGGCATTCCACCAGTTTTTGCCAACAGATCTCTATGCCAGAACTTTTGAACAGATCAGTTGTTTGTTCCTTTGTGCTAGTGTAGTGCAGCTCTCCTATATGGCCTCAGCTCCAGAACATCAGAGAATTTGCAGAGCCAAAATAAACACATTTTTGGTGTCAACACACTTCACATTTCCCACTTGGTAACAATGTAGTAACTTTCAACCTAAAGATTCTGAAGTCCTGTGTGGGTGAGCTGAAAATCAAGTTCATCACTTCAAGAAATAAACTTACTGTGGAAACTGCTGGGATTTTTTTCTTATCTGCCTTCATATTCAGTTAACATTAATCACTTCCAGCTGTTTAATTCGAATCAATACTCCAGGGGTTTGAAAAAACCTGTCACTCCTTAGCTGTGCTAGCTACATATACATTATATTCTTACATTTAAATAAAGGATTTTACCTCAATGCCCTGAAAAATTGTAACAAAAGCAACGTGATGACTGAACACTGATTTCTGTTGTAAAATTAGTTCACCTGCCAGAAGGAAGACTGAATGGCTGAGACAAAACAGCAAGGTTACTGGCAGTGTGACTAGACAATATTGCCAGAAGGTCAAACAGTATCAGGCTATTCCAGCCAAGACCAAAATTTGGGATTGTGATGTAGCAATATAGGGCTTTGTTCCCTAACCACACAGAAGCACAGTACCCTATCTTATTTCAACAGACCACTTCCCCAGCAGCTAATCATTATATTCAAAATTATATTCATTCATTTTGGAAATATCACACTGTTTCAGTCTTCACAAAATTAAACTAGTCAGAAGCATAGACGTTGGTATGTTGTTTCTTATTTGAACGCATCATATTTTCATTGTTTCCATTTTCCTCACTCTGCATACTCCTCCTCAAATTTAGACTTGTACAACAGAATATCCCTCTGTCCTTATCCTTTATGCCCTATCTAAAATTTAATTTACAGGAATTTCACTTCTGCAAAATTTTCTGAACTCCTTCGACATTCAGTGACGAACCTCATATTCAGAACTCTCCCTTCCACCAGATTTTTTCTATTTTCTCTTAAAGTGAGTGCCTTTCTTATACAGCTAATAATCTTAGTTGTAATCTCTTCTGGAATCCTCCTGTCTTTGACCTCACTTACTTCTGCAGTATAAAGATGCTCTAAGCAATCATTTACACTAAAGATGTTTGCAGTAATGCAAACTTCAGTATGCCCACAGCTTTTTCTTAACACCTTGGTTCCTACACCTTTTTAATCATGTTAGTACCTTAAATTTTGGTATTTGTTTATTATCAGAATAATTTTGATATTTTAGTTAGTTATCATATTTAATTTCATTTTTTAATATTGATAAAATATTGTTAGTCACCTTTAGAAGGGGGTTGCCAGGGACTCTGTGCAGTAAGAAAAACTTGTTAGTTGTTAAGGAAAAAATCTGAGATTTCAAAGCGGGATAAGATTCGCTCTAGCAAATTTAGTAAAACCTTCCTAATCTGGATATGGACATGAGTCAGAAGAAATAACATTTCATCTTTGGGAATGGTCCCAGTACTTGGTAACTCCTCACAGATGTGTTAATCAGTGGTTAACTATAGAAAGCTATTATTGGCAACACATATGTGGAGAACTTATTTTTGCCTCTGACTGCAGTTATAATACTTTCCAATACGTTTTTAAGTAATAAAAGCCCTAAGGCAAACCACTTGATCTGGGTTCCTGCTAAGTTTCACCTCTCCCTAGGCATGTGAAAAATCTGCATTAGTTTTAATGGGAGTTATCCTTTTCAAGGTAGAGAAGAGTGCTTTCCTTTAGAGCACGAATGTATTTACTATATGTGGTAACTAACAGTGGAGTAACAGATGCTTTGTAGGCAAATAAACTACTATTTCTTTTACAACAAAAATAGTAACGCTGATGATCTCGTCAGCTACCACGTTTCATCCTCTGATCTGATTGTTATTTTGAAATTTTCATTTAAAAAAATGCCATGTTATTTGTCTCTGTGGTTTCTCCTCACAGATATCCATAATAACTCTCCATGAAGAGATGTCCTGTGGTGTCTTACCTTTGTTTAAATTATCTTCATAGTCTCTGCTCTTCCCTGTTAGTTTTTTATTAAAAAACAAAACAAAACAAACAACCAAACAAGCCAAAACCAAAAGTACCCACAACACACCCCCCAGTTATTACATCTTGTGGCAGAACTATTTTGAGCGAAGTGAAATGAATTCACATGACAACCAAGACACAACATGGTCAGTGTCAAACAGTTCAAACATATGCATCACTTCAAAAAGAACAGAGGGAACTTCTTTTTTTACTGTAGTTGCCATTAATTTTTAAATAACACAAATGGTTTCTTCATAATAACTTATTTGTCCTTCTCCATTTACACCTCCGCTTTTTTTGAAGAAACTTTCCATGTGATCATGCTGGCTAGACCTACAATGTCAGGACGTGTACCCTGTTACTTGTGGATGCATTACAAATATGTACTTATAAAATTGATTAAGTTTTGTTTATGTTGTTGATTTTGCCTTTCCACAAGCAAATACTATATATATGCATATATAAAATAACCTGTACTAATATCAATACACTGCATTATCATACCAAAAACCCAAATCCTTACCTTGGGAGGGTATATATACTTATATATATATGCATACATATATTTGTATATATCTATATTTCTATGCCAATATATTTGTACATACAGTTTAAGTACATATGCTTAAACTATTTAGAAGTAAAACACTTCTTATGCTTTATAGGACAATAATCTACTATTCCCTTTTAATAAATTCTGTAATCAGACACAGTAGCTGCATGTAGCCTGAAAACGCTCCATATAGAGTAATGTTTGGAAATAATTTAAATTATGTTTCTGTTTACACATACTATCACCTGAAGCTAGCTGAAGCATAAAATCCAGGGCATTTAAACTACTTAGGACCATTTCTGTAACAAACAGAGCAGAGAAATACAGAGCCGTTACTCATTTCCAAAGATACAGATTAAGTTGCCTTTCATGCAGACCACACTACAATGCATAAATAAATGAGTTTGCCAACCTCATTTTAAATTTTATTTTCATACTAATTTTCCTCACAATACACTTCAGCAAATTACACAGCTTTCTTATGAAAAGGCCCTTTCCCATTTGAGATATGCAATTACTTAAATTAGCAAGATCATGGACCTCAGACAGACTAAAAATATTAAGGGTGCTTAATTCATAGAATCACAGAATGGTTAGAGTTGGAAGGGACCTCAAAGATCATTTAGTGCCTGTTGTGGGCAGGGACACCTCCTGCTAGACCTGGTTACTCAAAGCTGCATCCAGCCTGTCCTTGAACACTGCCATTCCACAATTTCTCTCAGCAGCCTGTTCCAGTGCCTCGCCACCCTCACAGTAAAGAATTCCTTCCTAGTATCTAAATCTCCCCTCTTTCAGTTTAAAACTGTTACCCTTCATCCTATCACTACACTCCCTCATAAGGAGTCCGTCTCCATTTTTCCTGTCGGCCCCCTCTAGGCACTGGAAGGCTGCTATAAAATGTCCTGGGAGCCTTCCCTTTTCCCGTCTGAACAATCCCAACTCTTTCAGCCTGTCTTGATAGGAGAGATGCTCCAGCCCTCTTATTTGCAACAAATTTAATTTTGTATCATTGCTGAGTCTAGTACAACACAAAAACACAAGGTTCAGTCTGCAAGGTCCTGAATACCTTTCACTTCATGTGAAGCAAAAGAAATTGGGAAGATTTAACACACTGTAGCACTTTTGCATCTGAAATTAAGCTGTTATGATTCAAACCTTAATGTATATGCTTCATTTATATTCCTAATGACCCATTATCTGTTTTTATTTCAGATATATAAAAAGGTGTGAACCTGAACTGCTTCTTATAAGGACAGTTAGGTAAAAGTGAGTTCCTGTTTCTTATGCTAAATCCCTACCTTGCTGCATACACTGACACTCACAGGCCATTCATAGGTTCTCTGCATTATTTAACTATTCCCACATGTGCATGTAAATTTTTTTTATTTTTTTTTTCCATTGTATCCTACTGAACTCTCCAGATGGCTGTACTGAAGGGGATTTGCACAGGTGCCTTCCATCATCTTATCAAAAACAACAGACTAAAATATAGCTTATTATCTTAAATGCCAGCTTTCTACTTATGTGTATAGTCTTCAAAGGACAGACTAAAGGTAAGTGCTATTCCCTTTAAAACTACAGGCAGCTGCAGAGTAAAACAGTTCCTTCTAGTGCAATTTTTTTCTTCTTTCCCTCTCCCTACTTTCTCCACCCCCTCCCCCCATGTCCCTTCTGGTAATCTGCATCTGCCGAAATATCTGCTGCAATATTGCATTCTTTAACAGTGTTGTAGTTTGCACGTACTAAAATTAATATAAGTATACTTTGTTTATCTGGTACATTACTTCCAAGGAGCTCTACTTGTCATAGGGATTCATATATTGCTATGACACTTAAGCTCTAAAAGCAATTGTTTTAAAGACATTCACTTATTTAATGGGGATACAGGAAAACTATTTGAAATGAGCTGCTCAGAGTGATGATGCTTGAGAACTGTACAGTATGCTTACCTTCAGATGAACTCTAAACCTTTCAAAGTTCTATGCTGTAAGGTTGGGACACTTTTTTATTATTAATTTTCTTTTTTTAATACACTAGATGTTAGATTTGCAATAGAGGTTTTGACTGTTGTGATAACTGACTTTTCTGAAGAACAGACTTATTCTGTGGCGATCTGAGTACATTTGAGAGCTTAATTCTCTTCCCATTTAGTTCAATGAATGAAATTCCATTAATTTCAAAGTTGAAGAATCAACCCCAGATAAATAGTAATGCTAAAGCAAGTCTTGTAATGCTAATTCCTTGTACTTATAATCCCTGCATTTATTTTTTTATTTTGAAAGAACAGTAAGCTAGTTTACTCAGTACTGACAGTATTCTGTCTTCGAAACTCCTTTAGACACAGCTCACTTGCAAATTTAGCCAAAAGGAACAATGTTCCTCTTTTCTTCTTGCCCCCAAACTTAACTGCAGGTGGTCAATGCAGCCCACAGCTAAAAGTAGTCACTGCATGACTTACCCTCATACTGACTGGCACCATGATATGGAGTTCCTCTGAGAGTCATTTTTATTAGAAGATAATCAAAATGTCCCCCTTTCAAAGTCACAAGTGTCACTTTCACCTCCTGGTCATATCACTTCTTGTATCTGTCTCAAAGCCAAACTACAGGCTGACTAAATAAGTTAGAGATAGTCATAACATTCTGCAGCACGACTCCAGTTTACAGAAGTGAGCTAAGGAACGTCATCAAGATTCAACTTCTGAACTGTACTCACTATTTCTGTAGTGCTACTGAGATGTATGAGCCTCCTCTTTCTAGAGGAGTATTCTTCCTAATCTCCTTTTTTGATTCTCTTTTCCTGCTGACTCCATTCCTCTATCTCAGTTTTCTTCTTGCCTTACTATAGCATTGGAATTGCTGTATTTTAAGGGGACAACAGGGGCTCAGAACTCATTAGTATTTACTGTCTTCTGAATGCTCTACCTCCTTCAGACTTTAACTCAGCTGCCTCATTCACAGTCTGCTAACAAATATTTGAACTACATGTGAACTACACTTGTGTACTACTGTGAACTACAATCTACAAACTACAGCTACAGGAATATTCTTAATTTTAGTTGGTATTCCCTACCAGAAACCAATTTAACAACCAATTGCCAGTCTAGATTTTTAATACTGCAGTCCTTATGCTTCACCTCTCCAATTCTCATGTCAGATGCCATCATCAGCTCTGCTACACTCTCCTGGGTACACCATTACCAGATATTTTCTTCTAATTTTCACCTGATACTTATCAGCCAAGAAAAAGGAAAAAAAAAAAAAAAAGTCAGTTGAAAAGTAGTGAATACATTTTCATGGATGGAAAGTCTAAAATTTTAAGGGTTTGGTTTTTTTTTCTATCTGCATTGAGTTAAAACCTTGAAAGCATGAAATGTAAAGCTATTAAAGGCATACTGTTCTTATTTGCTTTAAAATGGCCCATAGCAAAGGGCATTTCACTAGTGTGTGAGCAATAGGTCTTCCTCATTTGTATTAATTCAGACCAGAGAACCGAACAAGGATCCTTTGTATCTCAGATGAGGTCTTTCATGTATTGGCTGTTGAAGGGAGATCATCTCCTGATTCTTCTTGGTGGAACTATATCACCACGTAAAACTACACATCTGGCTAATGGTAAAGCAGAATACTCACTTGGGTAGTTTCTGTAATATTAAAAATATGAGTCTGAATCTGCCACCAAAACCGTGAAGATAGATCTATGATTTTCCAGACAAATGTCCTCCCTGCTGCATTATACTGGAATATGTAAGTGTTTATTTTTTTTACACCAAGCAATCTATTCTTGTCAAAACTGACATGTTCCTCTGAAAATGCTCATATCAGCTGCTCTTCCTTTTCTTTTTTCTTCCCTTTCCCCCAGAACAAAAAAAAAAAAAAAACCATATTTGACCAGGAAGTGTGCAATCAGTTTTAATAATGGGTGCTAATCTCATCAGTGCATGACATTAAGGAAACATAATCACAAGTACCATTCCACCGTTTATAAAACTCATTATACATCTGGCATGAGAAAGGTTAATCTCAAGTGTCTGGTATACAGACACTCAAGTTCTGAATGTTATTTTGCAATGAACCACAGCACACAACTGTAAAGTCAACTCTATCCTTCCTTTTTGGCCTGGAATGTTTAAATCTAAGCGTTCCTTTAGTTCCAGAGACTGCATTTTGGCTACAGCTGATTCCTGTTGATGACCCTATAAGCCAGGTGTAAATAGCCATGATTTGTTACACTTGGCCTCTGACTAAAGGTGAAATCTTTAGAATGTCTAAAGAGAATCCCTTGAGCCATATTTAAATTTTGTTTGCATGGAGGGGAAATAGTATAGGCATTAAAATTAAAAAAAAAAAAAAAGGAACTATCCATTTTAAAGAGAGTCTTGAATTTGTGTTTTGTAAAGAAGCTTTAAAGATTGTACTTGCTCATATGAATATCAATGGCATAACTTTTATGGAAGAAAAGAATACAAGGTGCAAGTGTAAAAGCACTTCTAAAGGTGTATGTATCAATTATTTATTCTTACTATCTCATTCTTCAGTGACAAATAAAAATCTGTTATTAGAACTGATTAGACAATGTCAAGGAAATAGCATATTACAGATCCTCCATCACCAGCTGATCTAGAGCAACATTTTACAGAATTATGAACTTTTTATTCCTAACAATAAAGGGGGTGCAGATCTTTCTTTCTTTTTTATTTTTTTTAATTTTAAAAACCAGCAATGTAACATCTAAGAATGATTCACTTATAAGATCCTTAGCCTAGCCATGAAAAGTTGAGATCTTTCTTTCTCTTTCACAGACATTCAGAGTGTCTGAAAAAAATCACAAGGAACTGAAACCAGTTGTCTTAATTTTGGTCCCAGTTTGCCCAGGTACATTTGAGTGACCAGTAAAGCAATCTTTTGACTTCCCTGTAAAGACAATGAAGAGAGATTAAGTGATTTTGAAGCCATGAAAATGAGTGAAAATCATTACTAACTGCTTATATTTAGGTACATCTATGAGATATTTGGTTCTTCTAAGAATTCTTCTTCTCACTGATAACTGTTTAAGTTCCTTATGAGGACAGCTTCACTAGGCATTTGGTTAGATGTCTACATTTAGCATTCTGTATCTAAGATAAATTTTCCTGGATCTTGTAATTTCCTGTTGGTCACAATACATCAGCTTGTAGTCATGGGAAGCTAGACAACTGCCTTCTGAAGGTCTTATTGTGTATTGCATGTCAAGGTACCTTATCAACCTTAGACATTGGAGAGGGAGCCTACATACTGCCTTTGAGGACTATGGTTTCATTTTGGTTTATGGTTTCAGTTTGTTTTTTTTCCCTACAAAGGCTCCAGACATCCATTTATGAACTGGGCTTTTAAGCTTGAGAAGACATCTTAAATAGCAAATGGAAAGAAGGTGAGAGCTAATTCTTGTAAAAGGATAACGACATTCAACTTTGACATTCCTTGAACCTTGTGGAGGCTGAAAATGTGTTTGTATTCCAGGGAACATTGCAGAAGTTCATATAAGACAAATCAATGAAAAAGTAGTGCCTACTAAATCTATGACTCAAAGGGTCACTGTACAGAAAAGTGTTGGAGGCTGGGACGATCAAAAAGAGTAATCATCATGTACTTACTCTGTTATATTACTCACCTTTAAGCAACCACTTTTAGAGAATGGATGCTACAGTGTTTTGTCATTCTTATAATACCATATATCATTTAGCAGATTTTCAGAGTTCAATTTCTCTAAATATCAAATTATCATGCTGTACTGATGTTGTTTTAACAATGCCAATAGTAATTTTGTGCATGAAACTTCTGTATTATTCTGATTGCAACAGCAGTAGCTGTAGTTCTCAGACCTCACCAGAGTAGTCTTTTATGCTTTTCCATAGAAGTAGTGGTTTAGCAGCATACTGTTTCTCCTCTTCTTACACTGTCTGTGCTGTACTCTTATTTCTGAGGAGTTGTTTCTCGCAGAAAACTATAAATCCTGTCCATGAGTACAAATAGATACTGTGCTTGCATATTCTATCAAAAAAAAAAAAAAAAAACCATACCAAAACCCAGGAAATACTGTTTTTTGAAAGGCAGAATAAAAATTGAAAGGAAAAAAAAAATAATCAGATAATTCTGCCTGCATGTATGAAAGATTTTCCCCTTCCCTTTCCTGCAACCTTCCTTGCCTTTTTACCTAAAGATTTTTAGCTAAAAAGGCAATTTCTATTTACAGGAGTAGCTGAAGCAATTTAAATAAGTGAGGCTTAAAATAAATATGTGAGATTTCATATATCTCACTGGAACACATGTTAAAATCCATCCTTTAAAGAGTGAGAAATGAAGAACTTGCCTTCAAATTAATTCAAAATGAAGGAATTTCTTCATTTGACAGGTGTAGATTTTAAAGGTTAAAGGCTTGAGCCGGCCTCACTTGTATGTTCAAAGCTTCCCATGATCTCTGAGTATGTGGTAACAATGATGTACTCTATTTTTCTTGGTTACCTCAGGTGACCAAAGGATATTCTAAATGTTGCACCGTGTACTGGGAGGCAAATTGTTACATGAGTAACTTCAGTACAAACCTAGGGTTTTCATATTATCCTGTCTCCTTTTCAGTAGGAAACCTCTAAATAACTGAAAGACTAGACCTCTTGGAAGCCACTTTCCTTTATACAAACTGCTAATAAAAATATGCCCTTGATATTTTCTAAATATGTCAGAGGTAATCACTGCATAAGCACATGTTCTTTTTGCTGTGATACAAGGATATCTTCAAATTTACAAAACCCCTACTCTACATAAACAACATTTAGAAACAACTACAAACACAAGCCATGTTACTAAAACACCTACCTTAAGAAACCAGAACATATTTAGAGTCATATTTTTACAAATACCTGGTTATTAGTCCTAGGAATGCCTTTATTTATATTCCTATACTCAATCCACGAGTGACTAATTGATTCAAATGAAGCAGAATTTCAAATTCATCTGATGTTGGCACAGTGTTTTATATGTAAGTCTCTCTCTAGCACTTATTATACAATTATATATGCTTAGTTCTGAGAAACACTGTAAAAATATTTGTGATTCCCAAAGTAAAGCTACAGGGAGTGTGTAGGAGTGCTAACTGCGTGACATGAAGGGAAAAATTACGTAAATTCATGAAGTGCTCTGTTTTGCACAGTACACGCTTTGAAGTCAAGGCAGATATACAAACATGAACAAGTCCAGCACTTACTGGCAGAGTGCCAGCCTTCTCTCTCTTACAGAAAATGCAGTCCATGTCTCAGCAGTGGCTGAAGCCACCAGTGACAGAATTCTTCTTACAGCACGGTGCTGTAAGTAAGTAATATACTTACATTCACCTTGTATTCCACCATGTCGCCTACAATTAAACAGTGTTGAACTTAGAAGGTAAAAAAAGGAGCCAGCTTTAGGGGCACAAAGATCTCTTTGGGGTTCTAGAATTTCTTCTGTTTGTTGTGTCTTGCTTACGTTGAAGGCATTTTCATAACATCCAAATTACTATTTTCTGAAATGAGAGAAAGAAAAACTTTAAATAAATAAAAAAATCTAAAAGCTGCTGGTGGAGTGTCAGAAGCTTGATTCTAAACAGTGCATGTATTACATTGCACATAACAGATCAAAGAAATACTGTGCTCAGTATATTATGCAGTTTAGGGGCAGCATAATCCCCATGTCATACTACAGGAGAAATAGATTGGACATCCTCAGTTTTGAGGGGGAAAAAATCTGAAATTAGTAGGTAGGTTTATCTTTAATCTAGTAGAGTTTCAATCACGAAAGACTTTGTTCATGATATACTGCTGTTGATGATATCATGTACTGTGTTTATTAACAAGGGCTTTTTGTGTGCTCATTCAAATTCACAACTACAGATTCAGTGTTTTGCTCTGCTGGTTTCAGTGCCTGCATTCGAATGAAAAGCTCTGTGACATGCACTGCATGAAATGCCACACAAAGCCCTCACAGTGAAGACCCTGCCATTCTGCCCTTTCTCTTTCTTATCAGCAAGACCTCAACCTGGGAACCTGGGCACCTCTGCTAAGCAATATCAGACATAGTCCTAACAATGTACCTGTATGATATCAAGATGATATGACACACTACTTACAATCTGAGTACTGTGAAAGCTTTTAATTTGGATATTCTTTACAGCTAACATTCATAGCTGTGTCTGATCTTCTTTTATTTTACTGCTGTAATGGCATCCCTTGTTAAAGAAAATAACTTCAGATTTGATGCAGGTGGAGGTAGTTAACAAGACGTTGACCTGGTCATCCATTTGAGTCAAAGCAACACAAAGACAGGAAAATGTTCTGCTAATGAAACATTATCTATAACTAAGGGTTATTTTAGCTGAGGTGGTTAATATCCTGAATTGTTTGTATAATCCTATTATTTCCTTTGTAATATAGACCACTGTGTCTTCTGATTAGCCAGTACAGGTACAAAAAAAAATGGTTGGTATTTCACTCCTTTATTGAAATGTCTGTATTCACTTCAACTTCTGAGTGTGGCTCTGTAAAAACATATACCACTGAGGGTTCAGATGGGCACAATTATTAAATTAAAACAAGAAAACATTTCCAATTCATCTATGCCTAGCATGATGAGCTACTGGCATACAACTAATTATATAAATCAAAATTAACACCTTATCTTTCACCATAGCATGAATACTATGCAAGAGAGAAGGTGCTTTGAGAATATTAGGCTGCATTATCTAAATCTGCTAACTTTCTTCATGGTCCATTTTCTATGAAATTTTGATCCTGTGAGAGGATACCATTGCATACCTCAACATTTCAGTCATGAAGCTTTCTTTAAGACAGATGTTCATAGGGATACAGAAAGCTTTACTGTGACAAGGTCTCAAAGATTTTTCAACAGTTACAAGGGATTTCAAAAAGGCTTTCAGAAGCTGATGAACAGAAGTTATTCCTACTCATACTAAACTAAATAGTTAATCATTAAGCTTCTACTATCACAGCAGTTGTCAGAATTTTAATTTATTTAGGACTCCAAGAATAAATTAGGGAAAAGCATGTCCTATATTAATTAAACAAACTCAGGAAATTCACATAGTTAAAAGAAGAGCTGCTGGAAAGTAAGACTATACATCCAAACACATTATTTAATCAATTATTATCCATATTAAATGGCTTTGTAACGCTTCCAGCTCAAAACCTAGACCAAACATTGAATTTATGCCTCTTCCACAATCCAGATGAAAAATTTGCTAGGGGAGAATTTTGGCATTATTTCTTTTTTAATACTCTAGCCTACCATTTCTCTTGACAGCCCCAATCCCATCTTCACCTCTACTGGTTGTCTCTCTTCCATACCCACTACAAGCTTAGCCTCAGATGACCCTTAGCCACAACAACCATATACCTGAGGAAAAAGGTTTCAAGTTAAAACTCTTTCTGCAGTTTACTTCTTCCTTTGGCAGTTTCTTGGCAGCCTCACAAGAATAAAGGACTCGCAAGTGATGTTCTGGGATGTTCTGTCTCTATTTCAAACTCAGCCCTAAATAGTAAACCATTGGCCTTGGTTGAGCCTTGGGCAAGCATCCTCAAACATGACACAAAGAGAATAGTTTTCAGGGGAGAAATCTCTCTGCAGTACAAACTTTCCCTTTACAGTCCCACAGCATCTGGAATTTCAAGCTCTATTTCTTTTCCAACCCTAACCCCACGCCTCACCTTTCGCCTAAAGATGGTCTCTAGCCAAGGACCCTCAGCCACAGCCCAGATAAAAACGTCCTTAGTGGAGAAACTTATCTTCAGCGTAACTATATGTTTTTGTCTGCTCCTTTGACACCCAGCTCCATTGAAGGGGTAAAGTTTGGTCTGTAACCATAAACCTATATCAGCCTTAACTTTGTCCTCAGGCTGAGTCTTAGCCAAAGCCTCCCTGCTATGGCACAGCCTTCAGGAGAGAAATCTTTTTACCACCTTTCCCTTGCTCTAGCAGCTTCTTGACATCAAAAATGAAATTGGACCACACTCTAGGTATTAACCTATATTTTGATCCAAGTCTTGCCAAGGACCTGCAGAAGTGGCTCAGACTACAATGTAGTCCAGGAAAACATCTTCTTGTAGCCTACTCCTTCCTTTGCTTTTCCCTTTGCTGCCTTGGTCCAATTAGATGTTCAGGCTTTCTTTCTCCTCCATGTCTAGCTTGAATGCTAACTCTTATTCCAGACTGGGGCTGAGCTAAAGCCTGCAGCCATGACCCAAATCAGCAGGTCAACCCATCCCTTTAAATGATCTTTTCAATTGCTTATGGGTTAAGACACAACTATGACTGCTTCTGCCTTGGCAGAAAAGGAACTTTTCCTCAGAAAGATTTCCATTAACTTGCTCAAGGAAATCTATTTTCAAATGGAGCTCATTTTAGAATGAAAAAGGTTTTTTCCACCATGAGGAAACTAAATCTCTCTCTGGAATGTACCTCTAGCCAAAAGCAGGGCAAATGGATTATTTTTGTAATGATCCAAGAATCAGTGAAACATACACATGCATCACTGCACATCAGACACACGTCTGCTAAAGCTGCCTTTAAATTTGTCGAAAATAATTCTCTCTCCCCAAATATACTGCAGAATGTACTTTCTCCCCTTTTTCAATAAAAAATGTAAGAAGAGATTTATTTTCTTCTGGATAAATACACTAGGGTCTTGAAAGCACTGAGGGCCTTCTTGTCTCTGTCAATACCCCCAGGGTCTCTCTCCACCCTGCCAATGGTCCAAGACTCCATTTCAGCCCAGCCTGAGGCCATCAGTCCTTGCTCCAGCAACGCCGTAGCAGTGCTGCTCTTCGGTCCCATATCTGTCCATTCCTGATGAAGTCCTGCTGCAGGGACCCAGTCTTGGCTTGTCACTCTCCAAAAGTGTCAGGGCTGTTGATGAACCCTGTTGCTGGCCCTCTGGTCTGCCTACTGTGCTCAGGATGGTGGCTGGCAGGATGGGCACTGCCATTGCAGGGATCCCCCTAGTACCCAACTCCCCAGCCCAAGACAGCAGCTGGCTCTCACTGCTCCCTGACAAGACATGAGGATGAATTTTGACAGAAGTGGCATGTTTCCTTTGCATGTGATGCCCATTGTGTTTTGCATGCACTTTGTGCAATATTGGGCATCCTTGTTTGATGAAAACTTTAGGTGGACAGTGAAGCAATAATCAAATACTTTTTATGTAAGTTGCACATTCCAGCCATTATTTAATTATGAATAGTTACTAGATCAAGTCTACATAGTGAAATGCAAGATAAAAAAAAAATAGTGCCACAAACTATGAAACAGCTTACTTCTTTTACAATAGGTTCTAGAATCATAGAATCACAGAACAGTTAGAGTTGGAAGGGACCTTAAAGATCATCAGGTTCCAATCCCCCTGCCATGGGCAGGGACACCTCCCACTAGACCAGGTTACTCAAAGCCCCATCCAGCCTGGTCTTGAACACTTCCAGGGATGGGGCATCCACAACTTCCCTGGGCAACCTGTTTCAGTGCCTCACCACCCTCACAGTAAAGAAGAAAGTTTGCTAGCTTCTGTCCCACAGCTAAGCTGCTGTGTAGTAAAGATGAGAATTGACCAAATATATAGCTGCTGATACAGTTCAAAAGAAAAGGTACTATGACTTCATTTGCAGGAAAGGGTGATAAAAGAAAGTAAAGAACAGAAATATTGAAGCAAAACAAAGCAATTCAACAAAAATCTGGTTTTGCCACAGAAACATAGTGTTACCTTCTACCAAAATAGGCAGACATGACTATTTGTAATGCTCATTGGTGAATCTACCAAATACTACTAATAAAAATTAATTAAAAAAAGAAATAGCAACTAAATAAAATAAAGTTTTCATTCATTTTGAAATCTTAAATCTTACAAAATCTTCAAAAATTAAGAGCAAGGTAGTTTCACATAGGTATTTAACATGAAAGGATACGAAAAGATGCATCACCTCTGAACTTAATATTTTACTACTTGATAATTTTGCGTCACTTCTCCAAAGAATTCCATATGTTCATCTGCTTCCATCCTGGAAGGAAACAAAGATTTTTTTTTTTTTGGATCAGCAATTTAGTGTGCTTGAAACTGTACATAAACAGTCTAGCAACATCTTTTCCAACCACCCAGTCACTGTTTTAAGAGAAGGTATGGGAAGTTAGGACTGTTGACCCTTCCTCTTGTGTTGCATATATTGTGATGCAGCTGTGCTTAATTGTACTCTTTTTAGTTCACACCTCTGCCTGGCTTAAGCGTTGATTTCAGAGTCACGAACAAAGTCCACAAGTAAACGAAGGGCCCAAAATCATGCAAGAAAATCCATGATAAGGAATGAAAGCCAATCTCTAGAGTCTCATGGAACTAGCAGACTCTCTACTTGTCCATTCTGCTGTTTGAAAATCTTTGTCTCCATTAGAGACATTACCCTCCATTAGAGAGGGTAAAAAAATAATGTATTATTTGCCCTGAGTATTAAAGAGTATACATCTTAAAATCCTGATATTCCCACCACTTTCTCCTGTTTAACATCACTGACCTTGAAATATATCCAAATAAGTCAGTGAAAATCTTCAATATATTTTACTGTCTGAAAACTAATTTTGATCTCAAACCAAAAATAAATGCAGTGGATAAAGAGAACATTTCCATCTCTGTTCAGGTATTTCTGTGTCTGGAGCAAGGTCACATTGAAGATAACCAGGTAACAAGTGGGAAACATGTAGAAGGACATTTAAATAAAATTATTTACTGTCCACAATAATCAATTTGATTTCACAAATATTTTGCCCTTTCACATCCTGGGAAACTTTAGAACCAGGTTGCAGAAGAACAATGCAGGAGTGGGCAGCAGCAGCTTTTCATCGTGATAGAGTCTGCATGATATGATCATTTCCTGATGATACGACTTCTACATGCATTAATTAGCAGCATACATGGTCACAGGTCAGTATTGGCTTTATTACCCAGCCCTCTCTTGAATTCCCTGAGTATTTTCCATCTAAGTGACAAGAGAGTTGCCTTATAGGCTCAGTGTTGGTGCTCCAATGCTGTCAGTCAGAAATAGCCCCTACACACAGCCTTCTACACCTGTAGTCTTCTACAAGAGTTTAAGGGCTATAGATCGTATACATTTGAATGAATGATGAGCTCAATTTTCCAAATCAACCCTTTAAAAAACAAGTACATATCAATCTCCACAGTAGATAAAAACCAGCAAAACCAATATTTTTTAAAATATTGAAATCTTTAAGTCACTTAACATGCGTGGGTGTAGCATACTAACAGTACTGCAGTATCCAGAAACTAAGGTTCATCTGGCAACAAGTGCTGCAGAAGATGTTTTATCCTCTTAAAAATTCTCTGACCTTTTGCCTTCTCGTACATTTCCTATGTACATTTCTTCTCGTACATTTCTTCTAAAATGAGAGTTACTACAGCCCTGCTAATGCAGCTGGTAGGACTAACCTTATTTGTTTCCTCACATCTAGTAGAGGGCTATAACATGGAAGCCTGTAATGCATTCTAGAGCAAGGGAAGAAAAACCCCAATGCATTTCCTGCTGACAAATGTTAAAATTATTTTTATATGATTTTGTGAACTTTTGGAAGTTGTAAATGACACCTAACAAAGATGTAACCAGCGGATGTAATTGATAATATTACTTGGGGAAACATTTTATATAACCTTTTCAACAATACTTGGATTTTGCATTTTTTGAGTTTTCCTAATTTCATAGACTTCTGTAACACCTCCTGCTGTGATGTAATGAAAAGAAAGTTTAATGACAGAGTTTGAGGATGTGAAGCAATGCACTAAGCACTGCTACCTTCAAACTGCTGTTAGCACATCCTGCTATCTTCAATGAGTAGAAAATAAAAACTTATTCACTTTGCAGTCTTGAAACTTCTGAAACAAAAAAGGGTCAGTATAAGTCTCAAGCTAACTATGAATCAAAAACTTGCTGAGCTAATTGGTAAGGAAGGTTATGTATGCCATGTTACATTGATGCTGACCAACAGGCTCCTTTTTCCATCTACTCTGCAGATGTCCCGTAGTTCATAATATAAATCTGGGTGGTCCTGCTTTGGCAGGAGAGTTGGACTAGATGATCTCTATGGTCCCTTCCAACTCTAAAATTCAGTGAAATTCAGTGAAATTCAGTGAAATTTGAAAATTGGAAAAATAATTTTAGGCTCTCTTTTGTTTTTTCTGTGGTGTATCCACATTTGCATGTACCTGAGAGACAATTGCATGTATTCAGAACCTTTATTTTGATGGAAGACCAAAAGTAAGTAGAGAGTTATCACCTTGTGAGACTTGGAAAACCTGCTGTCAGTCTCATCAATTGACATTTCTAAGTGTTTATGTATGCCTTTTTATTAAAAAAAAAAAAAAAGGTAAAAAAAGTTGTAATTTCCAAACAACATTAGCAAATTAGTTATTTAAAACAACCATCTGTTTCTACCCCTTCTAACATAACCTATCCATAAAGTTTGGGATCTTTCTTTTAGGAATACCAAAGCCCACAAAATACACAGCCTGATATTTATTTTGGCCATTTGTGGTAAAACCTCAGCATAACCAGCTTTTGGCTGACAGGCAGAATGTCATTATACCAGCGTCTTTTGTTGCTTTAACCATCTTCAAACATTGTCAGTTACATTGTGTAGACCTCTTAGCTGGAATTAATCTACTTTCTTCTGTAAATTACATTGCTGCTTCCTCCACAGTAAATTTATCCTGGCCCTCTAATCAATAGTGCAATTCATCAATGCAGAGTCATAGGTTTCTTAATGTAAGAGCCATTGGGCTTTGTTCTGACGAACAAATACCATAAGAACAGGTATCTCTCGGTCACAGCTTTGTTTTTACATATGAAAAGGAAAGGCAGCTAGCCAAATACACTTGCAGAAAGTTTAATTTTAACAACTGATTCAAAAAATAATGATGTTATGAGATGTAAACAAACAAAGTCACTGTCTAAAAAATGTATGCCTCACAACAATTAAAATGAAATCTAACCAAAAAATGCAACCCAGGAAAGGTCAGTTGAATTCTGGAAATATGAGATATAATGAGAAATATTTCAACTTATTTGTGGTACTAAAAAAGTGTGCAGCAAATTAGGAGCCTTTCTTCTGCTGCCTTTTAAGTCGATGTGCTCTTGTTAGAGAACAATTTATCCTGAAATCATTAATTACTCCATAGATTAAATATTTATTAACTTAACTCCTCTGCAGTACAAGTCAGCTAAGCAACCTTCTTTGAGCTACACATTTATTTTCTTCTCAACTTCAACAGCAATTGCATAGGCAAAACTGAGGCAGGTATTTGCTCCATAGTCTGCTGAAAATAAAAAATAGAAAACATATCTTTGATTAAAGTTATAACAGACTTTAATATTGGAAGGGTACCCATAAAAGGAAAAAATACTTTTTTAATAGATGAGATCACAGAAAAAGGTCAAAAGCGGCTATGGAGTTTTTCTACTTTAATGTGAGCCAAAGTAAACACAGAATAAACCATATGCGCTACTGGAAAATGGAAAATGCTGTAAACTGTGGTACTTAGTGGTTCACAGATTCAAACACATACGTAAATAACATACGTAAAGTTACCTTAAACCTTAAGCATTCCTTTATATTCTAAGGCACTTAGCTAAATTACTTTTATTCTAACAGGGAATAAATGGTATGTAACTTATAACCACATTTACTTATTTTACTATAATGTTAAAGTGGGGAAAATGTTTACTGGAATCACAAAAGATTTGGATATTTGAGTATTCCTCATAAGTGCTTGAGTGAATTTGATTCCTAGGACTCTTTGCCTATCAGTGTTAAGTATTGATTACACGAATGGAAAAAAGTTCATAGTTCTATAGAAAGTCCTCCTTTCTTATGCAGGCAGAGAGACTGTTTTGAGCCCAGTTTACACCAGTTCCCTGAAAAATAATTACTCATGTGCCAGATTACTCTATGTTAGCAAAACTTGTAACCAAAACTGGTCATTTGAAAACGCCGATTTTCAAAAACTAAAATACTTCCGGGAAAGAGTTTGGTTTTGATTAAACAGTTTTCGTTTTCTTTTTAAATAAGGCACTAAAAATGTTCACAGGTTTTCTATCAATATTTTGTAAATGAAGTAGCAATAAACTTCTTATGTTCTTATTGTCTGAGCTTATTTTTGCAGTCAAATCAAGGTAAGTCATATTTAAAAATAAAACTATGGTAATATGAAAATGTATCATTTCAAAGTCTCCCAACTTTGTTTTACATATAATCACAGAATCACAGTATCTTCATGGTTGGAAGGGACCTTTGAGACCATTGAGTCCAAACATTTAAAAACAAACAAACAAACAAAAAAAAAACCAACAACACATAACACCAAAGCAAAAAAACCAACACCCCATCACCACAACAGTCACCACACCCAACAATCTCAGGCACTAGAGCATGTCCTGATATACCACATTTACACTTTTTTAAAATACCTTCTTAAATACCTCCACAACCTCCCTGGGCAGGCTGATAATTTGAAAACAAATTGTTACAGAAAACCAGTTCTGGTTTTAAGTTTTTGTGCCTATTCTTAGCATCTGTATAAGCATGAGAAATTCCAGCTCCTAAGTTCTTCAGGGGTCTCTGAAACACGCAGTTTTTACTGTATTTTTAAAGTAGCCCTTCCTCATTTATCTCACCAAGGTTAGATGTATGGGGGGTTCCCATTCTCTCCTGCTATTAGAAAATTTCAGAGTTTTTGAGCACTTGCAGTTTTTTCTGTAGTGAATTCAAATGTAAACTCAGCAAACTCACTCAGGTCTCATTAACTTTGCTGAGGACGTCAGAAATTTAGTCTTCTTTTTACTCAAGCCTTTTTATAGACAGGTTATTGACTAGAGATAAGCATGAAGATGTAGGAAATCTGCCGAAGTGTTTATTTACAAAACTAGAGCAGCAGATGTGGTGTTCATAGTTGCAGGCCTTGAGAGGGTCTAAAGACAGGAGAAGCAGAAGGGAAGGAAATAAAAGAAAGAAAGGTAAAGCTCTCTCCTGCCCCCCAAAAATAAAACCCTCTCCCGGCTTCCAGCTTGAGAGTGGAATTTCGTCATCAGGAACTGAAGTGGTGACAAGTCAGTAAGTGAGCTCATTGCATGGGTAATAGACTGACACAGTTTTCTTTCACATTGCATTTACTGAGCAGCTCTGGCAGTGGATCTAGAGGGAGATACTTACATTGCCCTCCCAGCTGGTGGCCATCTGCCTTAGTGACAACTGCCAGATGGAGGAAAAGCGCATGAAATCAGGGATCAAACACTAAATAAAAGAAAATTACTTTGAAAGCAACTTTGTCATATTATAAATAGACTGTTTTAAAGTGTCTCACATGTTTTAATTGGAAGGGGAAAAGGGAGGTAATGAGGTAGATATAAACCTGAGAGAGAAAGATAGCACAGCAATTTACGGACTCCCCTCTAAATGTGGATGACACTAATTTAGAGATACATTTTGATGTTCTTACATCAAAAAGTACCCATTAAATGAATACAAGAATTATGAAATAGAAATCCTTTCCCATGTGGTTAGCATGGTGGGAGCCTCCCACAGCTGTATTTCCAGCTGCTCACAATGCCTCTCTCGAGCAACTTGCTCTGACTCTCTGCACTGACTAACCTTCTTAAACCAAACTCAGAGCGAAGTGGTGGTGATGAGTGTCACAAGACTGAAGCCTCAGCAGCCCCCTGCAATGATGAATCAGCAGCTACAGACTGAAGAAGAAGAAACAAGGAAACTGATGGTTCTCTTTTGCCTCCCTTACACAAGCTTAGTTATGTAAAGGGTAAATGAACCCACAGGGTTTAAAACAAAACAAAAACAAACAAACAAACAAACAAAAAACCCAAACCAACAAACCTTGAAGACCTTGAAGACCTTGTTTTTTGTAGATAATTCTTGGATTCCTGGGAAACCAGGGTTAAAGGACTTCTCCCACACACTCCTAAACAGACCAGAAAAAGAGGATGTTGTGCATAGTTAGAAAGACAATGCATATAGATTTACCAGGCATGGAAGTTTATTGCTATTGCAGTACCACAGGCAAATATTGTATTAATGAACACTGGGAAACTCAATGTCTCTATTTGTAAATGTTAACACCTCCCACGCTGTTCCTGCTTTTAAAAAACTTGAATGAAAATAATTTTGCTCTTACCTGGCTATAAAGGTATTTGAAAAAAATATATGTTTTTATTCTTAATAAAATGGAGGGAACAGACTTCTGAACAATTGTGTAGCTGAAATTACTTGGAGAAAAAAAAAATTGATTTTACAAAAAAGTAAACATTTGCAGAGGGCAAAATGTTTTCTTTTCTTCCCTAGAAATTGGTTTTGATGTGACCTATTTAGAAGACTCAGTTTATCATTTTTTCAGTGTAATTATAGATGTATGTGTGCATGATCACCATTTGGCTAAGAACAAGACCATTAGCTGTAAACTGTAACCTTTTCACATCATCCTGCACTCTGTGTGGAGAGGAACTCATGGCACTTAGAGAATAACAAATATCTGACTTGTTAACATAGATGTTGCAGTATGCTGATACAAATAAACAGAAGTATAAAGAGCTGGAAAAGTCTCCTTCACGTCTCCTGCATTTACTTAGGGAAATAGTATACATTTTGCAAGCCATAAGGAGTACCATCAAGAAACTTTTGCCTCAACTTTATAGGATGCAAAAGAAGATTGCACTTTGCTTTAGGCATTTTAATCTAATTTGGCATATTATTCCATGTAACAGCAGCATTGCTATGAACATCCTTACAGATTTACTTGGTGGAATAGGGTCATCATCTGGAAAAAGAGTTGATGTGCTTTATTTTTGGTTGTTGTTCTTTTTCCATAAATGTAAAAAATTCAAAATGCATTGATTGTGGAGGAATTTTTAAGCTGTGGCACAAATACTACTTTGTACTGGAACTCAAAAAGCCATCTTTGAAGATAACAGAGAAAGAAACATGGAAATCACTGCCAGGTCACACAGTATCTACAAACATACACTGGAGCTCTTTGGAGCAGTACTTTCAACTGTTTAGTAAAAAGAAGGTTGTATATTCATAACCACAAATTTAGTCACCAATGCAGTTCTGACAGCTCATAAGTAAGTGACAATCAGTTCTGCTTAGTACTTGGAGGAGGACTCCTGAGAAATTGGAAATATACCAGGAAGAGCTTACATTAGTCTTGTTCAACTCTCACCACCACAGAATACATGCACTCTGTCCCATCTATGCACACAAACAGAATTTCCAGCACTTTCCTGAACAATGCAATTATGTTTCTTATGTCAAATCTTACTATTTTAGCATTTTGCTGTTCCTGAATATTCAGTGATTTGACAATGCATTACGTCAAAAATAATTTAGCAGCAAACATTTAGAGTGAAGCAATTGTCAGTCAGATTCAGAGATGCTGTTCCACTGCTGAAATGAGAATGTTTCTGTACCTCTTTTTAGTATTATTCCACTTATAGTTGTGATTGAAGGTCTCAAAGATTCTTCACAAGGATTGTACTATAATTCTTTTCTGACCACCCAGGCAAGTTGTATGTATTTCAGAGTAAGCAAGCAACACAGCATGAGGATAAAGAGGAAGAAACCTAAGGAGTTCTTGATGAGGGTGAACTATAATTATTTTATGGCTACCCAATTGTGCCATGTGCAATACAGGATAAGGAGTCTCAGGCCCTAACAGTGAGGGAGAAAGAATAGATTACACAATGAGATAACATTGCTATTCAAAGACAAACATTAAGGAACAGTTCTATTTTTATGTATAAATAAAGATCTTTATTTTCAATGTTGTTGCTAGGTCACTATGCAGAAGACAAGGAAAGCACACTGAAGAGGGCCAGTGGAGGATGCATTCAAAAACTTTGCAAAAGCTATTATTGATGGGCATAGCACTCATGGGAATTTACAGTTGCATACATTTCCTGCTTCTCTTTTAAGATAACAGTATCTTATAAATACAATTCCAATTGCATCTGTGAATTCCTGATACCTTGTGGATTGAAAAGCTAGCTTGGTTCTAGCTGCAAAGTCATAAACGCTCACATCTTCAGGTAACAACTGAGAATGATCTGAGAAGGTAAAACTAAAACTGTAGCCATGCACTTTTCCCTTCTTCTGCATCCCTCTCCCACTGTGTACATACTGTGGAGATAAGGAAAAAGAGTGAAACTGAGTAATGCAGAAACATGATGGGCCAGTTTGGAGCACCATCAAATTCCTCTGTAACATGAGTCCAGGCAACACAACAATGTAAAATTTGCATACTACTTCTTACAATGCCCTTTATTGTGAAATCTTCATCCTGTCCAAGCATACATATAGGTTACCAAAAGAATTGATGGGAAGGAGGTAGACAGCCTCACAGTAGCTATTATGCATCTTATTATGCAGCTCAGAGTACATCCTGAAGGGAGTAATAACTGTGTGCAGTAACAGGTACAAGACAGAAAATGAAGTTCCAATATTTTGCAGCTGAACATGTAACTTCCACATATCTCAGCCTTTCTTGACCCTCTTCTTTGACATCTTGCATTTTCAGGAGTGTAAAATAGTCATACTCATTGTCAGAATACATGAGTACAAAAGAACTCCATGACCCATGGACTGCTGGTAGCTTGCAATTAAGCAGATCTCCACTCTGTAATTCTGCACTGGGAAGCAAAGGGCAGTCTGAGTTTTTCAAACAAGACCAAAAAAATTCCAGGGCCATCTGTGTCTTATTTTATCTTTTGGCTGTTGGAAACTTTTGACTAAAACTATAAACCAGATCAAAACCTTTTTATACTTTATCTTACAATATTTGGAGAGAGACTTTCCACAATTTTTTAAGAGATGAATGACAATCATTTGCCTTTCGCTCAATAGAACGTTATTCAGTAAATGTCCAGTACAGCACAAACAACTCACAGGAATATACTGATCAATTTCTCCTAAATTACCAAGACCTCCCCAGCATACACACTTGTGTCCTACAACTTCATGCTCCAGAGTCTGATCGCTATATAAGTCAGAGAAGCAGAGCTGATGATTGAATGTTAAAAGGGGATGGCAAGTAATACCTTATTAGGCATTCTACAGACCATTCAAAAGGGGGTTATTTCCTCTAAGAATTTCAATTAGCTGCTAAAGAACAGGAAGCTGCTGAAGTTTCCATAAGAAAGCAGCTAAAGATGCAATTTTCAACTGGTCAACATGTAAGAGGCAATTTTCATCCTATTATGCTGTGTTCTGCAGGAGACAGATTGGGCTAGTGCGCAAGAAAATGCTTTACCAGCACCTTAGTGAAGACCTATCAGTCTCTAGAATTCAGGATTTAGTCTGAAAAGCTAAAAGGGACCTCTGCAGCCCAGACAATGGGGATAGAGGGGTACTTACCTAGTGTTGTATTGCCTGCTCAAGTCATCAAATTAAAAAAAAAAAGTACTTTACATAAGAGGTAAATCATATACGTTCACTATTTGTGTTAACTCTGAAGTACATAAAATTAGTATGCTGTTGACAGATAAACCTAGAAGATATCTACACATATTTTGTATAGGTAGCTATGCTAGTCAAATATCAAAGATAATATTCTGATCTATCAGTAATATCTCACAAACAATCCATACTTCGTATGAAGTAGAGGATTTGTCAACAAAACATGTCTTTCCCCATGCACATGTTTTCATAGTTTTCATTTTCCTGTGTTCAGAGTCCACTGAAGGGAACCAGGAACTGGGTCTTCCTTTCAGTGGGAGAAAAATTATGTCCCAGAGAGCTGTGTATACGAGTAGATACCCACATCGATTGAAAGGTGATAGCTGTAATTAATGGTGATGAGGGGCTGCTGGCTCTAACAGTGATGAAGAGTTCTGACTGAAGATTGCCCATACAGCATGTAGATAATTCTTGGCATTTTATCTGCTCATTTCCGAAGTGTTTTCATTGGAGAGCACTCTATGAAGTGTTGCTGCCAATTTACTTCATGGCAATTTGTTTCTTCTTTTTCTTGTTATTTTGTTTTTCACTTCTAGAAACTGGTTATGTTGTTGTCTTCTGCCCTCCCCTGTTCTAACCTACAATTTCTTGTCTTTGCATTCCTAGTCTTCATCCTGTTATTGTATCACTTCTTGTCTCCTGAGGTAAACCTCTCATATGTCACCAGATTTCCTTGCTGATTTACCACTTAGGAAAGAACCAGCATAGCTTGTAGGGATACCTTAGGTGTGGGTCACTTGGTAGCTTCCGTGGGCTGGCCATCTATTTTTACAAGGCTGCACCAAGAGCAATGGAAGTTGAAAGAAAAAATCAAGAACTAACACCCTGCTACTTCAACTCACAGCATTAAACAGTGAATGTGAGCGGTCCTCAAGTCTGAGCTCATTTGATGTTGCTAAGAAACAGGAAAGAGGGCCACTAAGCTCCTATTGTTTCAGAGAATATGTGCATGGCAGGTAAAAATGAAGATCCTTCCCTATTCTGGCCTTATGTTCTTCTGTCTTTCCACACACATCAGTTTCCAGGTGACAGAACAATGACTGAAATGCAGATTTCCTGGAACAGGGATGCAGAGCAGCAGTCCAGGGACCAGACTTAGCCTGCCAGGACAATTCATCCAATCTATGGCCCAATTTTTCCATTTTTCAGAAAAAAGCAAGGAGCAAAAGAAAACTAAGGATGAACTTTATAATATCCCGTAGTGTAATGCCTGTTTCTGAGAAGGGAAATTTATCCTATAATCTGAACTAATTTCAAGCATCCCCTTTCCCATGATAGCATGTATATATGCATAAATGTGCAGGTGTCAGGCTGATGTGATCTGAGATCACTTCGGCCTTTCGTTTTCCCCAATGTTCATAAGTCACATGATGAGACAATAGTTTCAGTTTGATTTTAAAGGAGTGCTTATTAACATACATATCTTTCTGACCAACCTGCACTGGGTGCATTGATATGTGCGTGTATTCATACACTGTATTAGTGTCGTGTGGTGAATCCAAACACATGACAGAGGAAGAGACGATACTTACCTGAGAATCTGTCACAACAACCCCAGGCAACACTACTGGCTCAGGGAAGAGTGGCTGGAAAGCAGAAAAAGACCTGGGAGTGTTGGTGGACAGCCGGCTTAACATGAGCCAGCAGCGTGTCCAGGTGGCCAACAAGTCCAACAAAACGTATTTAAGAAATGTGTAGACATGGCACTTCAATGCATCCTCTTGTGGCACGCTCTAGAGGCCGAGATTGTAGGGGGTTTTGTGTGTGTATGGTTGGACTCAGGGATCTCAGAGGTCCTTTCCAACCATGAAGATTCTGTGATTCTGTGAGAAGTGTTCCTAGTGTCTACCCAAGAAGCTTGGGGTGATTCATCCAGGGGCAGTCAAGTGCTGGAAAACATGAGAGAAATATGCAACTCTTAACTTCCCACTCCCACTAAATTGTCAGCTCAGTGTGAAACAGGGAGCCCTGGCTTTCTCATGGGTCATATCTGTCAGAGGCAGCTGCAGGAAAGGACACCTAATTCAGCCAGTTCCAAATACACTGAAAGGCTCCCATAAGCCAAAAATTTGTATTTTACCACAATATGAGTGTCAGATACTACACATCAATAAAAATAACCTTGAAATTCTTTCAATAATAACCATACAGTCACTTAAATATTTGTATTATGACTGTCATAGAGAGGAATTTATATATTTATTATTTTCATCTACACTCCTAAGTCTCACCTGCATTTTTTGCTCTGTAAATATTGGATGAAATTACTTCAAAAAAACCCTTGAACTTTAAACACATGTATAAACCATCCACTTACATTACTAAAGTGAAAGACACACTATTTGAGTGGTTTAGCACATAAGAGTAAGTTCATTGGACAGATCTGTTCTTGTAGTTTTGCAGGGGGTTACCAGGGCCAGCTGTGTTCCAAATAAATTTACTGACCTAAGTGAACTTCCTATCAACAAAATTCTCTCAGACTCCCATTATTTCTCTTCAACAATTAATCAACAGCTGCTGAAAAGTTATGAGTGTGCTTGTAATTTTCAGTAAAATTAATGGAACTCCCATCTTCTGAAGTGTAGAAGGAGGTTTTTCTTCCTAACCCTGGTGTGAATTTCCTGATTTATTTTTTAAATCAATTACCCTTCTGAACTCCCATGTCTCCTGTCTTTGGCAGAAAGGATCCCAGGCTCTACCACGACTGGCATGATAGCTTTTGCTGATGTCTATAAATTCAGTCTTCCAAAGCAGTGACCTCTACTGTACATAGATGTTGATATTTGTCAAGATTCTGTTGTGCATAAACAGGATGTGGTTACTTCTTTTGAATTCATGTAAACATTTAAATTTTCTCTTGGGAATCAGTATTATTTAGTATCTGTACTGCTGGTAGTCAGGGAGAGGGTCTAGTTTGTGTAAACACCCCTTATTTAAAGCAGTGCTTTGAGGGTCTCAGTTCTGCTACAAGGGTATGTCATACAGAGCTCAGGGACCAACACGGAATTATCCTTGCTGGACTCCCCATGAGAACCACTGTGGAGGGCTCACTGCTATTGCTTTTTTTCTTCCTGCTCCCCTAGGAAGGTAGTATGTTTCATCCTCAAGAGCCAAACTTATTTCACTTACATACAAAAATGATACCATATCTAAATATGCTTAAGACTTGGTGATAATATTCCAGAAATGGTTTTTGAATAAGAACTTCGGAGCTTTGATGTCCAGAACACTGCACATTTCTTATGCCAGATCAAAGTGCTAGTTATTGGATGACTGAAGCAGGAAATAAAGCATGCAGCAAGGAAATCACTGAGACACTCCATACATTTAGAATAAACCCTACCAGATATTTTGGTTTGATTTGTGAAGGAAGTTACTCTAGAGTTTCATTTGTAGAAAAAAAAAAGAGTAATCCCACTATGACAGTGTGAATTCACCTGCAAACAATATCTCATTTGTCCAACCATTTGCAGAAGCAGGCCCTGTACATTGCTCTCAGTGCCCAAGGGTTACGTCATGTTCTTTTGACTTTCCTTCTGTTCAAATAACCTAAAAAACAATGCATTTTTTATGACCCAGGTCACCTTTTGTTTTCCCATGGAGCACAAAAACAACATTCAACAAATTTGACTGATAAAAGATTTTTATCTTACATGGGAAAGCAATGCTGTTTCTCTAAGCCACACGTAGCGTATTAGTAATAATGGTATTCCACTTCAAACAAATTACAAACTAATGTTAGTGTTCTTAACAATGTTATACTAAATAATAACTCCCCACAGGCCAATTTGCATACAAAATGTAACATTTAAAGCCAAGTTACAATTAGCACTTTGTTATGGAAGTCTGTGGATTGTAATTTACTGAAACAAAGTTGTACTTGCTGCAAGGAATTTTAATTTATGAAAAATTACCCATTTAGAATTGCTGTCACAGTGGACTGACTTGTATTAAAATGATGGGTACCTAATAAATACATCTATTATTAATGCAATGAATGACAAAAATGAAACAAAGTAAATGTAGGATTAATGATTATGCCTCTGTAAATAAGGGATGCAAGTTGACAACTCTTTTTCTCTTTACTGATGGTGGCACATAGAGCGATATATGTGTGAGAAAAGGAGGGAAAGAGGAGTCTAAGAGAAGAGGAAATTAAGCTATTGAAGGAAGAGGGAAAGCAATGAGGGATACTTGAAGTAGAAAGAACAGAGAAATACAAAGGATGTTAATGAACTAAAAATTAGTGTAAAAATAAACTTGAAACATCTAGCTCAGCAAAGATGAATCACGCTAGTACTTTAGTTCCCTTGAGTGAATGCCATAAATCACCTGATAATGATAGTGAAAGTTCTCAATCCCACAGACTTTATTTGAAGGAAAAGAACATTATTTAACTAATGTGAGTACTTACTAAGCAACAACATACAAATACAGACATTCTGATGTTAAAAAATATTTTTTTCATCCCATCTCGTGAATTAATGCTTAAAAACTTGAGGTTTGTTGTTCATTTTAGTTTGGGGGGGTTTGGACCTCATGGCTGCCTAGTGGATCTTCCACTTAAAACTAAAAGGTTGTAAGAGTACCTAAAATGTCAATCTGTTTGGCAAATACTGCTAAATAGGGTCTGCAAATAGCAGCTGCAATTTTTTTGAGATCTCCTTTCATTTATACATGCATGCTTTTGTACTACCCTTGCAAACATCAGGTCTTTTTACCTTAGCAGGACACAGGTCCCCATGTACTGTGGCAAATCACATGAGCAGTCACTTGGTCTCTCTGTCAGCCAGACTTGGGTTATCTGGTGTCATGTGTATCTGCCTTGGGTTCATGTGACTAACTACAGATGTGTGCTGTCATCATTATATCTGCTTGCACGGCAGGGAAAGGCCTTGCCAACCAAGCCTGTGGCTGTCCACCAACCCTGGATCTCCACAACACCTGCAGTGCCACCATTGAGGCTGGGAAGGTTTGGCAGGGCCAAACATGCAGAGCTCACACAGACTACAGGAGGCCAATATAGGTCTAGAATATTTATGTGGTGGACATTTCCACTGTAGATATTTCAAAACTGCTTGGGTAATCTGGTGTCTTCAGGGAATAGAGACATTCCCACATAATTTATCTGACTAACCACGACAACTACATGAGTTCATCCCTTTCATGTCTGAAGGAGTCACTGGGAATTCTGCTTGTGACAGTCCACTGAGCTAAAAATAATGTGGAAAACGATCTCCCCATGAATATCCTGTGAGAAAAGAGAGTCTAAATTTAAGATAAATTATTCTTTGAGATTATTTACCCATCTCTAGTAAAATTTGATAGATGTCTTTTAATCTATAAAAAAATTCTTGACAGTATAAAGGCTTCAAATTAGGTCGTAACTTGCCTTTGGTAGGAAAATACTTGGGCAGCACTGGTTGATTGAAGAATGAAGTGAAGGATGTGGTAAACACCCAGGAAGCAACATAAATTGTCACCCATAAAAAAAGACACATATACATTTCACACACTTGGAAACTTCCCATCTTGGTGGAGATCAGGGTGAATGGTGCCCTCATGATTGTACCATATTACAAGGAGAGCTCGGGGGACCAAACCAAGCCTGGGACTAAGTAGTCACCACTCCATTGTTCTTTGTGGTTTTACAGTCACTGACACCAGCACAAAGCTTTGCTTTGGTTCTATGAATATCTTTCCACTAAGAATTGTTTCTTTCTTTTCCTTAAACATTATATCATTATATGCTTTTACAAAACAACAATGACATGTTCCTATGATCAAGATTCTTCTATCAAGGCTTCAAAAATTCTAATAATAAAACAAAATGTTTTAAAAATAACTGGGAGGAACATGGGAAAAAATTACAAAATAGATCAGATTTGCTAAACGCTTCTTTTTATTTTTAGCTTGCTTGGTTTGCTTCTTTATAAACAGTCTCACTGACTTATAGGAGTGTATTCAACTCTCGCAATTCAGATTCTGGATCCAACCTGGTCTGATGCCTTGTTTGATTTTATGTATAGCCAATGTTCTCATGGAAGCACTTGAATCTATTCACTAGAACATAAATTTAAACTTTGTGTTAAATCCTCCTGGAAAATGAGTCAAAAATTCTTATTACAGTATCAAAAGCAAAACTATAGAGGTGTCTCCATTGAGTACACCGCTAGTAGAAGATAATTCCCAAAAATTAAATTCCTCTCATAATATTTTTCCTCATCTTCTTAATTTCAATAATTATCAGCATTCTCAATACTGCTCACTCTGGTAGTAAAACATAGGTATTGTGTTCCAGGGGTGCACTTTTTTGTTTCTAGTTTAGAAGATAACATGACAAGCACCTACTCTGCACTCTCAGTCTGGAACCTGACAGACAACGTGAGTTTTTTCTGGTCAGCCTGAAAGCATCAGCAATACATATTCTGTTGGCCAAAAGCTTTAGCTTCACATGAGGGGCTGCTATTGTTCTCAGTCTTCATTTCTCTTTTCATGCTTGATGTGACATTCCCACGAATTGAACTCTCATGATAAACATCGTTCTACTGAATGCCATTTTAGAGTAGTTTCCACGGGACTTAAAATGTTGGAGTTGCTATCAGCAAAAAATAAATAAATGGAAATAAATCCCTGCTCAATAGAATTTAATGAAGGAGCTTATCCTTCTTTTCTATGAATTCTTATTTCTATTTCATTTGAATCATAGAAACATGATAGAATCATAGAAGAATAAACCTTTTATAACTAAAAGTATGTTTTCTTAGTTCACTATTATAATCATTCACTGAGAGGATGAGTTCTTAGGAACTATCAAGAAATGATAGTGACAGCATCCCTTTCTCATGTCTAGTACTTTATACCCAGGAAATTTTTATTGAACTTATAGCACTGCATGATTAATAGTAAAAGGCCATAGCTATAAATGGTTAGGAGCATTCTCTACACTGACCGAATCAATTTTCTCCAGCTTCACCCCTGAAACCAATACAAAACTAATTGTCAAAAATTTCTTGGCAATTTCTGGAAAATAAAGTTTTGACTCAGATCTCTATTGGAAAGACTAAAAGGCTGCAGTGATTATTTTACTACACGAGGCTACCTGGTGTTTTTAGAGTGGTATTATTCAATAAACACATACTACCCATTTACCTAGCAATGATTTTACATTGATTCTTTTTTTCTCATTCTGCAAAAGCTAGGAAGATTTAAAAAAATGAATAAGGGCTCATCACATCATTTCATCTGATACGAATCAATGTGACTGACTTCTATAAACCTGTGCCCACTTAACTCAGCTGTGTATATGGCAGTTTTATTAAATGGAAAGGCTATGATGCAATTTACTGAAACACATTGAAATAAGACATTTTAACAGACTACAAACAACAATAAACTCTTTTAACTCAAAGTCAAAAGAAGGTTCATTTAACAACATGGTTAATTGAGACCCCACTTCAGAACAGTATCCAAGTGCCTTACTTTAAATCCAAAAGCAATTATGGCTACCTTGGAGCTGAAAGGAGACGACAATGCTAATGGGGGGAAGAGGATAGAATAGGTGGAGAATGTTGTTTTTACTCAGAATTCATTCAGTGACATATGCTAAAATCCAAATTACAGAATAGTAATACATCACTTGATTGATAGAAATATTAAATTCTCCACTTGCTTCAAACAGGTAAAACATACCCAAACTGCAACTTTCCTTCTCAATACAATTATTTTAGTAGATGGAAACTAATATGATTTGAAAATGTATCCATTCTGAATCTTCATGTGATAGAAAGAGTGAAATATGAGGGACTTTTAAGGATACATGTAATATTAATGTACTCATGTAAGTCATATAGGACACTGATGTTTCCTAGCTGAAAATTATGCATTCGTACCTTTCAATAGTTTTAGTAGGCATATAATTCAACTTTATTTATAAACAAAATGGGCTTAATGGGTATATGTATACGCTCAGAATATCTATCAAGGGTTGCTCTTTTGCACCTGTGATTGATGGTTTCCTTCTCTTTGTTAATATATGAAATTTCTAAAAGAATCTTTTTTTCTTGCAGCCACAGATGTTATATCACAAACAGAGAATTATGTTTCCTATTGTAAATACTTCAGGTGTAAGGAAAAATTTCAGAGAGAAATTTCCTGTTTATATACATTTATCTTCAGTAATTATCTTTGAAGAGAAACCTAAAGGGGGGTTGGGGGGGGGAAGCTGCATATATAGGTAATGCTGACATGTTTTAGTCATTTGTTTTTAAATGTTTGACCAATATAAAAACTAACCTTTAAGTTAATGTTACATTTCTCCTCCCTATTCCTTGTCTCAGATGCACATATCTACTTTTGAAAGAGATATTAATCTTTTTTGTTTAGACTAAATGTCCATCTCCTGTTGTAACTGTGTAGTGTTGATAAAATGCATATACTAAGAGAATATGCGCAATATCTATATTTTTGACTGAGAGGTAGTATCTGGAATATCTGATAGTATCTACCTGATACTTCATTAACTATTGCAAAATTTCAGATAAGGTAAGACAAGAATTGGATGTCTAAGTATTAAAATATCCATCAGATTAAGTATATACTTCTCAAGGAGCAGAACAGTGTCTCCTAGGATACAACTAATTATCAATTAAGGAAGGAAAGCATCAGAAGTACCGACTGATAGATTATTAGTGCCATTACATTTTGTTATAGAATTAATTCAGCTGCCCTTAAACAATGCCTTTGAGATCATGCAGCAG
>JAHREE010000279.1:8597975-8665914 GCA_033628505.1 Tringa tobata | reverse complement strand
GGGTGAGGGGGGTGGGGGGTGGGTCAAGGAGAAGAGGTCAGGTTCTCAAAATAAAATCTTGTTAAAATTCCAACTATGAAAATCTTTGTTTTTTCCAGTCCTTAAAAAACTTATATCAAGCTCTATTCTGATTGAAGACTAGTCTTCAGGATGAACATTTGACATGATAAGTTTCTTCTTCTTTCTTTTTTTTTTAATCAAGGCTAGTGTAACAATTCAATGTAGTCTGCCCTCTGTAAAAGGAGTGCAATCAGGTTAAGATCTGTAAATGTTTTTGAGGCATTTCTTAATTCTACTGGAGTTTAACTATTCATTTTTTTACTTTTTGTCTCTTCCTGTGTTAAAAATGATTTCCCATCTATACAGTCCTTATGTAGATTGTCAAGAATTCAAGTAATAATCCAAAGAAATGAATGTTTAACTGTGAAGAAAGGCCCTTCCCAAGCTTTAAAGTGTACTGTGTTCATTTTAGAGGAATGATTTAAAAAAAAAAACCACTCTTCATAGTCCTAGAAAAGAAGGGCTCCTCTGTCTACATTTTAAATGTTGAGAAGTCCAGGAGCAGCTTTTTCAACTAAATTTCTGAAGCTTACATAAGAAACATATTTATAAATGTAATATTTGATGTATGCAATAATGCACCAAATTTCTTTGGTGAGCAGAGAAATCCCTGCTCAGACAATGCCTGGGCATTTTTAGCTTTGGTACTGTGAGAATCCTCTCCTCTGTTTTAGGTGCTACCCCTCACAGGAGTAAAAGTAATTGCATATGTCTGAGTTGGCGTGTTTTTGCATTTGCTTCCTTGCTTATCTCACATTGTTATGAAGAGAAGCCACCATAAGCTTTAATGAACCAGAAAGGGATGAGTTCTCTCTTTCTTGCTGATACTCAGCATGGTATGGTTTCTACAAGCCTGTGTAACAGAACAGGCCTTTATTTATTTAAATTGGAATTGAAGCTGTTTAGAAACTCTTTTCTGTTTATCTACTTAGAAATTACAGGTGACCATCAGTAATTATGTATGTTAAAGGAGGAAAAAAGAGGAAGCATTAAAAGAAATATTCAAAAATTGCATAAATGAAGTGTCATTGATTCACCATGCTATTGACAAAGCTTGTCTGTGACAGCAGAACTCTGTAGAGAAACTGATTCCTCACCAGATTTGAGGTGGAACACACATCAAGGAATTACAGATGTGTACATGTAGGGGTTTAACACTTTAAGCTCTACTTTGTTCAGAGCTATTTTACTTACAATAAATATATAGATACATTGATATTCAATAACTGTGAGTTATTTCACTATTAAGGGGTCATTAAATGAAAATGTTAATTTCTAGTTTCTTTTGTAACCTACTGATATTCTTGAATATAAACATAGCTGAGCTTTTCTAATACCTAAACATAAACTATTGTTTATGCATCCACCCTTTGGAAAATACAGGTAACAATAAATGTAATTTTCCCATTCTGTAAGAAAGCAAATGGATAATGGTATCTAAAGGAAACTAGATAATACTCTAAAATGTTCACTTCTCATTTATAAATATTTCCCATATGCTCAGAGATAAGTCATATGTTGCAGTTATGCATTCTTTTTCAATTCGCAAGTACAGACATTTATCTGATTTTTTTTTTCTGAAACTATTGATACAAAGCAGAGGTAATACAACAATAAATGTTCAGTAAATTGGATTTACAAAGGAAAATCAGACTGCTGCTCACTTTTCTCTTAAATCACTTTTTCCCCTGCCTGTGGAATACCTCGATAGAGCCCATAATAAGTATATAGGCTGTTACATGGAAAATAATTTTCAAAGGCTGTCTTTAGTATAGAGAGGCCAATGAACAGTATGAGAGAAGATGTCTCAGATGTTGCATCAATGCAGCAACCTAACCCAGAGGATTTGAACCAACTTCTGAAGTATAGTCTTACGAAAACATAGTAGAGTTTGCCTTGGTGAATTATTCCCTGAGTCTCATCTCAAAATGTTATTTTTCTCTTCTTTAAAAATGTACTTTTTAAAAGGAACGATAACTGAATTTTGTACTACTGTATGTGAAGTAGTGAGCACCTTAGGATGATGATATAAAATGACATTTTCTACTTACTTTATGTTTATAAGTGAAGAAGCTATAAGACACTATGGTATATATGTGGGAGTTTGCGCCTCATTATACCTTAAATTGTGCAGGTATCTGTCTGCAAAGCTATTGTAAAAAGATACATGGGGAGGAAAAAAATCACTGCAGTAAAATGTACACATCAGCTTTTTAAACCTTATTGTGAAAATAACTGAAGAAATTGACTTTTCATAACCTTCGTTAATAATGATACTTTACACAGTAAGATCTGAGCTGCTCATAAATGTTCAAATAGACAAGGTCTGTTTCAGTGGCTAAAACATGTCATGTCCTTTTGTTCATATTTCACAAGTTAATGGATTTCCTTTCATAAAAGGGAGCAAAATGCCAAGGAAGTTAGCCAAGGGAAGAAAACCATGAAGACCATTGAAGGAAAATTATTTAATTCCACCCTTGGGCTCTAATGGAACTTTTGAAAGCAAATAAGAACTTTTGTCTCAGAGAAACACTTTCAGCAACTGAAGGAGTTGGTTTTGGGTTTTACCCCACCTATACAGGTAACTTCTGTTTAAAGGATGACTTCTGTTTAAAAAAGCACACCAGCAGCAGCTACAGATGTTAGTATTTGCCATTGGTAATACACATTATGGTCTCAGCTTTCTTAGCTTGAGAGGACAGCAATGTAATGAAAAAAAATATTGCTATTTCTTGAACAAAGCATTATGTATGCATGTATGTATAATAGGTGATGCCAGAGACAAAGAATCTTCTGGCACTTTTGATAAGAACAGTAATTGTACAATGTTAAAATAAAAAAGAGTAATAAAAGCATCATTGGTGTAACTCCATTCTTACACCAGAATACCCATATCTCACATTAGAAAATGCTCAAGAATATTTAGAGGAATAGTTGTATGACATACACACAAGCAGTACAGAAATTGCATCAGAAAACAATAACACAACTGTGGGAGAAGCAGCTGAGCAAAGTCCATAGTTTATGAACAGTGATATTTAGAAACTGCAAGATTAGGAAGGAATAATGGAAATTCAAAGAATGTGGTGAAATATGAGGGGCAGCATGCCCAATGAATGAAGAAATGACAGGAGACATTTGAAAGAATATATAGGATACATAGAAGCTGGAAGTGTCGTCACTGGAGCTATATTCTTACTTGACAGCAAACTTACCAACACACGTACATAAAATTGAAATAATTTGGATTTTTATTTCAATAGCAGCATGGCTGCTACTGTTGTTCAGACAATTTGGGAATGGCTGTCTGTTAAGACTGAATCTGATTCCACACGGGGCTAATACAGAAGATTTCTGTGGTCAGTTCCTCAGGGATGTAAGCAAAGGAAAGAACATTCTTCAACAAATAATACGTATCGTTATTATTCTGTAAGGTAAAGAGCCTGAAACTGTTGTTCAGCAATATAAGATTTACATTTATTAGAGAATGACTGACAGAAAGCAGTCTCCACAGAAGACTCTACACATTCACAGGCTAAAAAAACTGCCAGGGGAGTACTTTGCACAATTGAACCAAATTATATGCAAAGAAAGACATTTCCCACAGCTGGCCATATATAATCATCATCATATTACCTTTTTTCTCTTAGCTGAAGTGTGCATCTCTCTAGCCCGCATTCAACAGATAGGTCTACTCTGAACAAGGAAAAAAATTTTTGAAGTAAATAATACTTAAGAGGAACATTCCGTTAAACTTAGAAAAATTGAAAACATTTTTATCCTACCCAACTCCTTCCATTCCTCAGCTTCTGACAATTCTTTGTGTATGAGAAAACAATTTGCAAAATGTTCTTAAAGTTTAATCCTCAAAAATAAAACCAGAAATATAGTTGTAATGGTTAAAGCATTATTAAATTATTGTCATTAAATAAAGAAAAACACACTAAAAAAACTTCATTTGAAAAATCTGAAAGAACTACCCCCACTTTTTCATGCATCATATCGTTCCATAGCAGTGGTGGAAAAAGCATCTTTTTCAATTTCCCACAGAAATCTATTGTTTTCCTTCAAGATGTCTTGCAGAAACTGAGCTGTGTTTAACTCCACTGAGAAAAGCAGCCATAGTAAAGCCTCAGATCTGCCAATACCTCAGCATGTGTTTCTTCAGCTCATATTTTGAAAACAGAAATGTACCATAAGTTCTCAGCGGCATTTATTGAGTTCAGAGACTCTTAGAGACCATCTAATAATGGCTACAGTTTTCTTGGGTTTTTTTCTCTCTTTTTTTTTTTTTCCATGTTGTCTGATGTGCTTTTCTCTCAAAATTGAGTATATACTTGCGAGACTAAACAGACAGTACCTGTAATACCAATTAAGCAGTTAAGCAGTTACCAACATAAGAACAGGTTTTATAGAAAGATGTTTAAAAGTCCACATAAACCTTGTCCTGGCATTGTTCCCAGGATCTGCCAGTCATCTTCAGCAAATTATAAACAATCAGGTAAAGGATGGCTAATGCCAGAAGCCCATTCAATGCTGCCAAAGAAGGTGCGATGGAGGAAGCTGTTTTACAACAGGGCTACTACTATACTGGCGGTCCCCTAATGACCTGTTTCTGAAAACAGAGTGCGTCTTGAACCCCCTGGTACTTCAAAAATAATATTGTTGTACACATTCCATGAGAGACACCAGTACATAAAAAGTCCATTTAAAAAAAAAAGCAAAAAAAAAAAAGCTGTCAGCATCGTACCTAGATAACTAGCCATGCCTCCTTACAGAACTTGGCAGTAAATTGCAAGACACACATTTTTTCTTGAAAAAATACAAAATGTCACAAGTTGCACTCAAATGTATAAACTTAAGCTTGTAAACCTTAGGCATTTTTTCCTCTGTAGCCAATAGCTGGAGATGAGGCACCTCCAAGGAGGGATTTATCTCGAGACAAGCCTCTAATGCAGGTCAGGTAAACCCCCTTCATTAGGTATAGATTTTTCTCTATTGATATAAACAGAGACTATAGGATTAGGTGTTTTCTGGATTGCCTAAATATATGATAAGGATCTGTTAATAACTATTTATAAGAAATGTAACATTTTATTTTTATATACATTTTAATACTTTATTATCAAAAGAAAAAAAAAAGGAAAGGAAAAAAAAAAAGGTGAAGAATTCTCATGTTTTTCTTCTACTGTGCAACTGTGTATGTTTCTGACAGAATGGGGCAGGGTCTGAGTTTCAAAACTGAGAAGACCCTCACTTTGGAGTATTATATAAAGCCCTTAAAAATCATACTACCCACTTTTCATACAATCATCCAGTCTGACATTTTCTAATTGTAAGTATTTTATTGAAGTCCAAATAATTTAGTAAGTTAAATGTAAATTTAGATTGGACTTTGCAAAAATTCTGCTGATCTTATTAGCACAGCACACAGATAATTTTATTCTTATACATTTCTGATTCTAAATATGAGCCCAGAAGTTTCATACAATATTAAAACGTTATGTTAGTATAGTTATAGATTCAAATCACACTGTAACAATCTGCTTTATGAGCCTTCCTCATATGTGCATTACAGTTCAAATTTGGAATATATTTTCAATATATATTTTCAATTTTCAATTTATATTTAGAAGAATGAAACACACATGTAGAATTCTGGAAATTTTATATCCAAAATTATACAGATGCTCTTTTGCTTTCTTCTGTTTTCCAATGTTTGAAGTGTTAAGTAATTGGGTTTACTCTTCTTTTAGAGAAATGAGTACATGTACAGTAGATCAATAATACCTCACATGAAAGAGATAACCCAGTCTACAGAAGTGATTTTTCATCTTATCTTTACTTAAAATGAATGTAATACAAGCTAGTGAAACCATACCTAAATTGGGACTAGATTGTTGTAATAACAACACTTTGAATAGAAGGAGGCCGAGTGACCAATCTTGCAGTTTTCACTTGCCTGGCTAGATCACATGGTCTGTACAGATTCTGATTGACAACAAATTCAAAGTTGTTTTCAAAATGTTTTCCCAAGGTGATGAGTCAAACAGAGCTGCAGCATGTCACCACTATCCCTCATCTAGTATAAACTGTTAAAGATTTTTGCAGGCAGACTAAAAAAAAGGCCCTTGTCTCCATAGTCTTTCTCTGAAGTGAGTAACTACTGTTCATGTATTTCTGTAACTGGGAGGAGTGATCTAATGGAGTGCAGATTTACTCAGCACCCAGTCTTTCCCAGCAAGGGCGGCTTGTGCTTCTCACTGTCAGATGAGATTAAAAGGGAAGACATTCAGTGTCAGACACAGCATAGTTTCAGCATTAATAGTTACAATTTTGTAGTTTTATTTCAGACATTTATTTAAATAGAGCAAGAACATCACCCTTTGCTGTACATTGGCTGAAAATAAGACTGTTTACAAAGGTGTTTAGGAGCCACGGATGTTTTCCTGGAAAATTGCCAAGCTCCTAGTTTCCATGCTGCAGAAGACACTAGACAAATGAGTCGTGTCTCCCCAAAACACAAGGAAAAAGTCCAAAGGAAAGGAATGCCTGCCTCTCCCATACTTCCTCCAAATACAGAAAACCTTCATCAGACAGAAGACTTAGATTAATGCTCACACCTACCAGTCAGCTCATGAAGGGCAACAGTTGATGTCTTTGAAGCAGAAAGTTGAGCTGCCCCTTTGTATTGGATAAGTACTTGGAAATTATTTGCTGAGCTGAGCTATCAGCTGATCAACGAATTAAGCAATAAATTCCAGCTTTTTTAAGTAAAAGATGCAAGTGTGTCAGCTGTGGAGCAGCTTGGGTGGTCTGAAGACAGTAGCGGCTGTGTGAGACATGGGCAGGGCAAGCAGAAACTTAGCACCAATGTAAATAGGTGACTCAGTGAAACACTGGCACATATAGCATAATTGACGGGGTTCAGGAAGCACTGGGGTGTGAAGACATGGCAAATAGGGAAATAACAGCTATTTAATACTGCATCAGAGGGACAGGAACTAGGAAGAAGATTTTCTTCTCAATTCAACACTCCAAATAGACATGTGCAACCTGATGGCCATCTAGTGAATACTGCTACACCTACCACCAGTCATCTCCTATAGTTTGGATACAACTTGAAATAAAGTATCTCTTCAGCCAATACAGTAACAACTGGTTGCTAGATTCCTCTATTTCCAGCAGGAATACTAGATGCTGTGATCCCCTCCTGCCTAAATGCCCCCTCCTGAACATCACATTCTTTAGGAGAGTGAGTGGAGAGAAAGCTGGCCTCCTCTGAAGATGCTGTGCCACCCCCTTTAGTGGCTATTAGGAGAAGTGTATTAATAATGTTTGGGCTGCAGCTCTTAAGAATCTGAAACAGTTATTAATGGCTCTCTCTACTCACACGTTGCATATATCAGTGCAAGCTTGCTGCACTTAATCACACACTTTGTTACCTTCTTAACCCTCTTTTCATGCTGTGAACAGGGCACTGGGAGTATATTTGTAACTAGGGAAACTTTCCTTTCTTTCTCTGGACTAAGTAAGTCATGTCTTGTATTGGATCTGTGGTACTCTTGGTACTGCTTAGATAACGAACAGAAAGCATGATTGTAAGAGAGATCCTCCTTTTAATTATTTTGCCAGTGGCAGAGTTCCTGACTGAAAAATACAGAGAACTGCTCACAGTATGAGAAACATTGGATTTCCTTTCTTTGAATTCCCAGGGACTTAATAACCACTTATCCTTCTCTCCTTTCTCCCCTTCTGCCTAGAATTCTCCCCAACCAAGGGCTCCACTGATCTCCCTCATGAATTCTTTAGTGGAAGAGTACTACATGGAGCCACAGCAAGGGTGAAGTAAAACACTGTCAAATAACTGTACAAGTACTCAACCCCTCTGTCTCAAGAGGCCGCAGGTTGTTTCAGCAGCAAGTGTAAGTTACTGGTGGATGTGAGGGGGTGGGAGGTGGGGTGTGTGTGAATGGAAGAGAAGGGGAAAAGAGCACAACCAAGCAACCCAAGTGCCCAAAATGTCTCACTACTGTTCTGGGTACGGATTCAAGCTTTCCATTTTTTCTAACTACTGTTTCCCAGGCCTTAAATTAATGAAGTGCAAACATATTATTATGAAATATTTAAATATAGTTGTATGAAAAATATATACATATATACAGTTATATATATGTGTATATGTATTGTTACTTGTTCTCTTGAATTATTCTTGCAGTTTCCTTTTTTTCCCTTATGTTTTTCTTTCAACTGAGATCGAGGCAGAAGACCTAGGGAAGACTATTATTTTAAATAAATAAATAAATAAATAAAGTGGTACTTATGTCTATTATAATGACGTGTTCCAAATCTTCTAGGAGTTTACAAGTTACTAAAAGCATGTAAACACTAGCTGGTGAAAGTTTTTTTTCAGTTTGGAGCAGAAAACTCTAGATTTGTGTAAGGAAATGGATTTCCTTTCCCAGGAAAATTCAAGGCTTGGCAGGGGTGGGAGTGTGTTTGTTTGCTTTCTGTTCAATATTTTGATGAACTCAAGACCTATCAATTTGAATTATTTTTTTAGGTTATTTATTATATATGAAAATAATTAAAAGAAAACATTCTAATTCCCAAAGACCCCAATGTTTGTGTTACTTAGAGTCAAATCTTAACTTTGTAAATTGGAAAACAGAATAAACCCGATGAACCCAGACCATCTATTTCAAGGAAAATTTAAAAAAAAAAAAAAAAAAAAAAAAAAAAAAACCAAAACAAAACCAAAACCCCAAAACCTTAAAGGCTCTAATTAAAGGAGGAAAGGGCATCACTTCCAAAATGTAACTTGACAGAGTGCCACCACCTTGCTGAAAGATTTCTTAACAACAGTTTTTGTTCATTTGTTTGTTTGTTTGATTGATTGATTTTTACAAAACTACCGTGTTTACATGAAAAGCTACTGTTATAATAAATTTTCATTTCTGGAAGGAAAGAAAAAAAAGAAGGAATGTAACAATTGCCTCTGATCTAGATGAAAGCAAGTAAAATAAAATTTGAATAAGTATCTGAATTTTGGGCTGCTTAACTGAACCTCTGAGCCTTTTGAGAAATACTTATCAGTAAGTAATAGACTGTCACTAGTTAAAAGGAAAAGAAATCAATAAATTATTAAGAAAAACACAACTGGATTCCTTTTTGGTTTCTTATAGGCTATCTTTTCCTTAAACTAATAGTTCTCTTATCTGTGCCTTGCATTAATTTTGATAACAAATGAGAAAACTTTCCAGAAAATGTACATTAAAACCAGCAACATTGTAAAGAATCCCCTGAAGATCTACGTTTAAAGCAGTTTGATATAATCAATACCAAAAATAAAACTCATCCTAACAAACACTGACATTTTATATTTCAATTTCTAATCACACTGCCTTTTCTTGTTTAAGCTTTTGAGCTCCCTTTCTTTGTTATACATAAATATATATGAATAAAATGAAGGCTAACATGATGAAAAAATAGCTTATGTTGACATGAGCAGAGCTTACAAAAACTTTCAGATTTGATTGCTAAAAATTAGTCTTCTAAATTCTATTTAGAGTTTAGATCACTTTTATTGACACGGTTAAATATGGGTTTAGGAGCAAGATTTTAAAGAAAGTACTAATGTTCTGCTCTTTCCTGCCTTCTTCCTTCCCTCCCTTTCTCCCTTCCTTCTTCTGCACACACACACATACTTGTTCACATATGTATAAAAGGTTTTAAAAGCTAAGTAACAGTTCCAGTATGACCCAGCACAGTAAATTACATCTAGGATAAGTAGACCTAGATATCACTAGAATGAGATTCAAATTGACAGAAAGCAGAATAAATATTACACTAGATGCACAACAGAATAAAGTTTAATTAACACTGATATTAATTTCTACCACTCCTGTTCTTATCCGATCTATCTGCCCTACTTAATGAATTACGGAGGTTTTAACGGTGCCAGGCTGTTCACTCACCAAATGTAGTGGAGGAAGTCACAGATAACCAGCAAGAGAGAATTTCTGGATAAAATAGTGCAGTCTTTCTATTGCAGTTTGCAGGGCAGAGCCTGTGGGCTGCCATTTTATGCCTGCTGTCTGTACAACAATTAACAACACCCTAGAATAAAAACCAGTATGAAAGTCTAGTTTCTTTTCAGTATTGGGATTTTAAAGTATATTACTCTAGTTTGTAGATAAGAATAGTTATATAGATAAGAAAAGCAAAAGGTTTGGTTTATGGATTAAAGCCACAAGAAAAAGCTGTGCCTTGGACATAATACGAAACCATAGCTTGCTTATGTTCACCTTCCCTTTACTGAAAGGAAGCCATTCAGGAAAGTTCAAGCATTTTCTGCTGAACACTTATCTAATTTAATTCAGTAGAAAAACTCCAATTAACCTCAGGGCAACTTGATCTGACCTCTTGGCTGGCCACTATCCTGAGCTTGTTTGTTTATTAATCTGGCAGATTTACGATATTTCTGCATCCAATATATTAAGATAATTGTAATAGTCACTTATATTAGAGAAAGACAATTATACTTTATTTGATGGATGTTACCATCCTTTCAAGCACTAGTAAGGAAGATTAAGCTGCTTCCTCTACAGCTATTTGCATGGCTACCTGAGCACAGTACTTCTATTGTGGGCATATCACACTTCTTAAGCTATTCATCACTTTTCCTGAGTACAAATTCATTTAAAATGCACCTATCAGTATCAATAAATGAAAGGAAGCAGATGTTTGATGTGTCTCTCATTGCATTGACAGGCATGACACACAGTGCTAAGACCCCTACTGCTTTCTCCAGGACCCCAGCTTTTGGGTGTCCATAGGCATGGTTTGATGGAAGGCCATACAAAAGAGCGGCATGGCCTTTGGCCTTTTTATGACATGGTGGTTTTTGGAAGTCTTTGTCTGAGATAAGCCATTGTAAGACAGCCTCTTGAGCTAACTGGCACAAGCCTAATTTCCCTGACACCAATACAGCCTTCAGATAAATCTCTTCCAGTTAGGTTAAGTGAAATAGAATATTATTAAGAAGAAGGTTTGGGGCTGGGGTTTTGTTGGTGGTGGCTATGGGTTTTTGTTTGGGTTTTGGGTGGGGGGTTGTTTTTGTGTGGTTTTTTTTATATAGTCTTCAAAACAAGGCATCTCAAATAGATTGTGCTATTAGTTAGAGACTGCCTAGAAATACATTTGGAAATTCTTTCTGAGACAGATGTACTTAGCAACACTTGCTTTAAAATAATAATTCCTAAACATATATTTCTTAAGTATACGTTCCTAAAAAAGGTATTTCCTAAATACTGTCTCCATAATATTTCCTGAGTTGTAGTAACATGATCCTTTTTTCTCTTTCTACCGCCTACTTAGAAAATGAGAGCAGCCATGCTGTGTCAGGCCAAGGATCATCTAACTCAGTATGCTTGCTCTAGCAATGGCCATAAGCAAATACCTAAGGAGAAATATGAACAAACTAACCATACATGATACTTCCAGAATTCTCTCAGCCTCCAAAGGTTTTCAGTTCAGTGGATTTGCTGAACCGCCTCTGGTTTCTGTAAAATTAGTAACTTTAAATGGCATTATCTTCCACAGACTTGTTTCATCTCAAGTTTATATAAACTTTTACTTTCAAGGACACACATCTGACAACAAATTTCACAGCTCTCTTATGTTTTCCTCTCTTTGAATCCAGGTGCTACTAACTTCAACAAAACTTAATTCGTTTTTTTTGGAAGAGGGAAAGAATTAACTTAATCTACCTTCTTCTTAACATTCATAACTTTGTAGACTCTTATATTTCCCCTAAGTCACTTCCTTTCTGGGCTTCATAACTACTAGTTTATTCACTCATTTCTCATACGAAAGCTACTCTAGATGCCAGCTAATTTTTTTGTCCTGTTTTAAAATTTCCCTCCAACTCTTTTCTTTAAGTCTTCCTGTTCAACTCCTTACTTCCTACAATGACTCATGTCTCTATAATACCTCTTATTACACTTTCACCTCATATCTTTTCAGCTACGATTCTAAATTAAACATACATCTTCTTGCTCTAGTTTTTGTTCACCTCTTTCCTTCACAAGGACTCCCACTTTTCAGATTTTCTACCATTACACTGCTGGCACACCCCTTCATCACATACTCATCTCACACTCCTACAAGCTGCCAGTACATTTCTTCCTACCTGCTGCTTCTAGCATTTCTCCACTGTCCAGGGAAGGAGGGATAGGAAATTGAAATCTCTGTGAAACTTGGAAACTTCTTGACTGGTACTATAGGAGCTGCAGCAGCTGATACTTCTTCTCCCTGCCATACACTTGAAAAAAAGTGCCACAAGGATGAAAGCAAAGGTGGGATAAATTTCATCAGACATCCAGTTTCATTGGATGTGTATGCAGACATCTACTACAATGAAATAGTTTTATGGACTGTTTGTTTATAATCACTGGAGAAAAAATATAGATGACCTATTTAAACACCTTTCATATAGACAGTTGTCTGTAAGATGTATCCCAAAGCATGTACAAGGGAGGAGACCCTAATTTTCCCAAGTTTCTCTATCACATCAGCAAAATTTACAGTTACTTCAGCAGGCAAAACCGTAACTTTTCTTTACCTTGCTCTCGTAGATTTTTGCATGTAGAAAATAACTTGTGGTTCAGTGTCTGTGTATCCTTGCTTGTCAGGCCTGACTGCATGGAGATTATCAAAACTGTTTATCACAAAAGCAAAATCTACTTTGTTTTCCAGTGACCACTTTTCTCTTTGCTTCCATCTCTCTAATCATTAGTTAATCACCACTGAAATTCTCAAAGTTATTTATTTCCTGGATCACACACAGGAAAATATTAAGGAGTTTCCAAAGAATTATACTGAAATTATGGGTTACTTTTTTTTGCATATTAGACTATCAGCAGAGTAGTTTGGGGCTTTGAGAGTTCAGAATCTTTTAAGTAGGTAGTAGAAGTAGGTAGAATAAGACAGGTAATTCTCTAGGTGGGCTGAAATGACACTTTCCCTCCTATAATATTAACATAATTAGTAGGTAATTCTAATATTTCTTTCTAGTGGAGCAAATGAAGCAATGGTTCAGATAGAACAGAGGAAGTGATTTTGTAGTTCAAATGATGCTACTGTGTATTTCAGTACTAAAAATTCATCAGCCATTCTTCCTAAAATGTTATTGCTTCATTAGCAGAAAAATCTTGAACTGTAGAAGTAATGTTTGCCTTTTGAAATATGCATGCTCAAAAACAATTGCAATTAACTGGAACATGCAATCTGTCCAGTTACATGATTACTGCTGAATATCTAGTTAATGTTATGCACAATTACAAATAATTCAACACATTTATTAATTTTAGGAATTTAAATTCATATTTTTGGAGGACTGTAACTGTGGTAAGGCATTAAGGCATCCATGGGGGTCTTCCTGATGAAGGTTTTTTGTGTGCCCAAAGCTTTTCTGTGTTTTCCAACATTATCAATTGATCTATTACAAGATAATCTCTTTCCCCTAAAACCTTCTTTCTTTATGACTGTTCATAATATGCTGACTTCAGAAAAATAATTTAGCTCACACTAGCTAGTTAGTCTCACAATAACATAATATCAAGTGGGGACATGATCCACCTGAGAAAAGGGTACATTGCTAAGATATAAAACTAAGATCTTTTCCTTCAGTTATAGATATTAAAAATTCTGTGGTAGTTCTTTTCCAGAACTAAAAAGCAGTCCTGATAGCTGTCATATTGAACATATTCTGCCTCACCAAAAAACAACTTCTTAAAAAGCAGTGGCTAGATTTTGGAAGCCTTCACAGCTATGAATTGCTTCTACTCAGTAGTCACTAACAACTTCAATGAGATGCTGGGAGGAAAGCTGTATCTTTTTCCTGTGCTCACATCAAGATACAATTGAGATATTACTCTGTGTGTGGGAATGAAGGTGGAAAGAAAGAAAACAAAAATGCCAGTGAAGAGATAAGGTGGAAAACCCCATCTGAGAAGCATGCCATGACAAACAAATAGAGGCAGAGGGTGGAAAAAAGTAGTGGAAAGGCATACACCCTGCATTGTTAGGTGGAACCACGTTTCAGAAAGTGCCAAAGTTGTAACTGTTTTCTCGCCTAACAAAAGCTATTTCTGAAAGGCTAAGTAATATATTTTCTCTGGCCCCTCTTATCTGTCCAAAGACTACCATAAGGAAATAGTTATTCAACTGAGGCTAGGTCAGGTAACAAAAAATTCAGCCCACAACCAATTGAATGCATAAACCCTAGTTAATCAGACCTCACTACTACAAGTTACATATTCATCTCATTCTCTATACTTCTTTCTCCTTGGATTTATTTGTTATACTATAGTTTTATGTGGATTCTGTGGTCCTCATCCAGGAGCTATGCTTAGTTTAAGATTTAAACTTAGCTAAGTTTAAATCACTTAAAATATTTTGGTTATGTCCACAGTTTTTTTGCAAATGTGTGACCCTGAACCTATCAATAATACAATATCTATAATGTAAAAGTCTTGGGGGCTTGTAATATTCAAGTTGGACAGATCCACAGTGCAGATTCATGCATTTAAGTGAATTGTCTTGGTACCTTTCATAGTTGGTGGAGAGAAACAGAAGTCTCTGATGTACTGACCATTTGACTTCCTCAAAAGTGTATGCAAGGATGAATTTTTTTGTGCTCTAGAAGGACTTATTACTCTGCATTTAATTAAAGGAAGCCTAGATGATTAGCCTCGGACATAGATATCTATAGACATCTAAAACTAGGTGGTCTGAACCCTATGTCTTACGCTTTGCCATATAAGAAGAACACGAATATGTTGCAGCCTTGTGTGACACACAGCAGGAAACAGCATTAGGAGACAGCCCCTTTTGTGGGGGCTGCTTTGAAGGCAGTGCTACACCTCTTGGCCACAGATCAATAAGGTCTGCACATGTTGCATAATAAGGTAAGCACATGTTGTAGCTGATAAGTCACACACAGGAGAGCCACCTGCCCCCAGCCATCTAGAAACTATGTTAACCATCAGTCCAAAATAAACTCTTTGGATGGCATATAAACTTAAAACAAAATTGATGAAACCTCTTGCCATTTAAGTCAATTAATATATTTCTTTTACATTCAGTCTCGGCAGTTTTTCATTCCATTCTTTTTTTTTCCTTGCACTTCTTTTATAACTTTCACTGATTGATGTTTCACTACTTTCATTACACCAATATTCTGAAGTTGCCAACAATAAGAATAACCTCTCACTATCACAATGAGAAATGTATGTCAGTAAAGTATGGCAGTTAATTGCTGTTTGAAATCTCAAACATCTGTTTTCTTACAATTGACTTACAATACCATATGGGAACAAAAACCACAGGATGGAAATTACTTATCCAAAATGGCAGGTAAAGCTGCAGAATAGGGAGGCATGTCAAATACCTTTCTTTTAAATGGGGTTAGGTCACAGTCTTGAAATCAGATGGAAAAAAAAAGCTTTTAGGATCAAATCCCATTATCAGCTGTACATTCATGGCCCCATGAACCCACATACGTTGCACTGTGGGAGCAGGGTCTGAGGCTATGTCATGCTACAATGCACCAATTTTACACACACAAAAAAAAACCCAATGTGCAACATTACATAGCTATGAAACATTTCTAAGACAAAAGAGTTTGAAAGATAAGACTTTGGGGATGTGCAAATACAAGCAATAAATTGCTGAAACAGCTACCATTAGGTTCAGCATGGATTAAGAATAGCTTCCATTCTGTTAACAGCATCTGAATCATTTGATGCTGGGTAGATTCAAACTTTCAATTTACATGATGCCTTTTCAAGGTATGTCAAAGCTTCTTTCTGCCCTTAGGATTTTTCCTAAACAAGTAACTGTAAATGTAATCTGCCTGTACCTGTTATAACCTTTATTTATGCAATCTAACCATAGAGGAAAACATAGTCAGCAGGAATCCAGAAGGAAAATATATTTCTAAATATAACTTCATGTAAGGCAATTAGTTTGACAACTCCTATTTTTTCTTAAATCAAGCAAACCTGGAAGCATAGTTCTGATTTCAAGTACCCTTTTAGCTTGGTCCTGGGTGATAGACACACATTAAAGCACATGTAAGTATCTTATAATACCATATGTCAATACATATCCACCCCTTTTGAGAACTTGGTGTACAGGCAAAGTAAGTAACAATACGCGGGGAAAAAAGTCTCTAGTTTATAAAAGTAGTTTGCTTTGGAAGCTAGAGGCCGTACTTTTATATACCTTGAGTGACACTAAGTCACTCCGTATGTTTGACTGTCAGGTGGCAAGCACACTGCCAGTGCAGTAACAATTAATATTCTCACTCTGAAGGATAGTATTACAATCTTTCATTAAAAATAAGATTTAAAAAAAGCAGCTGAAAAGGCTTACCACACTGCTTGTGTCTCAATTGCAGAAGTGAGGAAGAAGGTGGATGACATTAAATTGAACTTTGAGTTAAAAGACAACATAATCTTATCTAATAGTAATCACCCAATCCTGTCGATTTTTGGACTCCTTAAATTGTTTGAAGGTTTATTACATACTGAACAAAGTTGGTGTATTTTGGGCTAAATGAGCCTTGAATGAACCTCCTCAGGTTAGAATCTCTCCCTATGTATCCAGATGATCCTGCCATTTCTGCCAGAATCACAGAAGGGGAAAAATACATCTGAAAGCATTAGCTGTGTGCAGTTCAGCAGTCAGTCTAATTGAACTGAAGGGGCGGAAGGAGTTTGTTAGGAGCAATATGCCTGTAATTCTAATTAACAGAACCACACAGTAAATTTCAGTGTTGTTAAAAAAAAAAAAAAAAAAAAAAAGAAAAAAAATAAACAAGCATCACTTTTTGGTTGAATAAAAGAGAATATTCAAAATATCCTGATATTAAAAGTACTTCTAAAAAAAAAGCAAGCTTAGGCCCACAGCAATTACTCTTTACGCCTGTGCTTACTGAAGTGCTGAGTTCTCTGAAAGGGGAGGAGAAAGCAGACAACCATTTCTTGCACAGATGGAAGGAACCGTTGTATGCAGAATGATATTACTTTTCTTGTTTATCTAGTATCTAATCTGAGATAGCCCTTTTGGCTTTCTCAGTGGAAGGAAACAAATCACCCTCTGGAAAGGTCTATATCTTCCCCTTTACTGTAGAAGGTACTTCTTCAGTTAGCTCAGATTTGTCACCTAAACATCTCAAATGCCTAATGAAAAAAGATTTGGTTGATCTATAGATTAACCTGTGGTCTTTGCTTTCCATAGTCAGCTGACTATCTGGGTTGTTAACATATAAACTGGCATCATATGCCAGAGCCTCAGAGAAAAGGGTGTGGTAATGGGAGCAGCACACAGTGAGAAAGATATATAGGAACTGTCAGGGAGAAGTAGAACATTTAAAAAATAAACAGCAGGAGTATAGTAAAAGGAAAGCTTTTAGAAAAACAGATTGTTTTGTGTGTTAGAAATAAATGCAGCTGCAATGAGGAGGCAAAGCTCTGCATGAAGTGTTTCCTCAGCATATCAAGTGTATGCTGAAAAATGTTAGTATGCTAAAGCTACATTCCTCTGACTTCCTAGTATAATGTTCTATGTGGTAATCTTTGATTATTTTGACCACTTCTTAGGTCCCTTGGTTAGATTTTAACTAAAAGTTCCATGGGAGCTGGAGGGAGTTTTGTCTGTAAAGCCTCTGTAACTGCTGAGTAAAGACCTCAGAATTTGCTTTCCAATGTCATAGAGATGTTATCCACTTGTAAGGAAAGAAGTTCCTGTTCAATAAAGAAAAGTAATACTATTTCCTTGTGGATTTTCAACAACCCTTTTCAAACACTTCTTGCTTTAATTTGTAAAGTTACTTTCATGCAAAGAGCTCAGTGGATATGAAATATTTTATCTGAGTGCTCCAAAGAAGGAGGATGAGACAGACATGGGATAAATGACTTTTCTCAACTCATTAGTGACAGAGAAGCAAACCTTTAGGCTTTATCCTCCTCTGCCAGAAATAATCCTGCTTTGACTTCACAGAGAGAATCCTCTCTCCTCAGAGAGAGGATTTCTAGGAAAGTCAGAATCAGCTATACCAATCATGATACGATATGGCATGCATACGTTAGACAGTGAGCTGTAGTTCAGTGACAGCATTATAACAAGAGCCAGAACTTTAACATTTAAATCAAATTCAGGGAAGAATTAAATTGTGCCCCATCCATTTCTCGTTTTTCTTGTAATTACATTTTTTTACGCTATAGAAACACAAAGACCACTGAATTCTCCAAAGAGAACCTGTTGACCCTGGGGCAGCAATCCACAAGTGTGTTACTCCTTCCCTCCCTAGTTTCTTGATGTTCTGGTATGATGTCTTATCCAGGGATACTCTTGAAACTGGAATACCAACACATGATATTTCAATTTTCTGGCATCAGATTTCTTGACATCAGAGAAGGATCAGTGACAAAAGTTGAGTTCTCAGAATACGGAAACTGTTTCAAAAGAAAAGATTTTAAAAAAAGAAAGATCACGGGCACAATCCACAGCAATGCTAATGACAATGGTGGCAGTGCTGGCAGCAATGATTTAGGCAGATGGAGGATTAGCACTGCTGGAAGGTGAAAGTGACCTTGGCAGATGGAGATTTGGTAAGACCAAGTACCTTGGATAAGATTCTCCTAGGTGATGACTGTGGCCAGTCTATCTGTGACAAATGGATCATTAGCAATGATACTGGCACCTCCAAATGCACAGAGGACACAACCTGTTGAATCAAGGCACTGAGCATATGCCAAATAAGCTATATGGCCAATTAGGAATGTGTGTGGTTTTTTCCCATTTTCTCCTGCTGTGTATTTTATATCTACCATTACATGAAGACCTACTTTATCTACAGACTGTTATCTTGAGATTTTGAAAGGAAGAAGACTACAGCAGACTAATAAAATGTAGTAAAAACAAGGAAAAAAACCAAGACACTCATCCACAGAGTGAGGCTTCCCACACATGTTATTAGCACTAGTACTTACTCATTGTAACTACAGTATATGTGCATTTATGCCAATTACAGAGTTACTAGCAAAAATCTAACTCACCCTGAATTCCTCCAGAGTCACTACAGGCTGCATTTTTAACTATTATTAGGCCTAAAATATGGTAATATTACTTAAGCCTAAATACTGACAGAGCGTGTGTGAAAAAGAGCCCAACTCTATGGAGCATTAAGGCATTACCTGGGAGGAACGTTCTGCATGTCTGGAGCTTTCCCCAGTAACTGTTTACATATTTTATACCTCTTAAGGTAAAACAGATTGTCAAGATCAGAATTTTGAAATGGTCCTGTATTCTACCTAAGTCCTATCTACACTACTAAATTGTGTTGCTGTTTTTAATCTGGTATCTACAGTCACTACAATGACTTCTTGGAATAACACAGAAAGCATCTGATTTTTGTTCTGCTGGTCTGGTATTTGATACCTCTTTGGCAGCTGCTAAAGCTCAGAAGAAAAAAGTTTGCTTTTTCGCATTTAGTCAGGCTTTTAAGACCTTTAAGATATGGATCCAGACTTCAACTCAAGTGCTATTCTGACCTGGATTTGAGAAACAGGTCAAACTTACCCCATCTTTTCTGTCATAAAGGAAATGATGACTGCATCTATCTTTCATGACTTCATTACTCCAAAAACAGGCTTTAACAATATGAACTGGTTTAGTGGTTGTTCTGCGGTGGGACACTTGTACCATCAATGACCAGACACTTGTACCAGACCTTATTATGAATGATATTATAGTATTTTTAAATATCAGTTATAGAAGGGTGGCATTTCAGGAGTCTTATTCTTACTAAGTTGATTTAAATATTGCTAAATTAAGGTCAAAACTGCTTTAAGAGTCTTTTTTCAGTATCACATTTGCTCACTTCATAAATACAGCATAATACAAAAAGTCTTTAGAGAGAAAAAATGTGAATGACATAAAAAGGAGTAATTTAATATCATGTTAACTCATTCTATATGATACCAGTTAATACTGCATCATGACAAAGACATGGTGTAAAGTATTCCCATATGATTTTATAACCATTAATACAAGAATTCCATATTTTATAACATCAACAAACCAGATGAACCTCGTCCACTCAAAGTATGGAACAGTGAAAAGAACAAATGTCTTGTGAGGAGTGGAAATAAGAACAATGTGTCTGAGTTTAAACAGTGGAAATAAGTTGCGGACATCGTGCATGAAGTAATTATTTCTGCAGTGGGGTTCTGCTGTTCCTGCATTTAGTTTATAAGCATGTCAGGGCACACAATCCAGGCATTTTAGAAAAAATGCCCAATTTATTTGACGTGTAGACAAAGTCAGATTTGGACACAAAGAGTCCTTTAAAAAAAAAGCCTTTTGAAAATGGAGGATTTATTTGGAGAATAAAAGAGAGAACAAGTTGTATGAGGAGAGGCTGAGGGAACTGGGCTTGTTTAGTTTGGAGAGGAGGAGGCTGAGGGGTGACCTCGTTGCCCTCTACAACTACCTGAAAGGAGGTTGGAGAGAGGTGGATGTTGGCCTCTTCTCCCAAGTGAATAATGACAGGACCAGAGGAAATGGTCTAAAGTTGCAGCAGGGGAGGTTTCGATTAGATATTAGGAAGAATGACTTTCCTGAGAGGGTGGTCAGGCACTGGAACAGCCTGCCCAGGGAGGTGGTGGAGTCACCACCCCTGGAGGTATTTAAGAAACGTGTAGACATGGCTCTTCAGGGCATGCTCTAGTGCTCAAGATTATTGGTTTGTGGGTGGGTGTAATGTGGTGGGGTGTTGTGTGTGTTGTTGGTTTGGTGTTTTTTGGTTGTTTTTTTTTGTTTGGTTGTTTCTTCTTTTGTTTTGTGTGTGTGTTTTTTGTTGGTGGTGGTGGTTTGGGTTGGGTTTTTTTTTGTGGTTAGACTCGATGATCTCAGAGGTCCCTTCCAACCATGATGATTCTGTGATTCTGTGATATTTAATTTAAAATATATACTGTTTCTAGACTGAAAGTACTCTGTCTGTGAGCCTCAGATGGCTTTTTCAAAACTGTGGTGGTATCTGAAACATAATCAAGGGCATAGCAAACCTTTTGAGGACAAATAATTGTGCCAATACCCCAAATATTCTCCCTATGTCATTGATGGTTTTTTTTCCACATAAATATCTATCTAAAATTGGCATTTGAACAGAAAGGCAGAAAGCTACTCTGAGTATGTTGGGATGGAAATGAAAATAAATAAACCCATAGTAAATAAGAATACAAGTAGAGGAATCACCAAATACAAACAGGCCTGTATCAAAGGCAGAAATCAGGACTCTGATAAAGGCATCAGAAACATTACAGACAGTATTCAAAGGGCTAGGGACTCACACTGTGTTCCAGAGCCTGTTTTTTTCTTAAGCCTCAGTCAAGATTTTACTAAAGTTTAGAAAAAAAATGAGTTAAGAACTTGATGTTTGGGGGCTGAATGTAAACCACCAAAAAAAGAGAGAAAATATTTCTCTTTAATTAGCTAAAATTTGAAACTAATGATTTCTCATATTTGGTGAGATCTAAAATTTTGGCATCTCAGCATAATGCCACTCTCTTTAGCACAGCTTATTTTGTGTCTTGCCCTGAGTTTTGGATCAGATGTCTCAAGCTTTGTCAAAACAAATGGACTCGGGTACCTCAGGCAAGACACTGGCAAGCTGTTAGTTTTCCATCATTATTCCTTTCTGGAGTAGCTTTTGTGAGTTGAGGTGTCTCCAGAGATAGACTGCAGAATTTGCCAGTTATCTCCGCTCCTGTTTCTACCCTTTTGACACAGCCTACAGTTCCTGCCACAGGCCTATCAAGATCCAGACAGTAGGTGTTCCCCTTCCTAAATTTCCTGTAAACTGTCAATCTAAATGAGAAATTCCCAGACCAAATCCAACACAGATCTGTAGGAAGCAGCCTTGCAGAATGCATGTACTTTCTGAGGTTATTTTATTCATAAAGACCTGAGGAGGTTATTACCTCATACTTAGAACTGTACCAAGAAAGCCTAAGATTTAATGCTTTCTGTATTATATGACCATTTGATATCAAAACACCTTTGGATGAAAGAGGAAAACAATTTATACAGCAGTCGTGAGAAACTGTTATTCTGCAGACATGCTACTTTTTTCTTATTCCCCTTCTTCCACTATAATAACATGCTGCTGGCCCTGAACAGAACAGATTCAAGAAAGGCCGAGTACGTCTTTCTTGCTGGCTATCCAGGCATGTATTTAAACATATACTAGTGATGAGGGCACTCAGCTAGGGTTAGGAGGACAGGTATAGATTTCTGTATGGCCACACCACTAATACGTAATGATCAGCCTCTTTGCATAAGGATTAAATGGAAATTTCCTTGAAGCTCAGAGCTACAAGACATTAAAGATTACTAAATGTATAAGAATCACATCTGGATCAGTAAGCCTCTGAGCCACAAATGGTCAGACGCTTGGACAAAATATACAGAAAGTGTCACTGTTTGACTTATTCTTGCACTTTCCCCTGAGTATTAACTTTTGGTCAGCATCAGGTGCAGAATGTAATGTCAGCTGGATCATTTGTTTCGTCTTTCTTGTAGTATGATACAACACAGGCACAAGAGACAACACAATTCTCCCACAAAATAACTCACAGGTGGGATCTAGCAGACCCTGATCATTCTGTTGCTCTCCCAGCGAGGTTGGAGTTGTCATAAAGCTGTCATAAAAGTTGTGTTACGTTTGCCTCATTAACTCTTGTAACTGTGTTATCAGTTAACTGGAGATGTACCCAGGTTCAGCACCGGACTGCACCGGAGCAGCCAGCAAAGGGTGTAGTCACCCCTGCACTGGCTAAAATATACAGTTGGTGGCAGCACTACCACCAAATATGCTTTAAGAGAAGAGAGAGCCCTAATTACTCCTTGGAAAGCATGACTGGAGTTGTGTGCCATGAAAGAAAAGACTGTAGGACCTGAAATACCTGAGCTCTACAGGGCACAAAGTTTCAACAAGTTTAGCCCAGTCTAATGCCAGGTATGCCTCAAACCACATGTAACTCCACAGAGACTGCTGAAATCCTCTTACAGATGTTGGGAGCATTGGCATCCAGTGGTACTCTGCTCTGAATTGTACCTGAGTGCCCAACAGGTGAGTATTTTGACACCCTAAATTGTAGGTGCTAGTGTTCTTTGTGATAATACATCTCTCTGCAAAAGTGGGGTCTCTAAGTCAAGATTTCAGTAACACTTCAATCCCTGACTTCAAGCACACCGCAAAATTAGGGGTTTTAAAGCGCAAAACCCCAGGATAAATAGACAGTCTCACCTTAAAGGCCTGTATGAGCAAGACCATCTCAGAGCACACAGAATTAGAGAGGAAATAGTGCTAGATTCACTTTGGTTTGGTATGCACACAGCTAACTAGCCTTAATGAGGGCCTCTGCTAAACTGAATCTGGACTTTAGCTGGCTTTCTCCACATTGTTAGCTGGAGACATAGCAATTACATTTTGGTGACTGGCACTGCAGTGACATGCTTCTTGAAAACCATATTACAAAGAGGTGAAATAATCCCATTCTGAAACATGTCTCTCATACAAGCACAGAGAAGAACAGGACATGCATACATGTATTTCAGTGATATTTAGGTACAGAATCCTGAATTTTGACCCAATGTAAATTAAAATGGGATTAATGTTTACAGAAACATTACCCTCCAAATCACTGCCTGGAGTTCATGAGCACATTAACCAGAACTGACTCCCGTATGAAAGCCAAGTGTTCTTCTTGCAAAAGGAACACGAACAAATGTATGTTAGAGAAACATACGAAGTATCAAAGTTCCAGTTTTGAAAAAAAAAAAAAAAGGAAAAACCTGGAATGGTTTCCAAAGACTGAATGCTTCTTCCTTTTATTTTTTTTTTTTGTTTTTGGGGGGGGGGAGGGGGTTGTGCGGGTTCAACTGATTAGAGGTAATTTATTTTTCTCTACATTACAACTTCTATATAACTATTTACTGGGTATAGTAGTCATCCAGAAAAAGGAAGAACTTGGTTCACTCCACTTTACCCTTTCAGATATTTCAATCTCAAGTATAACTCTCTCTCTGCTCTAACTCCCAGGTTGTATTCCCTAAGAGAAGATCAGTATCCTTATTCTTCCTTCTGAAATTGTAGTACTGAAAAGCCAGTGAGCAAAATTCATCCGACCAACAACAAAAGAACCTGGAGGTCAGTAGATTGTTAGGATGCTTGTCCCTCACTCAGCTGTAAAGGAGAAAAGAAAACCTAAGACTTCTTGATCAGTCTAGATGTCTTCTATTAAGCATTACTAAATTAAATGCAAAAACAAAAATAAAAAGTCTCCAAAACAGGGACTGGTATTCCTACAATGGGAAGCTTTCAAGCAACCACGAAGGATGCTTAGAGTCCAGATAGGTGCACTATTTGACAGCAACTCATTTATTCATTTTTTTGTATCACCATTTCAGCTTAAAGCATGTACATTCTCCTCAAGTCCTTCCTTTTAGAAGACCAATCCTTTATTCCTTCAGTACTACTTTTGCTATATGTTTATTGCAGTTAACTAAACATGCTTGAGACCTCTTTCTAGAACGGAAGCCACCGGTATGGAACATGCCCATATTGCTAAATTATCTTTGCTTTTCCTCTTTTTTTTCTTTTTCTTTTTTTTTTTTTCTTTTTCACCTTTACTACAGGTATTCTGAAAATATGCAAGAATTGTGTGGGAGCATGCTCACTGTTAGGCCTTGCAAGTATGTTGGGAACCCCTCTAACAATCTAACAATGCAGATACTTGACTGTTGATGCCCAGGAAATATTCCTCAAAAGTATTTAAACCATTAATGTGGCTTCTAAAACCAGTAACATGTTGCAGTTGAAAAAATAGCTTTCAAATATTGGCAGAAACAACACAAATTTATCACCCTGCTGCATTAAGAAGCTTCAAATGAGATGGAGTATAACATGAAAGATGTTAGTGCAGTTCAGTTTGAGAGGCACTTTGTGTAGTGCCGGTCCTCTTAAAGATGTCACCTTATTTTGGATGTGAAAGCATCCCAGTGGGCATCCCCAATTTACACTAACTAAAAGATGGGATTTTTTTCTCTCTGCTTACCTTGGGACATATTGGTAAGTTCCTTATCCAAATACTAGCAAATTTTTGCAGAGCTTCATCCAGTTCTGATTTCCCTTCAGTTCCCACAGCAATGGAGGACTTAATCCTCAGAAGCCTTACATTTCTTTTTCTCAAAAACCTTCATTCCCCTTACTTCTCTTCCTAGCCTCAAACCCTGGCAGCCAGCCCTAATTGTCTTACCTGAGTACAAGTGAATTGCATGCTTCCCATTACACTATAACTGGGCTTCATGCTATCATTGGTTGCATACATCTGGATTTTTGATTAGGCTTCCCACAGTAAAGAATATTCCTGCCAGTCAGGTCAAACTAGTTGATGACTAAACAGCTCAAGTTACTGACCTGACCTGATGCTAACCTTCAGAAAAAACGCTTTTCTTCTCAGTCTCAGAAACCTCAAGAAAGTTGTAGATTGTTTATTTAAAGGGATAATTAAATGTATGAGTTAACTTCATCCAGCTTGTATTCAATTTTTACAGTCTTCTGGTACGTTATGAAGAAATTAGTAATAAAAACAACTTTCACAGTGGAAAGAAATAGTAATTTAATGTGTCTTCTAAACAAATAAACAAGTACTAGGACCTGTTTGTTAAACTGACACTTGGTCCTTCAGCTGTAGATGCTTACTAAGAAAAAAATAATACAGCACTGAGTTCAGGATATGGTACCAAGCTTAATTGGGAAAACTTTAACTTGTTTAAAATGTTTCATTTTTAACATGTCTGCGTCATTTTAACATGCTTGGGACAAACATATAGTCCCAGTAAGCTTCAGAGCTATATGTATTTCGTAACTAATAGCAAAGTAAATTAATATATATAGTTTGACTATTAAAAAGGAGAATTCCCTGTTTAAGATGGGGAAAGGATTTTTCAGTCTAGCAATAAAATATATGATAATATCCAAATTTTTCCCATAGACAGCATTAGATCCATCAGCCAAATCAATTTATTTTTTTAAAGGGAAAGACAAAAATATGTTGTTGTATGTATGCTGCATTGAAGCTATTTTTTTTATTACTGATAATGTCTAAATTTGCAATAACATATATAAACTTAATACTTAGAAACATTGTGATCCTGAGTAAAAAAAATACTTTATGTGTAATCAGTAGCCTCTTTCCAGCATTTGACAATTCTACTGGGGACTGAAGGATTTCTTTCAAAGATAACTATTGCACAAGCAGTCTGCTTTTTCAACTTGAAGTACAGTATATGGTTTTGTTTTTATAAGATGAGTTAACACACTCCTAAAAAGAAAATAAAGCATATGACATAACAAGCTTCAATCTCTCCTCTTTGGAAATTGAATCTTCCATTTTACCATTTTGGACTGATTAGAATAACAAGCAGACAGCTGGTTGATGATACAAACATACCATTTCCATTGCTCATACCAGAATTCTCATTTAGTGTGAGGTTTTGTGTCATTTAAATATCAAAATGCTACTGAACCCAAGGCTATAGGGTCCATTAGGTGAACTGCTCTAACCTTGTCTGTATCGCAAACCATTAAACAGCAACTAAAGACTTCTGTATTGATACCTGAAAATAAAAACATTACAGTCCTGAGAAAATTAAGCTTTTGTTTTATTCAGAATCTAATTCAACTGGCTACTTCTGTACTAATTACTCGTACCTCCTATGGTCTGAAAAACACCAAAAGTTTTAAAATGTCCCACCAGTGAAAAGAAAAGGCTCTTTTCAGTTATTTTTTTAATATTTGAATCATAGGATGTCACTTAAAAAAAACCTGTACAAGTCTTTTGAAGCACAGTATATGCAGACATGACCCAGCTTCTCATAAAACACAAAGGCAAACTCCAACTGCGTGACCGCCATGAGAGCACCCTTCCTGTAATAGCCTGCTGTTCAGATACCGCACTAGTTTTTGGTTTGAAAATGTTCAACTGCATATCTCTAGTTCCCCAAGCTACTAAGTTACAGGCCATTCTGGACACAGATGTTCCTTTGAACCACTGAGCTGTAACACACTCAAGATTCATGGATCTACTGAGTAGGATCACAAACGTGTGAGCATAGCTGCACAGAGGATAGTTAGGAAATGTAGTTTGAATCTACAAACCCAGGGGAGGGCTTCCCACTTTGTATATAACTGCTTTGATCAGTAATAAATCTTTCCTTTTAAAGGGGACCCATTACACATCCAATTTCTGAAACAAGTTTGCAAACATCTACCTTCAGGACAGGATTTTAGGCTGTACAATCAGACTGAACAGAGGTATGGAAGTTGGCCTGTATATACTCAACACAGGGATTCAGTCCTTTGTATATATGGTTTAACTCTTCTTGAAGTCTACCTCTGAAGCCAAATCAAATACAGCAATGAACTGCAAAGTGTAACTGGAACTTGAATTGCTTCATATGATTGAAAAGAAACTGCTCCACTGCCCAGCACAAACAACCCTTACCTGGCAATCCCTGAACATCTTATAATACTAATTTGTTGATCTTTTTCTCTGCGGGACTCCTCCCCATACAAAACTTGTGAAGAGATAAAATAGCACTATGTTGGGGTATCATGTCTATATTACCAGACAAGAAGTGTACTTGAGTTCTTAGGTCAGGTTGTGCATCATGTCCTCAGACATAGCTGACCAATGTGAAATCAGTTCCTTCATAAATTTTTCATCCTCTCACCTCCTTTCACTACTTGTGTTTTTCCATCCTTACATCCAGCAGACGGAACACAGGTATCTACATGAGCTATGTATTTTATATATCTACTTGAAATATATACATATCTACACAATATATCTACATGAGCACATGTGACCACGATCTTGAACTAGACAGCTGAGGGGCAAGAAGAAACTGAGGACTGCCCTCACAAAGACAAAGATTGTCGCTTGACAGAGAGACAAAAGGTAAAATAAGTTTGAGAAAACTATATTTTGGACGTATTTCCCTCAACCATTCACATTTTAAGTTGATTTGTACTACTAATAGCAAAATGTGAAGTTCTTGTACAGTTGTTGTGTGGCGCCGCTGCATACATCAGTGATGCTACTCACTAGAGTAGAATTACTCACCATTTTTGCAGCTCCAGGCAATAAAACTGAGAGCTTTGCAAGCTGTTTCTGGACAATTCATGAGTCAGAACAATGGTAATATGTGTGTTGAATAAATTGTTTGCTGTGACTTATTTGTGCAGTTCTCATTTTAAGCCTAACTACAGTATATTGTCAGCACTCTGGTAATAAATAGCTTCCCTGAATAAAAGGCTTTTGTTGGAGTTTCACCTGCTCCTGTTGCTTATGCACACCTGGTAAGCTTCTAGAAAAATACCCTAAAAATTAAAAAAGAGAATATGAAGTTCAGGTCAGCTGAATGAAAAGCTATAAAAAGTTACTTCTTAACAAAAAATATGTCTTAAAATATGAAATATTCTGGTACACAATTACAAATGAGCATGCAGATAAACCTAACAGGAGCCTTTCCTTTCTGTAATCAGAACTAACATATATACCTTTGACATGAGAGTGAGCATGCTTTCTCTCTCTTATTTTGGGGTTTAGAATTTCAGGCCTGAAGTTTTGTTTCTGAGTTTCTACTCATAACAAAACATCTGCAATTAAAGGTTCTCATCTTCCCACTGCAGGAAGTTGCTGTCTGGGCTGTGTTCCTGAATTTCATTCTGTTCATTTTCTTATTTTAAAACAAAACATTTTGACTTCCTATGCCACCTGCAGAGTTTTTAGTGCATATCTGACCGTCTCCAAATCTTTCCCGCATACAGAACAAGCTACATCTATTCTCCTTCAGGGTGGGTGTATCTCAGTGAGAACTGGTTCCACTGCTTTACATTTTCTGCAGGTAAGGGGAATACCCAGAAAGGGGAAAATTTGGTTAACAAGTTCTTACTACTCCCCCCACCAAAACAAACACTTAACTAAGCTAAAGATCCTTAACATAAAAGCGAATTTGTAGTTTTATTGACATTTATGGTCTGCTGTATAAAAACAGATTTTTTTACACCATTTATAATAGTTCCATTTTATCAGTCTTTACTGATGTTGTAAATCATACATAACAACTGGTGTTCAAATGATAACTATTTTTTGTTTCTTTTCCTAAGATATAGTAGCCATTTTTCCACATTGGGAAGTAATTTATAAAAATTTAATTTTAATATAGGTGTGCTTTTAAAAGTAGTACTAAATTAAATACTAAGGAAGAGATTTATGTATATCAGGAACTCATAAATAAAGGATTTTGTGCTTTTTTCTTTTCTTTTCTACGTCTTCTATAGCTGCAGCATACAGGTAATTACAGAGCTGAGATTTTGTAATGTCAAACAGTAATCAGAATTCATTGTGCAGCATTATACATAAATGTTCTGAAAAATATTTTCTCTGACTGAAAAATTATTATTTAGTAGAAACAAATTTCTCAAAGAAAAATAGTGCAGGCAAAACGTTAGAAAAAAAGAACTTTGCTGAAGATATAAGTGGAAATTCTGGTCAAATTTAATGAGAGAATCAAGGAAGTAAGAGTTTTTATTCTCCCATTTCTTAGATGTGGATTGTCTGAAGATACAAAAATCATGTTGAAACCTAGAGAACATCAGTAAGACCAACAGGTTTCTCAATTGTGTTTAGTTAGTGAGTGTAGCTACCAGGTCAATAAAAATACAGGATTCAGGCTAGTTTTGTTGGAAATCTTTCAGATAACATTCCTATCCATTAAGATTCAATAATAACAATATTTGACAGTGAGCCTTACCACTCCAAGAGGTGCATTGGAAATAATTCTTCTAAAAGCAAATTAAACTTGCCAAATGTAGGTCTTTACCTCCTTATCCAAATCACACCACTATCATATGCATTTTGTGTCAAGAAATTAAAAATCAGTAATGACAAAGAGCTGTAATTTGCTTGTTTTCTCCGGAAGGAAAGAGAAACTTTCTCTTATCAAGAAAGAGAACCCTGTTTTATGCAATTCTCAATCAGGTAGGAATCCAATTTTACATCAGCTGGAGACTTGCCAGCATAAGACTTGTAGGATACGGTCCAAAGAGTTTTTTCCAGAGCAATATGCAATACATTAGATTAATCTAGCTTCAGTCTTGCCAACAGTTACTCCTGTGACTACCTTCACGCACTTGATTTCAGTAGGACTCTTCACAGGTGTTAAGTTAAGCACGTGTAACACAGTTTGCAGGGTCAGTAACCATATAGTTCTGGAAAATAGATAGCTATGTAGCTACATATAGATTGAGGAAAATTTAAAGATATATTTTAAAGTAAAATTATACTTAAAAATACACCTAAATATGTTTTGTGTCTTGGTTTTTTTCCTTTGTTAGTACTTTTAAAAATATCAATTTTGATCTCTGTGACTACCTAAGACTGGTTCTAAAGGCAAAATTGCCTTTTAAGATATGAATACAAATTAAATACATATACATACAAAACGTCTATATTTTCCTTAATTTGATCAAGATTAAAATAAAGAGTCTTTACTTCCGTGTTGCTAGTCTATGGCTTCTTCTCTGACTTTGAAACTGCCAACCCAGTAATGGATGCATCTTAAAATGAAATATACATATGTTATTCATACACTTTACAGTCCCCACACTTACTTAAATTAAATAGCTTATGAAATAAATGCAGATGATAACCTTTTCTTTCCTCAGTATTTATTGTTATTTTGCCAGCTTCAAAGCAGGAATTGTAGGCACTTTAGTAAATGTAGTAAGAACAAATGTCTGAACTCACTGTGTTTTCTATATGTTTTGATTTCCTTCACTGATCTGCTGTTTTGTAACTGCTCACTGTGTGCTCTCTAAATGAATAACAGTCCAGCATCTCTTACAGCAACTGAGTACTATGTGCCTTTGGTTTTTTAAGTAGAAACATCCTCCAAATATCAAAGCCGCATTAACTGAAGGCACAAACTTTTTTCTATAACTATGCACATAATATATGGGAAAATACTGAGCATAATAAACTCCTTGCCAGGACATCATGTGAGTGAGGCTGTATGTTCACTCCTGCATTGACAACCTCCGTAGCTTGCTCCAAATTCCTTCCTCCTTGATTGTCCAGATCAAGGACTTATTTGGCTGATACGTCAATTCTTCCCCTGATCCATATATCTAGATTTCCTTACCGTGAAATCCACAAAGGGCTGGTAATCACCCAAGTCTTGTCCCACTATGAAACTGGGATGCAGCCAGAAGGTGCATCTGGACCCAGCCCTCCTGTGTTCTGTCATCAAGACGTGACTAAGTCATTTAGTGTGGTCTGTGCCGGATAGACTACCATATGCTTCAGTTCCCTTGAACACATCTTTTTTTTTAATGCCTGGAACATATATCCAGAGGGAATTCAAAGATTTTTGACATTTGTTCAGGATTTCTGGATGTCTGGCAACCTAATCAGAGCAGTAGTGGAAAAAATCTGGACATATCCACTCCACATGAGCATATCAACTTTACAGTGCATTTGCAATGAGGCCAACCAATCCACTATGCATGTGCTGCACAGATGGCCTGTGTGTACACTGTAAATATGATGTAAAAATTACTGAGAAACACATGCATGGTTAGTCTGTAGCTTCCTGGAAGCCTCAGGCTCATTGCATTTACCCTTAATATGTAAATGTGTGGCAAACCTGTTTGGGAAATCCACCACAGCATGATAGAGGGATATCCAGGAGTGGATGAAGCACAGAAGCAAAAAGCAGGGTCACATCTTTACAATGGATCCTGGAAATGGTGCAAGACCTTGTGTGGGTAAGGGATACCCAGCACACTGACATACATATGCTTCCTTGATTACTACATGGCACCACAATGTCTCCCAGCTTTTGGAGGAGCTTAAAAGAAGCTGCTGGGCCATGTGTCTTGCTATGCTAAAGTAGGTGGTGCAGGCAATATGCAAGCATGACAAAGCTCAGACTAGCCCACGGGCAATTTAACCCAGGGGGTTCTGCAAGTCACACCGGAACCAGCTTCCTCATCCACAAGTTTGTGCTACCCTCCATGAGAGAGAAAATAAATGTCGACAAATGTTAAAAATACTTAGCAACCAGCAATGAGGAAACTACCATCTGGAAGAGATCAGAGTCAAAATCATCACTCTGTTTTCACACACAGCAGACAAACAAGCACCCACAGTGAACAGTTTGCGGAAAACAGGTAGCTTCAAAAAAAGCCACTCTTAGGGAATGGGCTGCAGCTTAAGGCTGCGAGAGTCAGAGATGTGTGTAAAAGGAAATTGGGGAGGAAGGAAGAAGAAGCTAAACTGAAAACTTGAGAGTGCCCTGTTCTGTAAATAGGCTGAAAATTGCTTCAAAGAGACAGAAATATTCTATGATGCAGTACTACTATGGAATTTTTCGATGGTCAGCTGGGAGCAATGTTATAGCCTCATAGGAGGACAAACTGTGATAACTGCAGGCTATTAGCTAATAAGGTTTAAAATAAGCCTGAAAGTCAAGAAAGCCCAACTCACTAAATATTACAAGTGCATCAGGAAAAAATTATGCATCTTTCCTATAGTCAAGATCAGGTTATTAGTGTTCAATTATTTTCAATCCTTGAAAATCTTTTTTGTTTCCATCTTCCTTACAGCCAGGAGTTGGACACTTTTAATGGAAATTTCCTCTTTCTTCTTTTGTTTTTTTTTTCTCCCTCATCTTTTAAATTTCTAACCAATATCATCATACCGAGAAGTGTGAACCAGTAAATCCTATAACCATAAAACCAAGAAAGGAAAGGAAGGCGTTTTTTTTTTTCCTGTAAAACCAAACCAAACAAACAAGCTAACAAAACAAAACAAAACAAAAAAACAACAAAACAAAACAAACAAAACTGATTTTGTTGAAGTCATTTTAGTAACCTTTTAAGGTTGTTTAAAGACATTTAAAGTACCAGGATTGGCAATACTGCAAACCATGTAATCTTATATGATCTAGGGAAGACAAAACAAAGAAGGTTCATGTTTAATAAAGGTACACACAAAAAAAACCTGCTTCCCAGAGTCTACAGTGAGATATAGATGCAGGTCAGGAAAAGATGGCAATTTCTCAAATTTGAGTGTTTTCAGCTGTAATGTCCTTTGAGGTTCTGTCATGCTGTGTAAAGGATATAAAAATCTACATGTTGACAGAGTACAATCAGCTTTTATATGATTTTCCCTCCTTAAACTCAGGAAAACTTGCACAGCAAAGGAGGCAACACAATGGACACATACCTAACTCCAATGGAGGGCACGAAACTGAAAAAAACTGCTGGTACAATGGCAGTTTTCTGTTAGAACCTTCTGAGAATCAGAATAATTTTCATGTAATCAAAACCAAAATACTCTTAGCAAGGGATTTGACAATAAAAGAAGTCATATTTCATTATGGAAATCAAATATATTGTTCTAAATACATTCTCTGTTAGTGTGTATACACACATGTGCGTGTATATTCAGAAGTCCCTATGCCCCAAATTATTTGTTGCTTAACTGCATTACTTGAAAAAGTAATTTAATAGGATGGGATTATTTTGTCACTACTCGTATATAATGTTTTCTTTGCTATTCTGGCTAAAACCCAGTACACAGATTGTGACAATTGGATGATTTTATTTGCTTTGCCTTTTTTTTTTTTTTTTAAACAGCAGAGAATTTGGGCCTGATTTTCTGATATTATTGCCAAAACTGTCTCTGGAAAGAAAATCTGTGCCAAGATTGTGATCCTATATTGACAAAATAACATTGGAACTCATGGAGCAGGTAAGAGCCAAGGCAAACTAATAATTATCAGTTTAATTAATCTCTCTTCACATTTTCACAGGGATATAACCATGAAGCAATAGTCCATTATTTTTAGGAGCTGAAGATTACATTACAGAATCTCTCGGTTTAATATCTACATGAATTAAAGATTCTCTGCTAGCTACTAAGACCTAGTTCTTTTTCTTTCCTTTTCCACCACCATCCTAAGCCAGAATACCCTCAGATCTGCAGAAAATATCTCAAAACATAGTGGGAGATGGCTAAACATCAAAAGGTTTGCCAGTTGTGTTTAATTATGATTCTAATAGTTCAGTTGCTTTTCCAAACATGATGAGGGTGTAGCCAAAGATCTTTTATATTGGTAAGCCTACAGTAACAAGCCTTTTGCAAGATTTCCAATAGTTACTTTAGAAACAGGCCTGAATCCAAGTCAGTGAAATCTGATGCCTGTGTTTCACAGATTGGATAAAATTCTTATGCTCTTATTCTGTCTAGGGTAAAAAAAAAATATTGTAAATTATCATAGCTTTACATTTTATATCTCTGCTCCTTGTACTGGCCAATATAAGCAAGAGTAAGAGCACGCAACATGTTTTTTTATTAGTCTAGCTTACACATAGACAAAATACAGTTTAGGCTAGATTTTTAATAAAATAAATAAAATCAGTTGCAACCTCTCCAGTAAATAAATAAGTACTGGAACCTAAAGAAAATGTGATGCGATCTATTCAGACTTTCTACGCAGTTTTGTGCAAATTAATTAACCTTTCTGTAGTCTGATTTCTCCTAAATTTAAAGAAGTACGCTATCTTTTCTGCCTTCAAAGAAGACAGAGAAGCACTTCATGTTGTAAAACAATCCTATGTTGTCAGATGACATGGACCTGTTGGATTGTACCCAGAGAAGGGCCTCAAAAATGGTCAGAAGGATGGAACACTTCTATAAGGACAGGCTGAGAGAGTTGGGGCTATTCACCTTGGAGAAGAGAAGACCCCAGAAAACCTTATTGTGGTCTTTCAGTACTTAAAGAGTGCTTATAAGAAAGGTAGAGACAAACATTTTAGCAGGGCCTGTTGCGATAGGACAAAGGATAATGGTTTTAAACTTAAAGTGGTGAAACACTGGAACAGTTTCCCAGAGAGGTGGTAAGTGCTCCGTTCCCAGAAACATTCAAAGTCAGGCTGGACCAGGCTCTGAGCAACCTGATCTAGTCAAAAATGTCTCTGCTTATTGCAAGAGGGTTGGACTAGATGACCTTTAAAGGTCCTTTCCAACTCAAACTATTCTATGATTCTATGACATAATAATTTAAATATTAAAATTCTTGTTAAACACATATGTTATATTGGTCTAGGCAGAGTGGATCTAAAATCAGTATGTATTTACAATATCATGATCTACAGTGTAATAAAATGTAGAATTAGTGATTATGAAACCTACTTTTATTTCTTTTGATGGGGAAGAGAACAGAATCTTGCTTTTATGTTTTCATCAAAAATGAAAAAGGAAATTCACTGAGGAAAAAACCCAACAACTTTCAAAGAATAGTTCAGTTTCAACTTGAGCTAATGCAAACAAGGAAATTTGCAATTGAAGTTGACTTCCAATATCTGTGCCCAACAGGGTGCCTCCTGAACCACTTCCTTAATGCGCCCCTATTGTGTCTTGGAGGGCAGCTGGCCTGTGAATTTCCTTATTATTAGTTTATGTCCCACTGTTAATTCTCTTATTCTATTATGATGATTTTAGCTATTACATTTAATTTCCTCTTTTCATCGTGCAGATATGACCCCAGTAGGATAAACTACCCCCCACCATGCATACACACTGAGACTTAGCTATCTTCTGATGAACTAACGTGGCATTGGCCTATTGACAGTTAACATGGAAAAGACAGATTCATTACAGCTCAGCTTTTATTTACTGACCCTTTCAAACCTTTTGAAGAAAAAGATCTGAAAGATCTGAAATTTCTCACCCTCAGCAAGACACTTGCAGAAAAAAAATCACTTGGTCTTTTTTTGACATACTTGAAGTATATATCGTCAGCTACAAAAATGTTTAGTCAAGTACTTTTTATAAAAATTGCACTTGTTTTGCATTCAAATCCGGAGCTAACTACCTTTGCTTTAAAAAACTCTGCCCAGTTAAGTCTTTAGTTTATATTCACCAAACACTTTAACAATGATCCATGTTTTAGTGGAATTGCCTGACAACTGAGTGGGCAGAGCTTCAGTGGCCTCCCTGACTCTGCTTCTATGCACGTTACAGCGAGCCAAAGATTAGGGTGCTCGATTAGTCCTCTGTCATTACCATATCCAAGCTTGTCAAGGGATTACCCCATATATTGGGTCAGCCTGTCATTCACAAAAGTGAATGGCATAAGCAGTTAGACCTACATGGTGGAGGTCCATGCTTTGAGGGAAGGGGACACAGAAACCCAAGTCAGGACAAAGTGTGGTCTCCTTGCACACCTTCCTGCAAAGGGGAACATTATTTCTGCTCAGACAGGCCTGACTCTTTCCTCGAGTTGATGCTTCCTTGCTATTTATTGAAGCTGAGAGCTCAATAGAAAAGTCTGATAAGTAACACACGATCAAGAGTGCCTATAAATTATTTTGAAGCTTTCCTAAGCAGTCAGTTCTTTCAACACTCCGATTGTTCAGAGAGAACTACATTGAGGGGTATCGGAAGCAGGGAAACCTACAGATTGAAAAGAGTATTCAGGTAATAGACCTGAGACAATACAGGATTTGGCTTAGACTTGACTGAGTAGTGACACGAGAGAAGATGAAGCATTTGGAAGAGTTTGAAACTGAAATTAAAAATGATGCTTGCCCACGCTATGGCATTGTTATCCATAATTATTGTGGATTAAAAGTAGTAACAATGCAAGCTTAGCTTGCAGTGTAAGAGAGATTGCCCAGCTTGCACTACCACCTGAAATGACAAGCATTTGAGCCTAGTAATCCCACCTCAGAGAAGAGGTGGATTGTTTTTGTTGTGCCTTGCTGTTTTATTTCAATAAATTATTTAAATATACAGTGTGAAGAGGTAATGTGGGAGAATGAGTTTATAGACTTGCAGTTAGTTTTTTTCGGACAGGATCTGGGCATTGCTCCAATTAATATTTGATTTATTTCCTGAAAAGCATAAGCTTTTAGCAGAAGAGTGTGAAAGAGGCCTGCTCTATATAGCCATTACCTTAAAGGGGTTAAAGCATCTAGCTGTCAAATGAGATACTTAGGTAGAAAACTTAATTCAGGCAGAGGAATAGAAATTTAAAGATGAATATCTTTTATCTTGGATCTAATGATTACTGAAGGACTAGCAGAGTCAGAGGGACTCCATCAACATCTCAATTTTTCTTCCACAAAAAAAGACCACACCAAATTATGCAAAGATACATCTATGTGCATATAAAATGGCATTCAGTTGTAGTCCAAGTCTTCTGAACATCCTATCAGCTACCCTAGTCTGCTTCATACTTCACTGTGGATTTTGTGATACAGGTTCTCAGGAGTTTGATTTGTACCATACTCTGTGCAAGGACAAGGTATAATTCCAGTAGGTAGTAGGACATCCAAGAATTAGTCATTTTCATATCAAAATCCTTTTGTGAATTTAGCCCAAAGGATTATTCTTAGATTTAGGAGCTACAGACTCATGACAGACAGATTCAGTTGTATATCTTAAAGGATTTAAATAACTACTGTTTATAAAAGAGGGCAAAATGAATCCAAATTTCATCGATTTCTGCTAGCTTCTCAACATGCCAAGGCGGTATATTTTTGTGTTATACAAATGTCAAAGCCAAGATCTTTTTCTGGAATTTATGTTTGCTTACAGCTTTATATAGCATACATAAGAAATAATGCTGTGATGAGGTACTTTATGGGAGGGGAAGGGGAAGATAATTTAACAGAATATTTATGGAAAGCATGATATTTCTAGTAGGGAATGTTCCATATGAAATTAGTTACCTGTGATGAATTTTAATATCAATAAAATTAAATGAGTAATTTTTTCTCCAATATTTGATAGCATTTTGGTCACTTGAGACCTACACATGGCCTAAACTCTTTTTTCCCCCCAACTTTGGTATAGTATTTGCTAACTGTTTTCTTTCAGTCTTTGTCTAGCTACCCTAACATAGCTTATAAGCATTCCTCCATATTCGCTTTCTTTCAGATTGAAAGCTGCCATTTCTCTTCTATAAAACTATGTTAATATGCATAAAGTATCTTTCACCCAGTAGTATCAAGAATGGCTTTGGAAGGGAACTTAACACATGGTTACAGCTGTAGCTTAACATTACGCTGAGGCACCTTCTAGACCTATTGAAAATTAATTGTCTCTGTATTTGCAAACTTATAATCTTCAATATCATCACTATTCAAGAAAGTAGAACTCCGTAGGATGGAGCTAGATCATATAAGTATGCATATATTTGTGTATATTTATGGACAATGTTGTGGATACTTATATACAATATGCATACTAAACTTTCCTCAAATATTCTGGCTCCTTTCTAAACCCACAGTTAAATATTTTATCATAGAAAGAATAGGAGGTCTACTTATTTGACAGTCATCAGTAGCTACAAGACTACCTACACAAATATTTAAAAGATAATTTTCTACAAGGTTCAAAACTTTTAAGGACTCTCTGGTAAATAAAGCATAATGGGGAGAGAAGTGAGGTTGAACACAATCAACCATTACATAAATTTCCCAAAAGGCTGTAACATATCTTGAGCCATTTAAGTAATTAGAACGTACACCATATGTATATAATATAAATTCTAGTTAATGATAATGGAAAGAAAAAAGGAAATGCCAGATATTTGATGATTACTTCTCATTAGCTTTATTTTTCCTCTTGCAAGTAGCAGACCCAAGATCTGAGGATCAAGTATTAATTACCTTAATGTAAGATAAATGTGGCTGACATTACATTAATACATAGCTTAAATTCAGCTTTTAAGAATGATTCATCACATTTTGATAATTCCCCACAAAATTCTCAATTCTGGCATCCTAGCACAAAATGGAGACAGGAACTGTCTCTTTCATTAGATATAGCTACAAATAGAAAGACTGATGTGTATGTAACAAACTAAATTCATTCTAACTTAAAATGTCCTTCTTGTTAAAGGAATAAGGTCACATTAGGCGAATCATAATGTTTTGATAGTTATTGCCAGGCCAGGTCTTGCCCAGTGTGCTTGTAGAGTCATCTGGATGGTTTTAAAGTCACTAGGGAAAGGCCATTTATTTCTGCCTTGACAGTTGTATCTGACAGTGAATGCTTGCTTTGTTGTACCTTAAAGTACAACATGAAATACAGGGACAGGATTCACTGCAGAGGCTTCAACAGAGAGTCAATCTGTACTACAAGCTATCTGCCTGCACAGAGGATCAGAGTTCATTCCATTCAATAAAAATGTAGTCTCTTTTTGTCATATGCTCCCGTCCAAATTCCTTGATTTTCCCTCTTATCTTATAAAAAAAAAAAAAAACAACCAAAAAATCAAACAACAGAAAAACAACTAAGCAAAAAAAAAAACCCACCTTAAGTAAGTCACCTGTGGAAAGGACTGTCCAGTTGTATATGAATAAACATTTTTGAAGGTTTATTTTCTGGTTTCTAGGCCTTACTGTATAATATTCTTTTGTGGTGTGATCATGAAAAGCTTGTGAAACAGCATCTCTGTAATACTTTAAAACATCAGATACCTTTCCTTACATTACTAGCTGTGGATTTGCTGGTATGTATAACAAGCCAGAATTTGGCCTCAAACCTAAAGCACTGCTTTAGTCTGTAACCTATATAGTCACATGGGGCTCTGAGTACTAATGTGCCAGCCACAGGGGAGAACATGGAGATCCTTAGGAACATTTATTCTGAGACCTGTTATTTCTGTGGATTTAAGCATGAATTAATATATTTTAAAAATGAAAAAAAAAAAAAAAAAGACCAGTAAAAGATTCCCCATATTCATCATCTGAATGTGGCAGGAAGCAAGGTATGAAGAGGGGCTTGAACAAAAGTATTATCATGGCATTGTATATTTACACATGAAAAAATCATAGCACAGCAAGTCAGAAATTTTACTTGTTAATTCAAATAAAACCTGACAGCTCAGTGAAAACCTGACGATGAATAAATACTCCAAGATCAATACCTAAATCAATTAGTAGGAGTTCACAGAACTGCAGCTCAGCAGAGAGCTTTCTGTGTTCCCACTCCTGCACAGCTTCTTTTCTCATGGATCATTCCAGCTTCAAGATTGACTGCCTGTTCCTGTTCAGGAAGCACCCTCCCCTTCACTAAAATGCACCATAGGAACATCACGAAGTCTAGCCTCCAGCTGCTGTAAAAAGAAGGGGATTTGTCCTCTTACTGCATCTGCCCCCTTCACCACAATTCGCAGATAAAACTCTGGGTAGTATGAAAAGACTTTTCTCATGTGCAAGTTATAACAACTTTCCAGAGAGGAGCAAATTTAATAAATGGAGTAAGCTTATACAAGGAAGGCATTGGCAAAGGAAGGTCCTGAGGAGATGTCTATGAAGTGGTGCAGAGAAATGCATCTGCTCCACTTGTACCTAGAGCTAGTCACACACACAACTATGCTATGTGGCACTGGAGAATGTGTTGCTCTGGCTTGTGGTAATGGAGGGATGAAAGCCATATGAAAACCCCAAGAGACTTCCTGGTAAATCTGTGTCTCTGCGTAGTGCTTGAAGTACCTCGAGTCTCATGGGCCTTGTCAGCTCACGCTCAGTGCTGTCCTAGTCATCTTACTAGGACACATGTGCGCTATGGAGAGTCAGGGTGTGGGGGGGTTCTAGGTGTGCAACAAATCTGTGTCAGTGGAATTTCCTATCCGTGGAGGCATGCCCTGAACTTTTTCTCCCAGTTGTTTCATCTTAACAACTCTTTGATCTAGAAGTAACAATGAATCTGATGGAAAAAAAAAAATATTCCTGCACTTGGGGAAAGTTCTGATTTATATCCAGAATTTATAGCCTGAAGCAGATAATTTTTACTGTTATTCAACAGCCCTAGGTGATCAAATCACTGTTTCTTCTGATCCAGAGGTGCAAACATATATGTTTACGGTTTAAATTTACAGGGTGTGGAACTTGCATGCAAACAAAACCTGTTTACATATTGATTCCTCAAAAACTAAACCTTTTCCCTTTGGAAATAATCCAATTTCATGTAAGGCATAATGTAAGGGGAAAAAAAAAAAAAACAACGCACAAAAAACCCCACCCAGGCTATTCTAACACTTTACTGTCTTAAAAAAAAAAAAAACAGCATAGACATTTTAGAAATGAGGTACCAGACCTCCAACACAACAGTGCAATGAACAAATGCCAGACCTGCACTAAGAAATCCTAAATGAAACCAGTCTGTGAGTAACCTGAAAAAGTCGATAATACAATTCTCACAACTGGAAGTCACTTCTTTTTACACCTGGGGGAAAAAAATCCATAGTTGTATTCTGGAAAATGATGTAGTAAAGCTGATAGTTTGAATCTCAGTAGTCGTATGCTAAGCTTTGGAAGGAATTTTGTTTTGCAGATAAAATCTAGACCTAGTTATTTGTACCCTGCATTACATTACAGTGACCAGAAGCAGTGTCCCAGAAATACATAAACTCAGTAATCACCAGGGACTTTGTTCTTAGGGATGTTTAGTGGATGCAGAGCTCTCATGTTCTCTGTAGTGTTGCACTGGGCTTTAAAATAGATGTGGAATGTATCAGCAGAGGAAAGGAAGAAAAGGATAACACTGTATGCCATGATACCACAGAAGTCCTAACCACCAAATAGATATTCAAACAAAAAGGGTATAGATCAACATAAGGATTTAGCTGTGTGCTGAATGTCTGAACTAACGGAAGACATAACCCTAAATGCAAGCATTTACCATTGGAAGTCTCATCAGATTGCCAAGAGCACAGAAGCTTCTGAGACTTTTCCTCTTCAGAGACACTGTATGTCCTACGGCATCAGTGGAAGTAGCCCATAAACCTCAGCATGTATATAAATTTCAAGAGGACTGGGTCCTGAGACCACAGCTCTAAGCCTTATCATATTCTGCTGTGGTAGCATTGCCATCAGGCTAGTTTCCAACTGGACTGACTGCTTTTGCTATGAATGTGCCAGTTGGCCATACACAGGCGCAAGTTAATCTAAGCACATACAGCAGCTGCAGGTCTTAAAGTGCTTGGTTCTTTTAGATATCAAAGGTAGTAGTGTTAATTTGGCCTAGGAATAAAACATGCATAAAAGTTTTTTGTAATATTCTTTGCACATTTACATTTTGGGGTGGAATTTGCTATTAGAATCATAGAATCATAGAATCATTTAGGTTGGAAAAGACCCTTGGGATCACCAAGTCCAACCATCAACGCTACTCTACAAAATTCTCCCCTACACCATATCCCCCAACACCACATCTAAACGACTCTTAAACACATCCAAGGATGGTGACTCAACCACCTCCCTGGGCAGCCTATTCCAATGCCTGACTATTCTTTCTGTGAAAAACTCTTTCCTAATGTACAGTTTAAACCTACCCTGTTGTAGTTTGAAGCCATTCCCTCTTGTTCTGTCACTAATTACCTGTGAGAAGAGACCAACACCAACCTCTCTACAATGTCCTTTCAATATTTTCTCATTACACTCTGAATTCAGTCTCTGGGAGGAAGGCAAAAATGTTAAAACCACATGCATCTGCCTAACTTACCAGTTGCCCTGTTTATCATGCTCTTGGAACATGAAGATCCAGTTCCAATCTTTTTTTTTTTGCTGACTTCAACAAGAATAGAAATAAGACCTAGGGTCACGGTTTCCTTGTTGACTTTTTCCTCATTTTTTACATTTGAACTCAATTTGAGATAAACTTTGCCCTTTGGGGAAGCAATTACAGATAATACTAAAATCAACATAAATTAAAACCTGATCATATTTACAATGTCACCAGTTTGTGAATTATGCTCCCTGTGTGAAATGTTTTTAACCGCTTAGTTTTGGAAGGGTCACTGCTATGTATACACTTATGCGTATAAACAGAAATACCAATACATCAAACAGAATCATTCTTCTTTGTAGAGTGATTTTTTTATCTGTACAATACTGGTAATGAATAACCTCAATCAGGAAATAAGTTTTCTTGGCACCCAATTTCCCTCAGTCTTTGGATCCATTAGTGAAAAGTTATTATATGCATCCAGGCTCTTTTTTTTTTTTTTAAATAAGAATAAAATCATTTTTATACCCATAGTAATGTTTATGCTTTCAAATAAATCTGCAAAACAAGTCAAAAGGAAAAACCACACATTTAGTAACTACCTTTTCAGGATCTGAAGAAATTAACATAGCAAATAAAGGAAGCAAATAAACATATATTCTTTACATGGATGAAAATACTTTTTCTAAAGTGAATAGAAGATATGAAAAAAAAAAAAAGAAAAAGAAAAAAGGAAAAATATATATATGATAGAAATGCTTTATTTTACTGCACTTTTAAAAGAAATGTTTGTCTGTGCTTGACAAACTAGGGCGGTGAACATGGGAAATCGAAGAATAGCAGTAAGCAGATACAGGAAAGACCTGAAGGTCATTCTCAGCCATCCCGAATACAAGATAGTTCCCTACAGTAGCCTCCTGAGAGTTTGGTCCAGTCTGATTTTAAATGAATCAGCTGATACCATTTTTATAGCCTCCCTAAGGAGACTATTCCACTGTCAAATAAATATGCTTGTGAGTCTCAGACACAGAAGTTATTCAGACATTAGAATTAAAATTAGAGTCAAAGGGAAAATAAACTGAATAAAATGTTATGTATAGTTTTGGTTTGCCATCCAGATTCGATTAGAGTTAACAAAACATAATGAATGTGCATGCAAGCTCTCAGCAGGATGCCTGGCAAGACCTAATTGAAGATTTGGGGCTGAAGCAAAATAGTCTTGTCAAGGAGTGTAGGTTTTGAAAAGAAGTGGATTTATATGTAGAAATTTCTGAAAACATTTTCATATATTAATACATTTCTTGTCCAAAAAGAGGAAAAGGAAGTATGAGTGTGGTTCATCTCTCCTACAGAAGTCCAAAGAATCTTTTTTTTTTTTTCCCACTAGAAAAATAAAGGTGTGCCTTTCCCTTGGGTTAGGTAACATGTAATCACTATTATATGAAATCAAATCCTAATTAAGGTTAATTGGTTGGTAGCTTTAAGATAAATTCATTGCGTGCTGTAAATTCTAGCTTCCATCATAGCTCTCAGGCATGCCTTGTTGCCCTAATGCATGAAAGCCCAGGTCTTCTCCAATGTTTTATGCAAGTCTGCCCAAGAGAATACACCTTTCTGAATAAATGAGTCCACAATTTGTGGCCCCAGGGTTATAAGCAGCAATAGCTGAGTGCCCGCTACATCTCTCACACCAGCCTGGGTAGGAATTGTGCCTCAGGGTATTCCCACTTGCCATAACTATGGTTTTGTGGAGGCAAAGGAATAACCTGATCACAGCAAATACCACACTCAGCCAGCTAGAGGGGATGAGGGGCTGAGGTGGTCAGGAAATCACAGGCAACTTTGTGGGTAAGCAGCCCATACCATACACCGTACTCCTTAGGGAAAGGGGCCCGCGCAGGATGCCATCATGGGGTCTGGGCTTATCGGGCTGCAAGCCCTGCCTGCCTGTGTGAATCACATGTGGGAAGGGTGAAGCTTTCCAGATGCTTCAGATAGGTTGGGCACCCTGAATGCTTGCCAACTGGCAGTCCCAGACTAACATGCTGCAAAAGAAAGATCCAAAGGAGGGAGAGGAGAGGCCACAGATGGTTCCTCCTGCTTGGGAACAGCTGGGGCAGTGATGTCCCATGGGCAGGGACAAGTGCAAACCCTTCAGTTAGAAGATCTCCCACGAAGAGTGGGGAGCCTCTGCTGGGGCTCTCACAGCTTTTACTTGCAAAACTCCTAAGCCAGCCAAGGCTTGGCTGACACTGCTTTCTCCTATCTGGAGATGGCTGTGAGCAGCCAGCTAAAATCCTGCCCTGCTGGCTGTGAGTCCCCCCTGCAGAACAGCCTCCTCTTACACCCATGCCTAACAAAAAGGCTACAGAGAAAAATAGAGCATCTTGAAGCTGTTTTCTCCCATTCTGGAGGAATTCTCCATCAACAGCTTTGGACAATATAATAATTGTCTGCAGCACAGTTGTAAGGCTGCAAATCTGGCCCAAAATACTGGTTTATTTTGTCTTTAGCACGTTTCTAATTTGTCAGTGCAGGCTGGTCTTACTTTCAAGGGGGGAAAGCTATTTTTGTGCTGTTGCCAAGATACTACTGGCACTAGCAGACTGATCAGATAGCAGCTGTCAATAGCTGTGACAAACTAACACGATGATTCAAAGAAGGGAATTTAAATGATGTATAACTAACAGTGGTACAGAGACTGCCTGATATATCTCCCAAGTGCAAATCTTCTGCTCCTGCCTGGGAAGCTGGGTAAGTCAGTCCCATTCCTTTGCAAAGCTCCTGATGACACTGAACATCATAAGAAGAACAACCTAGAGCTATCCTTCACAAACCCCATCACAGAACCTGTACTTCATACCTAACATAGATTCCCTTAGAAGTGTACAATATATCTTGAAGACTACTATAAGGGTGGTTTTGAGGAACAGTGTACTACCAGAAATAATGATTGTACCAGCAAGCTCGGATCAAAAGGCTTTGAGAGCACAAGTGACTGCAGAAACACAGAAGAAGTTCTCATACCTAATGCAAACTAAATACTTTTAGGAAAAGCTTAACAAACACAAGCCAGAAACATTTCACAAAAGCAAGATTCTTTACCTTTATTGCCAGCTCTTCCACAGTAAAATCTAATACTGCCTTATGCTTTCTTCAGAATTTCTTCCAGAATAGCAATTTTCGGTATAAAATGCTGCACTTAAAATATGTCCAATTTAAAAGAGACATGGTGGGAAAGGGAGTGTGGATTTGCTCGATCTTTGTACAAAAGCTGAAGAATAAGCATTGGCAAAAATAATGTAATTTACATTCAGTAATGAAAATGTTTTTAACAGAATGTGTACACACTTTGCATTTATATGTCTGTAGCTTGGCATACACAGCGTAAAGAAATCATTTACCGATGATACTAGCTGTTACATTAGGGATTCTCTGACCACATAAAAATGTAAAATGTATATCTGGATTGTGAGTCAAATGCACTTAAAATGTAAAATCTCTGTCCAATAAAAAGGCTTCAAAGTCACCTTGCAAAATAGAATGTACAAAATAACACTAAAAGCTACATGAATAGATTTTTAAACAGGAACGTTTTATCTAGATATAATTAGTGTAATCTTTTTAAAATATAATCACAAAAATGGAACTGTGTTTTTCTATGTGTATGTATGTGAATGTGCATGTATACACATATATATATGTATGCATGCATATACAGACTCAAGTCTATAGAATCATATAATAGACATTAGGATCAGTATGATACTATTTTTGAAATTTCCTGTAAGCTATAGATAACAGTAAAACAGATATGATTCCTGTACTTTGTACTTTTTCCATGTCAAGAGAAAGGTTAAAATATAAGCAAAAGAGAATATATAGCAATTTGCTGATAAAGCACCACTGTAAAATGCTGTCAAATGAGATAAACAAGGATCCTGTATGTCTTTGGGATGACAGAGAAATTTGGATCAAGTACTACAGTTGGGAATCTCTTTTCTGCCAAATGGAGATTCCCTTAGATAAGTCTAGATTTGGAACCTTCTGAAGCTGCCAGAGACTTCAAAACTCTTCAGCTGCCACTTCAATATCTTTCTGGAAAATCATAATTTTTGCCTCTATTTCCCTGTCAGTCCTAAAGACAGGCCAGAATACTCAGACAGCAATATTAAATACTTGATTAGTACAATTTTCCTTTAGTACAAATTTTCAGCTGTATCATCCCTTCTAGCTAGTAAAACAAGGCTAAAGATATATTATTGCATTGGGTTTATTTGGTAAGGTTTTGTTACTGGGGGCCTGCGGGGGTGGTTTCTGTGAGAAGATACTAGAAGCTGCCCCCCATGTGTAGACAGAGACAGTGCCAGCCATCTCCAAGATGGACCCACTGCTGACCAATGCTGGGCCAGTCAGCCTCACGGATAGCACTTCTGTGATTGATAACATTTTTCAGAAAGGGTAAAAACTGCTGCACAGCAGCTGTGAGAGAGGATTGAGAAGATGTGAAAGAAACAACCCCACACACACCAAGGTCAGTGAAGAAAGAGAGGGAGGAGGTGCTCCAAGTGCCAGAAAAGACATACTGCTGGAGCCCGTGGTGAAAACCATGGTGAGGCAGTCTATCCCCTTGCAGCCCATGGAGGTCAGCAGTTGAGCAGATATCCACCTGCAGCTTGTGGAGGACCCCGTGCCAGAGCAGGTGGATGTGCCCTGAAGGAACTTGCAGGCCATGGAGATCCCACACAGGAGCAGGCTCCTGGCAGTGCCTGTAAAACCATGGAGTGGAGCTTATATAGGAACAGGGTTTCTGCCCGGACCTATGAATCTGGGGGGGATCCTTGCTGGAGTAGTCCATTCTTGAAATTATTTCACAGAATCACAGAATGATATGGGGTTGCAAGGGACCTCTGGAGATCACCTAGTCCAACCGCCTTAGTGCAATTTCCCTCAAGTTGGATTTGTTTGGCCCATAATTTCAATTAGTAAGTGATCAGCCTGTCATTATCTCAACCCCTCCCAAGATTTCATCATATTTTGTCCCCTGTCCCATTGAGAAGGGGGAGTGGTAGAACTGGCTGGTGGGCACCTGGCAGTCAGCCAAAGTCAACCCACCCCAGTTATTAAATATGCCAAAAATTCACAAATTTTAAAATATAAGGACAAAGTTTGTGTTGATTCTATAATTCATGTGGAGGAACAAACTGCTGAATTATATGATTCCTGGAGCTTTTTGCTTTGGTTTTTTGCTTTACTGCTCTGCACAAATGCCTAGCAAAATTCTGTAAGGGAGTCTCCAATGAAATCAACATCTAACATGGTGGAAACTTTTACATTTGGATCGATTCCTAAGTAAATAGGAAACTTCTGATTATGGCTCCTCAGAGAGTTTTTCAAAGAGCCAGGAACAACAACAACAACAAAAAAAGACAATTTAGACAACCATCAGATCAGAAGTGACAGATTTGGTCTCCTAGCACTCATCCTGCAAAACAGTTATTTTTGCATTCAGTTTTAAACATGAAAATGTGTGATCACGTATCATCTTAAGTTAACCATAAACTTGGTTTTGCAAACCTATTTAGCAGCAAACAGGAATGAACACTAATTCTGGTTATCTCATTACCTCTTGTTGACAAGTATTAAGAGCAAGCAGAATTAGCAAAATATAGCATCACAGAACAACAAAAGTTGAATGTGAAGGCATATAAACAAAACCAGAAATCCTTATTCATGTTATTTTTGACTGGGTGGTTTTAGGTTAAATTTCCTTTTTAAAATAGAAATTACCTCAGCATAGGGTATTTATTAAGAAATAATGATCAACCAAAGGTTTCTCAAATGGCCGTTGATCTCCAAGACATTCCCTCAAATCTTTGTTGTATTCTTTGTTAATAACTATGTCAGCATAGAATCTTCTTTTGGAAGATAACTAGGTGAAAATAGAGCAGAAAGGTTGAACAAAAAGCCTTCAAAATAGAGTCATAAGACTGAAGGCACAAAGATGCCTCGACTTTATGTAGGAGTTTAGAACATGACATTCCAAAATTCTGATTCAGGCTCACGTGTCTCAGGTGTGTCAGAAACCATCCCTGCCTTCAGTTTCCCACTGGGAAAAGGTAATAATAATATTTACTCATCTCATATGGCTGTCAGAAGGAAATCCCACATATTAAGTGTCAAGAAGTGACTCCAGTGACATATTTTTCAGCTTCAAATACCAACCCACAGAGAGACCCATGATCCAGGTAGACTGAGAATTTCAGAATTCTAAGTGACGTGGTTCCTAAGTAACTCTTGGGGGAGAACAGAAAACAAAAGTAAAATTGTAACCTAAGCACATACAGAAAGTCTCTCTGAACCTATGAAGAAGTGTACTTGAATATTAAGCTTGAACTTTGCAGAAGGAAATGGGCAAGAAGGAAGAACTTAATTTAGAAATCGTTGTAAAGGCTCTGGCTGGCAAGTTCAAGAGCAGTAGAAATACAGAAAGAAAGTGAGAGAGAGAGAGAGGAAAAAGTGCCGCTCTGGAAGAATCCATAGCCAGTGGCTAGGACATGTACCTGTGATGTTGGTGACCTGAAGTAAAGTAGGTGCACTGCTTTGTCTAACACAAAGCCTTGCATTTGGACCTCTCACGTCTGAGTGTCTTCATTAGCTCACTCACTGCTCTGTAACCTCCTTTCCCATTGCACTGTCTGGTTTTGAGCAGATGGTATACCCTGAATACCTCAGGCTCACATCTAAACAAAAGCCTTGGTCATGGTAAAGTAAGCTTTTCACAATCATGATAAAAACCCTAGAAATATTGTATATACTAGGGAACAAGGTGTCTGCACAAAGAGTTATATAATTGCCTGACCTTCCCTTCGCAATTATGTTCTTCCCATCCTGTTGTTTCCTCCACCTGTTGTTCTAACTCTCTATTGTTGTGCCACATCTGTCATCAGAGTTAGAACCCTCTGAGCACAGAATATACCTGTCTACGTGCCTAGCATATTTTGGGTGACACCACAATACACACACTATACACAAATAGTGATAGTAGCTTCACCATATCTATACTGCAAACTTTTGCAAGCTGGATGTTTGCGTGGTGGTATTTGGTTGAATCACATTAATTGAACTCTGTTTTCGCAAGCAAAGGTAGTTCGTGCTCTTGCCAAAGTATCTTAGCCTTTGATGCTGCTGTAATATTCTCTAACCTTGTTCTTGTATCACACCCTATAACGTCTTTTTGTTTTGAAGGGCGAGGGTTTATTTCCACTGAAACAAGCCATCCTCTGACGTCAATAGACTGAAGTTTGGGATAACAAAAAAGAAATTGCCTAATGGTAGCAGGAGAAAAAAAAAGAAATGAGAGACTTATGAATGACATCTTCCTACAGAAGAGGAAAAGATAAAGACCTGAAATAATAATAACCAGATGACTACTCATTAACTGCCCTGTCAGCAGTTTAAGACTTTCCAAGTCCTTCTATCAACAGATGGACAATTACACTGGTTGTTTTCCTCCACACACACTTTGAAGTTCTGTTTAACTCCCCGTGTGTGCTTAAACACGCTAGTTCCTTTCAGCTGTTAAGCAAGACAGATTTTATCCCTCAGGCCTTCCACTGAGGAATTAGTCATGTAAATTGGTAATTCCTATAAAAATTTCTATTAAAATTGTGCTTGTGTTTTACCAAATCATTAGCTGAACTGACCTCACAGCTGAACTGTTTGTTGTACCCAGGAGCCAGCTGTAGTCACGTGATATGGGAGAATATATATGAGGGCATGGATGGTGAATGTCACCCACATACTGACAGTAGCTGAGAAGTTTTGGAGAATTTTGGAGAAAACACATTTTTTTTCCACTACATAGTCTCTCTGCCACTTCTACTGCCACTTACATCTTTGTCTATAGTTCATCCAGCTGAACCTCTTCCTCTTTTCTCCCTGTTTCCCAATCAACAGAAGTTTAGCAAGCTTCATATAGTTGGGAACTGGATTATTGAATTAGTAAAACAAATATTCACAAATACACAAGCAGTCAGATTCTTAGAGAGAGTTAGTCACAAGCCATTTGAGTTAATGAGAATTAAGCATACCATTAAAAATGGCCCATGACATTCAACTGAGAAGTAGAAGACTAAGGACACTACACTTTGAAGTGCTCATTTTTTTTAACCTGAATCAATTGACAGAAAAGTCTGTAATTTATCACATGTATATAATCAACATAATTTTATTTTTTAGAAAACTGCAAATACATTTATTAACACAGCCTCATCAGATTCTTTAGAAGAGAGGCCCTATCATAAATGTACAAATCAGTAAACCCTGTTTACTGATCAAGCTGAAAAATATATAATTATGTGAGGGATGATGAGCAAAGATACTGTTTTTTCATGTTCCTGAAGCTGTTACTGAAGTAGTTAATCGGAGTCTTTATTGTCTTCCATTGGTTTTTAACAGATTAAGGAACAGATAACAGGAACACATTAAAATTATTTAATTAAGAGGGTAGTAGCTTTTAATATTAGACTCTTAGAACACGTTACATGTCTCCATCCCAAAAAGGGATAAAGAAATATAATCTCAACTGGAATGAAATATCTCCTTTTGGGTTACGAGCTTTACAGTTTTGGGTTCGGTTTGGGAGATTTTTTTTCTAATTTTCATCTTTAGCTTCTATACATGGAATATAGACCAAAGAACTAGATTTCAGGAAAGGAAAGTATTTAGAGCACTTAATGTACTTATTTAGCAGGGAAAATCATTTATCATATACTTTATACACCCTTAATTATCTCAGTGATAAGTGCTGTGGAAATCATAATGGTCTTTTACCACCCATAGATCTGTGTAAAGATCATAAACGTCACAGTTAACATCCATGCTATTCAAAACAAACTATGAGCAGAGAGGACAGTGGGGCCTAGCAGAGGATCTGCTATTGGTTTTTAGTTCTTCAACTGCAAAATATCAAAGAAATTAAAATGGAAGACTTATTTTTTTTCTTCTTGATTTAGAGGATTTAGAAAGATGTTTCGGAAAAAAAATTAGCTCTAATCATTGCAGGTGTATTGATAGGTTTGGTCCTTTTCTTTGCCCATACTTTCATATATATGTGTATATATATTTATATGGCTTTATAGAAGTTCCAATATTTGAGGTCATTTTTCCTGTGCCCAACTTTTTTTCAGTGAGTGGACAGGAAGCATGACAGCTGTGGACACCTGGGCTCTAGGCAGGGGCACTCTAAGCTGTTTCTAATGCATATTCTATTAGAGGACTGATACAGGAAATTCTGCTTTTTGCTACCTTTGGCATCTCTCTTCCACAGCACCTGTCTTCCATTTCACCCCGAGTACAGAGTCAAACAGGAAGCAGTCACTCAGAAAATTACCTCCACCAGCTCTACCTGAACAGGCAGCTCCCTGCTTTTTTAGAATTCTCCAGTGATCATTTATGGTTCAAATTCAACTCCTTAGTTTATTGAAGGCAAAGGTCACTAAAAATATGGAAGACCTGGACATTTTAAAAAGTGTATAAACTATTTAAAAACAATTTTTGAGGGTAACAAAGGCTGTCAAGGTTTTGATTTTGAGAAACAGAACGACTTCTAATTGAAATTATTAACTCTTTTATTCAGAATAAACAACAGAATCAGAGAATGGTTGAGATTGGAAGGGACCTCCAGAGGTCTTCTAGTCCAAACTCACTTCTCAAGTAGAGTCACCTAGAACTAGTCGGCCAAGATCATGACCAGAGGACTTCTGAATATCTCCAAGCATAGAAACTCCATAACCTCCCTGGACATTCTGTGCCAGTGTTTGGTCTCCCTCACAGTGAAAAAGTGTTTCCTGATGTTCAGATAGAATCTCCTGTGTTTCTGTTTGTGCCCATTGCCTCTGGTCCTGTCAATGGGCAGCACTCAAAATAACCTGGCTCAATTTTCTTTTCGCCCTCCCTTCAGGTACTTATACAGATTGATTAAATACTTCTGAGACTTCTCCAAGCTGAACAGTCACAGTTTTTACAGGCTTCCTTCATAGGAGAGGTACTTCAGTCCTTCAGTCATCTTCATGGCTCTTCATTGGACTCTGTCCAGTATGTCCATGTCTCTCTTGCCCAGGACTGGACACTGCACTACAGTTGTGACCTCATCAGTGCTGAATAAAGGGAAAGGATCACATCCTTCAACCTGGTGCTAATGTTCTGCTCAATGCAGCCCAGGAGGGTGTTGGCCCTCTTTGTCACAAGGGCATATTGCTGGCTTAGGTTCAACTGTGTCCACCAGGACCCCCAGGTCCTTTTCTGTCAAGCAGCTTTCCAGCTGGGCAGCCCCATCATGTACTGGTGCCTGGGGCTGTTCCTCCTTCCTAGGTGCAGGGCTTTGCAATTCCCCTTGCTGAACTTTATGAGGATCCTGTCAGCCCATTTTTCCAGCCTACCATGGCCTCTTTGTACAGCAGCACAGCTGCCCACAACAGGCCCACATAATCACTACAGCACAAACCCATCTTACAATACAAAACCACCATTTGTCAAAAATTCTTAGGAAAAGCCGTTACCAAAATTTATAGCCAATAAATGGGACAAGAAGATAAGTAGGAATCTAGTTCACCAAGGAAATCCACTTTTTCACATCAGTAAATCACATTTTTTCTGAACTCCTATTATCAATCAGGAAAAGCAACAATGTTTCACAGTAAGGCAATTTAGTAGGAATTTATGAATGTTGGGAAGTGGCAAATTAGAGTAGATACTATCTTGTTCAGCCTGACTAGTTATACTGCCAGCTGAATATGACTATATTAATTAGGGGTATTTTACTTTTTTTTTCAACATAGTGTTTCATGTCTTTACGCAACATAAACTGTAGTAATGGATTAAATGCAGCCTTGAAACCATGACTGCACAGGGTCTCATCTTGCCTCTTAACATAAGAAGGATGCTATCAACTCAATGAAAAGACCTTAACTCAATGAAAAGGCCTCTCTTAACGTGGGAGGTTAATTTGGAATTTATGATTGGCTTCTTGTGTGGATGCCCATATTCTCAATTCTGAAGTGTGTAATTTGGAATAAAGACCCTTATTTTAGAGTCAGAGGATGTGATTCATCTCATTTAGCTTCAGACATCTACAGCTGAGATGTTTATAATCAAACCAGTCATCTTTATAGTCAAATAGAAAGATAGATATGCTCTGAGGATATGATTTATATGTCCTATTTTAGATTTCTATGTTTAGAATAAGATGAATCATATCCTAGAAATGAAATTGATTATTAAAGGAAGTCTAAATAAGTGGTTCAGTGTGAATTTCTAAAGTTTTGTGGGATTAACCTGCTCAGGACATCAAAAACAGTTAATTTGCAATCACTGTTTTATAACCTATCTCAGGCTGAATAAATTTTTCATGTAGGTCAGTCTGAAATGAATGAGTAACAACTGCTCTATCCCTGCTTCCACTTTCTATTACCTTGGTTTCTCAAAAAAATTCCCATATAAATTCTGATAAATCCTAATCCTGCCAAACATCTGATGAGATCATTATCTTCAGTGATACAATTGCAAAATTTTCACACGCTGCAGGTAGACTACTGCTTGCACATCATTCCAGCCTATACTTATTTCTCACACAGATCACAGCCTTCAATGACCAGGTTTTTCATACCATATTTCAGCTAGCCTAGATGAAAACCGGTCATTTTCCAGAAAACTTCTACAAAATATATATTTGCAGAAATCATTCTCTGATGCACAACCTTATTCCCTTGCTTTCCATTACAGTTTATCTCACAGCTTGTCCCACTGATATTATATTGAACACTAAAGTTGATAATATCTAACCGTACCTCATGCTTGATTTCTTTAGTGTAAGCACAATTTTCAGTAAAGTATTTTACTGAATGTCTTATCACATAGCTCCTTGCACACAGATACCCAAGAACTGTTTTGTGTACTGAAAACCTGTGATGGGAAGGAAGATACAAAGTCTAGACTACTGAATAGCCTATTTGAGGTAATTCAGCAAACCAGAAACTCACATTGAGGAGAGAACTTTTCAGGCAACACAGGAATTCAGTTTCAGGCATGATTTTGAAGATTAACAGAGAGATGGCTGAACAGAGTCAATATCCAGTGTGGCTTGCCTGCAGGTCATAAGGGGAACTCCTCCAGACTGTGTCATGGCAGGATTGCATTCCAGAAGGGATATTTTTAGATTGGGTGGTACTTTCAGAGAGACTATGATTCAGAATGAATTGTTAATAAATCTGTGTCTTTGCTTGATTTCTTGTGAAACAAAGAGAAGCCATGCACATAGCTATGAGATATTGCTATAAGGATCACATCCTAACAGACTGGATCACATCCTAACAGACGCCTCACTGATGGAGCCTTCTGATTTCTGAAGTCTGTTATGAAAAAGAGTCCCCCATGACTTATCCCCAAAACACTGAGTCTATCAGCCTATCTGGTTTCATTGGTGAAATATAATGTTGAAGTTAAATTGGACAAGCCTTGGTGATGTGCTATTCCGTGCCCCATTAGCTAGCAAATTTGCAATTTAAAGAAGAAAGCTCCAAGTAGAATTTTTACATTCCTCCAAAGTCAGTCTATGAAAAAGCGAGGTTTTAGCTCATTATATACTTGTGTTCTCACTGCTTAAAAAAACCAAAACTATTGCACATTTACTTACAAAAATGAATATGAAATAATTCTTAGCTCCATAGCTTCACTATTCTATTGAAGTCTAAATAACATTTTCAAAAAACTGTCTCCCATTCAGGCTTTTGAAAATTTTACCTTAACCCATTCCTAGACTTTTCTTGGCTGGTTTTCTGCTAAAGCAATAGTTGCCTATAACTACATATAATGTAACCACACTAAAAAGGAGATAATAATTTTACAGAAGCAGGTTTTGAAAGGGGCTAACCACATGAAATACTGACCTATTTGGGGTTTGGGAGAGTATAATAAAAATCTCAGTAAATTTTTAATTTTGGCTGAGCAATTGTGACTTTCCTCACACTCACAGAAAAGGTTGTGTGTCCCTTGCCTTCTGCTCTACAGGACTGACTATTAGCCTATATTCATTAGTAAGGCACATGCCCATGTCTACAGCAAGATTTTAGTGTCTGCTTGCTCAAGTATGACAAATCAGTCTATGTACATACTACCACACATATATTAGTTCTGTTAAATAGAAAGTAAATCCGGATACTGCATATTTTGATTAACAAAGATAGCATGGAGTTCAGTAGTGCTTCAGTTTTGAAAAAATCACTTTTTCCATGGTACTGCCCAAATTCAGTCTACAAATTTGGATCAAGATCTTGTTAATGATAGTGGTGGAATTGTCATCTGAGATAATTTTTGTTTAAAACTAATCACTCTAATGGTAAAATAAAGATAAAGTAAAATAATGCAGAGCCAATAAATACAAGTGTTTTCAATATTGCACTATAAGTTTCACCACTGAAGATGCCTTCAAACAGTTATACTGTGAAGATTAGCATCCACTATCATCCAAAGATATAATAGTTTAATAATAATATCAAATAACTAAAAATTAGAACGATATGTTCATGAAAATATATTATAATGTATTTTTCTGGTGTAACTTCTCATATTCCCACGAATTCAAGCACTGCCTTGGGGTCTTAGTGAATCATGGTGTGAGGCAGCACAGCAATTTCTGCAACAAAACCCAACCTTTGACTGTATCGCTTGCTTAACAGCCAGTGCTTGTCATTTCAGTATGAATCACACGTTACACAGTGTTTTGTCTTCAAATTTAGCTTCTAAAACTTAGAAGTTACCTGGAAATCTCAGGAAGCCAGCTAAGGGGTCTGAAATTTTGGTGCAAGGACTTTTTTTAAACTTACAGGTTTTCCACCGCTGAAGTACACGGTGGTCTATTAAGAGCAATGGCTTGGGGACTATACCGGTAATTTGCACCCTGTTTTTCTGGTTCCTTGAACTCCCTATTAATTCTGAAGGCTCTCTGGCTCCTCATTCAATAAACAATCAGGTGCTTTGACTGCCAGGTTGCTGAGAGCAAATCTCCTTGGCTGACTGCTTTTCTGGATTATTGGCTACCTGAGCACTCAGCTTTCCTCAATGGCAAGCCTTGAAGCTGAACTGGCAGAGGAGGGCCTGATGCTATTAAACGCAAGAGAACAGGCACTTACAGAGGTCTAGCTCCAAAATTCCCTGTCAGGAAACAAAGCCACACAATGATGAAGGCAATCAGACAAGCTGACAGAAAGCCAGGGTATTTTTTCCTCATCAGAAATCTGCTTAGTTTTGACAAATGTTTTCTCGATATCAACGTTTCGATTCAGTGAATTTGAGCTTCCTGACTTAAAAAGTGTCCTACCAGAAAATGTCCAATCATTTCCGGAAGGAAGATAGCAATTTAACTCATTAGTAGAATTGAACTTTGTGGATTTAATTTTAAAACCAATCCTCCACTCTCCTATAAAAATAAATTATTTATGAGTCATAACAGTTGTACTTACTTTCGGTTTTCAGGGAGGGTAACTGAACTCAGTAGTGCTCTTCTAATTCATTGCCTGGCAGTACTGTAAATTCTCTTCAACAAGTATAACCCTTTAAGATGTATTTCCATCTGATATTTTCTTATCTGTTGGAGAATCATGCAATAGTTTCATAAATATTATGCATCTTGCACTCTTCACATGGTAATGACAACCTTTCCTCATTTAGCAAGATTTCTGCTTTTCAAGGTTGTTTGGGGTTTTTTTTCAATGGGAGGGATGGGGGGTGGTTTGGGGTTTTTGTTTGTTTCTTTTGGTGGCATTAATGCCTGCAGCAGTTTCCCAAAATTTGTGAAAAAGGGCATTTTGAAGAAAGAAGTCTTTTGGGGAGGAAGAGAAAGAGATTTTCAGGGGGCTAACATAAATATTTCAGGTTTTATTGACAAAGGAGAACCAAAAGAATCTACTGGAAATGTTTGCCATCAGCTTTCACACTGTTGCCACAACACCTATTTACACTGGGACCTGAAGTTATTCATACCACTTCAGGCTGTGATCTTCTCAGATCACAAAAGCTAAGTAGGATCAGAGCTACCCAGTGTTTAGCTGAAAGACGTCCAAGGAAAACCCCAGGTAGCAGAGAGCGGGATGGAAGAGGCATCTTTCCCTCTGATTCAGAGTGAAGCCAGTCTGCTGCCAGAGGCAGCATGTATCGACAACAGTGGGCCAAATATTTCAGTGTGGTTAGGCCCCATTCAGAGCAGAAGCAAAAGATCTAAGGTAGAAACATTCCTACATGAAGCTATACAAACAGCCTGTCTTCCCAGTTGGTTTTGTTATTCCATTTATCTGCTTTTCTACCTTCTGTAAAACTAGCCCCATATGCCTGATCCAAAGTTCCTGTGATATATGTATATCCTCATGTTTCCTGTTGGGATATTTTTATAACTACATTTGCCAGTGTCTAAGGTGAGCAAATTCTTTTGAATCCTCTGAACAACCATTCCTCTCTCTTGCACAGATTTTTGGTTCTTTCACTGCTACTCAATACAGGGAAATCTGATATACCCCCACAGGTTTAAGTACAATCCAAATTAATCTTGATCATATCTCACAAGCTCTTCATTATTCTTGAAGAAATCTCTCACGTACCAGTAGAGCAGCTGTTCTATTCATGTTTTAATACCTTCTATGGATGCTTTTTTGTAAAACCTCCCCCCTGGTATTTTCTACTCACTGTGCTGCCTTACAGCTGTTGACCTCTGTGCATATGAATAGTTTGAGACACCACCTATATTGGACACTTACTTCATTTTTTATTAGTTTTACCTGCCGATCAATGAAAACAATGCCATTATCAAGAACCTTTATGTTCTTGATATGGTCCAGTATGAAGTGACATTCTTTGAAATGACAACTCAAATACTTGTAGCTACACATAGTTCTTCATCCTGAATATGTTATTGCATGTTAACATGATTTTATCGTATCTTTATTTGAGCCATCATGAAAAGCAATTCTGATGTCATATTGTGATTACGAAAAATGCAACTCCACTGTCTTAGAATGCATATTTCTTTTTACTGACTGCCAGGAGGGTTACAGAATCATAGAATGGTTAGAGCTGGAAGGCACCTCAAAGATCATGGAGTTCCAAACCCCCTGCCATTGGCAGGGACACCTCCCACTAGACCAGGTTGCTGGCCTTGAACACTTCCAGGGATGGGGCATCCACAACTTTCCTGGGCAACCTGTTCCAGTGTCTCACCACCCTCACAGGAAAGAACTTCTTTTCAGTATCTAATCTAAATGTCCCCTCTTCCAATGTAAAACCATTACCCCTCTTCCTATCACTACACTTCCTGACAGAGTCCCTCTCTGGCTCTCCTGTAGACTCCCTTCAGATACTGGAAGACTGCTATAAGGTCCCCCCAGAGCTTTCTCTTCTACAGGCTGAACAACCCCAGCTCTCTCAGCCTGTCTTCATAGGAGAGGTCCTCCAGCCCTTCAATCATGTTCATGGCCCTCTGCTGGACCCATTCCACTATTTTAGTTGTTCATGATGCCTCTGAACTTTATGTCATGGCCAAATTCCATTTACACTATCCCATGAGTTAAGATATTTGAGAATACTGGTCCTCTGGTTCATCCTGGAAGAATGTCCCTCCCATCATCTTAGATTTTCCTTTTCATCATTACCTGTTGTTACTCTCTCTATAGTAAGATCTACACTTACCTTACAGTTACTTTACAGACTTCTTGCTCTCCATCTTCTATAAGTGGAATTTATTTAACATTTCAGTAAAGTCTTTGAGCATCCAAACTGAACTAGCTGGATTTGGATTAGATGATGCCAGAGGTCCTTTATATTCTCCATTATTCTATGCTTATATGGCATTTTTTCTAAATTGACAAGACCCCTTATATTTCTCCTCTATAAAAGAAAAAAGAAGTTATTATTTAGTACACTAAGTTAACCTAACATGGCCTGTATTGCTAAAGAAATTGTCACTTTGTTCCATTTTTGTTCACCTCCTTGTCTTGCCCTGAAAATCAGACATACATCCTGCTAGATATGTGGTCAGACAGCATACCTGTGGTGGTTCTTTTCTCTGTTTTATGCTACATTGCACCCAATGGACTGAGCTTGAGTTAAATACACTTCTCCTTCTAGGGTTGAATAGAAAACCAAAGAACTTAACTAACTAACTAAAATAAGACATTATTCCCCATAATACTTTCACTTTGTGGTCATTCATCTTTATTAGTTTCATCTTTATTCATCTTTATTAGTTTGTGATACCTTATTTTATTTTTTTTTTATATAGAATGCTTCTTATTGGGATTTGCCAGTCCTAATCTTTGAGATTTAAGTTCTTGTTACCTTTCCAGTCTGTTAAGATGAAGATCTCTTTAACGTCTCCCATTTTCTTGACAGGAAGATAGCAGTAGACAAGATGCAAGTCATGTGTTCATCTTCTTTTTATTCATTTACACATGTTGAATTTTTCCACTGTTTTCAGGCTTTTTTCCCTTAAATTATGTTTATATTCTCTGCATTTTTCAAAATCATTTCAAGTGGGGACATAAGAGGTAAAACTAGCATCTGATTGATCAATGGCATATTCAGAGGTCTACAAAAGTTTTGTTATTTGGCTGAATTGTCATAAAGGTTACCTTTAAAGGGTACCATTACTGTTCTTCTGTTTCTCAACTTTAATTTTACATCAGTACCACTTGCCCTTCAACAGATTTACAAATTCCTGCATGTTTCTATTTTTCGTCATATAAATGAGGAGTAAGTCAAGTGAGATTTAAACAGCTCTCTCATGAAAGGATAACTACTTAATAAGACAAGGTAAAATTAATTTTAAAAGTACATTCCTCACATATTGTAGGTTGACTGGGCTATTGAACAATTATCTTTTCACTGGTTTCTCTTAGGACAGTAATTTCAGTCCTAAGTACTGAAAAGGATGGGCTATGCCAATAAGCCTTAATATGAGAGGGAATTTTCCCTGCCTCAGGTTCTGATCGGAATGCAAGATATAGTCACAGTGACAGCTATACATTTACTGAACATGTTTCAAACTAGTTGCTGGAAGCAGAACAACCAGTTTTGTCCACTTTGCAAACTTTTCAGCTTACAGATATAGCTTCTGTTTGAAAATAATATTTTGCAATAAATTCATCTGAACATACACTGCAGTCAATATTTCTTAAAACTGGGAAAAAATAAAACTTGTGGTATGCAAACTATATGTTTATCTGAATTTTGTATGAAGTTTTATGTTACTTTAGCTTTGAGTTTTCTTTCTGTTATTAGTTGTCAGTGTCTTGCAATGAACAGTTAAAACATTGATACCATGAATGTTATTCTCTCTTGATAAATATCAGTTGTTCCTCAACAGTTTGAGCTTTCCTTCATAGAAAGTCTCTAGAAGCAGTTCTCTCTATAGTTCAAACAGCTTCCATGCTCTGTATTTTCAGATAAGACAGGCATTTTACTGAAAAAAAGCTTTCATCTACAAGGTTGGCTTCTGGTAGTTTTATCCAGAGGACCTTTCAATCCCATTATTTTCCATTTCACTCCTCTTGCTTACTTCAATTTCACACTCAGAAAAAACAAACAAACAAACAAAACTTATAAAGAAAAATACTGAATTGAAGTGAATGCAGTTCACTAAACCATTATTAAGCCAGTCCTGTAATACAGACTCACAGGTCTTTATAGTCTAACCTGCACAAATAATTTTGATATGTGTATAGGTTTTAGAATTACGTTGTTGTAAGCAGAGGTAGAGCTTTTTATTGTTTCACCATATACTGGTGAAAATTTCACCATTTCACATATACATCTTTTGGGACTTCCTCTCATAAGCAAACTTTTGCAATAGTTTCACTCAGATGGTAAAAAACCACAGCTCCGTTAACAAGATATTATTGCCCAGCAATACAAGGGTAGGAAGGAGGACCCAGGAACTACAGTCAACCAATTATCCTTAACTCACTTTCAGTCCCTGGCATTGTTACGGAGCTAATATTCCTGGAAACCATCTCCAAACACATGGGAGGCAAGAGGGTGACTTGGAACAGTTAGAAAGACTTTATGAAAGGTAAATCATGTCTGACCAATCTGTCTGCCTTCTACAATTAGATGATCAGCTCTTCGGAAGGGGGAGAACAGTGAATTTTGCATACCTTGATTTAGTAAGGTCTTTGACACTATGTCCCACAGCATACCTATGGCCAGATTGGTAATATCTGGACTTGGTAAGTGGGCAAATAAGGTGAGTAGAAAATTCACTGGACCACCAGGCTCTAGGGCTTGTGATCAGTGACATAAGGTACAGCAGGTAGCTGGTTACTAGTGACATCTTTCAAAGATCAATACTAGAGGCAATTCTGTTTAATATCTTTACTAAAAATCTGGACAATGGATGAAGCATACACTTAGTATGTTCCCAAGTGATACCAAACGGGGGGAGTAGTCGAGGACTGGAATAGTGGCACTGCCCTCCAACTTCAACAAAGGAAAATGTAAACAAAGTCCCACATGTGAAATGGCGTAACCCACACCACAGCATAAGCTGGGGACAGACTGGCCGGGGACAAATTTTGCTGCAAAGGGCCTGGGGGTTCTGCTGGATAACAAGCTGAGCACGGGTCAGCAGTGCACTCTTGCAACATAGAAAGCCAAGAGACTCCTGAGCAGAGAGTTGGATTCAACCTCCAGTGGTCTCTTCCTGCCTGAATTTCTCAATGATTCTACAATTCCATGAGATGTTCAATTATTTCTACTTAGTCGGTTTAATGAGCAACTTCCTTCTGGGGCCATTGGTTTAGTAGAACTCTCAAAGAAATCTGTCTAAAGGGACTAGAGTTCTTTTAAAAACGTTGTCCAAATATAGTGCATATGAAAATAAGGTCTTAAGATATGTTTTATCAAATTCACAAATAATGACAAACATGCCATTCTGTACCAAAAAAGCAAGGTGTTGTGCACATTCTATCATTAATATTTATGTGTGGTTAAGATATTTGAAGCTGTATGAACATTTCAAAGGTGAATTATTCAGATGTATGTACAATTTCTCACTTGAGCCTGGTTCTTGACAATTACTTTCAATATCATTGCAGATATCAGAAATACTTACCAGTCAATTTTCTACCTCTGACATAGATTTTTTGCTGATATTGTTGACCTCCAGGCCCTGTCAATGCAGCTAGATGGTGAAAAACAATTTGATCCTTTGCCTTGTAGGGCAAAGCTTAATCTGATAAAAATCTTTACAATTACAGGATTCATCAGAGATAAAGTCCACACAAAAATTCAGCAATAGATTACACTTTTAAAAAGTACAGATTAGTAAATTGATTCACCCAGCAAAGTTCAAAACCCTTCATTCTGAAGTAATACTTAACGTTTTGCTCTACTTGGTATTGAAGTATATCGTGAAGCACATGTCTTCTCTGCAGACAAGCAGTGCTTGGGTCTAATTTAGGCTGGTGCAAATGAATACTTTGACTCGTGTAAGATTTACACCATTCTGTCCATCAGTGGAAAATGAAGTCCCTGTCCTATTTGTGATCTTTTCTATTAACTTCAGAATTTCCAGAAGGTGTCAGAGGTTTAGATATTATTTTTTTCTTATGTTCTATAATATCACTAGTTTCCTAAATGAAAATATAATCTGGGTGCTGAATTACTTTGCTCATATTTGGTGTCTCTAATGAAACCATGTGGTAATCACATATGAGAATATTTATGTACGGCCTAGTCATTTCTGCAGGGAAAAATGCCTGGAATATTTACCCCACTCTTCCTTCTTATGTGAGCATGTTTATAGCTCCCTCAGAGAGCTTTCAAATCATTTAGCTTTCTAAGTTTCAGAACTAGTCCATGCTAGTCACAGATTCTCTCAGTGTGTAATAACTGTGGATTTACCAAAGAGCTATCATGCTTTGCTTCACTGGTTATTTCACAATAGCATCCCTCTTTAGACAAGCATTATGATTTTGCTAGCTTTTCATTTTTCAGTAGCAACCAATAGGCTTTGAAGTAATTATTCAACAGCGTGTTTCCTCTCTGCAGTTTGATGGGACCAAGATTCCTCTGAGCATCTTCCTTTAGTCGAAAATTCAAATTGTCAACGACATGAAAGACTGGAGTTATTGCTAGTGATTTTTACAATGGCTTTGATTCCCAAAGGTACTGTAAATACTAAAAAAAAATTGAATAACACAGTTTTGTTCCAAGAATCATAAGATGTGAAAGAAAAACAGGTTCACAACTGATTAACATTTGAATCTAGTCAATAATATATCTTTCTATGACATAGTCATGTATGGTAGATATAAATTGCAATATTAGCAACATTTCTATTTAGCATCATGAGGTTAAAAATTATTTAGTAAAATGTAATGATTAAAGTACAATGCATGAATTCTAGAGCATTTAATACCAGTATTCTCAAAAGGGCATGTTTTAGAAATTTTGATCATACTGCAATCTGCTCAAAGCTGTTAAAGTATGGATAATTTCGTTCAATTTTCCAGTAGGTTTCTGCCTTGAATAAGTAAATAGTGGGTAATGGTTTGTGTCAAAGTCCTTGTAACACTCCATTAAACATAAAGCATGACAATCTGATCAGATGTCTCTTTTATAGTTAGAAACTGACTTGTGACTTTGGGAGTTACTCAGCTGCATCAGGTCACATCAGAAGTCTAGTCTTTTCATCTTCTAAAAATCCCTTATGGCTTTACATCTGACAAATTTTGAATCATAGCATCATGACCTCACTTTTAAAGCTGCATTTGATATAGTCTAAGCACTGTTACTGAATGGAAAGTAGAACACTCTTCTGCTAGGGACTGTATAAAAGGAAACCTCCTCTCTTTTTTAATGCTTTAGATTTAAATCATATTCTTAAGCTTCGAGTATTTCATTTACATGAAAAGAAATTAGACTTCAGAGCTGTCAGGAGTCTAGCTTAAAATACACACAAAACCAAGGGAATCCAGAGTTATAATAGAATCATTTGTTCATTCAAACATTAGTATTTCATGAAGATCAACTTTAAAAACAAACAAGCCCTCATTTAAATAATTTAAAATAGAAATTCCAGATAAATACAGAAGCAGAGATTCTCTGTGTTGTGCACAGATATCAGTAAAATCTGTCTATGTAAAGTCTTTGTAATGTTGTACATTGAATGTAACATTCAAAATCTAAAACATGATGACTCCCTACCTGAAACAGAGTTATATATCATTCAGAAACTATTTGCCCAGTTCTTTCTTTCCTGCAGGGTAATCTCACTTGTCTGAAGTTCCACTGAAAAGAAAGGTTAGGACATGGTAAGTGAGAAAAAAAGTAAAGACTCAAAGGACAGAAGACAAGAGAACATCAAGGAAAGATGGAGAAAAAAACAGCTTGTTCCCAATGTTCAACAGAGTAGGAGATCAGTGGGACCACTTTAACGAGCAAGGACCTACCAGTCTCAGAGAATTGTGAAAAGAATCAATGGCAAAGGCAGGTGCAATAAAACAGACACTTTATGCCTTCAAATTCATGGCTTTGCACCTTTGAAACGATGAAGTTTCACAGTTTGCAGCCAAACCTTTGCTTTTTCCCTTGGACAGGAAGGAACTTAAAACATGCCGCCTTCCTGGCTAGTATTATAGAAAATATGGTCTATCATTCCTGGAACACTGGAATTATGAAAAATACTATGATGGTATTATAAACTTCATTTCTATAAACCTATTAATATTTTAGATGTCTAATTTTATATGAGAATATGCGACTGCTCTGTGTCAGTTCATCTAATAAAGTATGTCATCTCTCACTCAAAGCCATTCCTTCTCTCAAGCCATTCCTTCTCTGTTCTTGGAACAGTGCAGCTACAGAAGCAGAAAATGAAGAATATGGAAAACAGGGGGTATCTAGCTATTGCCAAAATCTTACAGCACATCAGAAAACAGTCTTTTCATAAAGACAGACTGTGATTCTGGTATCCGTTTTATACGTGGGTTTATTTGTATGTACTAGTTAGTGAAATCACATTTCATAATCCCCTAGGTTGACTTTGTATTTTTTATGCAAAAAAAAAAAAAGAGTTTGTTGCTCAAGTATTATTTTCGTGCAACCACCTCTACCTTTCTGCAATGGTAAGTATAGATTATATTTTGATATTGGGTTTAATTTGAAACTATAATTTACAAGTCATTTCCAATTTATTCTGTCTTATTCCATCAACCATCCATCTACGGAGCGTGCTTTCCCTTACCTCTGCCTCATGCAGCTGGAAGTACCAAACAAGAACACTTTTTAATCAATCACAAAGACTAATAATACTTCCAGTTAATCCAAATTAGTTTCCTAAATCCCTTCCATACAATAAGAACCATTAGCAATATTAAACTTCACTAAGGAAAACACCACCTTTTTTCTTGGTGGAATGGGAAAATTTAGTTAAAACATACTTCACACTCCTGACATAAGGCTCTGATATGAACTAAAAAATTAAAGGAAATTTAGTCTAAATTAGACCCTTTTTAAACATCCACAAAATAGTAACCTATTATTCTCATGGGATTTCAAACTCTTATGCTTAATATCCAATAGATTACAAAGCCAAACTCTAGACCAAATATTTGGTGTAACTTGAGTTTTGCCCATTATCCTTTCTTCTTACTGGCTGAAAAAAAACCTTGATGTAATTGTACCCTGGAGAAAAACAATTTCTTACAAAGCACAAAGCCAGGTGCAGGAAAGCTTTTATTACAAACATCCTTAAACTGAGGCCTGTGACCTGTTTAGGACTGCTTAGGACTTATCCAGTCATAAAATAGGTACCAAAACACTGAGATATCTAGAATGTTTAATATTCAATTAGTTGTTCTATTGAGCATCAAGAAAGAGATGTTATATAATTTCTAACAGACTTTGTGTTAGTAAAGCCTTTAACAAAGTTTAGAGAAGCAAATATTTTATTTTTTTTTTAAAGGGAAAATAACATTTTACAGTACAGAAATAAAATATTTATGAATCTTTTGGGACATACACTTTTGACATGAAAAAGTGCAGTTAACTCTTAAGCAATATGTTTTCTTATTACCATCATACTGTGAAGGGAGTTAACTTAGAAAGTTTATTTACATTTTTTTAGCAAAGGAAGAAATATTTTTTTTTTTCCCCCAGAATTCAGCATACTTCTTGAACTAAACCAATATAAATGTTAACACAAGATGGAAGATCTGAAAAAGGAAATGCTTAACACTTCAGGGATTTAGTATTGATTTCATGCTAAAAAAAGTCTTTGACCCCTCTCCAGAAGTGAGCATGATAGCTGTCCCATACATAGTCTTCATTATGTTGCATGATGGTTCACTTGCAGAGGAATGCATTTCATCCTTTATACCTTGAAATCAAGAAGGAAGTTCATGAACCATTCATTCTACTTATCCTCTTGACCTTCAGTCATCATGATAGGATGGTCAGAAGACAAAATGTATGGTAACCCACAAAAAGAACCTGGCTTAGTCAAATAGTCACAGAAAATTAACAATGAAGTTTCATTATTAACAATTTTCTATGCAGTTAAATATTCTTTCCATTGTCAGGTTTTAGGCCTTTACCATAAACTGACATTCTTTTGCCGTGGCCCTGTCACATGTTCAACATTCTTCTGCTCTCCCTGTATGCTTACATGCATTCACTACAGGCCACAAATACATTTGGGTTTAACGAAACAAAACCCACATTCATTTAGGTTTAACTGTGGGTGGAAAGGTTTTGTTAGTGGCTTCTGTTTGAAGTCACCAGTTGGAAAGAGCCATCTTCTGGCAGCTCCAAGATGGACCCACCAGTGGCTAAACCTGAGCCCATGATAACAGATTTAAGAAAGGGTAAAAAACACTGTGCAGCAACCATGAGACGAATGAGAAAAATGTGGGACAAAGAGCCTTACAGACACCAAGGACAGTGAAGAAGGAGGGGGTCGAGGTGCTCCAGGCACTGCAGCAGAGATTCCCCTGCAGTCTATGGGAAGACCATGGTGAAGCAAGTTGTCCATGGAGGACCACGGTGGAGCAGATATCAACACTATGGCCTGTGAAAGACCCCATGCCAGAGCAGGTAGATGC
>JAHREE010000279.1:8582344-8593140 GCA_033628505.1 Tringa tobata | reverse complement strand
CAAGAAGAGTGTGGCCAGCAGGTCAAGGGAGGTCATCCTGCCCTTCTACTCTGCCCTGGTGAGGCCCCAGCTGGAGTACTGTGTCCAGTTCTGGGCTCCCCAGTTCAAGAAGGACAGGGAACTGCTGGAGAGGGTACAGCAAAGGGCCACAAAGATGATTAGGGGCCCGGAGCACCTCTCTTATGAGGAGAGGCTGAGGGACTTGGGTCTTTTTAGTCTTGAGAAGAGAAGATTTAGGGGGGTTCCAATCAATGCTTACAAATACTTAAAGGGAGGGTGTCAGGAGGACGGGGCTGGTCTTTTCTCAGTGGTGCCCAGGGACAGGACAAGAGAAAATGGGCACAAACTTGAGTGTAAGAAGTTCCACCTAAACTTGAGGAGGAACTTCTTTACTGTGAGAGTGGTAGAGCACTGGAACAACCTGCCCAGAGAGGTGGTGGAGTCTCTGTTCTTTGGAGACATTCAAAACCCACCTGGACATGTTCCTGTGCGGCCTGTTCTAGGTAGACCCGCTTTGGTGAGGGAGTTGGACTAGATGATCTCCAGAGGTCCCTTTCAACCCCATATGATTCTACGATTCGATGATTCTATGAGTGAAGATGAGCTTAGGAAGAAGGGGCAGGGTGAGAAGACATTTTTAGTTCTGTTCTTATTTCTATCAATTTTCATTCATTATTAATTGGCAATAAATTAAATTAATTTCCCCAAGTAAAGCCTGTTTTGCCCATGATGGTAACTGGTGAGTGATCTTCCTGCCCTTATCTCAACTCATGAGCTTATTCATTGCATTTTCTTCTCCTGTCCTGCTGAGGAGGAGATGTGACAGAGAGACTGAGTGGGCATCTCGTGACCAGCCAAGGTTAACACATCACAGTCCTTTGTGGTACGTCATATTGGTCAATCAGAACCCAATATAACGGTGAAAATAAAAGATAAGCAATTTCATGGGGCTGGATGACCTAAAGTTCATTGATAACTAATAGGATGAGCAATTTCCAGTCACAGCACAAGATTTTCACATAAGTGATAAATGAGTAAATGGAGTAGTCTTAACAGAAACCTTATAGGGAAAAAGAGAAAACTGTGCCCTTTCACTTACAAAAGTTTGGTGCATCCCATTGTGAATCAGAACAGCTGTAGGAGGCCATTCTGTATGGAGAATGCTTCTTCTCTCCAATGTTCATGAAAACCCCTCTCTGAGAAGAGTTCCTACACATGAAGAAAAATTAAATTCTAGTGTGTCTGGTTTATCATCAGGTTGTAAAAAATGTGCTGCAGTCCTAAGACCTGCAGCAAACAACATTTGAGAATCACCTACCAGACCAGGCGAGACAGAAGAGTGAAGTGGCCAGGAGAAAGGAAGACCAAGAACGCAGAAGCAACATGGAGGCAGCAGTAATTTCCTGGAAACCTAGTTCTGGAAGCTCTGGGATGCTTGTACACCCGAAGCCAGAGAACAGCAAGGTCTGAAAATTGGCTGGAAAGAGGTCAGAGCCATCCTCTTTATCGTTTTGTGATTTTTTTTATGCTTTCTAAGGCTTTCTACCTGTAGAAGGAGAAGGAAGGGAAGAGAGAGAGGGGAGGGATTTCATTCATACTGACCACATAGTTAAAGGCCTATCATAACAGACACACACACACACAAAGAAGAAGTCTCTAAAACTCAATAAGGCATCAGCAGGTAGAACACAAAAGTAAGGCGATAAAGCCATGAACACAGAACCCTGGCAAAACTAATTCGGAATAAGATTGGTGTACACTATAGAGACTAAAACAAACCTGAGCCAAAAAGAGGGTTTATTCCTGTGATTTAAAAACCAACTGAATCATGTTCATGTAGGACATATTTGCATAGTTTCTTTATTATCTACTGATCTCCAAGGCTACAAAACACTAATTTAAAATTCACCATTCTGGTATATTCACTTGCAGGGTTAGAGCAGATATATTCTAACTTTTATATTAATTTTGATGAAAGAATGGTAATTTTTAGAACCATATCCCAGCTTAACAACTTAACTAACGATGCACAGAATTCAGTATAGTAACATGTTTCTGAGTGCCTAGGCTTCAGTAGGTTACTAAATCTGGTTGATTGTCAGTTTTTTGTAGTGGCCCTCTCTGAGTCTTCATTGAAGAGAAAAAGTTCTGATCTACAAGATTTAATTTTCAATTTAATGTAACATTTTAATACATGTAAGGCTGTCTCAGTCATGCTTTTCTCATAAAGATCTGCAATTGTCTCAAAATAAAGAAATGGAAGGAGTGATATTAAAATCACCTGAAATTACTGAATTGTAGGGAGGAATAACACTTGCTCCAAAGCCAGTATATGAGCACCTTAAAATTTCCAAATAAAGCCAGTCACTTGTGTGCACCTCAATCCTTCACCCAGCAGAAGCGGTGTTTATCAGATACATATTTAATCATTTATTATGTGCATCAGCAAATTTCTCTTCAATAATTGTTTACTGAGACTTATCTAGCATAGTAATTTAGTCTTTAGTTAAGCTTACTGTCTATTTGCTTCAATATTTATTTCATTTAGAATAATAATAAATAGAACAAAGCTGTTTCCTGAGACCATGTCCCCATGCCAATAGCATGCGAAATTGTCTAGTAAATGAAAATAACCAAAAAGAACTGTCAAGCTCTATTGTGTCATTTCAAATTAATCTCTGTAAGAAAAGCCAGACTTTATATTAATAACAACAATAGCTGTAATACATATTTTTTCTTTTCTTTTTCCTTAGGAAAATGTACAAGTGACAGCACATGATCTGAAATGCCAATTAATACAGACAGAAGAAAATATCTTTTGAGTGAATGATAAGACAGCTTTCTATTGCTTATTTGTGGTGCGCTGTAAGAGCAATACGGTAGCTAATGTACATACCCGTTATATTGTCTAAGACACAAATGTGTGCTCAGTAGCAGGAAATCCCTGCCCAGCTGATAAGAAAGGAGGACTACTCTCTGCTATTCAAAAAAAAAAAATTGTTAGTGAGGTTAAAATTGGATTATTATTCAGCCTGCTTTAGTTTTGAAGAGTCTGTTTTATTTTTAACCCTTAGAGAAATAATTCCAAGCAGATTAGCCATTTAGAATGACTAACTTTTTGTATATTTTAGGGAATAGTGACCTGGTTAAAAGTTTATTAGTAGAAAAAAGGACAGTTCTTATTTGCTCTATCTGAAACTCCTATTCTGAACTATTTAAAACAATTCTATACTAAATATTTTTTTTTAAATTGTAATGGAAAAATATTTTTATTAATCCCCTGGAAACAAATAGAAGAAGTCAGTAAAGTTAATAAAGTCAGTTCAATTATAAGTTCATATTAATGGACTTTTACATTTGGGATATAATTCATTTAATGAAATTGCCCCTATGATTGTCAGTAGTAAATTAATTATAAATAAAAGACATATTCCCTATGGGGCCTGGTGGTTGGAATTCAGCTCCAGGGATCAGACCAAATTAACTTGATACTGTTATTTCAATATAAAGCTATACTCTACAACACAATATCACCACACACAAAGTGTGAAAAAAATTTGCTATGTGCTAAAGAATGCCAGCAATCAGAAAGACACGGGACAGATTTATTTTCTGTCTTCAACAAAGCCAGAGAAATACCTGAAGTAATATAAATTAGACCTCAAAACAGTTTATGGACTGAAAGAAATTTAAGGTGGGATTATGAGTATAAATCACACATGGAATTGTTGGTGGAATTAATGAAGTAGGGCAATTGCTTTTTTTCAGTTATAACTTTTAGTGTTCTTCATTTTGCAGTTTCTACTGATTTAGAATCCACAGACAGTGTCAGAATGGAAAAAAAGTTACTCTACAGGATTTCTTCTGAGTACAGAAGTGTCTAGATTAAATTGAACTTGACATTGTGTGTATTCAATGTGGTTTTGGAAAGAACGTGTCATATAGAAGAAGAGATAAAATACAGGGTTTGGGATATTTTTTTTTGTAGGTGTGCAGGTGATAAACCATATGGTTCCTCTTATTTTCAGAATTTTATCACTACAGAAGTATTTTTGTGATGGTCTGTAATCTAATCAGATAGAGTAACCAGGGTAAATGCTAAGTAATCATTTTGTTCCCCACCTATATGCCTACTTTTTAAAATATTACTTGCTTTTAGAGTAACATCTGCAGCTACATGCACAACTAGTAACTCTTGAGTAGCTATACTCATATACTCGTTACAAAGAGCTTAAGCATGACTTCCATAGGGCTATATCATGTTAACAGCCACAAGGTTATTCATCTTGGTTGAATAATATGAGACTGTGGTCAAAGAGACTGCATCGGCAGGGTCTTCTAAGAGTAATACTGTCACATCAGTCTTGAATCCAGCTACCCATCTATCCATCTGTCCATCCTGGAACAAAAGGATAGGAGCTTTGGGGAAGCATTGCTACCTACTACCCCTGGGTTACCTCTAGACCCCTTTTTTCCCCTGTTAAAGTTCTGAGTGACAGTTTTTAAAGTATCATGGCATACTAAAAAGTTTTTCTTGCTAGGGTTTTGTTGGGTTTTTTTGACTGCAAGTTCACTTAAGTGAAGGTTCCTAGCTCACTTAGCACCTTTAAAAATACATCCCGTATAACCCAAAATCATTGTCAAGAAGCAATAGTTTCAAACACTAGTAAGAAAAATAGCATTCATGCTATGTTTTCTTCTCATGCTTTATAAATACCAGCAGAGGTGATTTTGAGGAGGAATGCTGGACCTTAGATAGATCCAAGACCCATTAAATGGGTTCATAGGATTTATGCTATGCTTTTTAAAGCATCCTGCTCCATTATAGGAGCTTCATGGGATTTGGGGAGTCCTGGCCTGAAGGACTACACCCAGGAGCCAGTATGTCCTGTGATCCCAATAATGAGAATGTTTCCACATAATTCTTGGGCATTTTTTCTCACCTATTTTTACCCAGTATTTTTACATAGGGCAACTAACTATGAGACTCTGTATTTATCTTCCAATACATTTGGAAGGGTTCCCATTTTTTAAACAATGTCTAAGCCTTATGCCTTGCTCCAGCTGAGAATAAAAGTAAGTACTGAGCTGGAAAGATGCATTTCTTAACACAGTCTATCAACTTGTATGCATATGGACCTGTTTCCAGAAGACCAGAGAACTGTACAGCCCTTATTTACATCGGGTTACTAGGGATGCAGAAGCATGTAGTTTTATCATATGTAGGAACATATTCATTAAGTTTGGCCAGTGATAACTACAAAGCTGGAAATCGTGAGGAGCCACTGCTTGTCAATAAACCAGCAATGAGCCTTCTGCCTCTGAAAGACAATCTAAGATGACTGCAAGAAGATAACAGGTATGAAATATCCCAGCTCCCTTGCCTGTTAGCATTGACCTGAGCTTGCTTGCTAGAGCCTGAGTGAAACCTGTGCCTCACCTAGTTGGCACTTAAACATGTACCCACTCCTTGGCCAAAGCTTGTGTACTGCCCTTGCCTGCCAAAGCCATGCTCAGTGCAGTCCAGGCTCCTTCCAATGAAGTTGCATGTCGCTTGACTCTCACCTCAGCTGCTCCCACCGAGGGGCTGGGGTGCCTCCTCTCATGCTCCTGTTATGGGACAAGCTGTGTTTTACATTCTTTTGCAATTTGTCTTGCGCCTCACCCTGAGATCATGAGGCTTTCTTACAAGACAGAAAAATTTTGTTTGACCATACTCGAACTGGACTTCTGCATTGCAGTTTTCCCATCACTGCAAAACAGGCAGCCCCAGTTCTTACAGAGGACTCTGCTGAAAACTTCTCTCTGACCCTCCATTAATTAAACTAGTCCCAAAACAGGTTCTTTAAAGCAAGGGCTTTTTATATTCAGCCAAACACAAACAATATGCACAGAACAGCATTGAAATAACAAGCCTGCATGTGTTTTTTTCTGAATTTATTCTTTGTTTGGAAGCACATGTCAGCTTCTCATTGCCCAGTTGCACCCAGATCTGTGTAGCAGCAGACACACAGTGCTGTTGCAGTGTCTCAGAGACTTCCCTCTTAGACAGGGAGCCGCACAGTTGTGGGGTTGTGACTAAGCCAGACAACCCAGGTGAGAACACCACAGAAACTGGCACCAAAATAGGGACACCCCTGCCTATGCAAACATGTATGCTATTTCACTCAGTTTCTTTTTGGTACCACCTTCTTCTTTAGAAGAAATCTTTAACTGTGAAGTGTCCATTCAGTCCTAAATTCTGGCCCCAGCCCCAATGTCTTAGAAAATACATCATTAGCTCTATTACAGCAGGTTAGATAACATTACCCCGAAATGTTCACCTACATATCTCAGAAGGATTTTTGGTATGCTTTTTGGATAAAAATGGCTGCCGTTGTTTTCCTGGTCTTTGTTATTGTTTCATTTCCTTTCATTTTCCCTATAGAAGTCTCTTTTGTTTTAACTCCATGCAGCCTTCAGAATAATATCAAAAGCTACATGCACAATTAGTAACTCTTGAGTAACTATGGACCATTAGGTAAATTAGCAAGCTTATTATATTTATTCAATAAATATATTGATATATATCCTTCGATATATCCTTCGTTCTCCACATCCCCTGCACCTTAATGAAATAGCTGGGCAGATCTATTTTGTAACAGTCCTAGAGAAGTTTGGTTACAAACTCTGTTTTGGATGGTACATTTGTTACATCTATAAGTAAAATGTTTCTTGAAGTACCTTCTTATCAAAAGTGAATTTTTCATAAAATATCAGACCTCGTCTTTGACATATCAGTTTCCCAGATCAAAACTTCGTATTCCATCCGGTGACTTCATTGCCCCAAACCCTCCTCTCTTTTCAACGAGCCTATGTTTCATTCCAAGCACATCTAATTGTAACTCAATGTCGCTAGGTAAAACGAGCCCACAAAACTTGTTGGCTCTATCTTGACTTCTCCATTCTTTCCCAACAACTTTTCATTCAAGGCTCACATATTTGGCAGTACTCTTTCCAAATGCAAGGATGGATGGATGGATGGACACATGTTAAGTACCTGAATGGCTTTTTTTTTTTCACTGTTTCCCCAAATTCAAGTGCATCACGTTGCATAACATCCTTGTCCCTAGTTTCTCACTAGCAACATACAGTAGATTGTCTTTCATGGCCACAGAGCACTTATTGCAAGCTAACTGATATACCTGGTGCTTTCTCTGTGGAAATGGGTGGAGGACCTGCTTGTTCTGAGTCATGTCGGTTTACAGGCACTGGGATTGTGACCTGAGGATAACGGCTCTCACTTTTGTCTGTAACGGAGGGAGAGGATGTTGACCTTCCCTCCCCTTGTGTTTCCCTATCACCTCATGTGTATTTTCACTGATGCCCTCAGCTGCATTCCTGCAGGCAGCTGTCTGTGCTTTTAGTGAGGATAGGACTAGATTTCTGGCTCATGCATTTAATACAACTTCCAAGCAAAATATCAAAAGGTATGTCCTTTGATATCTTCACTGACAGTATTCCTGACCTTTACTGGGCGTGTGCAGAAATGTGCTCTTTAGACAGCAGACATGGCTTCATGTTAGGAACTTTCAGCTGCATTTTATACCCTCTCAGCATTTGATATTTTATTTTCACATCTGAGATCATATCAGAGTTCCAGCAGACCCTGTGCCCCCTCCCTCCTAAATATCTCTCCCATGGACTCTGCTTTGCCATGTCCTACATGCCAAGGTGTTTCAAAACTCCCAATACGAAATGTAATAAGCAGGTTTTTGTAGTCGTTTCATGAGAAGAGTCACCTACCAAAAAATCATGGAACTCAGAAGAACTAGCAGTGCACTTTTTTGGCAGAAGATGTATCACATGGTTAACTGCATTAGTCTGAAACCCAAAGCCATTCTAGCTGGGAACACAGTGGGTCACTCAGAACACGTTTCTAAATATCAGTTGGCAAATTCTCCCCAGCTAAAACTTCATGAGTGTTTCTGTAAGTGTTCTTCCTTTCGTCTCCTTGCCTGTGTTTCTGGAGTAATTCACAAATGTTTTCTGACATGACCCTAATCTGTTCTCCTTCCTTGAGAACTTATGAGCCTCCTTTTCAAAGTAAATCAATATCCCTCCACTTTCAAATATGCTCTTTGTTAGGGCTCTCTGAGGTGAGCTTTACAGAGAAGAGGCACCTGTTTTATTCTAGCTCAACCCTTTTGTCATCTCATATTTTCAGCCCAAATTTACTTAAGCATGAGAAATTCTGGTACTGGTTCATCATCTTAGCTGACCTGAATGTCTGATTATAATCTGTTCCCAAATAAATCCAAAATTCACAAAGGAACTTTCCTTGCATCCAAGACCATGTGATGCTGAGTGCAGTCAACATGGTCTGAGCTTACTTACTGCTAAAACCAGGCAGCTGGGCACAGAATACGGAAGATACATGGCACTCTTTCAGTAAACAGAAGCATATTCACCATCCAGTTTCACCTCTTGCATTCCATGACTCAGGCTATAAATTTAAAATAAAGAAGTCTAGGAAAAAGCCAGTTCATCAATTCCTGTAAAAGCCATAACACTGTTCATTCAGGCATGCAGAACTCAAAAGGATCAGATAGAGGACGAGAACAAGACTGAGCAGCCTATGAAAAGGGTATTCACAGAAGCTGGTGAAAGAAGAAAAGATGGGTAAATGGACTTGGGATCTAATTCCAAAGGCAGTGCACACTGAAGTAAACAAACATCAGGAAAAACACATCCACAGTCCTCCATTCCTTCAGCTCTGCCAATGGAACATCATTACATATAACATCTATATAGGACCTGCTATTGCCCATTTGACATTACTCATTCCTGTTGCTTTTTGTTTCTCAACTATCTCTGCTTTGCTTGGTTGACAAGTCTCAGATACTCTAGTTCTTCCTTTTAGTGTCTCTCCCTGCAATTTATTTTTTAAAGAAGTTTCAAACTCATCTCAAAACGGTTTTAATAAGGGATCTTTCTGAAGTGAATAAGTTTATTCTGATATTTTTCCTGACCATATCAGCTTCATAACCGAAATATTCATATGTGGTTCACATGCAGATCCAGACATTTCCTCAGGCCATACCACTCCAGTGAAGAATGGATTCAGACTTGGCAACACCTATGATGGAAAGACCAAATGGAACATTGATGGCTTCTTCCCAATGCTTTCTTACTAGCCCAGAAATGTCATTGGGTACATGATGAATCCCAGCACCGAGTCATCCCTGAAATTCTCAGGAGCCTCAGGGCTTGCTTGCAGAGTAACATCTTGATTCATTTCCCTTCAGTAATTGGTGTTTGAGAATGAAGTTTACCCTCATGAATCTTCGTTTAAAAATATGACATAGAGTTCTACACCTTATCAGCTGAATATAGTACAAAGGCATGAATCTCTTGTTCAACATCTTTAGGTTCAAACATAGTTCTCATTTCTTTATTAACTGTGCAATTTTAGAGATATGTATAAACATCTTTATTGCATGATTTTTTTTCTGATCTACTCTTCCTTTCCCAAGGAACATGACAACCTTTCCCCAACCTTCTCTTTAGTAGACATCATTTTCAGTATTGTTGTAACTCATTGTAAAATGTCATTGTCAGAATCTTGCTACTGCCACCAACAGTCACAGGTGCAGTCAGCTGTATTTTAAACACCTTCATGTAAGGATCTAAGTCCATGAATCTGCTTCCTTTGCCACTGTAAAACGTGAAATCTTGCCATTTGAAGAGGCATGTATAAGAAATGAGTCAAATAGCAAACCAGCATAAAAAGCAGAAAATTAAAACAAATAAAAATAAAAAAACATATAAAAAGGTGAACTACTTGTCAGCTATATAGGAAAGGCCTGGAGAAGACCAAATTCGAGACTTTCCATAAAAGTCATGACATCCTTCAACTTCAAGCCTGCTATGTCACTGTTGTGATATTGGTCAATAAGTGTTTAATGCCATAAATCTTCCATTGAAGAAAAAAAAAAGAAAAAAAGAAAAAAAATAGGTAGTAAGTATCCACAGTATCTCTGAAAGACACCTTGTTCCCCCAAACCATTAAAAATGCTTATTCCAACCATCCTCTTCTGCTTGTGCAATTCACTGATTGGATTTTGTTGTGTAATTCATCCACTGCTTCCCATGAGCAGGCAGTTGTTCAGTCGTCTCCAGGAAAGCAGGGCTCCATCACACATAATGGTTACTTAGGAAGACAAATGCCATGACTCCAAATGTGCTCCCCTTCCTACTTCTTTCTCCAACTTTATTATGCTGAGTGTGACATCATATGGTATGGAATATCCCTTTGGCCAGTTGAGGTCAGCTGTCCTAGCTGCGTCCCCTCCCAACTTCTGGTGCACCCCCAGCCTGCTCGCTGGTGGAGTGGTGTGAGAAGTAGAAAAAGCCTTGACTCTGTATAAGCACTGCTCAGCAATAAAAATAAAATAAAAATCTGCGTTATCAACACTGTTTTCAGCACAAATCCAAAGCATATCCCCATACTAGCTACTAAGAAGAAAATTAACTCTATCCCAGCACAGAGTGATATGTCAAAATACTGCAGTACACAGCTTTGTTCATAGCGTTCCCAGATCAAACAGGAAAGGGTTGTCATCCTTTAAACTCCATGAATGAAAAGAAGAATAGAAATATCTAAAGCTAAAAAGGATCTAGAATCTATTCAGAGCCTTTTTCACTTCTTAATAAATTGTTTATATGTATTTAGGAGCTGCCTTCTGCAGTGAAAATATCTGCCAAATGGAGAGAGACAGGACAGATAGAGAGACAGGGGAGGGAAGGAGGGAAGG
>JAHREE010000279.1:8487808-8582168 GCA_033628505.1 Tringa tobata | reverse complement strand
CCATCATTAATCTTCTGAAAGCAAGACTTTCACATCCAGCAGCATAAAGACTTCCTGTGAATATTGAACTTTCTTATTACATAATGCAGAGAAAAGGGCTAAGGCAGCATAAAGTGAACACAATGATATTAAGGTGGATATTATCAGAAATTAATACAATACCATTTCAAAGAGATTTATGACAGCTGTATAGCTTTTCAGTGGTTAAATAAAAGACCCTTTTGCACAAAGCTGGCTGTCACCTCTGGTAAGTGAAAACACATGCATTTTCATTCCACTGCAAATAACAGAGGCATTTTGCCCTGAAATTTAAAAAGCACACCCAATACATCAGTAATCAACCTACATCTAATGCTGCATGTAGATCTATGGCAGGTGTGGAAGCTTATGTGGAATCATAGGCATGTGAATACATCCCATTTCAGTTGTAAACTAAAATTTTATGGAGTCACATAACTCAAGTTATTCATGACGAACTCTCCACTATATTTTTCTGCGTGCATGACTCACATTTCTGCATGCTACCTCCAATCTTTCTTACTTGCCTCCCTACCCCCACCCCTCAGCCTCATCAGCCTTTTCTCTTATGGTGCAATGCAGAGTACAAAGAAATAAAACTACAGAAGTAGGATATTGAAAGGAAAAAATGAGGTTGAACACAAGGGCTAACATCTCTCTTTTGCTCCCCTCTGCAATAAGAGTGGCTAATCTGCAGAAAGGTTCTTCAAAATCTAGGTTTCTGATGTGAGATTCACTAGACAGTAAGCAACTTCAAAGAAGAAACTAATCTTGTCTTTGGCTGAAGGCAGAAGTTTACTGTTGGCAATGAACAAGTGACAAGTCTCCCAGCCATCTAATCTCCTAGCTTAGGTACCTACACTTCCTTCTCTTCTTCCTGAACCCCTGAAGTAGGAGTCATTTCACTAGTTACCGCTAACCCAATTTGTTTCAAATCTGTTCACTTCAATGAGGGTATTCCTTTGATACAAAACCTCTTAGACACAGGAGGACAATTGCTGTCATTACAATTTTCACAATCTAAAAGCCAAATGTGTTCAAATAACAATTCCTCTAGCATACAGCAGATAAAAACCGTGCTTAACACATTGCTGAAATCATCTCTTTGAAAGCTTTACAGCATGATTATTTCCCATCAACAGAGTATGCAAAGCCTAATTGAAACAATTAAGGTGACATCCAACAGCTTCAGTTGTATTTTGGGGATATCAGTTTGTATTAATATATTTCTATATGAACAACATTAAAAAGTATGTTGCTCTGTCACTTTCTGGACAAATTATAACCTTAGAGATAAACATTAAAATTACTTTCAAAAACTGAAGTTCAGATATGGGTAGGGGAAAAGGATTGCTTGCGCCTATATTCACTAAATAACCTGTACCACATCCTGCAAAAGAAACACAGTTATCCAGGACATGAAACGCTGCTTCTTGGTTGTATATCATTTCTGATGGCGGCTATCTGTTATAATGGAAAAAGCATCAGTGATGCATCAGGATCTATCTGGCAAGGCACTATGAGGTTCTCAATCACTCGGTCTCTGCAAAGTGACAGCTGTTGCAGTTCATGCTTTTTTCTACAGAAACTTCAATGCTCTGAAAATGTCAGATTACAGCAGCAGCAAAATCTCCATCTATTTATTCCAAACTGAATATAAGACAAAAATCACAGCACAGAATTGACTGCCTCTGATACATTAGATGTGTTTCTCATTCTGAAATGCTATCAGTGCCTTTATTTCTTTTTTAAGTAATGCAGTAGCATCTCGATCAAGATCAGAATCACTGTGTGGGTCCCACAAACCTGTGCCAACCTGAAAAGTTTCCATCATGAATCAACTTGTGTCACCTCTCCCTTTGGCAGTGCAGAAAGCTTTCTCTGGCCATGGTATGACAGGGTTACACCCAGCCTTCAGTGATGTCCAGCCTGCTCTGGCCTCAGTGCCTGTCTCTCCCTCTCCCTGGGCTTCAGAGATAAGTTAAGACACGTGTTGAGCAAAAGGGTGAGGCAAACAATGGGAGGCAATAGAAAAAAAGAGCCTGATGGTAGCTCAGGGTAGGAAATGTTGTTACTTAGATTATTCTGGTCACTGTTATCTGATTTTAAACCATTTTAAGTTTTAGAAATAGCAACATATGCAGAAGACTTTTTTCAATTCGCAATGGTAAATATAGAAACAGGAGGCTAGGCAGGGAGGACTGCTGTTCACTACATCATGTTTAGTATATGCAGTGAATTTCAAATTTTTTCCAGTAAGGCCCCCTGATAAATATGCATTGAGAATGTGAAGCTTCTCTGTTTTCCCTTCAAGTGGTCCACTGTTACTTATGGAAAGCTTTTTGCCTTTCATTAACTGGGTGGTATTGCTTTCTCTTTTTCTTCAAAAAGTTGTTATAATAGACGTTTTTAAATAAGAGGTTTATCTCCCCCATGCCCTCCCTCCACCCCAAATTAATAATACTTATAATACTTTGCATCACCTTCATTTAGAAGCCAGAACAATTTTTTATATAGCCTCAAGGACAGGGAGGAGAGAGTAAGAGTAAACCAACATTAATGATTCATTAGTAGCCAGGCCTTCGTATATGAGATTATATTTTAGGAGTGAATTTTTCTTTAAAATAACATATTTAAGGCTGCTACAACCACTAAGGTGTTCATTGTATTCACATATTTTGTATTCAAAATACTCCGAAATACGACCCACTAAGAAGAACTCCTCAACATGCTGATATTTCACCTTGCTTATGTTAGGTGGCTGAGAAAAAGAGTAATAATTTAAAGCAAGACCGTTATACTTACAAACAGCTCCTAAATCTTTTTCCCCTTCTTTCTTAAGTTGAAGAGGTGGAGAGGGGGAGGGAAATTGACATTGTCAAAGTTAGACGATCAATCACAAGTTGTTATATTTATCAAAAATCCAACTGAAAGGGAAGACCGTGTTGCTGATACAGTGAACCACCTCAAACAGCCCTTACACAAGTTCAGAAAGACGTGGGATATGTCAGGAGCAGACATTAAGACTTCATCCCATCAGTCATTGTGTAGTCACTGCAGGATCAGGCTACAGCCATCATGCACCCCTAGAGGCAGGACCAATTAAGTTCTAGACTGCACCTCAGTAAGGATACTGCCTGATATGCACAACTTAAGTCAAAATATTGCACAGGCAATTGTAATGTCAAATTTTGCTCTTGATGACATCGACATGCCCTGTAATTCTGACGTCTTTCTCTACCTCACCCTTACTGAATGGTTTAGGATACACTACAATACAGTGTGAAATGGCAGTGACTTAAATAATCCTTTTTAATGAGTGCTATTTGGGAATGGAATGAGCCGAATTCAAAGTGGAGAACTCCACAGAGAATGGTTTCAAATCATATGCTTTTAATAAAACAAAAAACCATAAATTAATTTGTAATGAAATACTGTAGAACACTTAGAAGAACATTTATTATTAGGCAGAAAGAGAACTTGTAGGAAGATTGTCAACATTTTTTCTCAAGTAATACAGTTGAAAATGTTTGATTATAAAAGTTTCTATGGTGTTTTGTTTGGATATTACATCAGTAAAACTAGCTCCATTTGAAAGCACCAAGCACTTTAATATTTTAATTCAGTTTTCTTTCATATAGGGAAATTACTCCTGAAAACTTTTTATTTTAAAAAACTATGCTATTTTCCAGAGAACTTGATGTAGTTCACTTAATTAAAATCATAGTTTTTTACAACAGAAAGTACCTATTGTTGATTACATTGCAAATTATTTATTTAAAACTTGTTTGCAAAGTATTGTTAAAGTCTTCCCTTTATAAGCAGAGGAAAAGATGCCACCTGAAAATGAAGGAATAAGAGATGTCAACACAGTAATGGAAAATATAATTTGAAAATAAATGCAGTGTCAAGGTCATATTTGTGTAATAGACATTTCGAAAAACATTAACTATAATGAGAGTTTTGTATTATTTTTAAATAGTACAGAATTTCTTCACATATGTGTTCATATATCTGGAAAGAGAAAAGCTTTATCAGCAATTTTATATTTTATAAGAAAAGACTAGCTTAATAGCCTTTTCACTTGAATCATTCTGGAATCTTAAATCATTTATAAAATGCCAAATGGAGTCCTACAGGAAGCATTAAGGATCACTGTCTAATTCTGACACTGCATGAATTTTCATACAATTTGCAAAGGTGCGAGTCAATATAAAATGTTGTGAATGACTTCAGCGAATCATGCAGTGTATCTCCTCTGAGAAAACGATGACATGAAGTAGTTGGTATGAGAAACAATCAGGAAATCCATTGAATATTCACTTCTTCACAAAGTCTTATGGTTCCTTTTGAATCTAAATAGCTACAAAGAGCAGACTGAGCATCTTTGTAATGTTTACGTAGCAAAATGTAACACTGGTGTGATAAAAATAAATAAATGAGGGCATACATTTTCAAAAACCTGAATCCACTAAATTATCCGTATAATTTAGAGTTAAAAGCACAAATGGTCACTTGTAAGGTAGGATTTGAGCATATCCTAACACATACAAAAGGATTATGTTTTGGACACAGGACGGGTGCCCAGATTTCTTTTCCATATTGAGCAGGAGCTGCTTAGGCAAGGGTTCAGGCAGACCACGTGAGGCCAGGGAAAGCTTCCAAACAGCTTTGTTTTATTTACCTGCTTGGACTCATTTCTACAGTTTGAAAAAACAAAGTGTGCAGGTAAATTATACCTGTTTGGTTAAATATCATTCCCCCAGTCATTCATTGTAACACAGAACAGTTTCTCCCATTGCAACCCCCCCAGAGGCTGTTGTAGTTTGTAGCCATACACAGCTTCCTAGGTCAGCTAACAATCATGCCCACTTTTGTAAGTTCTGGCTAATCAAGAGCAAAGCTCGTACCAGATGAAGTAGTGGCATTGCATTTTGTCTTGCGTGGGCATAAAAAGAAAGCCAGGATGACATATAACCTGAGCAAGCTTTTCACACACAAATCAGTAGAGTAAGAGTAGCCAAGCTTCTGTTAGAAACTAATAAACCCTTGAGCTGCTCCAGCATCCCCCCAGCTACTTTGTGGACCTTTTCAGTGACCAAAACCCCCATCAGAGTTTTTCAAGAACCCACATGACTCCTTGCAATCTGCCTGTTTTAGCAAAGGAAGGAACTGAACAGGGAGATGGAAAGCCAAATGGACATGGAGCTGGATGGATGGATCTGGAGCCAAAGATGTGCCAAAGAGCACAATGCCCAGAAGAGAGGACAGGCTGAGCAGGATGAGCGTAGAGTAAGATTTCTTCAAGCTGTTTACAGCACGCTATTTGCAAGAAGTCGACTGGTGAGACAATCTGCATCAGCTGAACCCAGAAACAGAATTCAGTGGCCTAAAACCAGGCACCTTTGACAAAAGTAAATGTGAAGTACCTTGCCTGGTCTCCAGAAGGATTTGGGTCAACTATAGGTCTTCCCTGTTTACCGTATCTTCCAGTCCCATGTGGATGTCTTGGGTACCTCACAGCATTAAACAGCTGCATCTAGGCCACTGAATTCCATCTCATATTTTGCAGTAAAGTTTTAAAGTAATTTATTTTCCTAAGAACTTCTCATTTTGACATACTTTGTGAACATTTGAACGTTTTGTTTTAAAAGACTATTGGAAAGTCTTCCTGGGTATTTATTGTCCAGGGAAATTGCAAATTGTACTTTCTTTTCAGAGACATAGCTCTTGATCTCATACAACTTCCTCATTTGAGCAGCTGATTCAAGTGGAAAAAAATACTAACTTTATCACAAGGATTGTGATTTTCCACCAGGAGAGTTAGTGACACCATGAACATATGCTACATCACTTGAATACTCCCCAGCCTTGCTGCTACAACACCCAGGATTTTAAAATAGCTTTCAAAAGCGGATTTTGGAGAAGATCGGGGACTACATTCCCTTTACTTCCAGCTTTGAAATTTGAACACGTTAGAGAACAAGGGTGCAGAGCCAAAGCTACTGTTACTGGGCCATTAATGCAGAAGGACTTTTTTGTGTATGTGTGTGTGGTTGTTGTTAAATATGGCATAGCAAACCCTAAGGCTCCATGTGTTCTAGCCCTACACACATACTCCTGTGCCATCTGTAACACCCACACACATCCTGTGCTATTTCTCCAGTATCCTACATCATACATCTCCTGGAGATATCATACCTAGCAAGTCAGACATTTGCCATTAGGGAGACTGGGCTGCTCCAGTAACAGTGCTGTGAGTCACGGCTTTCTCAGTGCCTGAATCATTTGAACAGCTGCAGCAATCAGAGACCAATACCACTCTTTGGGAATAGGTAGATTCCTGCTATTTCACAGTGCAGCTTTGTGTTTTTCACTGTGCATATTGTTTTGAGGGGTATGCAGGAAAGGACAGATCGGTTCAGCGCACAGGGGATGTGTCTCATATATTTGACTTTTTCTAAAAGAAGCAGTATCCAGTGAGAGTAGGAAGGTCCAATTCTTTCTCTTCATCATTTACTGTACCAGCTGGCTGAAGCCATTCCCAAAAAAGGCACATCTGAACAGCCAGGTTAAGAAGGGATGGAATTAACAGCCCAAGCAGATTTTTAATACAATGCAGTAAGCCATGTTTAAGTCTTGCCAAATAAGCACAATGACTCTGGTCCTGACAGCCTATTGTACATTTCACACTGGAAGTATTGGCCAGTAGCCATAGTAAGAATGGGAAAAGCTGGAACATTGAAAAAACATTAAAAATTATCTTAGGTCTGATCGTCCTTCAGTCTAATGAAACAAAACATTTTGGCAATTTATTCTTACAGATTAGCCAAGAGGTTCCCTGGCAGCTCAGATTTGCCTTGGCCCCTTTTGTCAACTATACAACATCTCCAGGGTGTCAGCAGGCGCGATGCTTTTGAAAGGTACCAGTTGAAACTTATCAGAGAGCCCCAGGACATGTTGTCTAGCAGTTCGAGTGGATTAGATACTAAGGTGCCTGACAACAGGTCTTCAGTTACAATGGGACATTTTGTCCTTAAGATCAGCCATGTACATGCAGATCCAAAAATACACATAGACTTATATGTATTTTATATATATATATGTAGATATAAAATAGATACACACGCTGGTTTCTGTTTTACAAACTATAAAACAACACATACATGGCCAAAGCTTGATTAAGAGCCAGGGTAGCACACTGGATTTCTAAAGGTTTTTTGGCAAAAAACTTGCTGAACAATCCCGAAGCAAATCCCCCTCCTAGCCAGACTGGCACTGATGTAATGTCAGCAGAGTCACTTGCATTGTGCAAGAGCAAGAAGGAAGCATGACTCTCTAGGTTTCTTTGCCTGACTAAAAAGAAGTAAGTATAGCAGATCTCAGATAATTATAGCGAGTTTCTCCGCTGTTGCAGAGGCAGCAGAGAAAAGGTACATTTTCAAAACCGGTGGCTACCTTACCCTGTACCAAGATGCTTTTTGAGATATCTTGCATGCCTATAGTCATGGAGTTTTCTCTGCATTCTCACACTAGATGCAACAGATCCTGATGCCTATTATATTGTTTTTTATGGATTTTTTAATACACTGTAGTCACAGCTGTAACAACAGAACTACCGTAACATGTTCAGCCCTTTAATGAAGGTAAGTTCAAAGTTCATTCAGGGTTTCTCAACAATGTAAATAATATCAAATGTTGCCATCCTTTATCAGCAAAATAACTTACTGGTAAAATTTAGCTGTGTGGCAGTCAGAGCACCTCTCAGTAGCATCAGCCATCACTCAGCAAGCATCCTCTTCTGCTTCTCTTGCATCAGGCAATGTTTTCTATTTTCCATTGGGTAAATGCAGCATGGTCAGATGAGTGGAGAAGAATGGAGACGCTAGCTCCCTTCTCATTTTGTCTATCAGAGACAGAGCCACCTGCCACACACATGGGTGGAAGCATGCAGAACAAAGGTAAAATTTCAAGTGCTGCTGCCACTGTCTCCTCATAATAGCAGAAATCTTGTCCAGGCTCCACAGCTGGACTTGTCCTGGAAGGGCTGTGCCAGAGGAGCTGCTCAGGTGATACCAGACAGTCATAGGCTGCTATCACTAATGTGAAACTCCCCGACATTCTCTTTGGCAGATGATGAATGGCAGATGCAACCTCTCCACCAACATGCTGCTCCAGGAAGTCATTTATTTTGCTTGTGTCTAGTGTTGGTCCTCTATAATCTTATGGACGAGATTCATCCCTTTATTCAGCTACTGCCTACTGTGGGGTCATAGCCACTATATGCAGTCTTGTTACTTCTGTGGTGATGTGTACTGCATCTAAATTCAGCATCAATATAATTGAGAGAGTATTTGGGCATTATAATAGATATAAATCATACTGTCTATACTGTTCTTTCTCCACTGGCTACAGCCAGCAAACAAGATACAAGGCTTCTCAGGAGGAGAAAAAGAACATTCTTATCCCTTGCTATTCAAGCAGTTTCATTTTTTACAATGTAATGAAAGATTAAGTGGGCCAGCATGGCAACAAATTCATTAATCTGTAGCTTCATGGCTAGAAATGAAATGACAGTCCTGGAGTCACTTTATATACTGCAAAGTGCTCATTATATATTTTACCTAAAATCTATTTTATACAATTGAAAATGGAAGAAGACAACTCCGTCCTGAGAGCAGCAGATGACATCCATCATCCTTTCTCCCTCTAAGCTAGCCTGCAAGAGGGACAGCAACTTTTCTGGGACATCTCACTATTCTTATAAACTCTACACTATAGTACCCGTTCTAGAAATTAAAAACATACATTTGGCATAACTGAGCTTTTCAGTATCCAAGTGTCCTTTAACAATCTGGGCCCATGTCTTTTTATTCTTCCAAAAACACAGTACAATTTAGTACAAAAAGACTTCTTCTTCTTCAAAAGAAGTCAAAAAAAAAGGTCTTAAATCTGTTTCAATTAATAGGAAAGTAAAAAAAAAAAATGTTAATATTGGCATTGTCTAATACTTGTTACAAAGCAGAGAGCAAAGATTTTTTTTTTCCAAATTGTGATAACATGATACTGAGCCCAGTAGCCATATAATAATACTGTAAATATAGGATAATCGACAATCTGACTAGAATGTAACCCCAGGATAATTATGTTCTTCTCTATATCTTTAAAACAAAGCCTTATCCTCACATATAAAAAGTGGAAGTTACATGGTAATTATTCTTTGAATTACTTGGTAACTGGTAGTATAATTATCAAGTAATCTGCATGAAAATAATTAGGTATTTACATAGTCTTTGCAACGTAATTACAGAGTAGTTGGCTGATTATGCAGCGTGTGCCTTCTAAGAGAAAGTGATACCAAAAAGACAAAAAAAGCTATAAAAACACTTGCCATTTTGAGTAAAATTAATTAAATCTGAATAAGAATTTCCCTGCACTTTGCGGGAATGTGTGTGTATGTGTTTGTATGTGTGTGTGCATGTACACATAAGTGCCTTTGTGCGGGCATGAGAAGGTGGAAAACAATAGAAATTCAAACACAGATAGCAGAGTGTACAAATCATGGTAGCAGTTAGTCTCCCAGGTTAAAGAAACTTGTAAAGTCCATCATTTTCCAAGTCATAAACTTCTCTTGGAAGACAAAATGAATTTCTTCTTTAATTCACAATCGCACTTACCTCTCCATCTCAGAAGCCCATCTGCATTCAGAGACGCTTAATAAGGCAGTAGAAACAATATGAGGATACAGTGATTGTTTAAAAACAATTACTCTGGCTGACTTTTAATCTGATTAAGTGTCACCTGAAAAAAATGATTTCATGGTATATTTTTTGTTTTAACTTTAACAACATTATCAATTATCTCTTTCATTTATTTTTTTTAAGAAAAAATATGCTAATAACAATAGTTCACTTTTGTTGTGAGTCAGGCCATCCAATAATTGATTTTGATCCCTGTTGTACATTTGCACCTTCTGCTCTGGCTGCACAGTTCTAGTAATATTCAATTATCAGAGGCAGATCCTGCAACAATAGAGATTATTTCTTAAGCAGAAAGTCGTTATTTAGTAATCATTTGCATTAAAATAGCAATACAGAGTGAATAGAATGTAAGTGCTCAAAACATTTTATATATGGTCACGAAGTAAATTATAAATGGAGAGGAGCAAGAACATTCCATGAATATTACAGTCAACAAAAAAGCACCACCAACCAAAAAAATATAAATGTATTATTTCTTATTTTTGTCTGTCTGATCAAAGGAAGCAATCATCATTTTTACTCTTCTTCCTCTGTTTTTCTAAGCCTACCCCATCTATGTCCATCAGTATTTTGATAAGGATTTTTTTCCTGTGGACTTTTAAGGCCACAGACCATTTATGATCATCTAGGCTGACCTTATATATAACAGAAAAAATCTCATTCTTGTATCCAATCCAAACTGATGTGTCAGAGAGTTCTCCTGTAGGTGAGCAGCTGTTTTTTCCTCTTTTTGTTTGTTTGCTTGGTCTTTACTCAGTGAATTCCCCATTGTTCTGAAAATGAAATTGCCAAATGAAATATTAAATATAAAATTGCATAAGGATTTCTATCTACTTTTTTTTTTTTTAACCCAATAAATAATATAATCTGATGGGAACTATAAAAACTAGTTTTTAAAATGAATACATAAACCTCCCACTCATTTCATTATTTTGAATGTCTGAATTATTCCCTAATGATATATTTCAGCAAAAATACATAGTTAAAGGTTCAACGAATAACAAACCCATGTTTGATGCACCTCAGATGTCTGGAATGAACTTTTCCTGCTGAAACAAGAATATGTTTCAAGCTGACTAAGTGTGAGAGTTCATATTTTCCTTCAGCATTCAGCTGAATTTCTCATAGAGGCTAAGGGCATCTAATAGGACTGACACTCAGGTAATTTCTTATGCATAATGACATGGAATTTGACTGTGACAGGATGCATCCATATTTTCCAAAATGTACTTTGCATCAGAAGTGTGGTCCTTACATGGATCAGAATCTCATCTATCTATTTTTTGAGGAAAATGGCGAGAACAAAGGTCCAGATCTACTTACTTATTAGTGTGTCTATTAAATTGATCAATTTAATGGGAGAGAGTTTACCAAATAGCTTGCAAGTTCTGGCCATACCTGTGAAATGTCTTATCTTACCAATAAAATTTAAATGTATGACTAGAAAAATTAGCAGGCTTATATTTTCTGTATCAGTTGAACAGTAGAGGAAAGCACACTTAGCTATTTTAAAAAGTAAATTTCACTGCAGGTGTCTGAAATGGATCGCAACATGATTACCTTGCTGTGTCATTAAAAAACTTAAGTTCACAGCAAATACCAGTGTCTGCTAGGTTCCCGTAAAAAAATAGGGTCTTAGTTCAGAAAGACAGAAAAAAAAAAAAAAAAGAAAAAAAAAAAAAACCAAACCCATAAGTTAAATTGAGCTGAAGCATCTGTAGGGGGACTGAACTCAGTACTAAGTTTCAAGTGTGACAGAGGAGAGAATGAGATACATTAACTCCTTTGTGCTACAAAGCCTCCATTTCCCATAACTGACCGTGAGTAAAGCTTGCCCAAAATATGGGGGGAGGCTTTTTTTTTTTTACACTCCAGGGTGTCACCATGACGAACCCTAGAGAGAAAACACATTAATGACATCTGTAAAGCGTTATAAAAGTGTTATTCAGAAGGTCTGGAAACTTGAAAACAAACAAAACTTTGTCAAATAGATGAAAATCCCCGACTGTGTGAGTTAAGTTAGCTGGTGACACAAGAGTTAACAATATCAACATGAAAAAAAGATCCCAATTCACAGCATGATCAGTATTTTAAGCTCCAGACAGCATTGAAATATGTTCATACAAGTTTAAGCCATCAAGTCTCATTTCTGCTAGACAGGAGTTTTTAAAGAGCTATTTCCACTTGATTCAATTGATTTACATGATAAACAGTGCCTTAGCTAGGACCAGCCACCCTCTCTTTCTCCAGCCTACACTAGGGAACCCAAGGCCCTCAATGCCTACATATTTTTATTCCTTTGTGTTTCTTATTTTTCTGTTAATTTCTGAATTACTATGGTTAGTTAATAGAAACCAGAGCTATTAACGGGTAGCAGGTTACATAAGGCAAGCTCTTGCATGCCGCATAGCAGGTTAAATTGGCCTGTTACTCTCCAGGATAAGCCTGAATGGAGACTCTGTAGGAGCACAATTGGAGTTAAGAGCTCTGAATGCTCTTCTATGGCAAACGGCAGTAGTCTGACGCTGCAGGACTCGTTTTCTCTTGCAGCAAAGTGTGATAAAACAAATGCCTCCCCGATTAGAGGAATTAGTGCTGCCTTGTCTCCTGCGTGTCTGCATCTCAGTCCTACAAGCCAAGTACTCTGCATCAGGTGCAGATGTATTGTGGATGGGGGCCAAGACCTTAAGGGGTCTAGCAGACTTTTTCCCACCTGCCCTATGTAGTTCACAGGCTCCCAAACTATATGACAGCAGTTGCTGCTCAGCTGCCTAGCTTCCCTTCAATTTAGAAGAGGGCTGCACAGTCCTTTGAGGAGCCACACTTGCTGCGACCAGATGATTGTGAGAAAAAGGACTGTTTCAGCTTGACATGTAGACTAGGCAGGCAGCTGCAGTCCTCCATACCCTCTATTTCAAAGGGACGCTTTAAACACTGAGAAAGTTTTCATCACCAGAGAATCTCCAAGAAACTGTGAATTCACCTGGAAGCCTTTTCTTCAGTTGGGTCACCTAGAATGTCGCCCTCCTCCACCAGCCACTATTTTCACAAAATTTTTCAAATGCAATTATCTCAGAGATTACATCTTTCCACCCAATCAGACAGCAGGCTGGAAAATTTCCATAGGAAATCAGCCTAAAGAGCACTAGAGTTGAATAGGCTTTTATTGGATGTGTCTGAGTAAATATGGTTCAAGTGGCTTCTGGACTGTAAGATCTTCCTCTGGATCAAGGCATGGTAATTGACTGCTCATCAGCAATCATTAATACTGGGTCAGGTTTCATAACCACAGTGCTCATCAGCTTTCACGCTGAGTTTATATGCATTTATTTATGCTATAGCTATGCATTCAGAATCTCATCTAAAGTCAAATATTGAAGCCAGGTGAGTACTCTGGGGACTTTTTAAACATGATTCCTTTATACACCTTCACAATATATAATTTCAAATGCCAACTAAGTTCTGTACAGGATATAACAGGCCATATTCAGTGTTGTTGTAAAACAAGAACGATTCCACCCAAGATCCATCCAATTAAACCAAAAATTTCAACAGTTTCTAGTCTTTGGAAGTATGATATGTATGGCTAATTTCAGAGTAAAATTAAAGAACAAGTTTTGGTTCAGTCTTTCACTTTCCACAAAAGCTTAGCCCAGGTAAATGAATGCAGTTGTCTTTTCTGGGCTCTGCTCCACCCAGCCCATACCCGGCTCATGTTCCTGGGCACTGTGTCTTCCAATAGATATGTATACTCACAGTCATATAGTAGCCTTAGATAGCAAGAGGTGAAACTTAGGGAGCTTGCCATGCTCAGAAGCCATCATCAATGTGACGTACATGCTGTGCCTCAAAATTAAAAAATGAGAAAACTTCTAGAAAGTTCACACTCCACTAGAAAATTATACTTTATCTAAGGTTTCTTTTGCTTGTGTAAGAGAAATTCAGCATTTTTGACAAATAATAATGAGTTACATCTCCCTGCTAGGGTGCAGCCAAGAACTACCGACCTTTTTCTAGAGACCTACTTAATCTTCAGGAAAAATCATGTACCTTAACTATCATAGTTTAATTAAAATCATTCTCTGAAGTGCATTAAGCCAAAAAGGGAATTTAACAAGCGTATCTAAAGCAGTGAGACTGTGAAACTGAACAAAGAAAAAGGAAGTTTAATGAACAACTAGGAATGAATAAAGAAAATGACAGAAATGGCTAATGTTCAGTCTGGGATAGGGTGTGATACTTAAAATACACAAAAGCGCCACAAAAGAATTCCTACCTGCATACATTTCCAGTAGCTGATCTGCTGATACTTGCTGGTTTTGTAAGCACTGGCTTTCTGAATTCACTGATAACACTGAGTTAGTAATTTTGTACAGAAGGGTGAGGTACAGGCATTTCCAGCCATATCCTTCAGATGACAGATTTATCCAGATATTGCATTTTATTGCAATTTTATGTTTGTGATTTTGCCGTACAATGTGCATTACTATTATTGCCATGTAACAGGCTGGTGGCTTTTCTTCAGTGAATTCACCCTGCTAACAGGTGTGGATCCTGCTGAGAGATGCAAAGTGATGACTCACTGGAGCAGATGGGGCTCCTGAACTCTATCCTGCTTGTACCAGAGGTGGGGTAGCTGTCTCTGGAAGAAAAGCTCTGTACTGGGCTCTTCTCACGGAGGCACATCCCAGCCAGGTTGGTCTGTGGAAAGTGGCTGACCTAGAATGTCTCTTATTTTGGTAATACTGCTTGAGAATAAAACAACTCACAAATACTGAACACAGGAAAGCTGTCCTGAAGCAGGCTTAAAGAACTCATTGTTTATATATTCTATTCCAGATGCATTTGCATATGCTTCTCCCCCCACCCCCCGCCCCATCCCCTGAATCATGAATTTCAGGATTAGGTGTACCTAGCAAACCAGTATAAATCCAACATCTTTCGTTTTACTTGCTGTGCCTGTTATTCAAAAAAGTAATTGCTTGCTGTTGTTTAGCTTTCAACCCATCATCTTAACTTTGCATTCCAAATGCAGGATAACTGGCTATTGCTATAGTTTAATTTGAGAAATGAGTTAGAATTTGCTTTTTCCCAGAAAACCGGTGTCATTATAGAATAGTGTACTTCAAACACACTGCACACATGCCCTTATTTTCCCCTAATAGTTTATATCTGTGATACAGCTACCTCCAATATTATATCCAACAGTGAAGTCTTTTGTAATGATACATACATATGAGACCAGAAATGGGGACAAAAGTAACAGTTGTACCAAACTACTAGTAATTCAGAAACAGTGATACATGCTAAATTGCTGTGAGACTTCCTCCCTAATATTAAGATCATGAGTGCACTTTGACTATGCTTTCAAAAAAGCTTTTGGCCCTTTTTTCAAAGGTTATAATCTCTTCGACAACATCCCTGAAATAGTCATTCCAGTCTGTCCCATTTCTACCAATTTTTTATATTTTATTGCCTTTCTTTTTAGACACGTGTGTTTTCTCCAAAATTATCCACTCCCTCACTTTAATAAAATTATTCCATTAAACACATGAAAACTCATAAAAAGCTTAAAAGAAACAAAACTGGAGTAGAGGTAACACTAATTAAAAGGCATAAACTCCCAGACATACAGGCAGAAGAGGTTATGCTAGAATCTTCAGCTTGTAGCAGTCTGATCTTAATGCTTTTACCTCAGTGTTTTGGGTTTTGCTTTTTCTTCTGTTTCTCTTCTGTGTCTTCACATACTGTTGATTACCAAGCATCAAAAGCAGTTTGTAAGCTCCCAGCAGAGAGGAAAAAGGATCAATTCTGAATTTGTCTTTCAGAGGTACAAGCAATATGTTAGGAACTTCACAAAAGCATCTGAAGCTACATGGAAGAGACTAAAAAACTACCAGGAGATCTGATTGAGGAGTCTTTGAAGCAGTTCAGCTTCTACATATATTCATCACTAAGCTTAGTCATGCATCTCTTGCGGACTACACTAACTTGTTAAGAGTCTCCTGTATAGCCTAGGTACTGTCTGTGCTTTCTACTGGATTTTCTTAAACTCATAACAATTAGAGAGCCCTTACAAAAGAACATAACATTGCTCATGAAAACTTTGGGGGGAAAATATAACTCTGATTACTTTATCTTAAGCACAGAAGGTACTTCTGAAATCTCTGCTTGTGTAGAACAGGCTGGAAAATAGTCTGCGGGATTGTATTTTTTTTCTGCTGTTGTAGAAATGCAACTTTTCAGTGAAATTTGTGGCCAAAATTTAAGATTTGGAAAACTTCAGCTTTTTAGACTGAGGGTCACTGTGTGGATATGCATCTTTAAACTGTAAACTCCTGTAATAGTTCTCTTTGTGTAAATGTACAGCACAGACCCAAGGAAAAACAACATCACCAAGTGGTACGTCCACACAAACGTATTGATTTGTGGCCCATGGTCCGACAACACAAAGGCGCAGTACTAGGATTTGTGCCGGCAGGATTGTTTAACTCAAATTCTAAAAAAACAATGTTATTGCTAAGGAGCAACTGTGGTCCTTCTTGTAAGAGTTCATAAAAGAGAGCAAGGTCTAAACCAGAGTGCAATGCTTCTCCTATCTCCTCATTTTCCCAAGTGTAGACTAGGGACAGTCTTACTACATGTTCTTGCTGTTCATTGTAGGCAAAGGAAAAAATGTGAAGTCAATAAATCATGAGCTGCTCTGAACATCTCTTTTTTGCAATTGGGTTGGTTTTACTAAGACAGTGCAAGTGCAGAGTTAGGAAACAGTCCAGCAGGAGAACAGTGAAGTTTTCTTTAACTGTGTGCACTCTTCGTTCTGTCACTGACCAATTGCTCTCAACACAGTGTTATCCCTTATTTCCCTGATGTATTTATTGTATTCTGAAGGAGATATTATTGTATTCTGGCAATACAGAACATTCCTTCAAGCTCAGTGTGTTGGTGCAGTTTTTTAGAATTCAGTGTACATGAATATTCTGGCTCTACGGTAAGTTTTTTTGAAACTCAGTAACCCATCTGAATGGTTTAGACTCTGCAAAACCCAAAGACTTTCCACTTAGGGAAGGACAACAGAACAAGGACTCAAAGATTCCACAGGACATTTCAAAATTTGTAAGGGCTAATGGTTTAAAAAGAGAGAGATAAAGATGGCAATACTTAAAATACTTAACAACTGAAAAGACAGCCATCACACCACAGAGTATTCCAGGCAATACATAACACTCTGAAGACACTCATAATGCTGGTCAATGATGATCACAAGATATCTTCTTAAATCCGGGAGTCAAAAAGACCTCCCAGTCATAGACTATTTTGCTACAGCCATCTTTGGTTTGATGGATAACCACAGTGATCAGCTGGGTAACCCATTTGCAGCCTGGTAGAGGCCTTGGCCTGGGGAAACAAAAAGATTGGCTCTGTGACTGAACGAAAGGCTTCAGACACCAAAAAAAGCAACAGGATTCTTGGGACAAGAAGTAAAACAAACAAACAACAGAGACAGGAATGAGATCAAAAGGTCTAAACAGAAGCACAAGATGAGACAAGAACAGACGTCTGGACAGCAGCCACATTTCTGCAAAACATTTTTTAGCAGGCAGTGGAGACTCTACCCAGATCTGTATGATGAAGTCAGTGTCACAGCTGCAGAGTCAGACACAGAATAAAAGGGGGGTGGAGAGCTAGGGTGTGGGAGGGAGGGAGGGAGACAAAGAGATTGTGCCATGTTGTGTGATATAGTTGTAGGCAGCCAGATGTACAATCCATTCGGTTCAAGCAAGAGCTGCAGGCATCTGTCAAAACGACACCTCCCCCATGGAGCTTCCTCCTATCTGGCTGACGGATGGCTTCAGAGTTGCCAAACATATTTTTTCATCAGTAGAAGAACAGCAGCAAAAAACATCCCTTATTAACCTCCTCAAACAATTTGATCAAAACCCATTTCCAAAAGCACATGGGGTAGGAATCATTTTTCTTCCCAAATATGCAGTGTTTCTTTTTTCCATCAGTTTAATATCAGAGCACAAGACTACCTAAGTAAATCTGAATAACCCTGGATAAAATTAAATTCAGAGGTGTCTGGGCAAAATATTTTAATTTCTCAAAATCAGCAGAAATGTGGTGTGTAAAGCTTTGTTTAATGTAAGAGAAGGCAGTAGAACAGGCTCTTTCTTTCCTGATCTACTACTATTACAACCTCTCTGTGGCTGTTACCATGGAGAATTAAGAGAATAATTTCACAACATGATTCCCACACAGATACCCAGAGAGTCAAAAAGATAATGAACAAAAACTCTGATACTGAATATCTGACAAATCATACTGGTTACCAGACATATCATACATAAAATCTATACATGGACTGCCTTTGTATACTTGACCCTGCTGTCTAAATGGCATTGACAAAACCAATGTAGTTTAAGGTGGTCAAAATAAAAAAAAAAAAATGTCCTTCCTAGGAATCAAGTTAAAAGGGTGTATAATCCACCAGAGTATTTGATTTTTTCATTATTGCAAGGAGAAAGAAAGATAATTCCTACTTGCTTATTCTGAAAATAAGATGACAAAATAAAAGTTTGACTCTAAGAATATATCCCAAGAGGCATTTGGAGCAGTTTCCCTTAAAAAGGACAATCATTCAAAGGATTATAGTTCATTGCTTCCCTAAGTCTTCCCACAGAGACAATATTCTTTCAGCAACCTCACGTGTTCATGATCATTCATATTTGAAGCTTTAGTGCCATTGAGTGCTCTCACTTTTTCGGGGATTAACCTGATTTGAATGAGGTGAGGTTGTGCTCTGCAAGCTTAGAGCACAGAGCCTGAAATGTATTTCAGGACCAGCATTAACTGCAGTCCATAACTACACATCCCTGAAGTGTCATAGCATTTTGTTTCACGGTGACTTCCACAGCGGACAAGTTTTTAAAATAAGCTTCACTAGGCAATGGGTCAGAAGTATGTTTATCTCCCTGAATTGCTCAGGCTTTCCAAACAAGAGAAACTGATAATTTGGATTTCTGAATGAGGCTTAGCCTCCTTGGAAGCTGAGCTATGAAAGCCTATCAACATGGGGTATGCTTTCAAAGAGTCACATGGGGGTTTAACTGTGCGTTTTTCATGTACTATTCAAGACCAAAGGCTTGCATCCACATTTTTGATTGAGGAGCATCTGGGTAGAAGTGAGAAGTAAACATGTATATGTACATACCTACACATATAATTTTTTAATTTTTTTTTTTTGTTCCTTTATATATTATGTCAAAATTTCTTCCATTGAGTTGAGTCATTTACATCCACTGGCTATAGAAGAAGAAATTCTTTCCCAAGAAAGGGATCTGATCTGGGTAGGTAATGTCTTGGGGGGCGTTCCCTACCCACTCTTAGACAATTTTGTGAGTAATCTATAATTAAAATGACTGTTACTTAAGGTATCTAACAACACATTTCCACACATGTATGCCACATTGCCACAGATATATGCCAGGGGCCACATATTCTATGATTATAGATAGGTCCCTTTCGCATACACCCTAATACTTTTTAAATGACTTCGTATGCTTGCTTGCTTTTTATTTTTATCTTTAGTTTGCTAAGAGAAAGGCTACTGTAAAACAAGAATGAGAGCCACTCCCTTTTCAGCAAAATTTTTATGTTAGTAAACTAAACCTAATTTATATTCCTTGTTCTTCTACTTAGGTTACTGAAAACATTCATATAATTCTTGATAAATACAAATCTGTTTTTACCCAATTTTTAGAATCTGGAACTCAGAGCTGACACATCAAAATCTGGAAGCCTTACTAAGTGAGTTGCTTATATTGAAAAGCTTTCTATACTTTTACACATTAAATGTCTGGATGCTCTGTAACCTTTTTTATTAAAAATGTACATTGTTTATGTGGGAGATCAAAAGCCTTTCAAAAATGTGTTCTCATGTTTATCCACAGGATTAGTCCTCCAGATTCCAGCAGAGAATTGGAGTTTAGTTATATTTCAGAGCCAATCCTTAGGAATCTACATTTACTCTAAAACTCTTAGGCAAAACATTTCATATCTGTAATGATTAAATGTATTTTGTGGGGTAAGACTTTCCAGATCAAGTTTTCCATTCTGGCTTTTCTTTAATGAATTCAGGCTTCTAAACCATATTTGCGTGTGTATTCAAGGCATACATATAAAACCAACAAAAAAATTAGGAAAAAAAAAAGAAAAGTCTTATAAAATATTTGACTCACTGCTCAGCCACATAAATTAGCTGGGCAAAATACATTATTTTTAAATAGAAAAAAAAACCCCACTTTTTATTTTATTTTTTTGAAAGAAAGAAAACCCACTAAACTGAAATAAATTCTAAAATTAATGCAAATTTTTAGAAGAGGATAGTTTACAACAAAATGGGTGCCTCTACTCAGGTGGTGTTCTTCACACAAAATGAAGATAGATCACTAGTATACCTACTTGTGAAGATTAGTGAGCAGTGTTATTTCAAAACAGATTTGAGCGAAATCAGAATACATCCCATAATATTTTAGCGTTTACCACAATAACAGATGTTCCTACTCACAATCAGGCAGATTTGCAGCATAGGCTTTGAGTCAGATCCAAGTTTGGGCCAGGAGGAATGCAAGAGGGTGCGTGTTGTTACCCCACCCTATAGCCCACAACTTCCTCAGGAAAAAAAAAATACCAAAAAAACCCCTCACATTGTGGTTAAAAGAAAGAGGTAAATCTTATATGAGTAAATACATTCTCCATTTGTATTATTCATCTGCTTCATCATTCTTTTATTAATTGAAGTGTTGGCAAGCAAATTCTGTGTTTCTTACCTTCTTCTAGATAAGTCTATCAAGAAATAAAAGCCTGTGAGAACTGTTATTACCCATGTTCAAAAAAGCGTTAAAGTATATCTTCAAATGATTGGCTTTATAGGTTTAGGGTGCTAAAAACAGTAAGGGTTCAGATAGTACTTCAGTTCAGAAAAGTTTCTGAACTTCAGTTCAGCTGTGATAACAATCTTTGTGTGTTCTGTATCCACAGCAAGTATAAGGTAATTTTGAGTTAACCCAGGGCTGAAGAAAGTCAAGCTAAGTTAAACTACTTTGCTTTTCTCTCAGACTTAGAGTGTGCTCTTGAAAAGTCCACATGCAGTAACTCAGTCATGCTTTTGACACCTAAGAACATACTCAAGGACTCCGATTCTAATATTGCATCTTGCAAAACAATCACTAAGGAATAAACTGAAGAAAGAAGTATGCTCTTCTTGGTATGCAAAACAAAATTTCAAAAGTATGTTAACAAGATATTAGACAACAAATACAAGTAGTGTATATGAGTTATTTATATATGTAAAATGTTAAAGGGTGCCTATATGCAAGGGTACTATACACCCTGACAGCTAATTAAACTTACGATCCATATAGAAGTAGCATCACATCATGGTGTAATTAGTTTACCTGCTGGTGAGTCAGAATAGCAGATCCTATAATAATCCCTTACATAATTTCCATTGTAAGCAAAAGACAGCAAACATGATCTCTTTTCTCTGAAGTGTATGAACACACCTTGTACAGTGAAAATGAATGTAATCACATGAATAGCATCTACATCAACAGGCATCGACATCTAGTTCTTTTATATGCTGCTTGCACATAGGATGAAGCCCATTCCTGACTCAAATGGCACAGAATTCATAGGCCTTGCAAGACTGCAAAAACTTACATGTGCTTAAGCTAAGCAGAGGCCCAGTGAGAGATCACCAAAGCTAACACACTCAGGACTAAGACCTGTATGACAATTCACTATCACATACACGTTTACATTCCTTCCTTTCAGTTTTGTTTTGCCTCTCCCTTTCAGCTGATTAATTCACCTTTATCAAGACTAGATTCTTGGCTCCACCACACACTGGAAAAGAAACCACTGATTTTACAGCTGCTGAGAAAGATTAAAAAGTTTAGAGCAAGAGTATGAAATTAACAGTTTTTTAGTGCCAGTTACTAATGGACTCTTGCCCTGAAGAAAACTATCAACCAGCTCTGTTTCTGCTTCACATGGGATAATAAAACCCATAGTAAACCTCACCTCCTGAAGTTAGTTTATCTTGGGTTATAACTTGAATCTTTAATGACTGAAGTAGTTAAAGGAAGTAAAAATTACCTATTATTCACTTTATATGCTGAGTACACTTTAGAAAAATCTTTCACCATATGATTATGTATACCAAAATACAAAAATTATAGCTGGTGTTTTCATATTTTTCCATAATTATATTCAGTTTATTATCAAGCTTTCAAGCAGGGTTATATACTGTCCTCAAAATGGCGTTTGCTAATGCTTATAAAAATAACTCCTTCTGAACATAAGTTGGGGAGACACTCAACCTTTGCTGATGCTAGTGTATACCTTCATAAAAACAGTTTAAGGAGTATTTAACTGATTTGATTTTAAAAGGATTAAAAGGAAAAATACTCGCATGACTAAGTGCAAACACATTCCTCAGTTGCCACCCTAATACTGTTGCTCCTTCCAAGAAAGCAACCTTGTACTTTGGGAATGGTGGATACAGTCAGAACATCTCTGACTTGTGGTTGTTTACAAACGATGATGAATATATGAGGTTTTTTCAGCTAACTAACTACTAAAGAAGGAAAAAGATAAATGCCAAACCACTGCTGAATCATGTTGACTAGTAAATCTCTACTCCAAGGCTCCCATCTTAACTGGAAAGAAAAAAACAGTTGGGAATTATTGCACAAAAGTACATGTTAGGCTGCACGTATTTTGAGAACAGGAGCAATGAGAGAAAGCATGTGGTATGGGGTAGAAGTGAGGGAAATGAGAAGATCTGGAGCTGCATGGTGCAAATCCTGGTTTGGGGCATAAAGCAGGTTTTTGAAAGACACAGTTACTGCTGCAGTCTATTTATTTCTCTATACTATCAACCAAAATTTACAATCCAAGAGTCCAAAGGAAAGCTATTCCTCCAAGAGATATGGACCAATTCCGGGTTCAGTGCCCTCCAGTGCTGTGTCCCCTTTGTAAGTTACTCAGTTTCTCTGGTCCTCCCTCCTTACAAGAATAATGGTATTTTCTCTTTTCCTTTGTTTGTTTAAGAACAATAATTATATATTTTAGCAGGTAACCAAGTGAAAAGCATCCTCACTAGAAGTAGAATGGGGATCAAAACAAGAACAAGGTGAGGGGGGGAGAGGGGGGAATGCAGATGTATTTGTGCTTGTTCAGTGTTTTTAAGATGACATATGATGAAGCATTTAACTAATTTGATATTTGATAAATTATCCTTGCTGAGGCTAATGTGAAAGTCAAAGATACACATGTGTTCAAAAAGGGATTCAATACATTCATGAAGAATAAAGTGAGCCCTCTCAAGAAGTACCTAACATTAATTACTGGAAGATGGCCAGGTATTTCTGGGGAAAGAACACATTTTACGCAGTCTTCTTCTTTTATTCTTTCTCTGAACGTCTTCTGTTACTGGATTGGGTGAACTTTTGGTCATCTCCAACAGTGTACTTCTAATCTTTAGTTTGAGTTTCTAACTGCTGCTTAAATTGCACATACATGTATATGTATACATGCCTGTATGTATATAAGTTGTATATCCTTTGTAAAGCCACATTACTTTGAAGTGAAAGTCACTGCTATATTACTAATATTGTGCTGTATTATCATTACATTATTTTTATGTATAAGTGGGGGGTATTTTTCTGTATGAGATTCCACTGTTTGGGACAAAGGCTCTTCTGCAGGATTTGTCAATGATAAAGGAGATGAATAAAGGGAAATGGAAGTGTGTGGTACCAGGAGGACATCACCAGCCACAAGGAGAGCAGAGCTGTGCTGGTTTTTCTATGAAACATCCATTTAAGTTGGCATTTGAGGGCCTTAAGAGGCCCTGTCTTAAAAGGCCCTAGGAGTCCTGCCAGAAGATGGATGCCAGCCCATTCAGGATGCTAGCAGGCAATGCAACAAAAAGAGATTACTGCCTTGAAATTGGTGCTCTTCAAAGGGCATTAAGATGACATTGCATTGTTTCCTAACAAGATTACCCAGACAAACTTCTCCCACAGCCAGCCTCTCTACTTCCTCAGTCACCTCTGCACATATGGATAGATGCTGTCTTCATCTTATGTTTCTCATCAGAGAGGGTGAGGAGGCCATGTGTAACAGCTCTGGCTTGTCACTTGTAATGCTGACATCATCTGCAGGCCTAAGCAGATACTGAAATACACATCCCATAGCAAAAGGATAAAAAGCTACATTTATGCAAGATTCCCAGATTTTTTTTCTTTTTTTTTTTTTTAATAGTCATCTTTCCCGGGAATGAGCTAGGTATGCAGACGAACTGAAAGAGTTACCAGTATTGTCTAGATACTGAACTGCAGAGTGCTGTGATGTCTGGAATCACAAAAGAAGCAGCAATCTTCCGTGACTACTTTAGGGTTTCCATTAATTCCCCTCTTCTTCTGTGCAAAGGCAGTGCTGCAATTTTTACAAGACGTAATGAACGCTGTTTCTCCTTTAATAGCTCACAAAAGGAGTTACACCCACACAAGTGCGAATACACATGTGTACACACACAAGCATCATTGATGTAAAAGCAAGAAAAGAGGAAATTCTGCACTGCTACAGTTTAGCCTCCTGATGTTATTTACTTTCCTGTTACTTACAGGCTTTTGTATTAATTTCTTCTAAATTGATCAAATAGTTATTGTTTGCCTCTAATCTTAATAATTTATGAAACTTATTTTTAAAAATAGAAAGTGCAATCTTTGTATTTAAGAAAATTAGGTTTAGATATGTTCTTGTAAAAAGGTATTTTCTATGTGACCTGCTTTTCTTACTCTGAATTAAAAATTATTTAACACCATTTAAACATTTTAATTGGAAAAAAGTAATTTATTACTATGAGTAAAACTCTTAAAACATCTTAATAAGCTGGTTGGTAAGCTCAAGGACTTTCAGGAGAGATAAAAAGACAGCAGAAACTCTTTCCTTCATTCCTGTTCTACTCTCCCTTGCCCTCCTTCCTCCATCTCCTGCCAACAGCAGCCAACAAATGCTACAAATACTATAAAGTATTGTAGTATCTACAACAAAAGTTTTCTGATGTCCAGATTATTAGTTTATCTCTGTCAGCCTGCGTATCTGTTGCAATGTTGTCATTTATCTTGCTAAATGAACTCTATATCCTGAACATACCTGGATGTGCCTAAACTTTGTTCAGTGTTTTGACTGAGAATGTTCCATTTCTGCATTCCTGTTGCTTGAAGTTGTCAGAGGAGAAACTTAACTCTGCCACTAAACAAAGACCTTTTGATATTTTTTCTAAGCTGTTGCTGAGTGATTTTTGCATGTTTACCATTCAGCAAACCTACAGGAACTGTATCAGCATTGTAAAGCTTCATGGTATGACACTGTAATGATGGGGGAGGAAAAATTGTCAACTACAAGAATACAACTATTTTCTCACTATTTCAGTCACCTGCATGTTGATTGTAACAACACACAAAGCCCAAGATATTTCAGTGTATTGGTATTTCTTATGCCTTCTATTTTTTCTGATCAAGTTCTTTTCCATGATTTTATCACATTTTGTTAGAATTTACTGGAAAAACTGATGCATATTCAGTGAATATGTAATTTATGAGGAAAAAAATCACCCCTTTTTATGCCATGATCGCAGATCCAGAAAAGGGTTCGTGAAGCAAATAATTTCGTTTTTCTTTTATGGCAACTAGAAAATTGCAGTTGAAGGGGAAAAAAAAAAAAAGAAAGAAAAAAAAAAGATTAAGTAACTTAGCTCCAAAAGAGTTTAGTTAATGATATCATCTGTTCTCAGCACCTCAAGATAAACAGTCCCCGGATATGGCTATATTAAAGCCGGTAAACTGAACAGCTGGTCCTAGATGGCTTCTTCAGTATTCCAAATCTTTATTCATCTTTAAACCTTCTACTTCTCCACCCCCATAATTACTATAATGCTTTTATTACTACACTGGGCATCAGTGACCTACTTCATAGGTTAGGATGGCATGGACACTTACTTTTAAATCAGTCTCCATTGACTAGTCTAGGAATGGAACTCCCAGAGTGAAGTACTATGAATCCTATCCTAGCTAATTTGAATTTGTCTTTGTAAATTCAAACTTTTCACTACAGAAATTTAAATGTCCTGAGCACTTCCTGCTCTTTACTTTGAGTCAGATTAAACCTGTTGTGTAGTTAAGTGGGTCAGTTTCCAGCTGAAACAAAGGTATCTCAGATTTATACTATTCCTGAAGCATTGACTCACTAATCAGTATTTTTTCCAGACAGCTAGGCTTTATTACCAACAGACTTTGTAAACTGGAAAGCTCTAATCCCAGTCAATAAATTCAGAACTTCACCATTATTTTTGCACTAACTTGTACCACAGACAGGCACTGTGATGCATAAGAAATGGTTGAGAAAAAAACCTCACATAGTAAATACAATTTGAAACATTCTAACAAAGAAATCCTAGTTCATGCCTAACGTTTCAGTCCCACACTGAGAGCGATTACTGTTAACAGCTTCATTTTTCATAAAATGGAGGTAATTACCTCCTTGCTTTACAATGCACAAATGAAAAGCAGAGTCCACATTCTCTATTTTATTTTCAAGCGATACGCAAGATGATACTTTAGCACTAAAATACAACTTAAGCAGAAATTAGAAGTATACATTTTGAAGTAAACAAAAAAATGCAAAACTAAACAAAACAAACCCTTTGTCTCCTATATCACTTTAGCTTCTGAATTTTCTAGTAAAATATTTGGGTAGGACACTGGCATTTTGCTAAGAGATCACCTCTACTTATGGCCTACATGAACACCAGCCTTCTGCCAACGACTGGGCAGAAACCTCACCACACCCTTGGTCATCCTTCCTAGCCTGCATACCAATTTACAGATGACACAGCCTGTTTGCTGGAGGTAGACTACCCTTTCTTGATCATACACGGAATTTAAGACATTCATTGCAGGGACCTAAAGGGTGGAGTCAACCTGGAGCAACTAGGTCAAGACATAATGAACACTGTCTCCTGAAAAGAAGCAAATGGTGATGTTTTATAGATGTATTGTACACAAGGTAAGATGCTGGGGTTTTTGCTGAAACAGAATATAAGAAATTTCTTAAGAATTTAGCAAAATGTCTAAATAACAAAACACACACACAAAAATTGCATTTTTCTAGAAAATGAGAAGTCACTTATAGTCAATTTTAGCAAACCCTGTTTATTTGTGTTTGTATTGCCAAGGATTTATGTTTATTAGCTTTATGCTTATTATTGGACAGGAAAATAGATTTCAAAGAGTAGAAAAACACAACCCGTCATGCAAAAATATTAATCTTCACCTTGTCTTAGTGATGAGAGACTGTTTTATTTCATTTATTCTCACCTTTAGAAATCTGTGCAAGTCTATTCTTGCTTACAGCCCTGAATTCATTATTTTCTACTTCCTTCTTGCTCCTTTCTCACTTCCCAAACTTATTCCTAATTGTCAGCTTTGAACTATCCTTTTCTGGTGTTTGGAGATTTTATTCTTACCACTTCACCTTACAGTGAAATTCTGGATTCCCAGAACACAGTGGCAAATTTCATATCAACTTCAGCAGGGATTTCACACTGGCTGTTTTCATCTTTTCATCAGCTGACTAATATCCTGGCTTTTTTTGAAAACTTTTCAAAACCACAGTTTTGTTATTATTTTAATCTTTTCCACACAAAAAAACCAAACCATCCAAGCAACCAACCAACCAACCAAAAAACCCTTTCAGCTCCCCTAAAACCACAACTAAAATGTAGCAGCACTGTGGGAGCAAAATATACTTAAGCAATACAGACAGCTGTGGAATCAAACCATAATTCCTATGCCTTTCTTTGTCACTGGCTCTGTTTGTTACCTTCAAGAAATCATTCAGTTCTTCAGTGCCTCAGTTTCTTCCTTCGTAATATGATCATTATCTTTCTCATTAAGAGGCCTTGAGAGTTGATCCAGTAAAAACAAACACTATTTAACTAGTATTGTTGTAATGGGCCACCAGGTACCCAAGGAATCCGATCATTCCATGTTAGAGGTAGCCCTAGATTGCATCAAGACTGAGATAAACCTGGACGTAGTCTGAAACACCGTGATTGTTTTTTCCATCGTTGAGCCTGAATCTACTCCTTAGTTCTTTTTTCACAAGTATGCAATATTTAAGAAAAAAAATGTATGTTTATATTTATGTTTTTATTAAAGACAATGAATACGTTAATTCTAATGTCACAAAAATAATAGGGGTAAATCACATTTAAGTATCTATGTATTTGTAATATCAAATCAGGACCTCTAAAATTAATTTTAAAAATATATATCCTTTTAACCTATCTCTTTTTATCCCTTGTGGTGCAAATTATGACAATGGATCTCCAGAATAAAAATTAAAATATATCTCTATAGCTCTAATGAGTTCTGACCTGCAGTGCAATTTTGTAGTAGTTGGTTATTACTTACCAGCAGCTTTGCTTCTCCTTCCAAAGCAAGCTATCAAAAGATACAGAGAGTTCAAAAGTTGTCAGGTCCTGACTATTGGTCTTGGTCCCATAGCTTGCTAGTTAATTTACATATATTTCAGCAAAAGAAATCTGATGAGAAATTAAATAAATTATTATGCTCTCATAATATATAAATCAATTCCATTCTTTATTAGAAATCTTTTCAAAGAGTATTAGATAATTAAGCTGTTATATAGTAACTCATGCATATCAAATATCTCAGCCAAGAAGGTTAATTGAAGCTCCCTCTTCATCATTGTAAATGTCTTCAAACTGCTTTGACTGGGTCAAGTTGAAACAAAATAGGTAGTCTCTAATAAACGCTCTGAACAAATTAATGACAGAAGAAAACTAAAGGGAATAATATATTTCTTTGCATAATTCTGATTTTTAAAAGAATGCTACACTATTTGATCTTTTTTTTTTTTTTGCTTAACTTGATTTCCAACATCAAGTAGTACATCCTCACAAAAATATAGGGAAAAAAATCAGTTTGTCTCAATAGATACCATTATTAAGTAAGAACTTACTATACACTAAATATTGAACTTTGTACATACCCCATTTTCTTCTCTGGTAATAATTAAGATAGATAGAGTTTCATGAGAATTTTTTATTTTATTGTGTTTGTCTCACCTCATAGCACAGCATACTGACTAAATGTATGCATAAATTGGGTACAGTTTAAAACCAGCTCAGTAGAGACAGATCCTGGTGTTTGTACAAGCTACAATCTCAGGAGTCAGTGAACTTCAAGTAATGTACAAAACTGTGGTAACAGAAATTGAAAGCAAAATTTTTAATTAGCATTACTGTTACTGTACTGTAACAGCTCACAAGCATTGACTTCTAAAACATCCACTGGATATACACCACCCATTTCATTTGTGTTTTCCTTTTTCTTATATTGTGGTGGGCAGAAATTAAGGAAAAATTTTAGTTTTGGTTTGGGAGAGGTAGGGTGGCAGTGTTGCTTTTTAGTTTTAATTTAATTTGGATTATTCTCTTGAAATCTGCTAATTTAAAATATACATATCCTACAGAACTCACTCCCATTAACTTCAGGTCTTCTCTAATTGAGCTGCTTTATTTCACTGGTTCCCAGCCCTCCCCCTAGAAAAACTCCTCTTTATTCTTTTTTGCATAATGGTGTAAAAGAATCCCTAACTACTGAGCCATGATAGTCTTTTACTACAACCAGTTTCTAAAAGAGAAAGCTCTAAATAATTATCAAAGTATAATGAACATTGCTACTAAATGCTAACTAAATGCTTCATTTGAAAATGTGAAAGGCATTAATTCAGACAACAGTTTCTCTTTATCTCCTATATTTCCTGGTTCTAATTCCTCTTTTTTTATTTATTAGTAAAGTAATTTGCATGAAAGAAGCATCTTTGTTTCTTCAATATTCATTTCCTTTTTCTCATTTAGGGTATCTTTCTGCTTCATAGAAAACAATGGCAATTTTATTGGTTGACTTCAGAAAAGTATGTCTGATAGTGAGAAATGCTGGCTGTCTCCAGGTCCCATTGAAGTCAGCCGACAGGTAACAGCCCTCAGAATCCTTTAGGATCAGAATCCCTCAAGTGCAACTTCCTTTGTGCGATTTAATGATTTGCCATTGCAGAAATGCTGATTACTTCATCAGGGATTATGACTTTATGCAAAGAGTAAACAGCAAGAGTAGGTGGATTTCTAAGTCCACCCCTTCCTTAACCTTCTCTTTTTCATGCAAATAGCTCTAATTATACCAAATAGCAAGAGAAAGCATAAAATGCATGTAACAGAAAGGCAGGGTACTGAGAAGCAGTTTCCACACACTACTGGTAGTTCAAAATTTGAACCAGCAGAAATTGTCTACTAGCTGCTCCAGAATAGCTAGGAAAATATGAACTATCATTCTTCATGGTAGCAAAATATCAGGGGGGGGGGGGAAAGCCCTAATTGTCAATGAAAGCATTCTGACTATGTTACAAAGTGTTTTGTGCACAGTTCCATCACGTTGTAGACTGGTTACATTTACAAAACTGGTTACATTTACAAAGTCATTTCCAGGACGGTTTTTTGCCAGATTGTTTGTGAGGATGTGGTTTGTTCATCAACAGGGCTTCAAACTTTGTGCATGTGTGCATGTCTATAAATTAATCCACCAGGGCTGGAAAGTGGAATTTTTATTGGAAGGTCCTGTCAAAGTCTGTCTGAGTGATAGTTGTGCTTTTCGTCAGTGTAATCTGTAATCCCCATTTCCATTGGTTGGATATAATTCACACAAACAGCATTCTCTCTTTCCTGGGCACATCCAGCAGAGAAAGATTCTCCGCAAGCCATTTACATTCTGCTGCACTTGATATATAGGCTGATGCTCACAAATTATCCAGTCAGAATCTTCCTTACAAACACCTGTATTTGTAGTATAGCTCAGAATTTACTGCTTGTCAGGAAAGCGTATGACCTACTGTACCGTGTCAATCATGGCCTAAAACCTTTTACGTTAGAGCCTTCAAGCTGTTTTTTCACACTGTTAGAGGAAGTCTGACATCTCATAAAATTTAGAAATGAATTTTCACTGCAGGAGAAGAAGAGACTGAAAATATCCCTAATTAAGCAAAAGATAATATATTGTGCGTCAGGTCCAGACATGAATGAAGGTATTTACAGAATGTTTTAGGGAAGGCAACATGCTAGCAACTGATAAGAGTTACTTGTTCTTTATTCTTTCTAATGCAAATATCTCCTCTGCTTTTCCATCACTTAAAGCTTCAACATAGGATGCTCCTAGACCTCACATGGATGTCACCTCCATATATGAATAATGGGTAACCAATCAAATTGATAAATCCAAGATAACAAATGGCTACAAAACTGTTTGGGCAAATCTTATTTTGTTATATATTAAAGCAAATGTCTATGCTACCTTTAAGAACAAGTAATAGCTTGCAGACCCTCAATAACCCTATTAAAAAAACAAAAAAGAAAAAAAAATTCGAGAAGAGCCTGTCTCAGGAAAAGCATTACTCGAACACTAAAATTTCATCCTTCATCAAACTATCTCCTTCCCACACTTCCCGAAAAAATGTGCTGAACTCCACTCCCGGAAGCAGGGTTGAATATTCTGTGAAGTGGCGACCACAACTTCTTTCCTGCCAGGAAGATCCCACCACAATTTGTGGAATCTTAAAATTATGAAACAGAGAGCAAAGAAGATATAAATAATGCACAGATGTTCATGTAAATTATTTTAGGTTTACACAATGTGATCTCTAAAGGAGGAGAGCGGAGTATAAAACAAGTAAATCTATCTCAATGTCATTACCTTGCTCCTGCTCCTCCATGTAGTATGTTTTAATTGTAACACATATACTATAATGTTGTGTCTGCAATGTTTTGTCACGTACACCCTCCAGGTGAACACTACCATGGGACACAGAAGCTTTTCCTGTGTAACAAGATGTATTTCTACAATTCGGTTCTCCAATCACAACAGATTTCACAGTTAGAAATACAAGTGCAGAACTGACATTGTTGTGATTCATTCAATCAGGTAACTTGCTATTGGTGCATGGAGAAATACAGAGGAAAATAAAGCCACCACCAGCCTGTCATAAATGTCAATACAAGAGAGTTTTCCAGTTAAGTGTTTTGAAATATTAGTATACATCTAGTATACATATATACATATACATATACACATTAGTATACATATTAGTATACATCTATTACTTCAATTCCACCAGTCAATTTAATGACAATCATCCCATTTATATATTCAGCAACACAATAAAAACAATAAGAGCAAATTTTACATGGAAAATTAGTAATTTAAAAGAATAATGAATTTGTTATAAATTAACTACAATTCTAATTTACAACAACAGCAAAAAAAAAGCTAACAAATTAATTCTAAACAATATAAAGTTAATATGGTATAAAAGTATATATATATAGTATAATATAGTATAATATAATAATAGGATATATAATACAATATAAATAACAGCTGACCTAGGTCTACTCTAGTTTGTCACAATAGCCTTGAAAATTTTTGTTTCCATGTTTTTCTTCATTCCAACAATGATTTAAAACTACGTGTTAGGAAGAAAATTGTATAATATACTCTTTGTGAGTTCCTAAAAAACAGAGAAATAGATGAAGAAATTAACAAAAAAGGACTTTGAATCATTCCTACTAACCATCCCACATTTTGCTGTAGAACGCTTTAGTCAGTTTTCATGCATCACAAAAGTTAATTAATTAATTTATTGGAGAAGGCAAAAACTGTGCTGGTAGTCATTATAAGACAACACAAAAGAAAGCCCTTGTGATACATTTAATTCTGTTGGATTGCAAGATTTTGTTTGATGTGTGTCATGTCCAGATGGATTCATTACAGAGAAAAAGACTCCAGGGTGATGGGGTAGATGTCCTGGATGAGCAGAATATTTCTTTGGAAATTTATGAAATTCAGACATGCCATTAAGTGACATATTCTGGAGGGAAAAATTAGGTGTGGTCTGCTCCCCAATCCATGCACTTAAGATTCGCTGAAAGTTTTTCCACAGCTTTATGATCACTATTATGTCCTTCTCTCAGGACTACTACAATCTTGCTGTCCACAACTTACTTGATTTTCTTCACATAAGATAGTTCTGGCATCTCTTTTTTAAATTTCCAACCATGTAAGATGGAAGCAGATTCCATTTAAGAAACAGATGATCAAAGGATACATTTCTTATTTCTCTTCTGTGACAGCAGGGAAGATCAAGTCTGTTCAGTAGGACAGCAGTAGAAAACTAAACGGGGAGAGTGGGATTTTACCTCAGAGAAAAGAGAGCTGGATCCTTTATAAATCTCAGAATTATCTCATTGCTATTACCAGGCCAGAGACAAAGTTCTCAAATATTCACGACAGGGTACCTTTTGTAAAGTCCATACTTTGATGCACAACTCCCACGGAAAGTGAAAATTAGTGGGAGATATTGGTGGGATCTAAGTACCAGCTGAGCCTTTAGAAACTAAACCATCACTTGCCAATTATTTATCTCATTTTCAATAAAGCTCTAAATAGCACACTCTTCAACACCCTCTCATCTATAGCCACAGTTAACACATTTTTCTCCTAAAGTGAAAATATGCCTTCTTTGTTTAAGTAGTTTTAGCCAGAGAAGGACAATCATTTTAATTTTTCAATGGCATAGCAAAGTCAAAGCATTTCGTCTGCCTCAGTCTTATGAATTTTCTATTAAACTGCTCCCAAACCCCACAGGCAAGCTTAAAAAAAAAAGACTGAGAAATTTCTAATAGCTTCAAAGGGGTTAACAGCTCAAAGTATTAACATTTGAATAAAAGCTTTCGTATAGCTATCAGTAGACACAGTAGTATAACACATCCAAATAAGCATTTAGCTTAGAAAGTTCTTAAAAAAAAATCAGTCTTACAGCTTCTGTAGCAATGGACATATTAAAATAAAAATCAAGTCAAACAGAAATATCTTCTTAGGACAGTGCTGTTTATTCACCTTATAAAAGATGATCAGAAATAATTTTCTGTAAGAATTTCATCTTTATAGCTAAAATTCGCATTTTTAAAGTCAGTTTTTATAGAAATATGTAAAGAAATACTCATTATTTGATTGTAATTCCTAGATCTCCTTTTAATCACAACTGCAGGAACACTGGCTCAAAAATCAGTCATTGTATTAAAGATTAAGTCTGTTTTGTTTTGGAAAAATGATCCATTTAGGCTTAACTTCCATAAAAATCAACAGTTTTTAAGTGCATAACCTTAATTTCAACTTTGTCTGATTAAGTGTGACTTCAGAAATGTTTAATGCAGACAATATGGGAAAGAGGGCATATTTGTTCTCTAAAGCACACATTTCACTCAATATACTTCTATAATTGTCTGTTGCAAGAGTCACAACTAGTTATTTTTTTAGTAAATGGGGTTCAAATGTTGAAACCAGAAACCACGTGACTCCAAAATGCTAACCTTCTGCTTTTTCTTGATCTTATGGATTTAATCATCTATTATTAGAACTTCATATTTTGAAGCATTATTTTTTACTTCAGTCTTCCCTGTCTATATACCCAGGTTTAATGTGCACTAAACTTTCAATCCAGCTTAATTCCTTGAAATTTGGATGTCTTCCATACACTTAGATATTTTTTCTTCTTCACTAGAAAATATTCTTTGTTTCCTTAATTACTGAAAATTAAGTCTTTATAAAAAGAAAAAGCAAAGTTTTCATCCTATACTGTGTACATGAAATTGTTGGTGTTTCTGCAAACTCTGAAAAAGTTGTGGGTGACCACTGTTTATGTTCCTTTCAACCTGCCTGTCATTTGCTTATGTGGAAGCAAATCCTTTAGTTTTTTTAAATGTCAGGGATTACAGACCCTGCTTATTTAATAAGCACAACCAGAACAACTAAATACACTTGTATTTCTCATTGTTACAGGGGGTTTTGCCCTTTGACAAGTAAATATTGAGTACCCTGAACAGATAGCTATCAAAAAAATTGCTCTTCCAGAGCAACATGTGAGAAAAGATCACAGAACAAAAAGCATATCATAGTCACTCATCAATATTAAGCTTTTAGTACTCTACTAACTTACAGAGAGATTAGTTTTGCTTTTACGAATAAGACACAGTGTTCTTCAACCACTGGTCTACATACAGTGTTTGCCAAATTCATTCTTTTGGATAGTTGTAAGACAGAAATTTATAATGCCTAGTGAATTAAGGTTTGGAAATTGACTTTAAGAAGATTGTATACACCTTTTTAGATTCATAGATGCAAATCACATCTTATTTTCCTCATTTAGATAGTTGTACAAGCCTATGATACAAAAACTCATTTCAAAATTGAGGGAGGCTATAACGTACATTTTAATATGTATATATAGATTAAATTAGAGATTGACTGTATGGGACCAGAAAGAGAGAGAAAAAAATTATCTTTACCAGAAAATGCTCTGAATTTCTACTGAAAGACTGTTAGACTTTAGAAGGACAAAAACCGTTTTTTAAAAGCTGACTTTATTCTTAAAAGTCTCAGCTCTCTGGAAACCCTCCATGGTCATGAGGAGAGATGGGCATCCCTAGGGAGAGGTTCAGGACACAACCATGACTGAAGAGCCCACCATTTCCCTGGAGCACTCTTTCTGTTCAGCCTCCATAGAAGGACCCTGAGAAGATAGACCTTGTAAGGCTAGAGCAAGTGGTTAGCAATACTCCCTCACTATGTCATGCTGCCATAATAAAACATATCCACCCCAAGTAAAGCTCACAAGCACTGAATTCAAGTGCTCTAACGTTTTAGAATGTCAAGATTTTGGAAGTCCTTTTGAAGAGAGTGCTTTTTCACTTAAAAAAAAAGCTAGGTTTCAATTTCAATAATTACTCCTGTTCTGAAATTGTAATATAAGATATCAAACCATAACCAAAGTGTACTGCAGCAAAGATTTCAGGCAAAAATTACAGCTTGGTATGAGTTAAACCTGTGGTTCAAAGACTACAGAAACTCTTTAAAGAGGCCTATTGTATTTTCCACTGCCACCTTTAATACTTTTTGGCTGAGGGCATTGATTATATAGGAAAAGCAGACAAGCAACATTGTCACTGTTACACATGAAAATGCACAGAAAATAAAATAAACATCCTCATTAAGATTAAGGTAATTACAAGGCTAAATGTTTCTTCTTTAGTAGATGACCCATTTGTACTCTCCAGAATTTTGTTAAGATACTATCTTTTCTTAAAAAAAAACTAATGTTATTTGACGTTACTCTTTGCATTACTCTCCGTGGCCATATTAATGATCTAGGACATGAAATTAAAATGATGAAGCTTGTCTTTATGTCAGTGCTAAGTATTCTTTTCATAATTTTTTTTCAATTTTCCTGGATTTCTGGGGAAAAAAGATATTATTCATTGAGATGAAAACTACAGTGTCACTATGTAGAGATAAGTGTCTTATCTTAGTAAGCACTACATAAACTCAAATTACAATTTCTGCTCTGAAGGACTTGCAAGCTAAAAGTATTCCCCTGAAGGGTCTTCTTGGTTTTGCTTTTCCCTTAAACAAAGTATCAGCACGTGACGGAGTGTCGGTTTCCTTTGATTGGTGCTATAATAGAACAACAAAGAGCATCTTCCAAGTCTGGATCCTTCTTCAGGCATCTTATTATTTTTGACTGCAGAGGAGTGAATACAAATTCAAACATGTTTGCAGCAGCACAAACAGCAAGCTGCTTTGCTCATATTTCTCTGCAAGCATTCTGCTTCCAATCGCTAAAAAGTACTTCTCTGTTAGATATTGCTGTGTTAGGCATGACATATATCTCTACTGGAGAACTTGCACTGATTTCTTCTTTAGCAGTGCAAGTCTCACATGAGGTTGGTTCAGAGAAGCAACATTTTATTTAGGATTCTGCATACTTTTTGGCTAGTAAACAAATTCAGAGCTCTGTTGATTCAAGACCACATTTTGCTGGACCATCAATTCACATTCCTTCACTTGCCTTGGCCTAGATTCTTGTCCTTCATAAACAGGCCTCAAAACTGACATCTATTTGAGAGTCTTAAAGAATTGTGAGATACATAGAAAGAACAGTCTGTTGGGTGTAGGTGGCAAGGTTTTGGCAGCAGGGAGGCTGCAGGGATTGGTTCTGTGGGATGACACTAGAAGCCAACCCCATGTTGGATAGAGCCAGTTCCAGCTGGCTCTAAGATGGACCCTCCACAGGCCAACACTGAGCCTATCAGTGACCTTGATAGTGCCTCTGGGATAACATTTTTAAGAAAGGGTAAAAAACACTGCTCAGCAATTGTGGGAGAGAGAAGTGAGAAAATGAGAAAGAAACCGCATGACATCCTGGTCTCAAAACTGGAAACTCATGGGTTCAACGGATGGACCACTCAGTGGATAAAGAGCTGGCTGGCTGGCCACACCCAAAGGGTTGCAGTGAATGGCTCAATGTCCAGGTGGCAGCCAGTAACGAGCGGTGTTCTGCAGGGGTCACTATTGGGAGCAGTACTATTTAACATCTTTGTCAGAGACATGGACAGTGGGACAAAGTGCACCCTCAGCAAGTTTGCTGATGACACCAAGCTCGGTGGCGCAGTTGACACGCTGGAGGGAAGGGATGCCATCCAGAGGAACCTGGACAGGTTTGAGAGGTGGGCTCGTGCAAATTGCATGAGGTTCAACCAAGCCAAGTGCAGGGTCCTGCACCTGGGACGTGGCAACCCCAGGCACAAATACAGGTTGGGTGGAGAATGGCTGGAGAGCAGCCCTGAGGAGAAGGACTTGGGAGTGCTTATGGACGAGAAGCTCAACATGAGCCGGCAGTGTGCGCTGGCAGCCCAGAGAGCCAACCGTGTCCTGGGCTGCATCAAGAGAAGTGTGGCCAGCAGGTCACGGGAGGTGGTTCTGTCCCTCTACTCTGCACTTGTGAGACCCCACCTGGAGTACTGTGTCCAGCTTTGGAGTCCTCAACACAGAAAGGACATGGACCGTCTGGAGCAGGTGCAGTGGAGGGCCACGAAGATGATCAGAGGGCTGGAGCACGTCTCCTATGAAGACAGGCTGAGAGAGCTGGGATTGTTCAGCCTGGAGAAGAGAAGGCTCCGGGGAGACCTTATAGCGGCCTTTCAATACCTGAAGGGAGCCTATAGAGGAACTGGAGAAGGACTCTTTGACAGGAAGTGCAGTGATAGGACAAGGGGAAACGGTTTAAAATTGGAAGAAAAAAGATTCAGACTGGATATAAGGAAGAAATTTTCTACTATGAGGTTGGTGAGACACTGGAACAGGTTGTCCAGGGAAGTTGTAGATGCCCCATCCCTGGAAGTGTTCAAGGCCAGGCTGGATGGGGCCTTGAGCAACCTGCTCTAGTGGGAGGTGTCCCTGCCCATGGCAGGGGAGTTGGAACTCGATGATCTTTGAGGTCCCTTCCAACCCAAAACATTCTATGATTCTGTGATTCTATGATCTATGAAACGACTATGCAGACACCAAGTTCAGTGAAGAAGGAGGAGAAACAGAAAGAGCAGCTTGGGGAGCACCTGGCAGCAAGCCAAGATTAACCCACACAGCAAATGCAGGAGTCTCTCTGATACTGAATTCTATACTGGAGAACTTAGTTCTCTGCAGCAGGGCTAGCTATCCAACACAGGAGACCAGGGCAATGTTCCTTATGTCCCACCATTCAGTCAGGCTGCATAGGGCAGCTAATTGCTTGAGAAGGCTCTACAGCAAATAATATCCTAACATCCAGTCTGTCTCTCCTCTTGCATATACTTTCTAAAACCCAAGGGAAAACAAAGGCACAGGAATTTCCCTTGGGACATACAGATAAAGGTTGGTATGCCAAGCCAACACCAATCAATTTACACTACCTTAGGCATCATACTGCAGGGATGTAGAGCATCTTGTTCCTTGCCCTGCTTTAGCAGCGCAGGACTAATTTATCTTCTCATGTTTGGGAAAACTGCACTGTTAGAAGACTCTAGTGTCTGAACTTGTGAAAATATTTGCTTTATAGCCAACTATGCTATGTGAGTTTCAAGGTCTCAGTGTTTTCAAGTTTGCCAGGTGCAGGGATGAGGAGGAGCAAGATCCAAGCATTTGACCCAAGTGAATCCAACAAGATTATTTCATACCGTGAATGTCACATTCAATATAAATTAGAAAGTTTGCTGAGGAGTTCTCTCTCTCACTTAATGGCTGCTATCCTGAGAACTTCTTGCCCTGATAATGGACCCCTGAGGCTTTCCTTTTCTCCCAAAGCCATAGCGCTCGCTATGTCCAACATTTGCTTTCCACTGCTGAGAGTGCACAGCCTCCTACTAATATCATGGGATGAGTATAATCCTTGTATATTTTATATTGGTACTGAGAACAATATTTGTTCTTTAGTGTTATTAATGTTAAATATCTAGTCTTATTCTATTAAATCTGTTTATATTTTAACCCTTGGGTTTCCCTGATTTTTCCTAATTCCCATTCATCAGGTGAGGAGGGTATCAAGTGATAGAATAATTCTCTAAATGACAATAAATTGTGGGCTTCTCCACCATAACATTCCTCCACTTTAAAACTTCAATTATTCTCTCAACATGCATAAAAAATAGAAGTAATGCTATCTTTACTTGAATATTTTAGGAATCACTACCAGTTACCTCCCAAAAAAATTTTCTTACTCAGATATTATTTTTCAGTTAATAAGAGATTCTATGAATCTGCTGCTCTTCACACTCTATGACTTCAATAGTTTCTTTAGTATGTCTAATCTCTTGCAATATTTCTACTAAAAGTATTCCATATTTCATGGAAGATCAAACAGATTTATTGTTGCAACATATTGACATGTATATAATCTATTTCAGCTGTCCTTTTGCACAAAATTCTCTGGAGCATGCATTTACAACACAGCTTCTCTTCCAGATTAGTATTCAATTTGAAAATCATAAATATGTAGCTAAAAAATAAATAAATCTCTACAGCTTTACTCTGTTATTTACCTGACAATTCCAGTAATTGAGTTGTATTCACTTATACTGAATTCTCATTATAAAGACAAGAAATCTTTTATCCCAGCGGACCAAGACCAAAGTCTCTTTCTTTATCTGAGCATATTGACAAACAATTTTAGTGATAGCTCATTATGTGGAAGAATTCCCCTGTTCTTTCTTTTTGAACCAGATTTTCTCAAACTGTATCAGGTCTCCTATCACATATGTTTAGTTCTTTAATTTACTCTCCAGCTATTTCAGAAATGATGCCTTTAGTTCCTTTTGCTCTTTATTAAGAAACTTATATGTGTTAGACACTTTTGCACCAGAGCACTCTCAGATTGCTAGCAGCCAATTAGGCACACATCATACTCCATAGTTCACTACTCCAAAGAAATCTTTGTTTGCCACTCGTGTTTGAGAACAAGTATCTTTGAGAGCTTGTTCATACTGTGACCTAGCTGTGGTCTTTGTTAAGCTAACTTCTTTTCCAAGTATGCTGTTTCTGTTACAGATTTTTAAATTTTTATCTGTATAGTGTTAGCCTACACTCTGAATATTTCCAAAGTTGCTAATTCTTTCTTGCCATACTTTGAACCATTTTCTCTTAGTGTAAAACACCATCAGACTTAATAGATGTTGTGCTATCAAACTTTCCTACAACATATTTTCTTGACACAGCTCAGATGCAAAACATAACCAAAAAGTCCATCTGAAAAAAAAAAATCTCTTTAAACAAGGGTTTAACATGCAAAGATGCAAACTTCATTTTTCTAATGATCTGTGCAAAACCCCACTATCACCCAAGCTTAGTGAAAGACTTTGAATTTAACATCTTTTCCAGACTTTTTCCCGTTGTAGGTAGCAGAAACTGTTCCCTTCTGATAGTTATTTAGTTCTTTGGTGTCCCTGCATGTACAAAGGTTATGCATTCAATACAGTGACTAGCAAGTGTGCATACTTGGTCCTGTTGGCATTGAACCTTACAAGCTGGTCTCCTTAGCCTCTATCTTCAGGTGAGTGGAATACTCTTTTGGCATGAATCATGGACTAGTTGATCTCTTTTAGCTTTGTTCTGTAGTTTATTGAGAATTTCCCTACCCTTAGTAAATTACTTCAATTCCTCTTCATGTCTTTTCTTGAGACTGAAAGTCTGACAACTTTTCTAAGCTATCATAACTTATCATAACTTACCATAGCTTAACCAACATGCTATTTTGTAATCATGCAGTTTCAGTTTATTTTCCAGACTGCTATTTGCTCATAAGTTAATCCAGGCACCAAGTCAGTTCAGCTTGCAACCAAACTCTGGATTTTACCAAGTACTTTTTCCTGTCTTAGAGCAAACAATTTCAGACTTAAGATAAAGGGGGGGTTTATCACTTAAATTCTTTTTAAAATACCTATACTTTTTGTAGTTGTTGTTGTTGTTGAATGAGGTGTGCATAATTCTTCTGGCTTCACAGCAAGCTTTCTGTCTGAGATGACACAGAGGGCTCCTGAGCCAGAAGTACAGCTACCTGTGAACTCTGATGCACCTATAATTTGTAGGTATAAAATTAATAACTTTTATCCTTCTGTAGTTGTGCCCCAGAGGTCCTTTCAGCTTCTTAGATTATACATTTCACTTTATTCTAAATCATCTATGCTTCTAAGTAATTTGTTTGTATCTCCATTTTCCCGAGTTCTAACCAATTTGCATTATGCAGTGGCAGCTTCTGTACATCATCAAGCTCTAACAGCTCACATCAGACAAGCTGATGCTCCTCCCCTCACTTCTTACAAGTTATGCTAAGGAACGTATCAGTCCTGTACTGTTCCTTAAAGATTTAATTATGGTGAAAAATCAAATATAAAATTGCTACAATATCCTTTTTTGTCCATAGGGTTGGATTTTAGAAACAGAGGAATTATTTCAGCAGATCCTAAAAATGATTGACAGAACTAAACTCTCTTTATATGGTGTCCCTGTGAAAGTTATCCATATAAAATATTCTTCTGATATTCCAACAAAAATACGGGATTTATCAGTCTTTATGACACATGAAGAGTTTCATTTCAGACTTTTTAAATGTATACAGCACTGCTTCTTACTGTGTTAGGGAAATCCACAGCTCAATTCGGTGCTTAGGACAACTTTTTTTCACATACCATATATGAAAGAAATCCTCTATATATCATCTATACTTCTGTCATTTTCTATTTTCATTGTAAATATAAGTAATCCATACTGAGGCCAAACATTTTTTTCTTGAGTTGTTTTAATTTCGTGTTATCTAAACACAAAACTGAAGAAGAATTTTACAATAGCAGAATCACAGAACAACGGAATGGACAAGGCTGAAAGGAAACCTTCAAGTTCATCAACTCCAACCCTCCTGCTTAAGGAAAGTTCCTAGAGCATGTTGCCCATGGCCACATCCGGTCAGATTTGCAATATCTCTGAGGAAGGGGGACTCTGCAACATCTATGGAAAACCTTTTCCAGTGTTCATCCACCCTCATAGTAAAACAAGTGTTTCTTTAAAGTAAAGAATAATTTCACATCTTTTAATGTGCACATTGCCTCTTGTCTTGTACCTGGGCACCACTGAGAAGACACCACTCTGTCTTCTTTACTCCCTCTCTCAGGTATCTATACACACTGATAAGATCCCCCTGAGACTTCTCTTCTCTTGGCTGAACTGTCCCAGCTCTCTCAGCCTTTCCTCATAGGAAAGATGCTCCTGGCCGTTCATCATCTTCATATCTCTTTGCTGAATATACTTCAATAAGTCCACATTTCTTTTTTACTGGGGAGTCAAGCACTGGACCCAGCATTGTAGATGAGTCTCACCAGTGATGAGTAGGGGGAACGGATCATCTCCTTCCACCTGCTGGCAATGCTTTGCCTAATGCAGCTCAGGATATCATTGGTCCACTTTGCTGCGAGGGCATGTTGCTTATATTCAATTTGTTGTCCACCAAGACCTAGGTCCTTCTCTGCAGACCTGCTTTCCAGTCACTCCCTAGTCCATACTGGTGCATGGGATTGGTTATGCCTTCCCAGAGACAGGACTGGTCATTTCCCTTGGTTGAATTCCATGAGGTTCCCTTTGGTCCAATTCTCCAGTCAGAACAGATCCCTCTGAAAGGCAGCACAACCCTCTGATGTATCATCCACCACTCCTGGTTTTCTATCATCTGCAGACACAAGGAAAGGGTTAACCTATCTAGAAAAAAACAAGTGGAACTAACAGGAGTTTCAGAAAATAAATAGAAAACACTAAGGCAATAAGGTGGGGAAGCTCATCCTTGAAAAACAATAGCTGCCTGCCACAGGCTGGAGGGATGTGTTATATATACCTCTATGCTGCCCTAAGCTTTACCAGGGTGAGGGAAAAAGATGCATTGGAATGAAACAGCCTCCTCATACAGCCTCATTACCCTAGCGTTCTCTGCCCAGCCTCCCTACATTCTTATTTCATTTTAAAACTTAAGGATGTCATTGTTCTCCCCCAAATGTACTGAGGGTCCTCTATGAGTCTGTTTCTTTCTGTGACACTTTACTCAGCTGCTTTCACTAAAGATCTCTTTAACGATCCTTCAAAAAAAGAAAAAAATCACGGAGTTCTACATCACTCTCAGTTGATTTTCCTCCTGCTGAGCATGCTGTTTTTCTTGAAATCTTTGTCAAAAACTAAAATTGAAACATCTTCCTGCCAGGTGGAACAGCATGTGTGCATCATAATAGGTTAATGATTTCTTTATAGCTAGCTGAGCAACAGGTCAGTTGTTAACAGATTCTGTTTTTCTCATAGACGGAGAATAATTTGACATACAGATAGAGACGAAGATAGCATGTGTATGTGTGTGCTTTGTTTCCTGGTTCATCTGATTTTAAAATGTCTGCAGCATTGTTGTCTATATTTAGAGTTTTTCTTTTTCCTCATTTGTTTTTTGCCACAGGATGTTTTGTATTAAGGATAACTATATGGTAGCAGTACCCAAAGCTTTAGGACCAGCAACACAGATGCTCAGCATCTTCTAATAATACTCAAAGGCAACAAAACTAACACCCAGTAAAAGCTGAGAGGCAGAACAGGAGCTTGTGGGACTGGGCTTTTGTGTGAAAGAAATATTTTTTAGTAAGTAGCATTAGCTGAGAAAGTTCCTTGACATGTGTGCAGCCGGACAGCAGAAATATAATGAATGCTGAGGGTCTGGCTGACTTTGTAGCCCATGCAGTGAATAACTTCTCTAAATATTTTTTGTAGCATCTGGCACATATTGAAACAAATTCTCTGCTAAGGAAACAGTAATATTCTATTGATAGCTCTGGACAGTTTTTTTAAAGAAGGCATTTGACCTATTGTGTTTTCTAACATTGACTTTAGGCTGACATTTTCGGTCCTTGTTACAGGATTTGAATCCTGGGGCTCCCTACATCTCCAAAACCCGTGGGACAACTTTTAAAAAAAATCACTTTAAATGTCAGAAAAATTAAATTTCCCCATATTTTAAAATGTGGTTTCCCATAGGAATATGTTGCATCTTTATATAGTTTTAAAAAATAAAGCAATTGAACAATAATAATCACAAGTGGGATCCAAAATAACATGCCATATAATAATTGCATTTTATAGTGTTGGCTTTTTAATCCTATCACTGTTAAAAGCATTTCTTACAGGTTTTGAATACCGACCATTTGTGAGCTTGAGTACCTTAACTATCACATTCTTTCCTTACCTTAATTTAAAGTGAGAAGATAAAGATTTGAAAACTGGGAAGATATAATTTATATTATTGACAGAACCTCCAAAAATATTTTTCGTTTTTAGAAAATAAGGTTCTTTCAGCAAGTACATGCTGAAGTCAGTGCGGTCTTCTGCTTGCTCAGGGTTTGAGAGAGGGACAGATATCAAGCCAATTATTTTGCTGTTTTATTTCCTTTTTAAGAAGGACAATCTCGGGCTCTTCCATTGTCTGATACCAAGAGGAAAGAACCTTCACAGTATTACTACTCTTGCCTATGCTGGCAAGAGTGCCTCAACAAGTACCACAGTATTTTAATCACAGAATCTTTACCATGTTTCTTAACACTGCATTCTAGGGCGCAGACAGTAGATGAAAATCAAACCTATAGAAAGAGCTGAATTTGAGCTTATACAACATGCAAATCCTACCTAAGCAAGAGGACAGTACAAAATATATGTGTGGGTGGATGGGTATACTTCACACACTGTTCTGTTGAGTTCAGTTTCTTTCTCCTGTACTTCTGGAAATCATTCACCAGAGCATTTTTTCTTCCCAAATTTATTAGGAGGTAAAAAAATCTCTTGAGTCTTTTACTCACAATTAGACTCACCAAGTCACTGATATTTTCTTCTAGCAACACTAGCCTCCTTCCATCAGCACTTCCTACTAAATTTTACCTAAGACATGTCCTTAAACCCAGTCACTCATCTTCCTCCCACAGAACAACAAGGCCTGCTTCTTATTTTGTGTCTTTTTCCCATAAGTCATGAGAGCTCTCGACATTGCCTGTAGGCAGCTGTAATACTTTCTGGCCACAAAAGTTAGCATTTTAGTAACAGTGCAGAAATGGTGTCTTAGCAAGTTGTCACACCATCTTTATTGCCTTCATCTGCTAAAGTAAAGTAAGGGGTTTTGAAACCTGTCCCTTGAAATTTAACATATAGATTCATTCCCGCTTCATCACAGTGGCTGTTAAAGGCTGTCAGGCAATTTGCAGTGATTAATTGGGAAATGATTGTAGACTCAGAACACTGAGGTTAAAGAATTTGAAGATGACATATGAAAGTACAGCTAAGTAATTATGCCCACAAATGTGGTGTTTAATATGAAAGGCACATACAAGAGCTTCAAATGCAAGATTAAGAAGGGGGCGCCTGCTCTTACCTCTCCGTTTCCATTTTCTCTCAGTCCCAGGCTTTCTGCTGTTGGACTACACGTTTCTTTCTTCCTTCCACAGAAACAAACTTGACCCATTTGTATTCTTTATTTCAAATTGCTTTTCCCTTGTAATTTATTCCATATGTTTACTACTAAGTATGTGAAGCACAGAAGTCTGTATTGTGTTCCCCTCTATAGAGCATGTAACTCCAGTAAGTACTGAAAATGGTGAATTACACAACTGAATTCCCCTGTGAAAAAGTAGCGTGCCAAGATGATGTATGCTAGACAATGCAGTTAAACCCCCCCAAAGTGGTAGAGTAAGTAATGGTTTCAAATAAAGAGTGTCATTTTCTTTTCCCTTTAGGATCAGGCTATTTTTCAGATCTCATGGACTCTTCTTAATAACTATAATAAAAAGCATCCAATATGCTAGGGTTCAAATGTATTATGTATATATCATGTCATGTTTTTATAGCTGTATTTGATTGCCTGTTTATGCTTCTCGGCAGTCTGCATTCAAAGTTCAGATACTCTGTTTCACTTTGAGTGCTTCCTATAGGGAAGGACATTGCAAACTGGGTAGCTGTAATCTTCACAAACAGTGCTAGTGTCTGCTTTAGGGGACAGCAGAGGTCCTTGGACAGTCTGTCAGCACAACTGGTTTCACCGCCTCCAATACCTCTTTCTTTCCATTGTGTGTTACTGGACGTATTTAATCCCTATTTTTCTCTAAGAATGCCCTTCAACCCATAACTAATCATAAGTCCTTTTCAGACTACAATTTATATATGCAAAACATAAGGGAAATTGAAACAAAACCACTTGTAAAAAAAGGCATGTTAGAAATAGAAGCCAAGGTTATAGATGATATTTTAACTGTAAGACCTTTCATAGGGCCTAAGAAAAAGCATTAAAAGGAAAATGCAGGGAAAAAGAAAAGAGAGAATAAGGACTGCAGAATGATGTTGTGAAAGGCAGGAGAGAAAGGGAAGAGTGGAGAAGCTGACAACAGATTGCAAAAAGGGAAAGAGCAAGAGATTGTGCACAAAATGGAATGTGAATGCAAAGGAAAGGAAACAATAACAACTAAAAAAAACAGATATGTAAGGGTATGGCAAGAAAAGGGGTACATTAGGTGATCATCCTAATGGCAATTAATTTCATATCTATAAGTCCTATATGGGTCTTTAGGGGCACTGATTTGCTGCTCTTACCCCAGCCAGGAAGACATCCAGGCTTGGGCGCTGTGCAGGCAGCCACGCTGGCTGGCCCCATCATGTGCAAGTGACAGGGGGGCCAAGAAGCCACCACTCTACCCCATCCCTCTGCACGCTGCCCATGAAGCATGAGCTGGTGCATATGGACGTTTACCGCTGATGACAGACATCGAAATGACTGTTCTGTACAAATCATCACCCAGCATGAGAAGAGGCTTTCTGTATGTCTCTGCATTGCTCTGGCCCGTCTACTCTATGTAAAGCAAGAGAACAGGAATGTGACTTTTGTGCAAATTTATCCCTGGAGAAAAGCCAGAGTCCTGTACCACTTATGTATTAATTTAAGATATAGAGAGTGTGACGAAATGGGAAAAAGAACTTCACTGAGAGGTTCAAATTCACAATTTATTTGGACTTCACTCACAGATCCAATACATCACCGTTGCAAGTTCTATGTGTACGATAGCGATTCCACTATTGCAATTTTAAAAATTCACGGAATACACTATTGCAACCTACAAGTGATCCCGAAAAGTAACAACACAAACCACAAGCACGCTAGATATTAATGCCTTAAAAGAGTGCACCAATCACAATCTTAATAGCATGCCGTACACCATACATATGTTTCTTAATCACTTACCCCCTCTCTCAGGTAAGGTCACTCAGTCCCTGGGAAGTTACCGTGTACATCGTCCTGGACAAAGGGGAGACGAATCTCCGATAGGCCAGCTGTATCATTGGAAGATTACCCATTTTTCTCCCCAAACTTTGTGGTTTATATCTACTGCTGACCTTCATATGCTTAGATGAATTTAACTCATACCAAATATAAAAGTATATAATCTTACTTAATCCTGCAGTGGGGAGACTGAACACAAAGTCCTGTGTATCAATGGGTAGATGGACTAACTATTCTACTATAACAGTCATTCTAAAAATCGTATTTTCTGAGGTCTATTATTTCAGTAACATATTTAAATTTCTTCTGGAAGCATTTGGAAGGGTCCTTCCCTATTAGAAAATCTCATTTTCTTCCCCATAGATAGGAGCAGTTTTTTCCTTAATAAAACAATAAAAACTCAATTTTTACAGTGTAAACACTCTATATAAACTTCAGCTTTTTCGTCACTCTATTAGTGAAGCTAAAAGATCTTGCAGAAGGGAAGCGAAAACTTACCAGGCTATTCATTTTCCCTCCAGAGAAAAAAGTGCTCCATTCTATGGGATTTGCATCCTTCTGAATTTTAAACAATTTAACAATGCATACAACGGTACCACCATCTTCACTACATACTCTGATGATGCTGCAGTTCTATCAATAATGTACCAGGGAAATTGCCTTTACTTTTCTGTCAACATCAACAGGAATATTAAAAAAGAATACAAAACAACACAAACACTGAACAACAAAATAACTTTTTCTTTCCTTTTTTTTGTTCTGAAAATGTTCTAAAAGACCAGTTCACACCAAAGTAAATCACCATTTATACACGTTTTGGTATTTTTGCAAGCCATACAATAACTGGGCTTCCTTAGATGGTGATTTTGACATTATGCAGGGAGGGAGCATTCTCATGCTAATTGGGAAATCTAAGCCATTCACAAAAAAAGCTCCTTGAATAATGCAAAAATTGAGTTGCTAGTGGATTGAAGCAGAAGAGGGAAAAAAGCTGGTTTAAAACTAGTTTTGCCATTCTAAGGTTTTATGAGGCTTTGTCTTGATTTTAATTTCCTTTCAAGTAAAAATATTTACTTTAGACTACAAGATACTAAATGTCAGTTTATGCAAGAAGGCACCTTGTGGTAAGTAGGACTATCAAATATAAATATTTGGAGAAACAATAGTTACTTGAGTCATGGGACAGCATGAAATCAACTTTCACTGTGTAGGGGTCTCATGTAATATGATGATTCTTTTAGAAGCGCACTTGTGGATCCTGTTTTGCCCTTATGGAAAAGAAGGCATTTTTTATCAACAGGACTAGAAATAGTCATAATGTTTTACAACAGTAAATCAGAAACCTGCAGAAAGGGCTTTAAGGTATAAACTAGGTATAATATAAGAATCCACTACCACATGCTGTTCACTATCATAATATTTTTTCATACTAGGATTAGGGTACAGAGGTACCAATTTAGGAGAGAAAGATATATTTATTTTAATACAGTGGGGGGAAATATTCTGTTTTTCAATTAATCAAATGATAATGCTACTGAGAAAAAATGTACAAAAATATGGGAAGAAAGGGTAAATTAGATGAAAGTTCATCCTCACAACAATTCATCCCATACAGCAGTTCAACAAAAGACTTCTGCCTCACTTTCTTCCCACCTACAGCCTAATCTGAGGGTTTTAATGGCTATTTGTGGTTCCTAGACATTGTGTTGTCCCTCTGTACACAGTAGATTTTAAGCCTTGATACTAATTGGGGAAATAAGGGATTCATAATGCAAGGGCAGATCGACTTTATATTCATGGTCCATGAAAAAATTCCAAAAGACTCGAACAAGTCCTAGATTAGGTCCATATTAAGAATCTCTTAGTATGATCAGGCCCTAACCTTACTTACTGACTTCACTGCAATCACTCATGATTAATGGAGTAATTTTCAAAGTGCAAATAACTGCTATTTTATATATATATATATATGATACTGTATTGTAGGACTTTCTCCTTACCTTCTCCCCAATTTTTGATCTTAAATAAACATGAGTGCTCATTTGCAACAAAGTCACTGACATATATTCAGTGGCAACTAGGTCCAGCAAGAGTGACTTCATGATCAAGTCATCAAATTAAATTATGGGCCCAACACTGCTCCCGTTGAAATGAGTGACAAGAGTATATCTGACATCAATGAGAACAGGTTCTCAACCTGTTATCTTTCACAAAGGAAATATCTTTACAAATAACAGAGGCGTAGGTACCTAACCTTTTACAGCACAGTTTAACATTACAATCCATTATATACAATTTTTGAAGTTGGAAAGGTGATGAAGCAACAATAGCAACTGCTATACATATGGCATATGTGATTCATGCGATAACTGATTTTCAGACAAAAAGAGACACTTCAGAAAAAAAATATAGAGACTAAAAGAGATGGGATCTATATATCATACACGACACAGCACATATTTACACAGTCAAATCCAGCTCACCCGCTACTTCAGTAGTCCCACTGAAGTTAATAGTATTAATCATGTATAGATGAGAGCAATTTCATGCTATACATAAACAGGTATAAAAGCTTATAACTGATTTGACATTTATCCTTGGCAGGGAGGATAAGGAAAGGAAGGATATCTTATCAGACCAGTGCAAGGCTTTAATTCCTGAAGAGAAACTCCATGAAATCCACCAAGAACTTAATTTATTTGGGTCTAATTAACACTGGAGTTGCTGTAATTCAGCAACAGTGGAAAACTCTGAATTCAATAAACTCCATGTTTTTCTGCAGTACTCTTCAATTGATTTAGGGCCAATGTCTGAAATATTCAAGACCACAACAGGCATCACAAGTGCTAAGAACATTATACCTGAACCTGCTCCACAGTCTTTGGATCCAATGCATTGTAAAGTAATCATAATTCATAAATTATTGAACCTATATATCCACATTATTAAAATGTAACGTCAAGAACCTCTCAAACACTTTAAAGCAGAATTGCAGAATATCTTTACTCCTTGCCCTGAGAAAAAAGTGACTCAAAATTAGAATAATGTATGTCTACTATACAGGTAAGGGAGAGAGTTGGAGTATTTTATACGTGAAAGACTTGAGCTTGTTGTCTTTGTGCAAAGCAGATCTAAGCTTACATAGACTCCATATTGTAGTTTATTTTCTGCATCAACATGCAGGAATTCTGTATAACTATTTTATGAGGAAATTATTAAAACAGGCATTATTAGTGCTTTTTTACCAGAGGGCTTATAATCTGTTTGAATATTTAGAGGGTAGCTCTGAGAATAATCTTCTTATTTATTCATATATAGATATTTATACACACATGTACGCACATACCAAGGCTTTTAGATCAGCTTTAAGAAATGTATACATGAACAGCCTCTAAGTGAAGCATCTAGACCATGGTTTCTCAGACTGCAGTATACGTGAATTTTGAGTGAACAGTTATATGTTTTCTCCTGCTCCTGTACATAGATGAGAGGGGCTGCTGCCACCACTTGTACACCATGAAGTCTGCAGACTCCTGACCGTATTTAATTCATGCCAGCCCAGACATTTTCCTTAACCAGTGCAGTGTTTGTGGCATCCCCATGTTTATGCCAGCCCAAACATGTTCAGTAGACTTTAAAAAACACACAAGAAAATGAAAACTTGAGGGGGTTGTGCATAGTTTTTTTGGGAGTGAAGGTGAAATCCTGGCTGTATTCAGTCAACAACAAAGCTGATAGTGGTATTAATGATGCCAGAACACAACCGTACAAGGAGTATTCCTGTTTGTACAGAGAAGGATAGTGTTCAAAAGAAAGGCCAAGTAGCTGAATGCCAAAATAAGACTTAGAATAGAAGTTACTTTAAAAATATTTTTGCTCACAGGCTCAAAACTCCAGCACAGTCAACCGAAGGAAAGAACAAATAGGCCGTCCATAGAGAAAATTAACTGAGATGTGAGCCATTTCATTCTAGATGAGAGTTAAAATTTACTCTGCACTTTCCATTAGTAACCTCTCCCTCTTTGAGCTTACAGAAAAAGAAAAGCCGGGAGAATACACTAGTAAGACAAATATTGATTTACTCTTATAAATAAAGCTTACTGACAGTATAATTTTCCCATTGAAGTAAAGATTCTCTTTTTATCACTGATTTTGGCAATCTTGGGTAAATATTTAACATCAGTACAAAAGTAGGCACCCACTGTTTCTTTTCTGAGCACAATGGAAGAAGCGAATACCACAGCTTAGGCATCCAAACTGAGAAGAGGCCTGAGAATTGATAGAAAGCTGCCACCAGCACAGTATGCCTGTCCTTGACTCAGTCATGGGGAATTTCTAAGTAGTCACTTGCACCCTACTTCTACCCATGGGTCCAAATCGAGCAGGGAGAATACCAGCTCCAGTCTCAGAGCTCTTTGGGCAACAGGACCCATATTTTTAATGCAAGTTCTGATTTATTACCACAGTTCTTCCTGAGTTTCTGACATAGCTACATGGCTATGGGAAGAGAACTGGTTCGTACCTTTCTGGTTTACAAAAAACAACAGATGAAAGTAGAGCATAGCTGAATACATAAATACGCCCAGAGTGCATTTTCAGGATCCTTTCTAAGGCATTTTTTCCTGGAAAAAGCACATTCTTTTGAAGTAGTGCTGAACTAGCAAAAAAGTAAAAGCTGTGGGCTGGAAAGCTAGGAAGCCAACAGCAGCACAGCCACCCAACCAGTTAAAATGTTTTCCTACAACAAGAGTACAATATATATTTGATGGGCAGGTGCAAATGCATGACTAGGAATAAGAAGTTTCGTGGCTATTATGGCTCTCTTCAGTTAAGAAAGTATCTATTGACATGGGAGAAGCTTCAAGGGACTTTTTTTTTTCTCAGAGACACCGATTACAGTTTTTGCTGTCCTAATTCTTATGATATAGTAGAAACTGTCAAACCGCTCAGCAAGACACAAAAAACAGATGAAACATACACTTTGCCCCAGAAACCTTGACATGTAAATGAGATAAGCAATGCAGTCCAGACACATAACGTACTAGATCACCACTAAAAGCCATTAAGGTCAGACATTACAGTGTCTTTTGTGTGTTTGTTTGTTTTTAAAACAACATTTATGGGGTTGATTAGTACTGAAAAGCAGTTACCCTATCACTTATATGATTTGTACTTCACATACACAATATACAATGAGGGTATAAAATACTTCAGATGGAAACATAGTGTAATAAGCAGCAGAATGCCTCATTCATTTTAACCATAAGATCACAATAAGGATCCATTTCCCAAATTTCAGCCTTAACAGCTATAGTCTTTTTAAGCTATGTTTTACAAATACTGAAAGCATAGACTTTAAGAGAGAAATATAAAGTGTACAACAACAATAATTTTCCAGCTATTGGGATTTTCTTTTTTATCTTTTTTTTTTTCCTTAAGGACTATTTCTGGTATGAGATTTTTTTTAGTAATTTGTAGCCTAAAGTAAATATCTCCACATTTTTTTTTAATAATTTCTGTGTATGTTTCACAGCAAGCCCTGAAAATATGTGGTTTTAATAGATACATTGAACATCTGACTAACAGCAGAAATCAAGCCTGTGCAATCTGTAAACGTGCAATTTCAGTTAACACAAACATAGCAAAAACTATGGGATAAGTATGTGTAACTGAAACAGTAAAGCTCAAAGACGCTAACCTTGCTTACATGATAAGGCAAGTTTGAGGTTTGCTTTGATCCGTAAGAGATGAGTTGTAAAAAGCTCCCATTCCCCTGCTCAGGAATGAAGAATTCCTTTTGCTGCATTATGCATAACATCATTACAGACAAGGTACAAGTCAAGAGCAAGTGGTTCAGATATCCTACTGGCATACTAAAATAGCAGTGGGACTATAAAATGATTTAGGTACTATATTACACAGCTCTTCTTTAAATACCACTTATGCAGTCACATTTGCCAGGAATCTTTCTTTTTAAGTGTTCTAAATGTAAAGTTTCTGGTATCTGTTCCCTGGAGGCAGCTTCAACTAGAATAGGCAGGTTGGTACAGCAGATGACTATCTATTCCTTACAAACTACATCTGATGTACTGTGTAGTGATAAAAAGCTCCTTATCAGTTTGGATTCCGACCTAAAGGCAACTGCTGTCCAGATCTTACAGAGAAAAATAATGTGGTATAATTAAAGCTCACGACCTACAGATATAGCGTGCCAAACAGCACTTGCTTTAGTCAGAACTGGAAATTTTGGTTGTAAATTTACTGTGAAGATTTTTCTAATCTATAAGAAGAAGAAATCCTGCTTAGGCCTTTCCCTTTAATATTCACAGCTTCTCTCTCTCTCCTCCCCCTTCTTTTCCCATCTCATATATGCTAGCAAGCCACATTTAAAACACTTCATGAACACAGTCTATATATAACAGTTGTGCTTTTTGAGTCCTCTTGCAAACTTTCCCAAATTTATTCTAAGCACTTGAAGAATGACAGTTCAAACATTCAGTAAAGATTTACTCTATTTTAGCAATAAAATTTTAAAACCAATTTCCACTTAACATGCCAAAACCTCACACAAATTTTATGTGCAATTGAACTGGGTGAACTGGTAAATTAAACTGTGATTGGGAATGTTCTCTGACACGGGGACACAGTTGCCTCTGGGTATATCTGTTGTAGCATTTCAGTTCAGATCAGGAGGCACTACTGAAGCAAATCTCCCAGTAGTTCCCTTTTCCTGCACTTTGGTGCACATCACATTTGGAATGTGCCAAATGAATTCCTTTCAGATAAAAATAAACCTGGAAGACCAGTCTCGGAGGGCATCTAATGTACTTGGACTGCTAATGGATATTCTGTCCACAGGAGCAGGCTAGAGCTAGGCAACAGTAAAACCCTCAGAAATACAAAGGGTGTGAAAGTCAGGGTGGATGTTATCCACAGCACCAGATGTTTTCTTCCCTAGGTCTGCTCTTACTGGGCTTTTTCCCTAATATAGAAATTCCCTAAATTGTCAGACCATTTCCTGGCACACTTTTGGCACACATGCCATCCAGCAATCTTTCAAAAATTTCCCAAACCAGCTCGAGAGTGCAAGTATTCCCAGGACCGTTTTCAACAGGCACTTTTTCACACAGCCACCTAATTTCAGAGAATGATGGAATTTATTAGTAGGAACGCGGTCTGTTCCCTGGTCCAGCAGTCAGAGCCTGGGAACATTTTCAGGCACTTGTAATTCATTGGTGTAGTGGTCCCATACCTACAATAGAGTTGATGGTCCCCAATGCAGAGATTGAAGAGTGGAGACTTTCCTCTGCTCCTCCTTTCTCAGGTCCTCCAGGCAAGGGTAAGGGTGGTTGATACAACAAAATAAAAAGAGCCATGGGTAGAACACCTCGTGACATTTTCAGCACTTTTTCTGTGTTTCTATTATTCTATCTCATATCCACACAAAGGCTGACAATCTTATAGGTGTTAGTCACTCTATTAGTTGCTGTGACAGAGGTCAGTTTAGTCCATCCAAACATTTTGACTTTGCAGAACAGTATGTGATACAGAGTTACAGAATAAAAAATGCAACCATGCTGCCATATTCAAGAGTTCAGGGATTTTAAAATCAGACTTAAAGTAACCTGTGCTCTCAGAGTCCTGTATGGACTCATAAATCCATGTGTCAGAAACAATATCAGGTTTTCAGTACACAGACTAACAAAAATCTACTTGGTCTCAATGCTCCTTCCATTACAGTCATAAAACCAAGTTTTCCATTTGCATAGGCCTTCTTTGAAAGGTCAGAGCTACATGGCTCTGTTAACAACCAGTGAAAACCTCTCCAGCTGGCAAAACTCATCTATATCCGTGCTTTAAGACTATCTCCACACTGCTGAGGTGAGCCCTTGTTATGCTGCTCCTGGCACCATCATGTACCACATCCATCCCACAGTCCTTCACAGTGCCCTATTTAGCAGCTCCTTAGTCTTCAGCTGAAAAGCGAGAAGCCTACCCCATCTCAGCGTGGTCACACTGCCCGGCATTGCCCACAACAATCTCCTGCCATTCACCCTGCGATCACCACATTAGCCTGCCCTCTCTGCCTTTGGACTGAGTACCTCAGACATGGGGCCTTCGAGGTACTACTGCAGACCGACTGGTTTTGACAGGCGTTTGGGATGGACAGAAAGAAGAATGAGGCAGAGCTGGAGCATGTACTACAATTCACAAGTCTGTGAGACCGTTATTTAGTTTTGTAGCTTTAAATAACTGGCAGAGTTCTTGGAGCCCAGGGTGGGATTTGGTATGCTTTGTGAGTCACATCTATAAAGTTTGTCAGCCTGATGTAGGGAGACACTTTCAGCAACGCCTGAGGGACTTGGGAGCACACGTCCCACAGACCAAATTAACAAAACACATTAAGAAAATCATGAAGGTGTTCCTTTCCAAACATTTAAACCCAGGCTGGAACATAGTTGGTTTTCATTTCATTATATAGCTGACATTTGTTCATCCTGCTAAAGATAATGTCAACACTTAACTGCTAGCTGTTTTTATAACTCTCTTAATAGGTGATCTAGTCCCATCTTATTCCTTTATCTCTACTTCCACAGTTACCAAAAATAGATTGTCATAGAGTCAACTTATTTTTGGTACAAAATACTTGATTTAGAGTAGTAGTTTTTAATAATTAGTAGTTATTTTCTGTATGTCCTGGCTGCTTCTTGATCTTTTTATTTTGATGCTGCCGCGGGGAAACCCTTGCGTACTGAGACTGTGGGGGACCTGTATTTATACAGCCAGAAGAATCTGGCCCATAAGCAGGTCTTTTCTATTCAGCTCCTCACTTTTCATGAAGGAATTCATTAAGTTTCAAAAGAGAATAGGAAAACAAACTGGCTTCTCCAGAGAAGTAAACAGTACAATTACAAGAACTCTATTTCAAACTAGACATAAAAAGCAATCACCTAGAACAATAAAAATCATACTCCAGATGACAGGAAACAATACACTCCATATTGTGTATATATTCACTTGTGCCTTTTATAGACTGAGCAAAGTTCAGGACATGAGGCTGAAATTTAATGTGAAAGTTGTCATACCTGACTTCAAGGTCATTATTATCTGTTTAATCTACTTTAGTGAAATAAAATTATATAAAACTATGTAACAGATTAAGGCAACAGAGGATGAGGATGAGAACATCTCTTTCCAGGCATGTTATTTGGACATTTATGTAGAAACACATAGCATTTCCTCATATCACCATGGGACACCAACAGATTCCTCCAGAGGGCAATTTGAAGCAGAAGCCCAACCAAAGCTACTTCAAGCTGCAAAAACTGGAGCATTTCTCACTTTCCAGGAGGTCCAGATACATCTATCTTGGGGGGTGGGGGGGCGGGGAGGGAAGAGGGATGCTGTTCTCCCTCCCCTGCCTCTCCCCTTCCTCTGGAGCAGAGCCTGAGGTGCTTTGTCCTGCCCTTTGGTGGGGGCTCAGCCTCACCACTGGCTATGCAGGGGAGACACCTCCAGCCCCGTAAAGGTCCCGGTGCAGCTCTACTATGAAGGTTTCAGAGACATGGATTTATGTGAGGGGTGAAAGGCAAGCAACATTGGCACAATGTGGCACCTCTCAGTGCATCCGTGTGGACACGTAGCCCCTCTACCTGCCTCTGCATGCCTGGTCAGGCCCAAAGCAAATATGGAGTTACACCAAAACCAAGAGGAGACACAAACTGTCAGCAGACGCCAGTGGGTCTGGGCCTGCTGCACATCACAGGCGCACACCTGTGTTTTGTTTGCTGTGGTAGCCAAGCTTAGATAGGACATAGGAGGATCCTAGACATGCTGTGTCCTTTTTCTGGCTCTGAGGATGCACGAAGTCCTGAGTTTTCCTACTGAAATATACCACAGAAAATTAGGAAGAAACTTTCACTTGCAACATGATGTAGAGCTATACAGCTATTTTGCATCTCCTCTTGACAAACTGCAGTTTTCTTACTTCTTCTGCCCTTATCTTCTCAAAGGTCAATCATTCTACTCAACCAAAACTCCCTAAAACACACCGGAGTTTTATTCACAGTGCAGACTGCAAGACTTCAAAGGGGCTGAAAAGGAGGCTTTGCTGCATTCAGACCTGTCTGAAAGTCAGCAATTTCCATCCCCAGATTTTTATCAGTGTCCTTTGTTTCAGTTTCTGGAGGGTTGTCTCTCATGAAACTCACTTGAGTTCCAGGCTCAAAATAAACCAAAATCACTCGAAGTGTAACAAAGTAAGAAAATAAGCTGAACCTTGGCATGTCAGATACCTGTGACCATAAATCAGTCAAGATTCACTCAAAATTAGCCATAGGTTTATTTGAAAGGTTCACAACTTTATTTAACCTTTTGATAAACCTGGCTGAGCTTTCAGAATGTGTGGGTGCAGGCTTTATAATACAAGCTTTCACAGCTCAAGTCGTCACCTGCACTCTGCACTTTGTACATGCATTGGAAAACAAGCCCTGTTTCTGGGCTCTTTTATACTGAGATAAGTCAGATACAGTGCTTTGGAGTTGAGTTACATCTCTGAAAAAAACATCCTGCTCACAGCATTTATATGCTCTTCTTAAAAGAATGTCTTGAATTTACAAAGAAATTCAAGCTTACTAGGTAGATCATAATTCTCAGGAATAGAGTGCATATTTGGACTGGCCTTTTTATATAAATATGCCAACTCTAGGGAAAGGAAATAGAAAGTTTTAAAACTAAAACCCACTTCACAGATTTAATTTGACTGCAAATACTGTTAGATACAAAGTACACTTTCTAAAAGCATGATGATTTCAGTTAGGTCCTTACTTCAACTTTCATGTTCATTTTTCTAGAGAAAATTGTTTCACTTTCAGACTGAACTTGCTTTTGCAGCTGCTTTTATGCCTGCAGCTTTATGTAATCTGGAGTTCCACTTATTGAAGGTGGATGTTCTCCTGAGATTGGTCTCTCTCAGTTCCATACAACACCCACTTGACATTTGCTGAGGGCAAGAAATAAGGCAAAGGACATAATATGGTTAAAAGTCAAAAGCTATAAATACTTGCAGCCTTTGAAATATTCAGCATCTTAATATGGTTACATACAAAGTTCAAGTAAAAAGCACTCAGGGTTCATTTTTCATGTTGTCTCTAGTTTGTGTTCTAAACTAATATTGTATCCAGAGTTTCATTTGCTGATCATTTAATGTATTTATGAATAGAAATCAACATGAAAAGTGAAATCAGATTAGTGCCTGTGTAGTAATGTTAAGATTCTCAGAGCACTCGAAGTATTTTATCACATTGCTCAAAAAAATGCTCTCATAAATCTTTTCTTTTTCTCACAAACTGACATGGCTGTTAACCACTCGCCAACACTCTGGTCTCAAACATAGTCAAACATCCAGCTCTTAATTGGGCTTCTAATTCCTGCTAAAATGACAGAAATTTAAGCAACTGTCATTTTTAGATACCTTAAGATCTTTCTGAATGCAAAAACTCAGTTACTGCATAGATAATAAGAAAAACAGCATGCATGAAGTTGCTGGAGTTAACTGTGGAGGGTGAACCCAGGCAAAGTGTAAGAAAGTCACGAAACACTGACTCATTGGCTTACGTTATCATTGTTTGTGTAAGAACATTCCTCTTACACACACACATGCAATACACAAAAAGCATGTGAAAGGTGGCTAACAGAGTCTATTTAATGCAGCTCCCAATTTGGTACCAATTTACTCCAGACCCACAGTGAAAGAGTCTTCGAGAGAGTGGCTAGACCTCAAAATCTTAAAGGCAGAGCTGGCTACACAGGGCAAATAACGAGGGAAATTCTCTTGGCCCTTAAGGGGAGAAAAGAATAGCACTCATCTAAATTAGGTAGAGGTGCAAGTCATCCAGCAGGTGGGTGTGAGGAGGGAGTGGCTCATGCCTGAATCCCTGCCTAAGAACCCAGCTGTCTACTGCCAGTACACTGTGAAGGAATTTAGGCACCTACCACCCCTTCCAAGAAATGCGACTCGGTGTCTAAATTGAATCTTAGGTACCTACCTGAACTTTCAGGGTCATGGGTGACTTTAAAAACATAGCTCTATTCTGCTGGAAAAAAACTCTCCTTTGTCCCTATATGTTGTCAGAAGTAACTCATGAATTCTGGTACAATGCTGTGAAAAATGGTGGGCATTATTTTAAGGGTAAATAGAAGCATTATTTTCTTTCTGGTGTTAAGAAAGTTGTGTAACTTAGCTGGACTTGTGCCAGAGCTAAGCTCCAGTAGTTTATGAAGGAGCTCTGTTAGTTCTTGTAATGATAAATCAGGCTAAATGAAGGAAGCATTCCTGTTTCTGGCAGGTACATTCCAACACTAGCTGTAATAAAATGAAATCAGCTACCTCTGTGCAGCCTCACCTTTGATAGTATCTGAAAAAAATACCTTTTTTGTCAGCTACTGTACATGTCTTTTCCCTGGGTAAGGGTCTCTCCAAGAGTCCTGGAACGTCTGGTCATGAAGTGACAGCCCAAAGCTATTTAATCTCTCCGCTTTCCCATTTAAGATTATACGTGCCATTTTTAATACCATGATAAAATCTTACTTTCAGTTAAGCTGTGGCCATTGTACTCGAGTCAAGCATTTAGCCACATAGTATGTCTGGAGTGTTTGGCAGCAACATTGCTCTTGGAAAGAGATTTTTGACAGAGATATTTTGGCCATCATTTTTATTATGAAAAGAAATCAGGCAAGTGTCTCTCACTGAAAGCTGCACTAGGAAAAAAAGCAAATTAGGATGGAGAAAAGTGAAGGTGAAAGGAAGTACTCATCCAGTGGATGGCTGAGCAGTGTAGACCTAGAAGGTTGAATCCCAGAGCAGCTGTGTCAGGAAGCAGAAAATTCCTGGTTTTGCTAATAGTACTTCAGTTCCAGTTCCTTTAAGTGTGGAGAGCCCTTCTTCACTTGTTCTGTCAGTGTTGTAAATTCAATAGCATACTCACAGCAGGTCAAATTGACATAATGTTAAAACACTGGTCACTCGACTGTGCTAAGACTCCCAGTGCTATTGACACTTGCTGAGATGACCTGGTGCTTGCATACCAGCAAGTGACACATTTTTAGAATACGTCTCTAATAGAAAGAGCTTTTATAGGAAAAAAAGCTAATTAGTTACCACAGAAGAGCAGTAGGAGGAATAGAATTCATTGGTTTTGTGAGACCACAAAAGTGCCTGTAAGGCTTCTTTTTGTTTGTTTTTAATGTTTCTATATTGAAGCAATTTTTTCTCAGTCTGGGTATGTGCAGCCTAAACTATTTTCTCCATATAATAATTTTACTCTGCTGAGAAGCAGCATCACCTGGGGAGGGGTAAAGAACTGTAGAAAAGCTAAGTCATTTTCTATGTCCGGTTTTTCCACTTAAAAGCTTGACAGTGCCCCCTTTTCATCAGACTTTGTTTATTTGTTTGCTTTTCATTTCAAAGGTTTTTTTAACAGATTTGGATGGAAAAGTGAAAACAGCAAGGGTTTGATAATTGTAATCTTTTGCAATCAAATTTATGACATTTATAAATATAGATGCATGGATTAAAATTCCTAGACAATGGAATATTGTTATTGGCCAACATCCTAGGCTGCATACCTGGTATGCTGAGGTATAATCAAGCATAGGGTAGGGTTTTATGTGTGAAAGCAATGCTTGACTGGATTTAAATGGTTTTGATTGGAGCCGATATGATGCATAGTTGGACATAATGTTCATAATTGCCTATTTTTCTTGGCAAACAACAAGGTGCTTGATGACTGCTTTCTGAAATGTTCACATCTATTTCTTTGTGAAGTGTACCACAACTTAACGGTAATTCTAAACAAGCTTGTGTTGTAGTCCTCTGACTTTGAGAGAATACATTCCTTATTTACTTAATTTCCTCATTACAGCAGAATTGCAGTATCTCTTTTGTCAAGGTTGAATCTTGGTCTAGTTTTAATGACAATTCCCACAAACACCTTTGCTCCTTCTCTCGTACTCTCTTCCTTTTCCTACATGCATCCTAATAACCATCCAAAATTCAGTCAAATCCACAAGGAGTCTCACATGTGTTCCTCAGACTTATTTTATCTTCTTCCATTAGTGTTTGACACAATCCAGAGGAGGTGTTTTGAGATAGGCATCACAGAACTATAAAGATTCTAGCCACCTTGACACAAATGTGAGCATACACACACATTTTTCTTCCCCAAGGCACAGCTCTGACTCAGAAAGGTATATGTTCACTCCCTTACTTGCAAAATGTCCTTCTGGGTTTAATGCATGAGCATTTTCCAGGCTGGAATTAAAAGGACAGCCCCAGTCCTCTTTAAGCACGGCTCCTACCGTTGTCATAACCCTATAAAAGTACTTACAGACCCTTTCCAAATGCCAGGGCACTCAGGCAGCCTTGTCTGTTCTGTTTTATTTTTTTTTTCTTGCAGAATGATCTGAGGTCTTCACTGTGTTTATCTACAGTTGCCTCCTGCGATGTATCTCATCATGCTCTGATAAGATGATTCCTCAGTCACATAAATCTGCCAGCTGTAAGATCGTACAATGCTTGCAATGAGGATATATGCTCAAGTTTTTTCCCCTGATCCTCTCTGCTAGCATCTTTCAGCACTATTTGCTCCGTCCCTCTTTTAGCTGCCCTCTGGTTCACCTACATCAACATTCTTACTCCATGCCAGCTTGCTTTCTAGACCCCTTGCTCCAGCTTCTTTTCCCAGGACTGAAACAACAGCTTAGCAATTGGCCCACCCATATCAGTACAATATATTCACATATTTTCCCTGAGTTGGGACAAATCACAGTAGCTTCCAGATGAAATAGCATTTCAGATTCTTATGTAGAGCTTTGAAATTATTTGTGCATATAGTCGCCTCAGTTGATCTTTGGTATAAATATGAGAGACTTCATTGACACAGATGGTAGAAAGATTCCAATACTGAAAGGGACTGCCTATGTGCAAAGTGGCTTGAAGAGGTGGAAAAGCTCCACTTAAGATTTAGTGGGAACTTGGCACTGAAAAATCAGATGCTAGACACCTATTATGCTTCTCAGAATAAGTAGGCAGAAACTTAGTACCTCTCCCTATCCTCATAACTTAGAATTTGTGACATCTAGTGTGTCAGGGGAAATGATAATTTTCTCATGTTTGATACAAGAGAAAAGCAATGTGGAGAGCTGACATGTAAAACTGCCCCTTGAGCAGAATTAAAGAATGTGCCCACATGGAAAACCAAATCTCTTGTTCTTATGACAGAGAATGAGGAATGAGAAATCTCACAGTCCATCCCTTAATGAGACAATCAGTCTAAGCATTAGAGGAAGCCAAACATTCCTCCAAAAAAAGGTCATTAAAGTCATAGTGCTCTTATGCAAAGACTTCCTGAACACTGTGCCCTAATGCAGGGGAAGAAAGCAGACTATGAACACACGGCATAAAAAACCTCAGCCTAAAATGATGGAGGGACACCATTAAGCTCCTGAAAAGATGGCAGCCAGAAAGCAAGTGTTTTTCCTGGATCTTCACCAGCTTGTGAAGAGCCAGGAGGCATGGCTGGTTAGGGTGTGTGAGCCATAAACTGAGTGTCCCTCCGTATTTCCCAACAAACAAAATCACTTCCCCACAGCCCAAAATGAGGAGCTGGCAGAGGGTCTTTTTCACGTCCACAACATTCCTCTTTTCTTTCTTTGTAATTAAGTCATCTGTAGGGCAAGAGCAGAGAAGTCCCTGTTGTGTGGGTAGGAACTACTTCTTCAGCTAGCACCATACTAGTGCCCCAGGTGCCCTCTGGAGTACTTATAGCATGCATTTAGCTTTGACAGACTTGCTGTATTTGTGATATATTCTCCAGTAGAGCTGGGGGGTGGGGAGGAAAAAGTTCCTTAAAACCATTTAGTAATGTCATTTCTAATCGGATAGCCAGACAAACTTCACGAAAAGTACTTATGGTAAAGCTGAAATTCAGATTATCATCTAATATTCAGCAAATTTAACATTTAAAAGACATGGACTTCATAGTCTTTTCCCTGAAGCTTGGGATTTGGGTGATCTGAGACAGTTCTGCCCCGGCAGGTCCTACAAGCAATAAACAGGCATTCCCCTATTCATTTGTCAGATTTTTAGCGCATGATAAATTAAAGCACTGAAAAAAGAAGCAGGAGTCTGCTGGTTCTTTGTGAGTGTTGGAATGCTTAGGATTTGCTGATGTTTTTAAACCTGCTTTATTAAAGAGGAATAAGAGGCTGTACAGATACACTTGTTCCAGTTTGGTAAAGTCAGTTGCAAATCAGACTGTTCAAAGCTAAATAAGTATGTCTACACAAGTTTAGCACTGATTTAAGTTGAAGTAGTTCAATGAAAAGGTACAGGTTTGCATAAAGATGAGGCTTCACCTTTCCTGCTCCCTGACAGCTGTGCTCAATTCTGCTTTATGTGAAAAAGGCAAAGGAGAAGGGGAGAAATGTCTTTGAGATAATCTCATTGTAAGAAAGAAAACAAATACATGCCCTGCCTACTCCAGCTGCTCTGCACCCCAGGAGTAACAGTTTGAAGTGAGCTTATGTATAAACAATAAACAAGTTATTCCTGGAGCACTTGCTTTGAGCTAGGACTGCGTGTAAGGTATTGGGTTTGGAAGTGTTGTCAAAGTATCTACTTTATAAAATTAGACTTTGCATCTCAGGTTCATTAAGATAGCCTTGAGCAAGAGTCTTTTTATATAACCTTTCTTTTAAGGTATGAAGTGTGAATTTGATAAGTAAAAAAAACTTGAGTGAGGAATGTCTAAAAAAGGAGGAATTAACCACAGTGATATTTATGCAGCCTAGCAATGGATTTTAAGACACCTCTTTAACTCCTTTCTTCCTGCGGTAATCCCTCCTTCCTGTTTGCATACTCTGTTCAAAAGCTTAAAATTCATGCTTTAACATGGGAAAATGATAAAATGTGATCTCTAATGCTGGTGCACATCTCTGAAGGATCTTTTGGCAATTTGTCATGCCATTTTTTCTGCACAGAGAAGAAAAATCTACCATTCTGTACAGAGTTTGAGAAATGTATTTGAAAGGACTTTATTTTCTCCTCTCTTCTCCAAGTCAGCTTGAAATAAATCACTTGGACAAGATGCAAATTATTAATCTTGAGTCAGGCTTGTCACAAATATGAACTTTGTATGCATGTATGTGTGTGGTAATAGCAAATCATACGGTTCCTGAGAGCAATTGATAATGATATTATTAGCCAAGGTTTTCCATGGATAGTTATGAACAAGTGCTGACCATATACAATTCAGCAGAAACCCCAGGGGAAAAAAAAAAAAAAAAAAAGCATAAGCCTTAAAGCAACAAAAGCAGAATAAATACCTCAGTGAATTTCTTGAAGCATTAGTAACTTGACGGCATCTACTCATTCACAACAAAGCCAGGGCAAGCTCAGTGTTTTCTGCTGCTGCACTAAATAAAAAGTTGATCTCAATAGGTAAGAACAAATGACAACCCTTTAGAAAATGCTGTAGTTCTAAAATGTCAAAAAAAATGAAAGGGATTTTCAAAGCACATTGCATAGTGTTTTCTTTTAAGGGAGCATGATCCCAGGTGCCTTTAATAAAAAGCTGGGTAACAATTCCTCTTTAATTCTCTGTGATTTCACCCTAGAAATGACGGCTCTACTTCGTTCATCTGCCATTACTTCTAACCACAAACATATTAAGTTATAAAAAAGGGACAAATCAAGTTGACAAATCATTTTAAAATATTTCTGGAAGGTGAGAAAAAATAAATGGAGAGAGAAATGTTCAGCTTTGAAGTATCTACCTCATCTTTTTATATCTTAATCTTAAAGACTATACACAAATACTAATTTTCACAAGATAGCACTCACTTCATGAGTGACCTTACTGTAAACAACCAAGCTATCAATATAAGAACAACTGTTCAAAATGTCAGAATCAGGATCCAACATTTCCAGAATCGTCTTTAATTTCTCTGTCAGACAATCAAATAATTTCAGATAACTAGCACTTTGATATTTGTCTTCTGTGTTGTTTGCCTTCTTAATTAAAGAGCAGAATATATTGGCATTCTAGAGTCAAAGAAATGCTTCTTAAATGAATCATCTTATTTAATAATATGTCCCCTTGCAAACACTGTTTTCCTTGATAAGTGCATGCACAAATAAAGGAATGGAAAAGGGTAATTGTTTGGTTGAGATGTAAGGGCACACAAAGTGGTTAGCACTAAATAACCTGGTCAGCAGCCCAACTAATCTACTGCGGTTTGTTTTCACAGCTTTGCTCTGAACATCAGTGTTGATGGCCTGACACTCCCTGCAGAGCCTGAGAGTGAATGGTAAGCCAAGATACCAGCTGCACAATGCTTCACCTGTGATGCCAGAGATTTGGAGGAGGGAGAATAACAGTTTGTAAAAACACTCATAAACTTCACTAGATTTTTCTTTCTTTCTTTTTTTCACCGCAAATTTCCTGTCAAAGCTGCCAAATATATTGCAAGGATTTACATTTTAAGAAATGGGAATGCCTTTTTTTTTTTTTTTCCTTTTTTTCCCGAATTTTAAATCAACTCTGACTGTTTTTTTTATTTATTCTTATTTCAATTTCAAGTCTGGAGTGTTAATGTGAGAGATGACATGAATCCAATTGCTCTCAAGGGGACTACACACCACCAAAGATCTCTAAAGGATCTGCGTTACCCATTCCAAAACCTACTCATGCAACACTTCCACTCCAGCCTTGTAAAGGCAGCAAGATCGAGCAAAGTCAGTGTGATCGCAAATCAGCCTTGACTTCAGTGAGACTGAGCTCATTTTCTGAGCCACACGATGCAAGAATGAACCCTGCAGAACCCTACCGCAGAGCTGATCCTGCCTTTGTCCTCGCTTTGCTGCTTGGTGAGGTAGAAGCAGCCAAATTGCCAGAGTGAGATTTCACAATCTGTTCAAAGCAAAAGATTATCTGATAAGAGCTTCCTACCTAATTATGTTTTGAGTCCTGACCCTGTTTGGTGCTGAGTGTTTCCTGCTAAGGTCCATGATCTTCCAGTGAAAACACGGCTGCATACTCAAATAGGACCCTGTGCTGGGGTCAAATGGGAGTTTAACCACTGTGACAGACTTGTCCTCAGCATACATATGGCTGGTTTAGATTGTTTCCTACTCAGCATGTGATCTGTTATGAGTTATACTGACAGACCTAATTATGCCCATTCATTGCTTATAATATCCTAAGAACAGCAGTACAGGGGCAGGAAAAAAAATCCAACTATTGCACTATTGTATTCAACCGTAGCCAACAGCAGGTGCCTAGAGAACAGGAATGAAGTACAGTTATAGTTCCCCTACTTACTTTCTCATCCTCCTTAAACTTGCAACAGAATGCCTTCCTGAGCCAGAATCAGTAACTTTGTGTTGAGTACTATGGGTATTTTTTCCCCTTCGTCTACTAATTTTTCTGAACCCCGGTAAACTTTCAGTATCCACAATTATTTAAGGTGCAGAGTTCCACAGCTTACCTATGATGGAGGCAATGTCTCTTTTTGTTCATTTTCAACCTGGCCCCTGCCAGTTTAATTTGATTTCTCCTAGTTCTTGCATTAGGAGAAACAGCAAATAATTGTTTTTCAACACAATTTTTCAAGACCACACATCTTGTTCCGAAATCATTTACATACGATTTAAATAATTTATTTTTTGATCTGAAGAGTCCTTGTCCATTTAGTTACATGTTGTGTTGAAGCCATTCCACATCTTTGATCATTGCCGCCATCCTTCCCTATACTATTTTCAGCTTTACTCTATTGCTTTTGACTTGCCAGTCAATTACCTGTTCACTCAGTTCAGTGATATCCTTCTTCAAGGACCTTTGCAAGAAACTTCCTTTTCTTATTGTGTTTAGTAACTTATGACACTTAGCAAACTGTCTTTCTGTTGGTTGCTTTTTGTCCAGGTAATTTATGGCTATGTTGAAAGGTACATAATCTAAGAAAGACCCCTAAGGGTCTTCACTTGAAACATCCTCCCAGGGAGAAAACTGACATTAATTCACTATTCTTTGCTTCTCACTTTTTAAAGTGGAGCTTAGGTATTGACTTCATCATTCCAAACTGCACCTGATGTCCTTTTAGGTGCCTAAAAGGTATTCACTACAATGCTCAACTGTGTAGTATTTAACACCGGTTTTGGATCTAATCCAAATTAACATTGTAAATTCTAGGAAATATCTGATCGTCTGAGCAATAAGCATTGCAATGGTTGCTTGTATGCTTATTTTTTTTTTTTGCCATAGCTTTAAATATTTAACACATATAGGGAAAATAAAGTAATGTTTATTTTTAAACACAAGTCAACATGCCATAACAGTGGTCTATTCATGACTTTGCCACAGATTTGTGATGTGTAGCAAACATTTTTGATAACTCTCTTGGCTTCAAGTATCAATCATCTGCTCATTATTTGTCATCCCTTTTAAATTTAAGGTCTTCAGGGCACAAGCTGTGTTTTGTTATGGCTGTCTGTGACAACCCATACAGTGATCCTGGAGCTGTTAGCAATTCTTGGATGGAGCTTCAAGGTATTAATGCAATAACAAATCTAAGTAATAACATGTATCAAAAATGTAAGATTGTGAATGTCTTAGCATTTTTCACTGATCTGCTCACATGATGCTTTCTATCACCAAGATGGAGCTTGATTTTTCTCACAGATATAGGCCTAGATAGAGACTGGACAATATTTTTTTGCCAGTTCAGTTTGAAAGTCCTGTCATGGCAGTCACGCAAGCCTACCAATTGAAATGCGTGTTCACTTTCCTGGGAAATACATAGGAACAGGATATCTAAGTCCCCCGTTTGTTTTCCTTGGGGGCATTATTTAACTCAGGAGGTAAGTCAGAACGATTAGTCAGGAGACTATAGACATTGCTGCAGTTTCTTAGCTTTTTGCACGTTCAAAGGAGGTGTATCTCATTTATTTCCCAGTGCCACCCTCATCCCACCAGGACACTTAGTTCAGGGATCTCTATGCAAAATGGAGATCTGGACAAAAATAAAATTAAAAAAAAGGACTCAAATTTATTTAGATATCTATTTCAGTAAAAACACCTGGACCCATTTTTTGTTTAATGGCAGTGGAGTAAGATCTTCACTAAAGTAAGCATCTAGCTATTTGAGACCCAAGCCTGATGTTGTCAAATTGACTTTCCAAAAGACTCACCCATGTGCATCACCTGACTCTCTTGAAATGAGGTGTCTGATCATCCCACAGGAATGAGATTCTCCTTCACTAGCTGGGACTCAGTGGTTGCAATCTGAAAAGCTATGAAAGGAAAAGGTAAGTAAAAACAAATCAGAGAAGTCTGAAGTTACATATTCAAAATCAGTGGGTTTGTGTTTAAAAAAAAAGGATTTTTGAAAATACCATCACATCTCATTCTATCAGATTCAGACTCAGATTTTTAACTATATTAAATGTATAACATGCTCATTTTTACCATATTTTTTTTTTTTAATTCATGGAAAAGTTTAAATTTTACCACGCTGAAAAATAATAATGCTTATGAATAATTGTAATTTGTATGTTGGTAAAAAATGAATATTCGCTTTTTTCTATTGTGAGAATTTCTACATGATCTCCTAAATTTCCTAATACACTGCAGTGGAATATCTGTTTCTCAGATATGTTCTGTGACAGTTTAATAAAAGAGTGGAAGAAGGCATTTCTTGCTACAGTATTTCAGGAATAAGTTCACTCTTGCAATGCCTAGAGCAGGAGCGAAAAAAGGATAATCTGTGTAAAAGGAGATCAGACATCCAGTGCTCATCCTGAAACTATTTCCTTTGTATTGAAGGCATGTAAGTGCTGATTTAATGAGCCCTGGGTAGAGGTGTTAGTTTGAACGAAATGTTACTGCACAGAGGCTGCAAATAGTGTGCCATTAGCTGCACTTTCATGAGAGAAGCTGTTTGAAAAGTAAATAAAAAAGTTTATTCTAATGTGAGAGATTCAGCATATGTGATCAAAAGATGCAAGTTTGATACTACATACTGAAAGTGAGACTTCAGCAGTAATAGTACATGAGGAATTCTAGTCGGTTCTGTCTCCATATTGTATGGAAACAATTATGAAATTCAAATATTTATAAATGACACACCAAACCACAGTCTTCAGTATAATTTTTAGAGAAAATGAAATATCTTAATACTAACATGCTCCTACCCTGCTGTTTGGAGAAAATGGGATAAGAAGTTCCTACAGTGTCAGATGATTCCTGCTTTGTTGAACAATATTGAAATCAGCTTGATTTTTCCATTGATGTTTTGTTTTTCTAATTCCAGTTAAAAGAGTAAGTGCTGACAATGCAAATGCTGAGCTTATGGATGGAAGGGCTGAATTTACTGAATTGCAAAAAAACCCTGGCTTCATACAGAGAATGGTTTATTTGGGTTTCCTTTATTATTTTGGGTAAGGTCTTTTTTTTTTTTTCTGAATTTTGACTGGAAAATAAGGTTATGGGCTGGAGATATTGGGGTCCCCTGAGTGCAGCCAGTAACTGAACTTAAATAATCAGGAATGCAGTCTATATGGCTCAACCATGGTACTGTCACTATTCAAACAATTTAGATGCTGTTTGGGTGTACTTTGCTGTTTTCATCATGTTTTATGGAAGAAATTAGAGAACACAGAGCCTCTCCATCTCAAACTCTTCTGGTTGTACATAGCTTTTCAGAAAAATAAGCTTTTGTATTCAAACAAGTTATGGCAAGAAAGGGGAAAGACTGATAAAATTGGACCTTAGCTGTGTTTTGTTTCCCTGAGAAAGGAAGGGTGGCTGTGACAAAAGACTTAAAGCTGATCTGGGATTTCTCAGCAGAATATTTATTTACCATAAATCTACTATCAATTTTAAGAGCAAAAATAGAAATTCTCAGCACATAAGCAAAACATTTAAACATTAAGGAAATTTAATATATCACTTGACCTAAGGAAATACACACACAGAAACCATTTTAAAGATTCAGGCTTTCTGTCTCAAGCATAAGTGAGAAATATTATTAGCTCTCTGAATCTTTAAGAGGGATAGGTAAAGGGATAAGTTCCCCTTCCAGTCCTAAAAGTTAATGTGGTGTAAGAACAATTTCCATCTGCCAAAGGAAAAATCATTGGTTTCATACTTAAAAGTTACAACATTAAATTGCACTTACTGAGTACAGTAGCCTAAGATCAGTCCCTAAGTGTCAACCATTGTGTAGACTGTCATTGTAAAGCAATTTTTCAATCTTTCAATTAAGCGCACTGTATAATTTTATGGCTTCAGTCTGCGCACACGGTTCATGCACAACTGTGTTAAACAATGACAGGAGCAGCCTGGAATGAGGAAGAGACTACAGGGAGGATCCAGTCTGACAATGAGGCCAACATAGCAAAGGTAAAAGAGGCTTAACGGCTGACAGACACCCATGATTTTTAATTATGCTTCCCCACGTGCTGATTGTTGCAACCCACCTCGCCCCCACACCTCTCCCCTTTTCTCTGCCCTCATTGCATGCCTCTTCATTGCATGCCTGCTCCCCCCTTTCTTCTCCACATCCTGAAATGCCCTCGCATCTCTTTCCCTTTCTTTTCTTTGTCCTGTTTAACTGATCTCCACCTACCCAAACCCCTATCAAACAAAAATAAAAATGTTTGGAACTCGCAGGGTGTTTCCTGACAGGCCCTTGCTCATTCCTCTCCTGTGACTCAATCCTTCTCATCCCTCCACTACTCCTGTGTGGTGAGCCCTTCATTTGCATGTATACACCCTCACCCTACATTACTTTTGTATTTTCAGGTGGTAGACTCCTCAAGGCAAAGATCATCTGCTCCTACACAGTGCAATCAGATCTTTCCGTGCATTAGTGTGTATTCAATATCAATATAAATTGCATGCATTTTCAAAATTAATGAGAATTGTTAATTGAAGTAGTACATAATGAACCTTATGGTATTTTTAGCAAACCTTAGATGCAGGTACATACCCATAATGAATGGCAGAGGATCACAATGTTCTCACATCACTCACGTACAGTAATACCTTTGAATAGCAAACCTATCAAAGCTGTAGCAGATATTTCCTAATTTCTTTCAATTCTAGAAATTCTGGTATTCAAAAGAGTCATAAATTTGGAAATATGCCAGAAGACAGAAAGAAGAATACATAAAAAAAACCCAACCTTGTTCTGTTTGTGGTTGGCCAAGGGTAGAATTTAGAAAAGTAACAAGTAATAGACTGGCTCTTAGATGCCTGTCTCAGATTTTTTTTGTCAGTTCAGCCTGTCTCTGGTATATTCAGGATGTCAAGAAGTGAGAAAGAAAAAAAAAAGAGAGAGTGAGAGAACAAACTTTATAAAATATTTTGGGAACAATCGCAGTGATGGTGTGGGTTTATGGGAAGGGTCTCAGGTACTCTGGAAGTACTGGCATACATTCCAGGTTTATTCAGCTACAGCTCATTGAGTATTAGGCACCATGAATACACTGCCAAGTATAATGACATCTTCTTCCTAACTGACACAGAAAAGACGACTCTTTCAGAACACATTATTGCACTCTAAAGCAGTCTCCTTTATGATAGTCATTACCTAAATATTTCACACAAGAGATTTATTCTGTTAAGAAGCTCTGAAACATCTATAAAATTAATTATATTTTACTTAAGGTTTTTTGATTGGTTCTGATTAATTAAAAATGTGCTTGGATTGCAATAACTTTGTGCTGTTTAATTATTCAAATACAGGCTTTTGATTCTTCCATTTCTTTGTCTGTTCCAATAGATTCATTCCTCTGTATTATGCATATGTGTTGTACAACTGTGAATAAAGAAAAAAATGCCAGCTGTGGCACATCTAACTAAGAGCTGTACATCATATAATGTAATCTTATATGGAAATATTTCAGATACTGCATACAATATTTTAAGATCCTCCCAGGTAATAGTCACTATGTTACACAATGTTCTAATCTTACCGATGCTTCTCTCTCTCTCCTTCTTTCAGGCTCTGCAAACTTTCTCACATGCTGAAAGCTAACTTCACACATACATGCAGGCTTTTAGCATCAAGTGCTAAGTTTTAATTGCTCAAAGAATTGCATATGAGTTGGGCACCTTTGGTCTATTCTAGGCACCTAAATTCACAGTCATGTACAGCATGGCATTTTAGTCTATGAGCATGATCAGTGATTCAGATCCCCTGTAAGTTCAGATCACTAAGAAATTGCCTCACTAAGCTGTCAGTGAAAAAAAAAGTAGTCCCAGAATTTAGTCTAAATATTGTGTATATGGGAACCATATCCAAAGGGAATATAACAAATTAGCTTGATTCTCCTCTGACATGTTTATTAGAAGGAGCAGTATGTTCTGTAATTAATAACAAACAGCAGTTATTAAAAAACACATGTTGAGGGGGAGAAGAATCCCAAACATCTTCCATTGTTTTCATCAAAACATTTTCACCTTGATTTTTTATACCAATCTCTTTTGCATTTGTGGAATTTTTGACAGTTCCATTCTTGAAACATCTATGTAGAAAAGTGCTTTCTGGGAACATTGCACAAAGTGCTGACATAATTTTAAAGAAAAATAATCTAGCCTTCTACGCTGCACTGCACAAAGTATTGTAAACTGTCACATAATCCAAAATCAAGGTTTTCTGCCTTGTTGCTTTAAAGGAAACAACCAATAAAAGTCTTGAACTTTAATGGATCAGAGAGACCAGATTCCTTACTGGAGTGCAGACTGGTTGTTTCAAGGAGGCTGAATGAATTGGTGATTTCTATGACAGTAATTTCTAGTACAGGGATTTCCTCAATTGGGTTTTCTCACCAAAGGTGGGAACTGTGCGTTTTAAGGGTGACAGAGCCCTGGAACAGGCTGCCCAGGGAGGTCGTGGAGTCCCCTTCTTTGGAGATTTTCAAGACCCGCCTGGATGCAGTCCTGAGTAACATGCTCTAGCTCTGGACAATCCTGCTTTGGCAGGGAAATTGGACTAGATGATCTCTGTGGTCCCTTCCAACTCCAAAAAATTCAGTGAAATTCAGTGAAAGGCAAGATTAAAAATCAAGGGAAGAGAAGCAGAAATCTCACAGAGGAAAAACAATCAAAAGCCTCAAAAAATGCCAACCCAGAAACAAACCCAGATCACTTTAGGGACATGCAGTTAATACTTAAAAGCACTGGGTTATTTTTTCTTGAGTTATTTGTTTAGGGAAATAGCAGTAAGCCACTGTGTTTTTAGGGAAGAACAAACAGCCGCAACTAATGGTTCCCATGGAAGACTTCTGTAGGCTGTAAAAGTCTGTGAATATCTGAGTTCTTGTCCATACGTGCAATTTTGTTCAATTAAGCTTTATAACTATGAGAAGAGGTGATCCGATAGGAATTACCTATACCTAATGAGAAAAAGAAAGATGACGACTAGAAGGCTATTTCCACAAGGTAGTCATTCACATGCAGTTCAGAATACCTTTTCATGAGAAGAACCTCACAAGAAAAAGCCACATAAGACCCTGTGTTCCTGACACTGGTGAACTATGAAATACTGGGACTTAGCAGTAAAATACTTGTTGTTCAGCAGTGACTAGACAAGCTGAATGGCTGTTTTAAATGAGGTACAGATCATATCAGTCAACTGTGCTGCTACTGCTGCTGACTTTTGGGAAATGATTTGGAATGAATTAAAAGAACTGTGTTTCAAGGAACTGTGACAAAGCAAGCAATTAAACTTGGCACACCTTTTATTATAATTGATGCAGAATTAAATAAAAAATGCTGCCTCTGACACAGAAAGTCCTAGGCCACAAAGCACTGAAAACTAAGGAACTACATAAAGTATCACTCTATGAACAGTAGGTAAGATAAGTCTCTAGTTTGATCTAGCACAGTTTTTCTTATAAAGTACATCTTTTAACAATGATGGGAGGGAAGTAGCACTAGTCAGTGAAGCCTTGTATCCAGCTAAACTGATTTTTCACTTAATGCATCCAACTGTGCATGTCAGACTCTAAATGTATTTCATTTGGCAAAGCACTGGAGCTGTTATATTCTCTTTGAGCCAAATTTTGCCCTTGGCTTCAGGCACACAGCTCCCATTGACTCTAGTGGAAGTCGTACAGAAAGAGATAGATTGTGTAAATTAGGCATCCTCTTGAGATAGTGAAGGAAGGGAGATTCGCCGCTGAACCCCAGAGTGGGAGTTCACCAAGGGCAGCGAAGCCAATCTCACCAGTCAGTCCTTTTCAACCCATCAAAGCAATGGCTTGCAAGATCCATAAAATAAATAGCTCATACACGCCACTTGAAAAACAAAAGTATTTTCTCAGCCTTTGAGGCAGGCTTTCCCTTCACTCATTACCCCAGAAACAGTCCATCCTCAAAGCATTTTGGTTCTTCACTGTAACTGGGGAAAGATGCTGCTTTTTCCTCCAGATCTGTCCAAAACCATTTCTTACCTATACTGCCATAACCCACATCATCCTGTCACCAGCTACATCCTTGCTTTTTTCCCTTTCCTGGCACTGGTTGTTCCCTTTGGCTTTGCTTGTTGTTTGACTACGTATCATTTCTTTCACTCCTAGAATCACAGGATTTATTTCTAATTTTCACATAAGTTTAGAGTAACACATTTCATGTCATGCAAACTTTAACAGGTGGGCACTTTAACTTGGACCAACCAGTTCAATCTAAGTGACAGCAGAAAAGGCCTCTAAGCATAATCATAGAATCACAGAATCATAGAATAGTTAGAGTTGCAAGGGACCTTAAAGATCATTGAGTTCCAACCCCCCTGCCATGGGCAGGGACACCTCGCACTAGAGCAGGTTGCTCAAAGTCCCATCCAGCCTGGTTTTGAACACTTCCAGGGATGGGGCAGCCACAACTTCTCTGGGCAATTTGTTCCAGTGCCTCACCACCCTCACAGTAAAGAATTTCTTCCTAATATCTAATCTAAATCTCCCCTCTCCCAATTTAAAACCATTACTCCTTGTCCTGTCACTACACTTCCTGACAAAGAAATAAGCCCAACTTAATGCAGTTCTACCACACCCATCTTTTTAAGCAGAACCCCTGCATCTGTTCTGAAAACCCCAAAAGTCCTGGAGACTGTAGGAGGCTTGCAAATAAATGAATACCAGAATCAAATCAATAGCACCAATTCCAGTTTACTTTTGTATGTGCTTTTAGTACCTAAATAAAAAATTCTCCTTAGATCATACTTAGAAACCCAATGAAGGTCAGATTCTGCTTTGCTATTTACATCACAGGCTCTGCTCCTCTTGTAGATGAAATACATGTGTTTAGCAAGTAGATGAGAAGGCTGAATCTTAAATTTTATGGAACTATTTATTAAGTTCTCCTAAGGGAAAATCTTTTGCTTTATTATATTTTATTTATAAATCTTGTCACACCAGAAGAACAAGATGTACTGTCCAGGTACTTACAGGAAGAAAAAAAAAATCTTGATAAACTAACCCAATGTAAATATGCTACAGACTTAGACCCAGAATGGTTTGTGAAAAAGATAAAGCATAATAAAACAGAGATAAGAGTGTGATGGAAGAAGTGAGTGACTAAATGATTGAAGTATGTTGGTTTTGTATGTTACCAGATAGAATTGTATTTTTCCCAGTTGCTTCTATCAGTTAACATCAGTTTGCTTGAGAGTTCCTGCCTCCAACCAGCAGGCCCTCTGACATTTTCAAGCAGGAAAAAGGGGTGAGACAGGGAAAGATCAGTTGTCACTTGTCTCACAATTACTGTTTTAGTCTCCAGAAGAACTTCAGTCCACCTCTTTCTGCTGGCTGGAAGCACTGTATAATCTCTTCAATACATGTACATTCAGTGATTTCATAACATTGGTGCCTGGCCTGTTACAGAAAGCATTTTACATGTATAATCCTAACAAACACAAACTTTCTGTAAGCAAAGAGGGAGGTCAGCCTTCTCTTGTTTCTTCGCTGTTTGACAAAAGTAGCCTTCAGCAAAGTATTCCAGGATGCAGTCATTTGCTTCATCCAAGAAAAATCTTAGAAAGAACCTGAAACATCCTAATGTTCTGTAAAGTCACAGTCTGTCTTACTGGTGAAGTATGGATACACCATCCTTTTCCCCATTTCTTGTTGGATTGCTACAAACAGGATCTTTCAAAATATTCAGTCATTAATTGCAAAGTTCCTATGAATAGTCTGTTGGTTTCACACATACACATACAATCTACTACTGACAGGGTTTTCTAAGTAACTCCAGAGAATTTTTTGCCACTGGATTTGTGAATAAAAATGCTGAAAGGCAGATCTGTGTAACATTGATATTAGTCCTTTGTTCAAATGAAGACACAGTCACTTTTTGTTATGTCCCTCATACTGAAAATCCTCTACCTATAAATCAGATGTCTGAAAAGGAAATTTTCTTACAAACGACATCTTATAAAACCTCCTTATCAACACTGAAGGTTCAAAGGAATGAAGAGATGCCTACCAGTCCTGTTTGATGAAGTATTTTCTTGAATTATCAGCTATCAAGGATCTCTTCAGTACTCCAAACCCTCCTGACTGACTTGTCACCTTTTAAAATCTTTCAATCCATCTCTCCAAAAAATAAACAAACAAAATCCTTCCTTGATCTTTGCAAATAACTGAGGTAGTCTGGTGGAAGGCTTTTACAGTTTTTAAACTCATTTAGCAACTCCTAGACACCATAAAAGACCAGCAAGTCCCTTAAACACACGGGGATCAACAGAAAGAGGGAGAGGCTCCTGTAATCCAAGCCATTATAACCCCCTACATTTCTCAATTTACATTCCATATGTACAACAAGAAACTGACCCGAGAAATCACTTCCTCTTCCAATTATCTTTCCAATTTTCTTTCCTCTTTCTAATTCTCTTTGAGTATGTTGTTTTATAAGTTAAGCAAAATAATGAGAAATAAGTTCAAAAGTAAATATTTTTATTACACTTGTTTGATTCAGGGAATAAATGATAGAATAACAAGTTCCTCTCTTATTTTACTTATTTCAACTTATTATTATAAATGTATACAAACCCAGTACTAAGTAAGTATAAATGAAATTTTGTATGAAAGAGGAGGACAGAATGAGTATTTTATAAGTGTAATGGGTAACTAAATAGAGTTCTTTATCCAAGGACTAGGCAATTCTATGATTCTATAACTGTTAACAAAAGTGCAAGATATATTTTACATCAGGAAAATTCCCAGATAATAAAGATTCTTTGCAGATTAGGTCATACCAAACCTTAAAGATCCAACTAGTTTGGTGAAACAAATAATCCCAACAGCTGCTTTTCATAGATACAGCTTCTTTTATCAATTTTACAAGCAAAAAGAAAAAACAAACAAACAAAAAAAGGCTTGCCAAGACTAATTCAGATGACTGACAGAATCAAATACAGACTACATCTAGTAAAGAAGAACATCTCCTGTCAAAGATTTTCAGCCATGGAATAAGATAATGAGTTAACAGATATTTTTTCTTTTTGAATAATACTATTGTTGTAAGGTTTTTCAGAATATTTCTTTAGTGCTTCCCTTCAAAACACACTTCTTTCCTTGTTGATATGGCTGGATTAAACATTAGCAATTCTTTTGGTGACCTTTTATGTTCATAAGTGCTAGAACCCTGTTGAAGTTCACCTGATTCATTGTGGCTTAATTCCCCACTGCTGCTGATTACAGTGGGAGCCATTCTCTAGTGGGTTAGAGCAAAAGAGACCCAGGGAGGAAATGTTAGTGGCAGCCAGGTTAATAAGGGGAGTTTATACTGAAGTTTTGTGGGGATATTGTGGTGGTTTTTTTCATAGCAGTAAAGGGCAGCACTCAGAAAGCTAATTTGGATAGCACTATGAACACCAGCCTGCTCATAGAAATTTACTTCTCTTAGTTCTTTTCCATCTCACTGTTACTGATTTTTTTTCTGCTTCCATTGTGCATACCATATGATTTATAACATTCAGTCACAGTTGAGGTCGAACCCTGAGAAACTGCAATTTAGTTGAAATAACTGGATTATGTAGTCACTTAGTCAATCTTGGACCCTTCTCTGTCTCATAGAAGCTTAGTCTCTCTGAAAGAAAGAGACTTCTTAGAGCTCCTCTTACAGTAGACACATTTGAATTTTTAATATTTATTGCAGATCTTAACAGAAATTCTGTAAGGTACTTTCTTTCAGATGTGAAAGAAACATAAAAACTAAGTTTGATTTTTTCTTTACCAGTTTATGCAGTTTTCAGAAAAGGTAGACATACAATTAATTTCTCAGTAAAGTAAGAATAACAACATGACGGAAATGCATTGATCTATTTAATGAAGGATTGTAAAGTCAGCATCATTGAAGAAACAGGGATTATTGATTCTGTTAAGTAACATTTGAGGATTTTATTCTTTGGATCAGAATTAAATTGCATGTCATACAAAAAAAAAGTGACCTAGCAGAAAGCTTAGAAAAAGATTGGAATACCTAGAGACATCTATCTGTACATAGATAAATGACTGTGTATTGCAGTTTAGTATAACATATATCTTGCTCTAGTAAAGGAAATAGAACACAGCACATAAAAGTTGCTGATAGCAGCATATTCAGTGCACACATGTGTTCTTCCATGATTCATAAGGGAACTAAGCACATATGCCTACCATTTTATTTACAGCATATACTGGAAATCAGCCAAAATCATGATAAAGATGGAAACAACCTTGCAACAAGCCAGCTTGCTTCTTCTAGTAGTAGGAAGTCTAGGACTAGTGAGGCTCAAGCAATTAATAAGCCCAGTTTATTTGTGACCAGTTAACAATTAACAGAAAACACCTGCTTTCTGTTATAAAAGGCAAGATCATACCAAAGAAGATCCTCTTCAGAAGTTGTAGAAAGAAAACGAAATAATACTGAAGTCTTAGGGGGATTAAACCTAGAAGCCAGTATTCCTGTGAAAGAACTGGAGCAGTAGAAAGGATTGTGTGTAAGCAGGCGATGTTTATTTTAGGACATATGTTTTGAATACTCCCCCAGCCAGTGATATTACCTATAGTAGCCTCCTCAGGAGTCTTATTCCTTAAGCATGCCATCCTTTGAGTTGTCCCCAGGTTGCCATGTGTCAGAAAAACTTTCACAAAACAGAATCCTTTATCCACTTTTAGGGCAAGTGCTGCTATTTGCAGGAAAAATGCAAATCCCAGCAATTTTGGAGGCGTAGCAAACATTAAGTGTTACAGCACCTCCACCAAGTTTTAAAAGGCCAAGTATCTGTACCAGCTGGGGTGCAATGCCAACAAATTCCTTCACCAGCTGACGTAACTGACATGCCGCCTTAGCACTGGCACCTTCCTCTCTTCTGAGTCGCTGTTCCAGGTCACGACTAGCTCCATGCTTTCTAGGATCCTGGAGTTGCATAGGTATTTTTTTGCTAGAGGAGCAGGACCTGGGCTTCCTCCATGGAGTCCTGTAGCAGGAAAGACTCAGACCTGAATATCAGCTGCTTGCCACAGATAAGTCCAAGTAACCCAGACTGTATGAGGAAACATTAGCCCCTCATAAGCCTCATTTTCCCTTTTAATTTATGATCTCTTCCCTACCCCAAGAGCTTTTCACTGTATCTAGCATCTTCTTCTTTATTCTGAATTCATTCTTCCCAGCAAAAGACAGGTACTTTCCAGGTGAAACACAAGGTACAGGTGCACTGGAGCTGCTGACCATGTAGTTTTCATTGGCCTGGGGCCACCTGGCCCTAAAACAATGATCTGCCCCTTTCTAGTCTGTCTTCCCTAGAAGACTCATATCACTATCACCACAGGGCTCCTAGTTAGCATGAATCAACACGTACACTTCTCTCAGCAAATACCACACTAACTTTTCCTCCTGTTCCAGGAAAAATTAGGCCCCTGTGGCCTCAGGGCTCTATACAGCTCAAATTTTGGCAACACTGTCCAAACTGGTCCTTCTCTCTATCTCCTGTGCTCATTAAAAGTACCTGAGAATGTTATCTCATTATATCTGTCTCTGTAATATTAAAGATAAAGGGAGAATCTAGAGAGAGACTGTCTGATACAATTTATGGAATGGGTCTATAGATGTTTTACTTTGCTATGCAAGTTGTTTTCCACTTTCCTCTTCCAAATAATATGTAACTGTGTGGCAGCAGGTAAGGCTTTTCCACCACCTACATTTTGTGACAAATTCTAAGTTTGGATCTAGTCTCAGGGGGGACAGGAGGAAAAAGGAAGGTGAGAAAACATTTTTAAAAATATTTCTAGGGGGAATGATTAATCATATTTTACAGGTGTTCAAAGAAGAAAAGAAGCCTCACAGATCATCATTCTTTATTAAATCTCTGCAGCAAACTCAGCTGCAATCTCTACAAGGAAATCTGACATCATTGCTTTTACCTAAAGGCAAAGCTAGTGTGAGCCTTCACACAGGAACTTGTGCGCTGTGGTAGATTGAAATCCAAATAGCTCCATCAGTGGAGAGAGGTGTGTGATGCAAATTCAGGTGGGTAGGGGGGTCGGCTTTTCACTGTGCAATTCCAGAGGCTCTGGATGAGATCACAGATTGGATTCCTCCTTGGGTTCTTCAACCAGTGCAGCCCTTGCTTAAATCACCCCTCAAACTGAGCAGACAGAGTAAGATCGGAAAGTCAGACCTAATATGACATCAAGTTAGATCAATCTAGTGCTTCTGATACAGTAAAGGCTACATGGACATAACGCAACTGTTTACCAGAATTACATGTTACAAGTGATTCCTGGAAAAATTACTTCAGTAGGGCATGACAACACTAACTGAAATGAGTAAGGCATTTCATATGCTGTATTCCAGCCAAAGTCTTTACTTTGTTGTTGTTTGCTCTTTTTATGAAAACCAGCATTTCCATATAAGGTGTACATAAGTCCATTTATCTTGTAAATGTTTGGTCTCCAATACACTCTGGTACTGGGAAAAAACCCCAAACACTTTTGAATGAACCCATAGAAAGATGAACCCTCCACTCCAACACCATCCTGCCAACAAATATGTAGTATCATATTTTCTTACATTAATCCCAGACCCACCAAAACAACACATAAATGTTTCCATATGGTTTCCAAATAAATCTCCCATATCCCATATTCCATAAATTGTTCCCTCAAGAGATATAAGCTAAAAAAGGCTAGTCATCTATTCCAGCTCTCATGGGGGCACTAAACCTCACTTTCCACTTGGCTGCATGGGCTTTGTGCTCAGTCAAGGCCACTGAAGTTAGCATCTCCCAGTAAAAAAAAAAAAAAGGCATTGGGTTGGTGTGAGCATAAGGAATCAAACTACAGTATTTCACCCCAAGACTGAAGTCGTGTTGAGATCTTTCTCCGTCTGACATGTTCAAATTACAAGGATCAGGTGAGCATGCTCTGGCAATGGCCAGACAGCTCGTAGGTGGTGCCTGACGCACCCTGGCATGGGCCTCCAGAGCTGCAGCTCCAACAAGGTCCCTCATAGACTGCATCTGCACTGGGCTAGTGGGACGCAAAACTCTACTTCAGGCTGTAACTTCAGGCTTCCCTTATATATTCTGTGGGACTATTTGTAATGTTTATTTATAAATGATGAATATTTCAGCACAGTTTGTTAATGCATTAGCACGGAAGTAATGCGTGTGAACAAGAAATTCTTACAAGCCTTTGGCTTGTGCTGCATAAAACATAGTCTCATACCCAGTCTCCCCATAGACATCAGTTTCTGCTTTAAATAGTCTAACTACAGCTCCCTGAGTATAGTATAAAAGGCACAACCCTTATAAATGTGGTGAATGCTCAGCCCACAGGATGGCTAGAGAAGCTGAATAAAGTGGCAATTCCTTACAGCCACGCTCTTTGTTATAACTCATTATAGTAATGAATCACTTTAAAGATATATTCATATAATTCAGGGAAAAATTTTCCGGTAGAACTAAAAGTCCCTTTGTCTATCTAATGTGTATGATGTAAGGTTCAGAAACTTTTTTTGTAATCTGATTATTTTTCTCAACAAAACATGAGCATCTGCATAGGTCTGCATGTAGGATTAATATGTTTTCCTGACTTTCAGCTTTCTTTTTTTTTTTTTTTTTTCTGGAAACACAAGAAATACTCCAGGAAGGGGAAACTAATCTGGCTTGATTTCAAACTGGAAGGGTTTTTTTCTCCCAGAAGAACAAGATTTAAAATAAGTGCTGGGGAAATGGTTCTTTGCAAACCTGAGCATGAATACAATTTGTGGCTTTGTATTTCCTGATCGGGATGGAAACAGAAACATGGACCCTTCCGACGTAAACCCTAAAATTAACCCAGAGAGCACCATTCAAAAACACTTCCTCAAGTCAGCAGGGGAGGAGGGCAATGAAAGGCTTGATGAGGGTTCAGTGAATAAAGAGGAAATAAGGGAGGGACAAGGGAAATGACAGTGGACCCTCAATCCCACACAAACTCTTTTTTAATTCTCCTTCATATGCATACATGGTAGTTATTAGCATGACCAATTTGCAAAGAAGGATTTAGTTGACTCAAATGTGGTCATGCCTTTTGCACAACACTTTAGATTCCCTAGGCTCATTCACTGGAGAAAGTGCATAACCATGCTCAGGTATTTCAGTGAAACATAATGTGATAGGCACCTTATTCAGCTTTAAGAAAGACACCTATCACTGCAGGACTTTATTTGTATTATTATTACAGTCATTTTAACACAGGCGAGAGAATGTCTATAATTGTAAATTATTTATTAGTATTTTTGTTGCTTAAGCTGTCTTGGGTTAGGTCTGCTGTGAATAAATTATAAGGTCAAAGGGCAAGTTGTTTATATCAGTGAGTAGACCAGATTATTACACTGAGAAACGGTCAGCACATCCTGTTATTGCTACTACCAGCAAAAGCAATGCACGAAAAGAACTAGACAGACCAGTTGCTTGAGTTCTCAAAAGGATTTATTTTTAGCCTAATGACAAAAATGCCTGTGTTTGCACAGGAAGCCAGAATGATTGATACAAGGGAGTGGAAATAAAATTCTTCATCTAATTTTCAGTGATACATTAAAGACTAGATGCCCAGAGTGTCAGAGAAGCTTTTAGTGAACCTTAGAATGACGATTTTTCCACAAGTCCTTACCACCCCCAACTTCTCTGGTTATGGAAGCTTCTACATACAAATCAATTCCTTGTGCAAGTTAGAGCATTTTCAGAACGGCTCTTAGCTGTGCCAGTGAATAATGGCACTACAGAGAACAGCTGGCAAAGCCAGAATAGCCTGTCCTTCCCCCAAGGCATTTCAAGTTGGCCCTGTGGGAATGAAGGCAGAAAGTGGATAGATGTCTTGCTGTTCCCCAGTGGAGTCTTTTGCTGTTGCTGTAAATTGCTTTAAGCTCTTTTTGCTACAGTTGTGCAAAGGGTACTTATTTGAGGTTAAGAACATGGATCAAAATGTAATCACCCCAGACCAAACCATCAATACCCACTTTCCATGGACCTCAGTAAGGCTTCCACACATATTCGGACCACCTTCTAAGTACTAATGACAGCTATAACTTCTAGATTATTTTTGCCCAAGCTAAACTAGCATTTGAAAACATGCTGTACTGAAAAAAATGGGTAAAGTCCTGCCTATGCTGGCATCAACAGTAGTTTTGCTATTAATATAGTACCCACAAAGCTAGTATTTCATTGAGTGCAGTAAAAATAAAATATTTAATTTCTTTTATTGAAATAAGCATTATGCTTCAGTTCTGAATGTTCAGAGAATGTTTGTTGTTGTTAAGTTACATACTAGTTAAGTTACATACTAGTGCTTCAGAAATACCCTAAGGTTTTAGTCAGAAGCAGTGCCCAGTTAAGTTAAATGTTATGTTAGTTAAGTTAAATGAAGTTAGTTGTAAGTTAATGAGTAAGTTAAATGAAATGAAGTGGAAAGGGCTGTTTCAAAAGAAATACCAGGGCTTGCTCCTACACCCCCAGTCTCCATAAGATCACAAATGGAGGATCAAGACTGCATTTTAGGAGGACTTGTTCATTTCAGGTGTATTTCCAGTGAAGGAACTGAAATGTCCAGGTTTGCAGGCACAGAACTAATTGTTGGGGGATTATGAATTCCTTTAGCAATGTCCTCTGTAGCTTGATGGTTACTTGATTTAAAACTGACATGAAGATTTCAATTAAACTAGTACATGGCGAAATTCTGTTGTTGCTATACGACCACTTTTTAAAGAGCAAAATATTGTAACTTGGTCATCAACTAGAGCTATGACTCTGCTTCTTGTGCATCTTCATTTTCTTTAGAAGGGGAATGCAATTCACCCTCAGCCAAAAGCCTCCATTTGCTTTACAAGAGCCACTTTATTGTGGAAATGCTTATGCCAAGGGAGGACATATTTTCTTCAGCCTGAAATACTGGAACTCTGGGTGTGCAAAAGGGACAGATACAGGTCTGTGCTGTAGCTGGCAGAAGCGCAGAGATGATACAGGGAGGCCGGGAGTTGTGGAAAGGCAGCTCAGAATCTTTCTTCTTCTTAGCTGGTAAAAGAGATTTACAGTGCCTACAAACAGTCTTGTCCATTCAGCAGATGAAAGAGTTTACACAGGAATTTACATAAACATCTACAGAAAACATGGGAACAGTCTTCAGCAAGATGAGCTCATCCTACATTTTTCGTTCTGCAGCTCTGGGGGCTCATATGGGGCCAATATAAGTGGCATGTACAAGTGTCTTCCACTATGATGGGACAGACTTTCTTAAGAAGACATGACAAATTTTCTGAAACTTCCAGAGAGACCTAGGGGATGAAGGAGACATCTCTTTAATACCGTGTGTGGCTTGACTGAAGTCTTCAAGCAACCTCATTCACACCAAAGGTGAGGAAGGGGAGATTTTAAGCCTTTCTTCAGATCTCAAGAAGTGATGGAGAACAAGCTGCTTCTTTTTGTCTGGAGACTTTTTGGGGCTGGAAAGAAAATGCCCAACAGTCCTATCTTGATTCCACTTTGACTCAGAGGGATGGAATCATTCGGTAACAGGAATCTTCTGTGCAAATTGAAAGAATAAAGTTAGAAGAGTGCAGCAGTTCTATGCATTATTTTCTTTAACAACTGAATGACTGTTTGTGGTTACCTTATAAATCTTAAACCTCCTCGCTTTATTTAAAAGATTGAAAGATACAGGGACACTATGATAAACTGGATATGTAAGTACTTCATACACTGGAATATTTATCATTGATGTTTATTAAGTAAAGCCATTTGAAAGGCATTTTGTGGAACTAAAACCAAGACAGACCTGAAAACTGTGCAGGTACATTATTTCAGCAGAGAACCTGAAACTAGTCAAACACAGAAGGAATTCTGGAATACCTGCAATCAGCATAAATAATTTAAAGCTAATATACTATGCTTATAATCTCTGGATGTTTTTAAAAGAGTAAAGGGAGAAGATAAGAGAACACAAGGAAGAGAAAATGAGATCAGATTATTTGCTACGTAATAGCTATACTTTTCTTTTTGTCCTAAGAATGGTCTTTAAACTTAAGCTTAATTTCCAAGCTATGTCATTTGACTGCAAGCAATCAGTGACGCTTCAGGACGACTGAGTGATCAGATCATGGGCTGTGGAAGAAAGCAAGTCAGGAGGAACTTCTGAGGGCAACATCATAGATCCCTGCAACACAACACCCTGCAAAGGACGTATGGAACTTTCATTAATTTTTTCCTCCATTAAGCAGCTCCAGAGATTTTTTTTCCTCTGTTTCACTGAGCTATGTGGTGTCTGTCTTGCACCTAGTTCTCAGGTATCTGAAGATTTTGGTAGGTAAAACCAGGAAAATTTTCTACCACAGTCATTGAATTTTTTACTGTGCTAAGACAGGTCATTTTGTCATCAAAGTACTTCTATAAGATGCATGGGTTTTCTCTGACTTAAACCCAGAACAAATACTGGTCAAAGATAGAAGTCAATGCCAAAAAATCAAAAGTTCAAATTCCAGAAAGAGAGTATAATTCTATCTTGAATGAGGCCTATGTGTTGAATTTCTATGGCTAACACGGAGGTCTTGTTTTACCAGTGCTTTAATACAGTGCCTGTATACATTTTCATGCCAACATCATCTCCTGGAATTCAACTGTTTTATATTTGCATTTCTCCTAGGCCCAGCGAACAGTGTGGAAGTGTCATAGGTTCAGCTGCAGCAGCAAGGTATGAAGAGGAGGCACTATAAAGATGAACAAAGAGGTGGGGTGGTGAAAGATGAGGTGCTGGAACAGAGCTGCAAGGAGCCCTGGAAACGCATCTGCAGAGTAGATGTAAGAAGCCACATGATAAGATAAAGTCAACAGTGTGGGGTAAAGAAATAATAGCTATTAAAGAAGCTGAGATAAAAAGAGGATAATTTTGAAACTTAATTAAATATCCTAGGGGTTCAGCTGGAGGAGGGGGAAAAGAAACGCCTAGAGTAAAACAAAAAAAAAAAAGAAAAAACAAACAAAAAACCCAACAACAACAAAAAAAACCCCACCAAAAAATAAGAGGAGGAGGAGGTAAATAGCAGCTGTGGAAAGGGTTGGGAGTACTGATGATTAGGCAGGCAATGTTTGCTTTTTCATTTTGTGCCAGGCTCTATAAATCTTCCCTGTTACCCTCAACCCAGAGGTGTGGAAGCTTGAGTATAAATTCAGAAGTTTGGATACTTTTCCAGATCTTACCTAAATCATATAAACCTCCTTATGTATAGTATAACTTAGCCAGAAATAACTTAAGAACTCATTTTTTCTCATGCTACTTAGCACAGCTGGATGGATTATTCATCCTCAGTAATACTCATAGCAAATACAACCTTCTTTTCTGTTTGAGAATCATTTGTGAATAGGCTTTGAGACTGATCTCCAAAATGTGAAATGCCTCTTGATCCTGTTGATTCCTCTGAGCCTTTTTTTTTTACAGTAGTTACTGTCTGAAATTAACATTTTGCACAAGTTAGGTTCAAATGTGGACTACACTTGACTATAAGCAGAACATGAGGAAATGTGTAAAGGTACAGTCTCAGTCTTTCAACTGCACTCTAATGTCAGTTTTTCTTTCATAGGCCATACAGTAAACGTTGCTTGAGTGTAACTGATACCTGCCTGAGTCTGCAGAAAGCCTGAAGCAGTGGCTCTGAAGTGTGAAGGCACTCTACGTTTTAAAAGGAGTTAACCAAGTTGTTTTAAACATCAACAATAAGTTTCTTTCTACACTGTTCAAAGCATGTTTTGGAAGGAGAGGAAACATCTGAACATGCAGATCCACACGGATTTCTCTGAGTGTCTGTTCATTTTGGTATGCTTTAATAACACATGGGAGGGGTGAAGAGTACAATTGTTCTTATTTTCTTAAAGGAAGGGTTCAACTTTCAAAGGTTTGGGAAATGCCAACTTAGGGGTTCAGATACTGTGCAGTTAAAGTATTCACTGCCTCCTGTTTGGAGCATGTTATTGGTTAACTAAGTCACGGGATATTCTTCCAGCTCAGTAATTGGGTTAGTGTATCCTTTTAAACAGAGGAATAATGAACGCTCTTGTTTGTAAAGGAATAGCCTCGTTCGCATGCAAATACGAGTATTCACACAAATCAGCCATTCCTCAAACCTCCTCAGGAACAAAAACCTTTCTGTCTGAAACCACAGGAGCAGCAGATAACAAGGGGCCTTGATATGGATAGATCAAACAGCCATTTCAAATTCCTGCAAGTGTTCATGAATACTGTTGTTCAATATTCATCCAGTTCTGGCTTTTCCTGCATTATGGAAAACAAAAATTTAAAATGGGATGTAAAGGAATGAAGAACATGAAATGGTCTTCCTTTCCAAACCAATTCATGTATTCTGGTGTTGTACTTTTCAGGTTGTTGCCTTGTTTTTAAAAGACAAATGATTACAAAAAATAAATTAAGTAAAAACACTTTTTGGGAATCATTGTTTGTTCAAACTGGATGTAGCTCAAGTTCAAACAACAGATCCAATAAGTATGAGGTCATCCATAATTTCAGATGCCTGAAAATTTGAGATAGACAGTGTCTAAGCAGATGAGAAGACTTGCCATCTGAAGGTTTACCAGACATTCTTCGCCAATTCTCCAAGACTCCTCAAAGAATGAGTTATGCCCCCATCTGACTATAAAAATAGCTGTTTAGCCATAAAGTATTATACAAAAGTAAGTGAAAAGAAAAGAGCCTTGCAAAGAGTGACAGCTCCAAGGGTAACTTGGCTCCCTTTCCTCACTCTGTTTTTATAGCTGTAGGAATTCCTTATTACTTTTCTCAAGCTGTCATCAGAGGAACAGAACCCGCTGTTATTTGGGTTTCTCTTCTCTTCAGATGGAAAGAAAGGGATGTAATAAAGGCAGATCATGAGCAATAGGTTGTAATCTATCCACAAAATGGCCCCACCTTGCCGTTTGTTCCCTTCTATTGTGTTCGAACAGACTCCCAGTAAGTATGTCTGTTTCACATTGATCATCACTGATAGTAGCATCCCTAATAGTGGCTCCATCTTGACAGAAAAATGGTAAGCACCATTGTGCTCTGATGTTTTTGTCTCTTTCTGCTGCCATTGCAAAAAAAGCTGTTAATTTACCTGATGAAAGACATGATGGCGACAGTTATTTATAACCCAGATGTTTCGCCACTGATTTCTTAAATAGGTGGACATAATTGTGATGATTGGGAGGCCATTAATTCAAACAACTTGTAAGCAAAAGAAAAAGACCTCAGCTTACACTTTCACTGTGACAAGCTTCTTTGCATGAGATGTCTGTCTTTCTGCTCACTGTTTTATAATTCTAACCAGTCAAATAATTCCCCCAGTTCTTCTCCATCTGTTTTCTCACAACAGTGTTAATGTTCACTTAAATAAGCATAGCAGCATTAACCTTTTGAACTCTGTCTCTCGACTCTGCTCAGATCAGATTTGTGGTCTAGAAAGTTGACTCTTCCCTCAACTTTGACAGATTTTCTTATTATCCCCTGCTGACCTGTAGAGAATTGCACTGGCTCAACTCCTGAGGCACCTACAAGTTTCAGATGGACTCAGCCTCCCTATCTGATTGCCTGTCATGAGAAGCGTCAGTGGTATGCTTTTTATTTCAGTTTATTCCCTTCCTCTCAATAGATATAATGAATTCTTTTGCACTCCTATACTCTTCTTTTCACCAGGCCTTGCATATCACATTTTCATCCACAATGCAAAAACCATTTCAGAAAATCTGTCTGTCTTCAAAAAAAAACTTTGACAGCACACATAAGAACAAGTGCATTAAGATGTGCTTTATACAGAACAGATTTTGCTGATAATACACAGTAAATTGTGTATAACTTGCTAAACCATTACCTCTGTGATTCAATCTTTCTATTTGTATAAGTACCATACTGATGACTAGGGCTGATAAGTTAGGCTTAGAGAGAGCGAAATGTTGACAAAAATGGCCACTCTTCATGCATGAAAACTGTGGAAGAAATTCTAACTTTATAATGAGTAAAGCTGAAGCTTTGGAAAGTGCCATTCAACGCAGAGGCTGGTAAGTATATAAAAGCCTAAGCACATTAATAAGCTAGTTTGGATTAAAAAATATATACACCTTGGTGAATCTCCAGTAACAGTCTGGGTATGTATTTTTAACCCCTACAACAAATATGACTTAAGTCAGACAATTTTCACTGACATAGGTTGATTTCTTTTTCACCAACAGCTGAGCTAATATGAATTACATCACATTATCCACATGAGTTACCACAAGTCAGCTGGCCTGTAGTAAAACGGGGTGAACTCCAGATCAAGAAAGGATTTTTTAGATAGGATTGGTGGTGCTGTTTGAGCTATGCTCAAACAGACCCAGAAATATAAACACTCGGAAAGCTATGGGCAAACAGTTGAGGTAAGACCTTGGGAGAATGTTTAGAGGGCAATATAATTGGAAAGAATGCTTAGAATATGGAGCAAGGAAGATGCTACCTTCTCAATTTCAACCCTGCTTGGGAAACATACTTTTGGCATACTTTTACAAATTAACAGTAAGAATTTGTCATCTGAGGACAATGGTCGAAAAAAAGGCTAGTACTAAAAAGAGAAATCCCAAGGATGTGCAAGGATGTGGTACAATACATAAATAGTGTAGAAGCATAAGAAAAAAAAAACAAAAACAAACACAGAAAAAAAACCCAAAACAGAACAAAAAAAACCCTAGGATCTTCATCCTTTTAATGCAATTATCCCATGGTAGCAATTTCTGTTTTCTATGCCCTACGGTTTATGCTCTAGTCTCTCTGTAGCCCCTACTACAAGCTGGGCTTGTTCTGCTGAGAAGAGCTGCGAGAATAACTGTACAGGGGGTAGAAAGGCCCAAATTACAGACAAACCTGAGACTACTCAGGTGGGAATCATCTATAACTCAAGGATTCAGGAGGGAAAACACAAGCATAGACAGAAAAGGGCAAAGTCAGATGCATGGGGGTTAGGGTGGTGAGGTCTCAACAGGAGTCCAAGGCTGAGCTGTCAGTATCATCAGTAGAGACAGTAACACCTCCCTGGTGCTGTGGAACCTCTGGGAGAACTGTGGGGGCCAACCCTACCCCCTTCTGGCACACACTGGTCCAGAAGCAGCACTGCTTTGCTTGCCTCGTTCACCAGGGTGATGAGCACACAAGTGCGTAGCCTAACAGTTATTGATTCCTAGCTGTCTTCTGTGTGTGCTAGCCTGTGAATAACTGCTTTACACGGTTTCATTGCATATATTATTCACTCAGAATATCTTTACATCTCTCTGAAGATACCTGAACCAAACAAAAGCCAACAAAAGAGGGGGCCATAAGGAAGACAAGGAGCAGAGAAGGAGCGGTGCCGTGACTTCACTGTTAGCCCAGTGTCTGCAGTGTTTCATGCAACAGGGCAACGGGGCTGACACACTGTAGGAGCACCTGCTCCAACCTCCATACTTACAGTCTCCTGGTATCTCATGTGGCCCAAGAGGACCTGATGTAGACCATACTGATTTAATGTCACTTGTACAGACTTGTGGCACAAATGCCGCAGTTTAGCCCCTTAGAATGCAGAGTACAATCCTCCCCTATTATGTATAGCTGCTAAGATGTGAGTCAAAAAGCCATTCCTCAAGGAGCAGCAAGACAGCTTGCAGACTGCCATACGGGACTCTGTTGGAACAAGTGACGGGGAAAATCAGACACCAGTTAACTGAGGCACTGATCCAAAGCCCCTTTAAACACCTCGGTGACTCTCTTGAAAATAAGATGTAGGAGCTTTTCAAAAGATTACCCTTAATCTGTCACAGCGTGCAAAACAACTTAATACATTTATCATTTTTTTTCAGCTAGTGAATTCAAATCCCCCTGTGACAATTCAGCTAGCAAGTCAAATTTCTCCTACATAGCAAATGTCTGTCCTAAAATTGCAAAGGGTGGGTCCTGTTGTCGCTGACTTGTCCTGCACATGACCATGGTCTCCTGTCAATGGGAGTTTTGCTGCTGAATCAAACAGCAGGAGCACTGGGGGATCACTGGTCTTTGTGTCTCTTCGAAATCTTGGTTTATACTTTCATTTTTGATCTAGTCACCTCTCAAGCACCAGCTGAGTCACCCTCAAGCACCAGTTCAGGTCAACAGACACAAACTTACTTGTTAACCTGGACCCAGTGCACCACGGATTACTTTTAACCATTTAGCACCTTTTCTTTTCATGTTGTGCTGAAAGCTGATCTTCTCAGCAAAGCAAATGAGCTGTCTTTTCCCCTTTTTGTAATGATCATCAGCTTGTGTTTTAAGCAACAACTCACCCTTCTGTCAGGCTTGTAAAAATCCTTGAGATACAGTGCAATAGAAATCTGTTCTGTCTTTCATTTTGTATCCTGCTTCCCAGAAAGTATCAATATTTGCTTTTCAGCCATGCGATTTGCGTATTAAGGTATTTTCTTCACCATCCTCCAAAGCTGATTATTATAATACAGCTCAGGAAAAGTCTAGTATTTGCCTTCTTTCAAGTCAGAAATACACAGAGTTTTATTTTTTAAAATTCTGTTAGATTATTCTGAATTAAATATATTCAAACCAAAGTCACCTTAATACTAAAAATCAAATTGTCAGATATTAAATGCTCTGGCTAGTGACTATTAAAGAGCAGTAGTTTCTTTGGAGTAAGTGCACATTTCTCAGTGGCCAGATATAATTTTGAAGTGCTTATTATCCATCTAAGCATGGAATTTTTAAATACCTTGTTCTATTATATCCGTCCTACTACATCCATTCTTTCAGCAATTTCCTTGTAAAATTAGATTTGTGCTAGGTTTCTCTCCCTTAAAGCAGTGAACCAGAGAACTGCAGTAATCTCTATTGCCTCTCACGCCGTATTTAACCTTATACATGTGTTAGATACAGATTAACATCTTGTCTTGGAGAAGCTTATGTTTCATAGAATATGGCAGGGTTTGATTTAAAAAAAACCAAATCAATATACCCTTCATGCTTCAGGAAAAATAGGAGGGTGTTTTCAGTGCTCTCCCTCACAGGCATAATTCTGAAGCTTTTCCAGTGTGACTGAGCTAATGACACTATCATGATCAGTGTTTTTTACAGTGTAATGAAAACTCACTGAACAAAATGGCTTTTTTCAGTTACATAAATCATTATTTGCAACCTACTAAAATGTGACAGTATGAAACTTTTTCCAATCGAACAGATTGTGGATTTAAAAATTTATTCTCAAGTTCAAGAACACAATCTCCAGGACAGAGGAGATTCCATTCTGGATAATTTGTATAAACCAGGACGCAGGCCACTTTGTTTCCTACCAAAAGAAGAAAGTGGGAAAGAAACATAAAAGCTGTGTAATTTCATCAGGCAATCTGCCGGGCTCCCCTCGGTCTCCTGAGTAGCAACGCCGGCTAGAAGCAGACGCACTGCGCTCCCGCCCAGATGGACACAACAACCTGCCATGAAGCCACGGTAGTTAGACCAAGCCCTTATCTTCAGGCCCATTGTGAGTGTGGTGGGAATATAAGGTTGTCTCCAAATACACTGATGAAGTTCTGCAGACACCGCGTAGAGAAGTAAGAGCTGCATACGGCCAGCCAAGGCAAGGCATAGTGGGCCTGGTAGGGCCTGAATGACACAGGAGGAGTGGGGCACATGCACTCCTCCTCCAGCAGCAGCCCTCTCCTCCATTTGGCTCAGCCTCCCTCAATTCTTGGCAGCTGCTGCTGCTCCATATTTAAGGTTTCTGTGCTACAGTGCAAGAAGGGAGGGAGGAGGGCATTAGGGAGAGAGGAGTGGCATGACAGGACCACCCAGGTACTTTTTCAGGTGAAGAATGAGGGGGAGAAGAGCCTATTTGCCCCAGGACCCAAAACACTTCTTGGTGTGGGCTCTTAATAGCATTGCTGGAACAAGCAGACCTGCAAAACATTCATAAATACAAGGGCTTTTTTGTTGAGTTTTTTTTCCTTTTTACTATCTTTCCCTCCTTTTTTCTTTCTTCCTTTCTTTCCTTCCTTTTTTTTTTCTTCCTTCCTTTTCTTTATCTTTCTCTCTTTCTTCCTTTCTTTCTTGGTCTCTTTTTCCCTCCCTCCCTTCC